>OX438641.1:17153384-18353384 GCA_949316285.1 Eupithecia subumbrata | reverse complement strand
GTCCTATTGTGTTCTGGAACCAAAATAAATAATAAATAATGCTGGACAATCCACACAGCATCATCTAGCCTCAAGCTAAGCAGACCTTGTGTTATGGTTAAAATAGTCCTAAATTGACGCAAAAGCCTTGATACAGCGTAGTTTTCCAGAAAATCGTTTTTCATTTTTATTTCCACTCTCAGCTCTCATTCAATTAATTTCTCAGTGACCTCAGATCCAGTAAACAAAACGTCAAATTAACTACAAAAACAAATCGTCCAACTTTTTTGTGTGATTACTAAATGATGGAGAGGACAACATTCACACATTTCGTAATTAGGATTGTTTATTTGGCTTTTAGCTTGTTTTTAAACGTAATGGATTTTTGTTTGCGTTGTTACAGGTGTGAATAATTTGTTTTAAACAATTTGGATTTTATTTTTGACCTTGCTCGTCCTACTGAAATTTTACTTGTTAAATTTTTGATAAGTCTTGGTAGGTATTGCGTTTGTTCATTTATTGTATTGATTAAAAGAAAAACAAGCACATTGGTAATTTATTTACACCTATATTATACATACTTAAATTATAATTTAACTACTTATTCATGTTGAGATCACACAATTATTTTATCATAGCCTAGTCCACAAATGACAAATGACAATGCACCTTAGCAGCTACACTTCACCTAGGTACAGTAATTACCTATCTAATATTTTATTAGAATTAATTGATTCAGACAATGCCATTTTACAGCAGCACCATGAATTTATAATTATTATTTACGTATTTTGTTTACATGACTCTGACGATGCCCATTTACAGCTGATCTAATTATAAATTTACTTATATTTGTATGTATTTCCTTGATTATATATTATATATTTGTATGTATATATACATACATATGTATATACATACATATGTATGTACATATATATGTATTATATATTATATATTTGTATGTATTTCCTTGATTAATTTCTGTCTTGTCTGTTTTATGGCTTTGAATTATATTTTAAGCACATCAAATTGTAACATTAGGTATATAAAGTGACATTTCCAAGTGTGCCTTGTGTTCCTACGGAATAAATAAGTATGAGTATGAGTATGAGTATGAGTATTTAAATTATTAAATACTGCACCAATGTTATCGCTGGTGAAAATAATTCGTTATGTTGATTTAGTTCAATATTCCAATTCAGTTCAATAAGCGATTTCAGCGGTAAATATTACATTTTGAAAGCCTTCGCAATCCACTACACAGTCTTTGCTCCCGTTGTCCACACAAATTAATCCCCTGTCAACGAAAATAAAAGAATCAATTGTCATTCTTTCAATGAAATATTCCTTTTGCCATTGTCATTACCCGATCACTGTACCTAACAATTACCAACTACTAGTAGACAGGTAGTTAGTAATTTTTTCATACATAAATTAAAACTTAATTTCGATTGCCTACACACGCACACGAACTTCTAATTACGAAATATCATAAGTATAGCTCTGCGGTCACAACGACAAAGCGATAATCCGAAATGCCCTGACATTTACTTTCAATGACAAAAGAAATATGAATTTATCAAGAGAAGTACAAAACAACGGGACATAATGGGCACTATCATTTTTATTGCTCCGGGAAGCGAAAGGACCATTATATTAAGTCCTAGTGAATGTCCGACTTCGTTCTGTCATCGCATCTTAATTATCCGAAATTCTTTTGTTAGGAACGACGCAAACGAGCGATTTAAGATGCGGTTAGTTTGCGACGACTCTTGCTTGACACCAAGAAACCTGTGTTAAGTCAAAAAATAATGATCTTATTCCTTTATTTAGAAAAATTATTCACTTAGGCGGAAAGAAAACTTAGTTACCATCCAAACTTCTTACAAAGTCCACAGCTGATCGGAATGCTGGCTTCTTTTTCGACCAACGAATTAGTATTGCCGTTCAACGTCGCAATGCTGCCAGCATTCTGAGTATTCTGCCTCCTGATGCCAACTAGTATTTTTTTATACCACCAAGGTGGCGAACAAGCATGCGGCCCGTCTGATGGAAAGCGGTCACAGCTTATGGCCTGCAATATCATGACATTACACGCGCGTTGCCGACCCTTTAAATGTCTCAAAATACCTTTTATAAGGAACCCCATACTGGTAGTTCTGAGAGAAAATTTTAGGAAATTGATTTAAAGTCCGATTTACACTTCAATAAGTACCTACAGTAGCGATTTAACTTGCGTCATCGGCAAGTTAAGCTGATAATATAATTTGAACAGCAAAAGAGAGTTAGGTAGCAAGCTGTTGATTAAGTAAAGTTGAATAGATAGTGATCCTATTTTCCGGCTATTCCAAGTGCGAAGAAGTCCCCTCCCTCGCGTCTCCGGCACCTAAGAGTATAAATACTATTTGTAATTTGTCTCATATTGTTTGAGTGAAACACAACCGAAATTTTTACGTTGATACTTCAGTAAAAAGTCGTCTACAAACACCCCATTCAGGAGATCGGGAAGGATCCCACCTCTTCGATCTGCTCCAGCTCTTCACTTCAATCAGAACCTCGTCGCGCGGGTGCTCGTACCAAATCAGGATAATTGGACAAAGCGTCCTCGAGTGAGTGACGCGATACATAAATTAATTGTGAGAACGAAC
Organism: Eupithecia subumbrata; assembly: GCA_949316285.1. Taxonomy (NCBI): domain Eukaryota; kingdom Metazoa; phylum Arthropoda; class Insecta; order Lepidoptera; family Geometridae; genus Eupithecia; species Eupithecia subumbrata. The sequence continues at coordinate 18,350,754 of OX438641.1, read as the reverse complement.
TTCTGATTTTATTTCCGTTGTACGCGAGAAACAGGTTTGTAAGGTTGTACGTCATGCTGGCGTGAAACAGAGGTTTTGAACACATTCATGCCTAGTACACACTGGTGTGTGTGTGTGTGGGTTTACGTGTTTCTTTCACGAATGGAAAAACGAAAACCCGAGTTAGCTGGAGGTACTTATTATCGAGCTTTTTGTAAGTAGGTACTCTTGATTTGGGAACGTTTTTCCGGGTATCTTTTTGATGAAGACTAAAGGAAATTGAATAAAAATACGTCCTGCCGATTCAGAGGCTGACTTTTTATTGTCTTCACACAGTTAGATGCATCGGCCACCAGAGTAGCGCCGATTAAGCACTTACATTCTAAGAACACCATGTGCTGCCTAGTCAGCGTAGTAACTAGAGCCTAGACTTAATCCGAAACAGAGGGGTGAGGGGTTTATGTAACTCCTCCCTCCTTAAGAGGAAAATTATCGGTTGGATCGATTTGAGATTTGTGCCGATAATTTTTCTTACACATAATAAAACTTAGCATTTTTTTGCCGAAGGACATCAAATACAAATAAAAGAAAACTAAATACTAAATAAAAGAAATTCTCGGTTGGATCGATTTGAGATTTGTGCCGATAATTTCTCTTACTCATAATAAAACTCAGCATTTTTTTGCCGAAGGACATAAAATACAAATAAAAGAAAACTAAATACTAAATTAAAGAAAATTATCGGTTGGATCGATTTGAGATTTGTGCCGATAATTTTTCTTACACATAATAAAACTCAGCAATTTTTGCCGAAGGACATAAAATACAAATAAAAGAAAACTAAATACTAAATAAAAGAAAATTATCGGTTGGATCGATTTGAGATTTGTGCCGATAATTTTTCTTACACATAATAAAGCTCAGCAGTTTTTGCCGAAAGACATAAAATACAAATAAAAGAAAACTAAATGTTACTAAGCCTAGAGTCGCGAATCCTAAATTATCACTGAAGTTATCGTCTTTGTTACCACTTAAAACACTTTCGATCACTTCACTATGCCTTAGAGAATACGTCATGTATTTAACTTCGTCTAAATTAACTCCGTTAATATTAAGCACACGTTTACTGGATGTCGTTGCATTAACGCGTAGCTGCGGTAAGGCGATTAGCGGAATTGGCTCAACAGCATCCGATTCCTTAAGGATCCGGTGAAGTATACGAATTCCATTGATCTCCAAATCACAGGGTTCGTCGATGGTTGCCAAGTAAGTCCATTGGCTGAGTATTGGCTGCTTACTGATCTCGCCGTCGCAATGCTTTGATAACATCATGTGAACTCTGCTGAATATTATCCAACTGTTTTCACTGACTCGTTGATTCTTTCAATCTCTACCTGATGTTGTGTGCAGTGATCACGGTCATCTTCGAACTTTATGAGCTGCTCTACACAGGTAAGCTCATGGTAGAATGCTCGATTATCCTCGGTACACAGGAAATGTTCGCCAGCAGATAACGGGCGGCACGGTTTAACAATTGGTATGTATTGAGTACGCTTCGCCAAAAGGTAGGGATATTTAGGGAAATTAGAGATAGTTTTGTTATCAGGCTGGTGGAAAATTGGTAAGGAATATACATCATATTAATTATAAGTACAATTATCAGTTCTTCGGAATTTCTAAAATAAACGTAACCAGATTATTCTTAGTAAAGGATTTTACAATAATAGTTTCCTCTAATTTATCAAGTTTTTTTCATTAGGAAAATATACTAAGCTTACGGATTCCGAAATCAATTTCAAATAATACATAATTCGGTGGAGTTTACAATAGACTGGTGCAATATAGAGACTCTACTTAATGCTAGAGCTGTTTCAATTTCACTTAACCGGATAAAGATGTTTCGGAAATTACTTATGTGAACATTAAACAATGCGAAAACATGTGATTGAAATACCCATCTCTTTTCTTTATTATATAAATCGCTAATCATTTCTTCTACCTTCTTAATGCGGTTAGCTGAATTGATAGTGTTTCGTTTAATCAACTCGGTTACATTTACGAAACTGTCAAACATTTTAGAGACCAAGGCTAATTTTTTTTTTTTTAAATAATCATTTGATCGCGCTGTAATTCCGACGTGACTCTATCAAATTTAATCGCGTCATCATGATCAAAATTTTCCTGTTATAACTTTTATTAGTGAACCCAATGGATTTATAAGCCTTCTTCTAAATCGTTGTTGTGGAACAAGTTGTTTGAACTTGTCTTTAGTTAAATCGCGTACAAACTCTGTATGTATTTTAACACTTATAAATTCCTGAGAGTATGACGAATTCCAGTCGATGAATCTACACAATTGCTCAAAGTTGGTCGTTACGTATGTAATTTAAATCATGTTTAGTCTTGTCTAAGTTTATAACCTTAACTATAGTCACCGCCTTTCTTTGCTCTAATATTTTTTTTTGTGTCAGCATCTTATCTGCCAAATATTCGTATAAAAATTTTGTTCGCTTTGCATGATCTTTAACTAACTTTTGGAAATTACACTTCTCAATTTCAATGCCATAATTAAGGACTGCTAGAGTCAGTATGGCCAAATACCACTTCAAAAGGAGTAAGTTCAGTGCCAGAATGGATGGAGTGATTATATGCCATGCATGACAGAATGTGTCATAGTAGATGCAGCATCAGTACATCGTTTTTCATATTTAGCTAATCTATATATCTCTATAATGGTTGAATGGAAACGTTCAATAAGGCCCATTGAATTGGGGTTATTGGGAATTCAAATGTGGAGCTCTACTTTATGTAAGCTCAAGAATTCTTTGATAAGCATGTTTTTAATTCGCTTCCGGGATCCGAACTAATATTTTTGGGGATGTCGTAGTTAGAGAAATAGCTCATCAATGCTCTTACTACTTCAGGTGTTGATCTACCTTGAATTTCAATAGCCTGTCCTTATTTGCTGAAGGCATCAATAAGGGTCAAATAAGTTTTCCCTTCAATAATGAAAAGATCTATGAAAATTTCTTGAAAAGGGGCGTCGTGTGTTTGCGTCAACTGTAAAACTGGTTTTATTGGTTTCCTATCATATTTCATCATCTGGCATGCTTCGCAAGCATTTATAACCGCTGCAACTGTTTCTTGCGTTCTCTCCCACTAGTAATTTCTACGAATCCTGACTAAAGTTTCCTTGATACCACGGTGGCATATCTTTCCTTCATGGCCCTTTGCTCTCTCTCTCGTCTTCATAAGGGACTCTTTCCGTGCATTCGTAAAAGTCTAATAAAGCTTCGCCTGAGTGTTTTTGTGTAGTTTATCGGCAGCTTAACTCTTTTTTCTGACCGCGGGGGAATATCGATCAAATAATTTAGAATAATATCGCGCCTAATTGTTTCAAAAGATCATTTCCAATCAGACCATCATAATGCGTATCAACGTCATATAGGTAAAATTTATGCCAATCGTTGCTAACAAACGGGATGGGAATAGAGGGATCTCTACTACTTCATCGTGAATATTAAATGCGTGGTTGCTAACAATTTGAAACCGTTTCTTCTGAATAAATTGGGGAAAATATTCACTAACTTTTCGCGGACTTAAGAACGATCTCATACTTCCGGTATCAATCATCATTTTTGCGTCTATCTCTTCCAAATAAATATACGGAAGTTTTAATTTTGAGTCACATTTATTTCTAAGACTTCTTGACATCCTAGGCTGTTATGCAAAAGTCCAAAGGATTTTCAGCATTACCCTCAGTTTTTTTCTTTTCGTTATTCTTCGTAACATTATTTTCACTTGATGGTAGAGGCAATAATGATGAAGAGTCGTCATAATCATAGTAAATTTCATTTACACAACCATAGCCATAGCCATCACAATTATCGTAATATGCGTCGTTATTATAAAATGCCGTCGTAGGCATACCGGTGTCGCCGTATTCATGGTAATTTTGTTTAACCTAAACCCATTTTCTAGGGGTCTATGAGGCGCTGTCCTCATAGATACGTCGGCACTTTGCAACTGTGGTATTTGTCCTTGAGGAGGAAACGCATTTTGGGGAATCCCGAAATTAAATTTCGGACTCACATCATTACTGTTACTTACCACCTAACATAGGCTTATAAAGTTATAACCCATCGGTTGACCTTGACTTACCAAAGGCCTTGACCCTGAGGTTGAGCTTTGATTATTACCGTGAATACGATTCCTCATATTATATTGCTCTACAAAATTCACTTCTTCAAGCACAACATTCAATGCAGCTTCTAGAGTACTGGGTGTCTTTAGCCTCACTATTCTGACCAAATTTTCAGGAAGATTGTACAAAAATACATTCAGAGCCGTGTTATCATGAATAATCTATTTAGCCTTTTTTAAATCACTTTCCGCATTGGTGTTCACTTTTTAAATTAATAATGATCATACGCTTTGAATTCGATTGCAAAAATCCAAATAATTCTCACCCGATTTTATCTTTATGATTCTAACTCGATGTTAATACACGCTTCACTACGGGGTCTCCAAAATGTTGGATAAGCAAGGCCTTAAGGGCGGACCACGTCACAATATTATCCCTTTCCGACAAAAGGGCATCTGCATTCTCTGTAAGCCTGCTCGTGATAATATTAAACACGTATAAATTTTGATCTTCTTTTATACTCCCATAGATGTCAATTATGTACTGACATTTTCGCAAGAATAAATCTAATTGTTTTTATCACCGGTAAAATTTGGAATAATTTGCACTATTTCTCTTGGAATTGGTTTAATCACTGTTTCACTCGTCATCTCTACCGCGTAATTTAATCCGAAAACACAGAGCTATAACTTTGCAGAGAATACACTTGCTCAATTCACAATCTTATAAGGAAAATACACGACACAACAATTAAATGGCACACAACAAAAAAATAAAACACAGTGAAAATGACACATAAAACAAGCATAAAATTTTGGAAAAAGGAAAATAAAAAATTCTTGTAAAAATAAATTGTAAAATTTAAATATAAAATAAACTTATTTTTAACGAGTATAATTTAAACTAATTTTTGATCAATGCTAAGATCACTAATTTAATTCTTACAGTACAACATTTGATTTTGAAAATGAGCACTTTCTATTTGTTCCTTACTCTACGTAAAGTCTCTATAATTTAACGTTATAATGAGCTAGGTTTGATCTCAATATTATAACAAATCAATTAGTTTTTAACAAAAAGAAACCATTTAAAATACAGGAGAGGACTAAGGAAGGATTTGGCGAAAATTTTGACTCACCAACCAACTGCAACTCCCGCACTCACTTTTCGATACCCGTTTAGAGTTATTTTTTTGGTTCACACAGAAGACCGTAATTTCTACAATTTCTATCGCGAATTTTCTGACTGAGTTTTAAGTTGGAAAATCGCGGAAAATGAGGGAAAATGAGGGAAATCTGTATCGGCTGCGCCACTCTTGATTTGGGAACGTTTTTCCGGGTATCTTTTTGATGAAGACTAAAGGAAATTGAATAAAAATACGTCCTGCCGATTCAGAGGCTGACTTTTTATTGTCTTCACACAGTTAGATGCATCGGCCACCAGAGTAGCGCCGATTAAGCACTTACATTCTAAGAACACCATGTGCTGCCTAGTCAGCGTAGTAACTAGAGCCTAGACTTAATCCGAAACAGAGGGGTGAGGGGTTTATGTAACTAGGTAGGCAAGAACCTATTTATAAATAAAGGTGTATAATAAAGTTCTGAATAGGTACTTACCATCGAGGTACAATAGGAATTGGTTTTCAATCTTTGATAAGGAACAATTTGTTATACAAATTTATACAATATACTTAAACGTTTATTTCCAACAATATGTATAACACATAGGTTGGAACTCTGTCTCCTATACAATGAATACCAAAATATTATTATCTCTTTGGGTATTATTAATAAATTTATATCAGAATTTATTAGATTTCTCAATTGTAATAAGTTGTGTGCCATAATAAAAGTAAAATTGAAATGTAGCTATATCACAGGTGAACAGCTTCTGAGTTCTGTTAGACTTTGTTAATATAACTTTTTAATTTTTTGTGCTAGTGGATAATTTTTGTGAAGATAATCAATAGGTATCTCATATTTTGTATTAATAAAATTTTTCTTCTCTCAGTGCTAATTTCATTACCCAAAATAAAAAGGTAAATAAACGCTTTTCTGATTCTGAATTATAAACTTCATCATCATCATCAGTCTATGTTAGTCCACTGCTGGACATAGGCCTCACCTTATGAACGCCATAGCACCCTGTCTTCAGCCTGCCACATCCAGTATCTGCCTGAATTCTATCACAGGTCGTTATCCCACCGGCCGTAGGGCATCCTACACTACGTATGCTGAATTGTGGTCTTCACTCAAGAACACGTCTACCCCAGCGGTTGTCTAATTGTGAATAAAAAGCTTTAATGCATGAAAATGATTTCCTTCGAGGAAATCATTTTCATGCATTCCAATCAAATCCAATTGTCTGATAGTGAATCTGATAACCGTCGAAATATTGAAAATGGTTTCAGTGTGACCGCGGTCTTTGAGACGCTGTACAAATTGTTCAGAACAAGATGGAAAGGGGAAATCAAGTGATTACTTCACCTATGTAAAACATTTTAAGCTTGCTCGACAAAAGTTTCAGAGTCAAACTCTTGTACCTAAAATGCTCAGGGTAAGTAGGTAGATATTTTTTATTGCTAGCTTATTTTGGGTTATTCCAGTTTTCCCCCTTGATAAATCCCCCTTAAGGGGGAAAACTGGAATTCATTTTTTTGGAGTCCAGTTTTCCCCCTTGAAAAAAAATTCTCAAGGGGGAAAACTGGACTCCAAAAAAAATTTTAACCTCGCAGTGTTGGAAGAACACCAACGTAGGGAGATCTTCGAAAAGGTTCATCTACAAATAAGGTTCGTAATTAACCCGCTTACATCCGTAATTAATTCGCTATTTGTGGCGTTTCAGGGTTCAACAATACTGCGGGCCTAGCCCGGGTGCCTAGAAGGGCGCCTTGCGCGTACCGCGGGCGCGTTTCAAAATTACTCGCTACCTAAAGCGCTAGGCGCCCGCCTTAGCCACTATAGTTATATCACAATGAAAGCAAACAATATAGACATGCTTAGAATAGAGGAAGTGTAAAAAGATAAGAAAAATAATAATGATATTTATTGCTAAACAATTTTTATGACTTCAAGTGCTCGGAAGCGTGATATAAATTTTTTTACACTATAGAAAAGTTAATGACTTCAAGACTGAAGTACGAGTATCAGATGATCTACCATCATCTGACACTTCGGTCAATCCGGCGGTATTTGACAGGTGTCGTGACGCCTGTCAAATATTTCTGTGCCTGTACTGTATCACTCACATTCTTAGCGCTGCGCTTGAGCTGCCTGGCCCCCTTCCACCAGGTGAGTACGGCCTCAGGTCTCGAACCCACGCTGCGGCACTCGATGTCGTACGTGCGGTCCGCCGACAGCTGCGTCCGCTTGTTCAGGATTGACACGCTGAGTGGTTTCACTGAAACAAATGCAGATGTTTACAAGATAAACAGACTTACAGCTAATAATTCTTCTTCTTCAGTCTTCCCCTTCCTCGCCTTCCTTCTACGATATTACTTATGAAGTTGTCATGTCGTATGATCATCTTTAATCTGTTTTGAATTGCATCGTTGCAGCGACAAGAGCTAGGCTTTATAACTTATTATAATATATGTTTAAGTATTATACAGGGTTATTGGTAAATCACTGATAATTTGATAACTGCAGGTCCTGTCCATCATAATGAACACGTCCGTGAAGATGCCAGGTCTGAATTGTTAAAATTGGTGGAAAGGGAATGATGTAAGTATTTACTCCCCTTCATTCAAAAATCGTTCATTGGGGGTTTTCTTTGAAACTAAACCTAAACTGGCTCTGCCCTGAATTATCAGAGGGTGTGTGTGTGTTCAGCTCTCTCCCAGCCAGGCTAATGCCACTTAAATCATCTTGCGTAGACATAAAATAAACCAATGATGATGATGTGAATTTAAATGGGATAGCGGTATTTAGTAACTAAATTTCGGAAATTATTTTGTATGTGAGGCGATTTACAAAATAAATAAGAATTAGGTAAGACCTGGCGTCTTCACGAACGTGTTCGTGATGATAGGCAGAACCTGCAGTTCACGCAGTGTCAGAGAATTACCAACAACCCTGTATCTTCTAGCTGTTTCCCGCGGCTTCGTACCTCAACCACAACATCCTGTATTGGTCCACTACTGGACGCAGGCCTGCCCCTGATAAGCGCTTTATTGGCTTTTATCACATGGGGGGGGCCCAGAATCATGCGGGTTGGGGATCTCATTTTGGTGGTAGAGTTGTTCTGCTGGGGGCACTGCTGCCTGCCCCCAGTGGATATCCCTTAGTCCCTTCTTAGTCGCCTGTTACGACACCCGCGAGAAGAGGGTGGTGGTGTTAATTCTAAGCCGGCAGCACACAATTTTCTGTATTTGCCTAAATATCGTGGTCACGGGGCGACTAGAAGTACTCGGAGAATCGACAGCAGTATCCACGACTACCCTCAATTCGTCTTCAGAATCAGGAATGTCCCAGTTCACATTACGACTCACTACACTGGCCGTGTTCGATTGCAGTACAGTCGAATCACGACGCACACACAAATTAATCACAGGATTCCACGAGAGACGAAAACCATCTCCACGATTAAAATTCGGGTGTTTCTTGATCTCAATCGCCTCTCGAACCATCCGTTTGCAGTAGTGGCGTTCACGGGATAGAACTTTTGGGTCATGTAGCTCAATCCAGTGGTTACTTCCTGAGTCTAGTCTAGAAGGGGTTCCGCTATCGCCGACTTGTTCGTTTGCCTATTTTTGACCGCTGCTATGTGCTCTTTCACCCTTTCGGCAATGGTTCGTTTAGTTTGCCCTATGTATGAGCGGCCACAGCTACATTCAACCTTGTAGACGCCTGGCATTTCGAAAATCGCTGTAACGCGGTAGAAACGTAGGGGAAATAATAACAAAAGATACGCAAAAAATACCCGATTAAACCATTAAGACACGTTAAACTTATAAAACCCCTCTCTTTTTGCGTCGGGGTTAAAAATAAAATCGAAAATCTGCTTATGACACTCTCGTGACACTTATTTCCTACTAGTCGTCAAAGTTCAGAAACTCCATGGAATCCCACTTCCTTCAATACTGGCGTGATCATATAAACTAGGCTGTAAGAGCTCCAAACGACGCTCCCCATTCATACGTCTTACGAGAATTGCTCGTGTAAAAGCACAAAGTATTCCATTGTCTGAAAGCTTAGATATTTCCGCTGATTACTCGGGCTCGAGGCAAACGCTAAGAAAACTCAGCTTTTCTAAACCGGAAATTAATCAGGCCGTGGGGCATACAAGGAATCCGTTGATGTAAACTTTATTATTAGCTTCGCAAGGCAGATAATGGGCTGGCATTCGGCAGGTTGCCAGGGCTTTCAGCCGAGATGTGGTGCTCTGCGAGTGTACGGCGATGCGCATTTGTATTGTTACTCACACAGCGACACAGACAACTGGCTCGGATTACGAGCGTACTCGTTAGTGCCGGTGGGCCTTACTTCGCGGATGCGGCTGCCGCTATACAACGGACGTTATCAAAACAACAACTTTTATGGGTCTGGTTTCAGATTTAACGAAGGCTCAAGAGGAGACTTTTCAAAGTCGATCGTCAATTGTTTTAAGATAAAGATGTTGTCTAATCGAATGAAACTTGCCAAAAATCGTTATCAAGTACGAACACTGGAGTCAGATTATTTAGGTATACTCCAGTCAAACTCAAGATACAATGTTTATAAACACGGCCCTATATTTAATCTAAAAATCATAATCTTGTTGTTGATTTTTTGACAGCATTTGTACTTCTTGTCGATTGTAGCTCGTTCCTACAATGCTTAGTGCTGACAATTTTATTTCAAACTCGACGCCAACAAGTTTTTGGGATTTTTATGTGTTTACTAAAATTATTTCTTGAGAATGGCTTGAGTATAGCTAGTACTAGTCTTACTTCGACTGGATACAAGTACTGGTACTTAATGGATAAAGACGATATAGTGAAGTACGCAGTTACCCAGAAACGGTCGTCATAAAGCGTTTGCCGTTTCTTAAGAAGCACTACCCAACTTATTGAAAACGCGTTATCTGAATGTGTACCTATTGCCATTTACTAATATCAGCAGCGACGCTGTTATAGCGCCGGGTAATGCTGGTTCTAAGCACGTTTATATGGCGGTGACATCCCACACACAAAAGATAACTAGACTATTTAAGCTGCTGAAAACCGTGTTAGTTTTAATAGCAGCGCTATGACGATCTTTGCTATACTGCAAGACATGAATTTAGGTAGCTAAATACAGTATACATAATACATGGACCAGAGAATATTTAATAATACTAACGTATAGTATGGACGCTCTTCGACTCCCACCTGACGTAGCTTCCGCATCCCGCCGGCCCCTAGACGAGTTTTATTGCGGTCCAAATGCAAGGAACGAACAGCGCACCCACGGGGCGCAGATGGCATGCGTACTGATTTTGACAGACGACGCCGATGATGGTGTTCGATGTTTTGTTTTTATTGCTCATGGACAAATGATTTTTTTTTGTTTTGAGGTTTGATTTCACCTTATGTGAGAGAAAATTTAAAAAAAATGTCTTTGAGTTATTTTGCTACTATCTCGCACACTCGCACAATATGTTTAGAAGTGACCCTACCGTCACACACACAGTCGCACGTGTACCGCAACACAGTTGCACATGTATGTACCGAGACATGACTTTTGTATAGAGAAATGGTTGAGTGTCCGGTGTGTGGATAAACACCAAAACACAGAACAAACACTAATAACAATAAGAATAATGCAAATCATACTTCAAACATTCTGTCCTTCGACAGAAATCGAACTGGCTGCCTTCTGCGTCACAGGCGGACTAACATCCACTGCACCACTTAGGTCGCCTGAGATTCTGAGATACTCACAGTTGATGTCCAGTATGAGCACCGCGCTCTGCGGCGGCGTCAGCTCGGTATTGGCGGCCTGGCACAGCAGGCGCGCGTGCAGGTGCTGGCGGCCCACGCGTGGGAACGTCGCGCTGTTGGACGTGACGCCGTCGGCGCGCTGCTCGAACGAGTCGTCGATCACCGTGTTCTCGAGGTACCAGATCACGCGGGGGCGAGGGTCACCTGTACGAGACAGAGGAACAATCATCATCAATTCTCTAGAAAACGAACCAGGTACCTTTACATTTTAGCTACCTACTGGCTCATACAAGGTCTGATGATATCATGACTTCAAAAGAAAAAGCGTAAAAAGTCGTAATTCTATGAAATACTACACAAATATGTAGGTACCCACTCAGGATTGAAAGCTATACACGGAAATTATTCCGACATACCACTCACCCCCGCTTTGTAACGCAAAGAAACACGAAACGAGTGTAGGAATGTAAATAAAACGAATCCTACGATTTGATACTCTCCGTCTCAATCACTCCGACAGTTGGCAATCAAAGAGCGCTGGCAACACTGAACGAATCGCGTATCGGAGTCGTTGGAAACATCGCATACGTCACGCTCACTCGATAGCCTGCAGGCTTTACCGACGATAAAACTCATGCGAATCACGATAAACTTACAGACGACAAAACAACAAGTCGCATTGGTTCTTTTTCATGGGATTAAAAAGCCATGCCATCTTTCAACAAACAAACAAACAAAATGTATTATATTTACTTATTGGGACTAGTTTCTACCCGCGGCTTCGCGTTGTTTCTATTGAAATGCTTAAAGGTTATTTTCTGTTATGTCCTTTCCCATGGGAACTGATTTATGGGATAAAAAGTAGTCTATGTTTTATTTGAGGTATGGAACTACCTGTATGCAAGCAATTTCAGCCCGATCCGTTCAGTATAATAAGTTTAATTTAGTCGTTAGCTATTCCTCAAAAATTAAAATAAAAAATAAATAAAACATTACTTTAAATAAATAAACTTGGTGCCTGTATACCAAGTGATATTCAAGTTCTGTCTGTCATAGATATTTTATTTTTAGTAAATCAACTTGACGTAACCAAGTGTACTTCAGCTCCTCCGGCGATTAAGTGCCTTTCCACGTGTGAAAACGCACCGAGGACGTGTCCCGGGTGCCGGGTAGCCGGTGCCGGGTACCCGGCGTTGAATTATATGCAAATTACGCCAGAACGTGTGAAAGCTATCAGTACATGCTCATATACTTCGAAGCCGGGTACCCGGAAACCTGGACGTTTGAAACGGTACTAAATGAGTATTTTTATTTATTTTAACAATATTCAGGAAGTAATTTCTAACTTAATGAGTAGGTATGTGACTTAATGCTGATGGCTAATTAAAAATTTACGAAAACGACCGAAAATTAAAACCGTTACAAAACGACTACTGATGGTTACATTATTATTATCAGAGTTTGTTCACAGAGACATTCTACCAATTTTGGTTTATTAAAAATCAAGAAAATGCACTAAAAAATCTTCCACTCACTTATTCTTTTAGTTTGGTGGGATGATTAATAAAAATATTCATATCAACCTCCGAATACTCGTATGTGTTGGTTTGTCCCGAGAGATGACATGATAGGGATTTTTAGGCGATGACCAGAGTCCAGACGTTAAGTCGATCGTCGTAAAGCGATTTATGAAGAAAATCGGTCATTAAAAGGTGAGAGATGGAATACCCGCTGACGTCTTTGAAAGTTAATCTTTTCCAATCTACTAAGTAGACAAGACGCCTCTTTAAAAGTCTACGGGTTTTATGAGTACCTTCTGTTTTTACGGCTGAACGAAACTTTAGTAGGCACTGAATAAAATAAACGAGGGCAAAAAGCTTTTAAAAACAAATAGTTTAGTTATTTATTTATCTACAAAGTGCCTAATCTGTTATCGAGCAGGGCCCTGAGTCCGGTTAACAATAGTATCGAGGCGTGATCGTGACGTGTCTGATTTTTGTATAGGATTTGTGAGTTCCCCTCTCCGCACGATGGTAGGTCTATCTGTAGGTGTCTCGTTACAAACGTCAAATAGACTCACTCCTCTGATGGGTGGTGATCTTCTAATAAAGATAATCGGACGGTTACATTTTGATTGAAGTTTTGACTAAAGTTCTCATACTTAACTAGTTTCTGCCCCCGGTTTCTCACGTGTTCTTTCTATGGAAACGTTTATAGGTCATTTCTATCCCCATGGGAATTTATTTATGGGATAAAAAGTAGTCTTTGTTTTATTTCAGGACGTAAGTACATCTGAGTATGCAAAATTTCAGCCCGGTATGTTCAGTAGTTTTGGCGTGAAGAAGTAAAAAACATCAATGTATCCATCCATTTATAATTTATCGGAATAAACATTTATTTATTATTATTTTTAGAAGTGTTATCCGTGAGCACACGGACCCATGCCAAGTGGGTCTCGATGTTTATTTGTGTTGGAGTTTGGTCGTCCATATTATTGTTATCCATCCATCCTTACAAACTTTCATTTTATAATATTAGTGTACATATACAGGGTGCCACGGAAAGGGACACTTGGTCCCAAAAGGGCTGATTCTGGACATCGAGGGAGTCAATGTTTGTTCAACGATTTTTTGAACTTAGCACTGATTTTTAATTTTTTTGAAAAAAAATAGAGGCGTTTTTTCTTTATATTCGTGTTCTTGGACGTCTTTTTGTTTTACATTATTATTATTTTTTCGAAATTTCAAAGATTTATATAATGTTTTGTAAATATGTTTTGTAAATAAACACTGGTTTTGCTGACAAAACAAGCAAAATGCATTTGGTAAATACTTTGTAATTTTAAATAACGTCTCTTACATGCGTGTAAGATAACACGGATAGAAAGAAAATAAAACTTTACTCTTTGAAAAAAAATTACATTCGTAATTCAAAACATCGTCATTCACATGTTGATCCGGGGTCCAGAATCACCCCCTTTCGGTTTAGTACACTCTTTCCGTGGAACCCTGTATATGTTAATAGTATAATTAGTTAGAGGAAAAAGTAAGTCAGAGTTAACCAACGATGCCCCGATCATCAAATGAAGTACCTTTCAGAGAACACCACCCTAAGCACATCTAATTTTAAGTAGTCAGTGTATTATGAGACCTCAAAACGAAGTGTCCTCACCTCCAAAGACCTCGCAGACCAGCTCCAAGGTGTCTCCCTCGCGGTAGGGTTCCAGCAGCCTCGTGTGGCTCCGGGTCTTCGCGTCCATGATGGTCGGCCGGTTGGGTGGGGCTGGGGAAATAATACTCATTGTAGAAAACAGTTGTATTAGACCACTTTGGGATAATGCGCCATGTGGGTGTGGTGCCAGGAGAGTAAGGCCCGTTTCATTTTCTCTCATCATTCAGTTAATTATTCAGTGGAAATCTAGAGGTATTTCCACCCTGTCACTCAGTTTTTTGACGACCTCTGTGGTGCAGCGGATGAAGGTCTGAAAGGAGGAAGGAATCCGAAACACTAGTTTGATTTTGAAGCCCCGTTGCCATGGAAACTATTAGTAACCAGAGATTTTGAAAATTATCATGTGTTTTAGATACGTTTTACGGCACACGTATAAATTCCTCGAGACTCAAACTTTTATGAAACTATTTCGAAATCAACCTTTAGACAATAACGAAAGAATCATCAAAATCTATTAAGAATTAGCGATGATATCACCAAAATTGTTGTAGCTAGTCGTGATTTTTCAAAAGTATTATGTTGTTTTTTAAGCTTCACGGGATAAATACTAATCCTTTGGGAATAACATGAGAATGATTTGGAAATAGTTCATTTTATGTTACCATTTCCAAATAATTCTCTATACAATAGTGAAAAAATCAGTAAAATCCACAGGCGGAGATATCAAGTAACATACAAACATAAAAAACAACATACACCCGAATTGAGAACCTCCTTTTTTTTGAAGTTGCTTAAAAATACGTCATTGTATTACCTAGTTGTATAACCATCGTTTTCATTATGAACTAGTCTTATGATTAATATAAAAGTAGTTTAAATTTAACTTAAATTGCTCAGTAACTTTTTTATATGCTACCCCAGTTAAGTTTGGGTGCGTTGGATTTGTCTTCCCAACCACTTAGGCCCGAGACGGTAATAAAAGCTTTTTTTTCAATGGAAAAGTTTTTTTCTTCTTATTAAAAATTTATTTTTAAATAATGTAGACTAATACGTAAAACTACTAAATTTCATTTAGAGGAAAAAATTGCAAGTCATTTCCAACGGCACCCCACAACCCATCATATCTATTGCAGTCCCGAACAAAACAAAACAAGTCGGCATTCAACAAAAATTCAATAAAACATACACAAAAGCACCCTGAGTGGATACATTTACCCAAATAAAAGAAGCACACATCCCCAAAGTAAACAATTAAGTGGCCAACATTAAACAACCCTCATTTTTCCCACTAGGATAAAAGTCCTTTGACAAATGCTCCCGAAGATAAGTTTCAACATTGGCACTGATATTCCTGTAAAAGCGAGTATAGACTAGACTCTAGTCTATTACATATGAAAATCAAATGAAAGTTATGCGTTATATATATATATGTTGTCGCAAAACATCGAGCGTCATGTTTGAAGCGTGGTTTGAGTGAATGTAAAAAAAGCGAATGCTCGATATTCTGTTACTATATTACTTTATATTGTATAGTAAATGATCTAGTCGATACACACCTTAAGAATTCCGAAAGTTTGGAGGGAAAATGAACTCTATTAGTAAGAGTTAAGGCTGTGAGTAGATAATGGTGGGTGGTCAAGCGTACGCCCCGAAGGACCGTCTTTAGGAAATTGTCTCATCTGCTCTTCCCTTCGTTTTGTTCTAGGAAACACACGGGGGGTGATTACGTGCGCTATCTTTTTGGATTCTTCATCTCCGTTCAAAACGTCGACTAAATAGAAATTAGGGTTATAATTCTTTGAGATGGTTTTTTTAGGAATAAGAAAAAAGTATTTCTATTGTAAATACTAGTTCGAATAGTTTATTTTATTTGATTGTATTTTTTTATTAATAAAGACTAAGAAAAATTAAGAATAAGAGAGAAAAAACGTATTTGAATATTTTAAAGGTAATAGGTACTAGGTACTACTGAGATGGTCTTGCGTGATACCTTTTATCGTCTACTCTACAGTTTACATCATTAAATACAAATACCTACTTTAGTCATCATTTCAGAAGAATCTACATAAAAAGCCTGTGAAAATAAAAATCTCTCAATGAAAGAGTTTGAGTATTCAATTTGTCCCAGTCAACTGTAATGTTGGTCCGTATGTTCCCACCTCACTAGGGAATCACTTAAAATACTTCCCTTCTTCCAAGTTTTTGCCGTAACACCTAAAACTGGAGGGCGTACTATGTCTCGTAAATTATAAATGCTAAACAAGGAAGTTTTTTTTATGTTTTGGTGATAAAGCACGGTCTTCAGGGGTCAAGTCGCTGTTGATATTATGTTTTCCGAGCTTCGAAGTTTTGTATTGCAAATATTAAGACAAAATAGATATTATAACAGCTGGAGGTCTTAGTTTCAGGAAACTTAATCGTAACTTGATAATAAAAAAAGTTTTACGTAACAAATTGGTAAATTACCTAAGTACCTATTTACTGGGTTGTTAAACTAAGGTTTGTAGTATCTTTCAATAAGTTTTAAAATTAGATAAGTGAGAATTTTATTTGATCGTATCTGTGTTGTTCTGAATCCCAAAGTACAAATGTATTTTTAAATTTTTCTCATAAGGAGCTTTTCAAGAAAACGATCTTAATCCAGACAGGTACAGAACTACAACTTTGAAATACTCAAATCCGGCAAAATAACAGTATTAATTTCCTAATTATTCTTTGCAAAAGATAAAAATGTTATAATTTTTCGCGTTTGGTAAGTAAAAAATACAAAAAAAAAATTGTGACCGCACGACAATGATACTCAAAATCAATGATGAAAATGTCAGAATTAACTTAATTTGTTCATCTGAGAGTAAAGAGAATTCGTGAACTCTATAAATAGGAAGTCTATGATGGTCTACCGAGGTCAGAGATTCAATGAAAATGGGATCAAAGTTTCTAGGCCTGGGGGGATTCGGACCCATGATTGATTCCGTTCCCTTAATACCTATCTTGATCCCTTCCTATAAGTACCCGAGCTGATCAAATAGTAACCACAAAAGTAAGTGAGTGAACGTACCGTACGTTACGGTCACTGTAACTACAAAGGAGAAAGGTGGATGCTGCGTCATGTTTCCGGGCATCGCGAGTTTTCCGTCTGTTTTAGGAATATGAAGAATCAATGAAATCGGATGTCAATCCCTTTTTTTCAGCTTTAAAATAATTGACCTGTCTTAATGTCTTAAGGCCAGGTACTCCTGCAGCAGTAGGCGTAAGGGAAAACGCGCGCCTGCCAAGCCGCCGCGCTCGTGTTTTTTGTTGTTATTTAAACATTAAGAAAATCATTATATCAAGTCAAACTCGGTGAATTTGTTTAGAAATAATAAGTGTCCTTAGTTGAGTATAAAAAAATGTGTGGTATCAGTAGTTCGCTAGTCATAGTATTGAAAAAACGTTAGAAAAAGGGGTAACTTTGGGATTTTTTTCTATCAAGTGAAGTTCATTAGATCTTGTAACTGAATGCGACTTTGACTAGACTAGATCCTTAATTAATATCTTTTACATCATCTTTTTGTCATACATCTTTTTTTCAGAATTTTAAACACTGTTTTCTAAGTCTCAGATGATTTCAAAAATCACAAAAATGCGGCCTCTGCTGGCCTATCAAGCCTTAATGAAAAAAATGATGGCATATTTTATTTGATGAAATGAAAATCGCAAATCTAAAAAAAATTAAAAAGAGCTGCGAGAATATAAATGTAATGTACCTACCATGAGCACGGATGTCGATTATTTCAAACACAGCACCAGCATTTGTACCACTAGCAGTTGTTTGGCCGGTGATCGAGCGTGCTTCATCCTCACACTACAATAACAAGTTGTTACTCAACACGTTTACGCAAACAACCTTCGATTTACTGTTTATATTTTTTGAGGGAAAACCAAAGGCTTAAAACTAACAGAGTTGTTTTAAAATTGTATTTTAATGAAAACCATCGCTACCACCATGATGTGTATTGAAATGACCGCGCCTGAAAGGCTATTCTCGCAATATATCTACTCGATGCCTACATAAATATGGCAAGAACTGTTAAAATATCAAGTTAAACATTCGTATTCTCAAAAACTGCAATTCGATTTTTATCGAGAGTTTTCTTTGAGAAGTTGCTCGATAAGTTGCGCGAAACTGCAGATTTTAGCGGGACTCGATATTATTGTGATATTTATCAACTGATATATTTTATACCGTGATCCTCCGTATCGTATAATATATCATGTGATACTCAGAATTGGCCTCCTGGATAGCAACTAGTTTATCAAAGAGGCTACCCTCTCTTATAAAGAACTACCCTCAACAGCGGTGAAAGGCCACCACGGATGCCCCAATGAAAGCTTCACTGCAAACCGCTATAGTTCAAGTGAAAACCGACTTTATTTGAATATTTCCGATTCGGAATTACATCTCAAAGATTCCGATACCTACCTTATTCCCAGCTGAACGCGCGTGGTCGCCCCCCCCCCCCCCCCTACCCCCACATTCCATCTTCCCACTGCTCCTACTGCCGGGAACTACCGCTGGATCACTGTTTTGTTATATTTTATTCATTTGAGAAAATTGCACGGCTTCTAAAAAAGATTCTTTATTCTATTAAGTTTGCTTCGACTAGTTTTCTACGTTCCGAGTTTTTCGTTTTTATTAATAAGTTCGAATCAAGATTATTATTATGTTTCTAATTTACATGGTTATTATAATCACGGGGCTTACTTTGGGGCTAGCAACATTATTTATTTAATTTTATCATCGGCCTGTGGTGCCGTTGCAAAGGCCTGGCTCCTTTTTTTTGGCCTGGCCTTTAGATTGCGTTCTAGATAATTTTATAATCTGTAACTGGTATAATCTATGCGGCACCGCACGCTGGAAGATAGCTACTTGGGACTTTAGTTAGGAACTACACGAACAACAAATAAGTATAAAGTACCTATAAAACAAAGTTTCCACAACATGGTCCTCGGCGACCGTAAAGACAAATTTTACTTTTTCATTTGAAAACCTAATATGAGAACATGTAGCCTCTGCTAACTCTGATGGATGACATGGTTTGACGCATCGCGAGGGAACCATAAATATGTCCGGGCACTACAACCGTATATTATGGCTGGAAGAGTTGGTGATATAAGTCATACTAAATATATTATTGTGCCAGGGTTTATTATATTATTCAAAAGATGTGGTGTATGTTCACTGGGATATTTACTAGGATTTATAGTGTTTCCCGATATTTCGGTAATTGCGCTATGCTAAAAACTATGACCGTATCAAGAAAGTTTTGAACTAAGTAGGTATTCTTTCAAATGATTTTGAATTCAATAATATAGATAAACCTCTGCGCATCATTTCGTACTTTATCAATTGCATTTTGTTTATCAATTGCATTTTCTTTATCAATTGCATTTTCTTTAGTTTGTTCCTATCTACGTACCTAATCTCTACTCTGCTAGTGCTTCTGAAATTCTAACCCGTTGTCATAGGTGAACGACAAACGCAGCATTGCGATGCGACGCGAATATTATAAAGTAAGAAGTCGTTGTAGGAAGGTGTGGCCTACGTTGGCTACGTTATCGCGTTAGTCAGTCTGCGACGAGCGAGACGCGACGACGGCGTGCGGATTTGCTTTTTGCGCGGCAAGACGCGACGATGATGTAATTTAATGATGAATTCGCTCTAAATCCTACTAATATTATAAACGCGAAAGTTTGTAACTATGGATGGATGGATGGTTGTTACTTTTCCCGTAAAAACTACTGAACGGATCTGGCTGAAATTTGGCATAGAGATAGATTATAGTCTGGAGTAGCACATAGGCTACATTTATCCCGGAATTCCAACCGGAACGGGAACTACGCGGGTGAAACGTGACGCTGCTAGTATATGATATTAAATATGTACAAAATTGTTGTCTTCCTTCATTGCTTATGAGTTTATTACATTTACAATATGTAGGTATTTGTATGTTTTTATTTATAATAATGTTCTTACCCATTTATATGTGTGTATTTATAATACGTATTTTCTAGTAACATTTGGCCATACTTGAAACAGTAATGAACTGAGATCGCCCCGTTTGTCGCTCATAGATGACTACAAAATAGGACACACGTCGCGTATCGGTCGCATTGTGTCGCAAAGCGTCGCGTCCCATCGCTCACTTAGGACAACGGGTTATGGAGACTACACTTTGGTATGTATGTAGTCTCCTTTAGCTTCAGGCAAGTTTCTTCAAAGAAACAGGGGCCAAATTATTCGCACTATTCAATAATACCTACATATCGAAGCAGTTGTTTTTCGACCTTGAAGTAAAACTGTGAAAACTTAAATTGCTTTGAACCGATTAACTCGAATCGTGATCAGGCTAAGTAACGCGCTAATGGCATTGGTTTCTTTGGGATAATGGTTATGGCTGAAGTTACGGCTACAAAATAGTGGTTTATAATCTCTACAGCTGTTTATAACTGGTTATATATAGTTTAATTTAGAAGAAATAGAAAACAGCCGGTGAGAAACGAAACAATTATTATTACTTTTAGCTTGTGGTGCGAGAATTTTGGTGCGAAACAGCGCTACACCCTTTTTAGGTAGGCATACGATAATTTAATTTCGGTTAGTCCCGCTATGCACTGATGATTTTTTTACAAATAACTATAAACTGACCTTGATGTCCTAATTTTAAGTTTTGAGGGACAAATATTAGGTACCTACCTACTTAATCCCTCGGGATTTTTTAATTTTTTTCGAACTATTTCAGGGTTATTTTTGATACAAAATGATCAAAATCGGTTGACAATTGATGGAGTAATCGGCAAACATACATAAACTTACAAAGAACTGAACATTATCTAAATCTCCTCCATTTTTCCGAGTCGGTTAAAAACGGTCAACGCTAGTGTTGGCGCTTGATAAAAACAGGCAACAATTTATTCATGAAGGAACCCAAATTCCTGTTGTATAATATTGACATCATGGAGGACAAAGAACCTCTGTATGTTGAGAATTCCTCTACGACTCCACGAGATCAAGCCGCAGCCGAAAATTATTTAGGATTTCGTTGACAAAGACAAGTAATAATGAGTTTATCCACATACCACAGCCTGGGTAGGCTATGGCTGTCTGCAGGTGCATACAGTCGTTCAACGAAGGCGTTTTGACATGGCTTTGACAGGACAGTCGTGCGGGGGCAAGGGAGTGGAATGGGGAGGGACGCTCCCGAGTTGCATTCATCACCGCCTTTCTAACTCGGGAGCGTCCTCCCCCCGACCCGTTCCTTGGGCCCCGCACGATTGCCCTGTCAAAGTGCCTTCGTCGTATGATTGTTGCATATAGGTAGGCTGTGCTAATACTATAAATTCGAAAGTAACTCTGTCTGTCTGTTAACTTTTCACGCCTAAACAGCTGAACGGATCTTAATGAAATTTGTCATGGATGTAGATGGTATCCCAGGGATGGACATTAGCTACTTTCTATCTGGGACAAGAGCGTGCGAAGCCGCGGGCAGTAGCAAGTAATTAATAAATAAATAAAAATGTTTGCAAACCACTATAAATATGTTTACAAACAATAATTGAGCTAACTGCAGACTGTTGCAAACGATCTACAGGCTCTTAGGATCCATACATTTATTTAAACTTGATTCGTTTAGGTGTAGATGATTTGTCCTGTAGAAGCCTGGAAGAGATCGCTTCTAAGCGATAAGGCTGCTCGTTATACTTATGATGTAATGTCTCTTTGTAAAGTTTTTTTTCCGTTGCGGTCGCGGTTTCGATTTCCCAATTGGGACAAAAGTTTGTACGATCTGCAAATATTTACCACAAGCTAACAACAATGCTGCTGTGCAGATTGTCCAGAATTATATTTATTTATTTATTTTTATAATTGTTCCGGGTGTTCAGGGTATACGATATGTATGATAAAGAAATATCAATTTATGTATTGTATTGTATTATGTACTATATCACTAACCTAGTAGGTACCCATAACGAGTTAAAAGTTTATTAGTTTATTTGTTGTATTTGAATGGAAGAGCAGGACATCCTGGCACAAGTATATTTATATAGGTACTTAAAAGGATGTGCTACCAACTGCTAAGTACGTAAAGTAAAATATTTTTATACAAATAAACAATTTTCAACAACACAAGCTCTGCTTGGGGCTAGATGATGCTGTATGTATAAAAGTGATCATGTTGTAATTAGTGAGATACGTCATTTTAAACATCACCTTTTGAATTTTTTAATCAACCACGTAGGGTCAGAAAAACATTATTTTCTCCACTCTCCTCTGTCGCCCTCTATGTATTTATTGCAAAGACAATGAATATCATTTCATTCCCCATTCAGACATCAGTGATAATTAATTTAGCTGAGAGAGTCTCATGCCAGTCATCATCTAAGTATCCATCTCGATCAGATGAATCAACAAACAATGGCGGATGACGCGCGGTTTTGCTGCCATTACTTTTATGAAAACAACACGAATATAACGTCCCTATTATACTCATATTATACGCAATTACGGTGACCTATTTCGTTGACAATTTTTCACGATTTATCATTTTGATTACAAACAATCAGCAGCCGCCATGCAGCCGCAGTTCATTGCAAGCAACAAAATAAATGGTACATTGTATATGTAGGCGAGAAAGTGCCCAATTCCTAGCGGTGTCATTAGATTTTCTTGAAACACACGAGGTAGGAATCGCACTTTCTCCCGAGTGATAGGTACATAGTGTTTTATACAACACCTTCGAGGAAAATCAATGTTTTAGCAACTTCAAAATCACTCGAGTAGATTCAAATTTTAAAATCATATGTAGGAATAAAAACGTGTGATTTTCACATGGTTCTTTTTTGGATTATTGTTACGAATACGGAAGATTAACGATCAATATAATAAGGCGATTCAGAATAAAAACTTTTTGTCGTTTGACCTGTTATGAAAATAAGCCAATCTACCGGCTGATATTTCAGAAAAAAAATAACACATAAGAAATGGATTCCCATACACTTTTCCCTCCCGCTAAACGCGTGAGAAAAGAAATTCTATAGAGTTTTCCGTCCCGCATTTTAGTACGCCTGCAATGACTTAGGTACTTACTACCATAAGTTTCGTAAAGGAATAAGCACCTTTCTGAGCAGGTGTAGTATAAAATACATAACCATAAAATACTTCCTTATTAACGAACGAAATTTTTTCGTTCGATAGTGAGACCTGTGTAGGCTTAGCACATGGATTGACTAGGGTACGGCTGCCTGTTCAGTAACGCAGAGCCAGGTAGCGGAGCGGACATTTCCATTGTTTCACTCAAACAAGCGAAGATTTTATGTAATTCCCTTAGTTAATCACATCACACAAATATTATAAACGCAAAAGTTTGGATGTATGCATGGATGGATGTTTGTTACCTCTTCACGCCATAACGACTGAACCGATCGGGCCGAAATTTTGCATAGATGTAGCTATAAGCCTGGAATCAAATACTTTTTATCCCATAAAACAGTTCCCATGGGAAAGAAATAACCTTCAACCGATTCCATAGAAACAAAGCGTGTGAAGCCGCAGGCAGAAACTAGTATTGCATAAATCTCCGCCCTGCTGCTGCCTCGGTCCACGTCAATGGACTGGAAAGGCAGCAAGAGAAAAAGTTACGAATACGAGTAATTTATTTTGTCATTTTTAGGGTTTCGAGATCAAAGATCGGTTTCGAAACCCTTATGTCTTTGTCTGTCCTTTTTCCCTCCTCAATAACTCAGCAACTACTGCAGCTATCAACTTGAAATTTAAAATGACAATACATTTCGTGCGCCTGTACAGATTTAAAGAAAAATAAATTAAAATAAATGAAAAATTAAAATGAATATTTTCCATAAAAATTGTGATGCCGAAATTTAAAAAGATATCTACAGGATCATGTGGGGTATCAAATGAAAGGTATCATTTTGTACATTTCAAAATAGTTATTGAAATTTTTGTAGGTGTCATACTTTTTAAAATATTTTGAAAAAAAGTCAAAAAAATACCCATTCCCATTACCCCCTATCTCCGAAGATTGCAGAGCGATCCATGTGAAATGTATAGAGCGTTTATAGATATGGATCTTTATTTTACAGGAAAAATATAGAGAAGTTTGTAAAAAGAACACTTTAAAAATGGCCAAAAAGGGGGGGGAATAATTTTCGAAAGGGGGGCTACCCCACCGAGTGGGGTATCAAGTAAAAGGTATCGGTTTGGACATTTCAAAACAGTTTTTAAAATTTCTGTAAGTTTAAAATTTTCGAAATATTTTGAAAAAAGTCGAAAAGTTTACCATTACCCACTTTAACCGAAGCATGCAGGGAGATCCATCTGAAATGTAGGTTGATACCTATCTACTATTTTTAGGTATTCGTTATATTGCGAAGTCTCTTACCGGTAAATAGGGATGATTTATATTAGACCGGTCCGTGTCCGGTCCGGGCCGAGGCCGGGGCGGGCTGGAGCGGAGCCGAAGAGAACGTTTGTAGACGGGCGCGGACTGGACTAGGATCATGCCCCGGGCACGGCCCGGTCTACTATTATTCTTCCTATACGCATCGGCTCTCGTTCCCACTGACGCGCAACCTAAGCATAGGTATAGGTACCACCTGCCTAAATTTATGTGCCCTGACGTCACTAGTTACGCAGGTAGGTATTATTTAACAGAATTTGACTTGAATGTGAATATCACCGGCATCTTGCCATATCAGGATATTGCAAAGCAAACACTGCTCTCTGCCAGAAATACAGAGCGGATTTAGGGTTGGCTGGCGTTACCGAGTCGTATGTGATTTTATATTGTGGCCTCGTTTGCACGACAGATCTATGTTTAATAATCTTAATTTTTTAGGGTTCCGTACCTCAAAAAGGGAAAAGGAAGTCTTACAGGATCACTTTGTTGTCCGTCTGTCTGTCTGTCCGTCTGTCAAACCCCTTTTCTTAGGAACTCGTGGACGTATCGAGTTGAAATTAACGTCAAATACTCAAATCCGTAACTCTCGGAGCCTCGTTATAAAACTTATAAAGTTATAAGTCAACGTACTCAAAAGTTACAGCCGTTTGTCTCCGAATATTTTGAAATTTCCAAGGGAATAACGTGCACACAAAACCTATAGGTTAGACTTAGTATTTTAAAATTTGGCTAGAAGCAAGGCCTATACCAGAAGTAAAGGAAAAAACCGAAAACAGTAAATTTGCAGTTATTTCACAAAAAAACTTCATTCTCACCATGGACCAAAACCTCAAAGGTACTTCCCGTTAACCTAGAATCATAAAATTTGGCAAGAAGCAAGGCACAAGTAAAGGAAAAAATCCTAAAACCGTAAATTTGTTACTACAAATTATATTATATTCACGAAAAAAAAAATGCTTATGATTCTTGCTATGGACAAAAACCTACAGGGTACTTCACGTTGACCTAGAATCATAAAATTTAGTAAAAGCAAGATCTTATATCACAAATGAAGTCAAAAATCTAAAAACGGTATAATTTTTTAGTTAATTCACAAAAAAAAAATTGATTCTCGCCTAGAACCAAAACCTACAGGGTACCTACTTCCCATTGACCTAGAATCATGATAATTTGGCAAAACACAAGGTCTTTCAATTATACGGAACCCTTAGTGCTCGAGTCTGACTCGCACTTGACGTTTTATTTGAGAGTACGGACTGGATTGGTATGTAAATTGATTATCTCACGTTATGATCCCGTTGGAAGCGAAACTTTTAACACATCTTTATGGCCCAAGACGCACATGGCGCGGTGGGGCGGGCGGCGGGCGCCTCCCGGGCCGCATTTGAGGCAGGGCAGTGAATGCATTAATTAGCAGTTTTAATTTCTCCTTATTTTTTTAGGTACAAATGAGAATTTTACAACCTACACCGTACTCTACACGTAATAATTGAGCTAAGCTGCAGACTGTTGCATACAGTCAAGCAAGAGTTAAGTCCACTGATCCAAATCAATACCTTCCAGTCGGAAGCATCACCAAGCCGCTGCGCGCTGGCTGCATTGCCTCGCTGTGTGACACTGCCGTAGAGTTATAATAGTAAAAGGCATTGCTGATACGTTACGCCAGCCAAATAGGTACTCACCAGCTCTCGGGTCACTAATAAATTTTTATAAACCCGGAGAGACTCGGTACCGCACGGACCAAGGGTCTCGACTTGAAGAGGGAAATGCATTATGCATTGTTCAGATCTGCATGTACATCTACCGGGTTATTCCAGTTTTTCCAAATCAAATCAATAACTCTTTATTTTCATGAATACAATCTAAAACAAAAATGTACACTTATAAAAGGTCAAATTATAAAACTTAACACTGACACGGAAATAAAGTGATATTTTTTATTTCTGCCGCTTCGGTATGTTTAGACTAAAGTAAAGAAGCGAGGAACAAACCTTTAATCTGTTAGTTGTTATTTTTCGAGCTGGAGCAAAACTCGTCCCAAGCCTCTTTATCCTCTAGATAATTTTTAGAAAGGATAATTATGTTTGAAATTATTTAGTGATAGATAATTTTTGCAACCCACTTGCGAGTTATGTTGTAGAAGCTTAACATTGCCCTTTGAAAGATACTTTTATCTTGTGTAATCTAGTTGTGGGCACAGCGAGCATATTCTTATTTCTAGTATTTATATTACGTCGCTATTTTTAGGGAATAGATTGATATTTCACATTGAAAAAAAAAATAACAAGGGGAAAACTGGCATTTAAAAATGCGTTTTCCCCTTATCAGGAATTTGTCAAGGGAGAAAACTAGTATAACTAGTATCTACCCTCTTTTTGATTGATTTGAAATGGTAGAAGCTAAGGGTAGAAGCCATAATCGATTGTCAAAAAATTGTGAATAACAGGAATTTGTGACGTATTTATTTCTGTTCGCTACAAACTCGTAGTTCCAATGTATTTAAACCACAAAAAATACTATAAAAGTACTGGATATTTTCACACAACTTCATTTAGCCCCAAGCAATCAAGCAGTGTTGTTTTGTGTTGTGTTTGTGTTACATCTTGTGTTATGTTAAATTATTATAGTAGGTACAACTGTTGGGAACAGTTCTCAAAGCAACCAACAACAACAAACAACAGAGCATATCTGGCTATGCGATAGATATCTAGTGTCAATAGCCATAGCTAAACCTGGTCGGTACAGAGGCCGAGGTCTTCAGTTTCAGTTTTGCATAGTTTACGAAAACCATAACAGTTTTGGTTTTCTCTAGAGCCTAGGAGCGCTCTTACTTACTAAGGAAACACATAACTACATAAGTATGACAGCGATCGAAAAGTTTTGTACGAACTCGATTATACATAAATTGTTTTAAAATTATTTTAAGTTATTAGTTGCATTGAAGGAGTAAATCTTTGACAAGTCAGCGGTAACACGATAACTTTTACCGCTCTGCGCTCGAATGACGTAGGTTTGGTGTCTAGGGTTAATCCAATACCACTACCGCAATAGCACAAAAACATGCATTATAATATGGGCTCAAGCTCATTATGTTTAGATACAGTTTACAGTGACAAATTGGCAAGCTTCAAAAGAGTCGTCTGCGAGTTGTCTCTCATCTGATGCCGTCAATATAAAATTCATTTAAATGTTACGAGATATTTTGTCCATATCAGATAACATTATGTTTGTGCTGTGCTGCAGCGGTGCTTTCCAGGTGTCTGACTGGCTTTACTATAATTTGACTGTACTTACTCGTGCTAGCCACTCAGGTCGGTACAGGTAGTCTAACGTAAAGCCTTCGGCTGTTACTAAATCCATCTTCACGCGAGCTCGCATCACACACCGGCGCGCGCGTTCAAAGGAAACTTGCTATGATCAAAAGGGTGATTCGAAACTACCGCGATAGCAACCCGGACGATCTAGTTATGAACATAGAGGGTGTACTCAATCGTGTGCCTGCCTTACTTCATAGACTTGATTGCTTTGATCTATAAAATGATTTAGTTTTGGTTTGGGACAGAGGCCTGCTTTTGTTGTTGGTTTAGTACTCAAGAACCTAAATACCAACTTAGAAGCAATCGTGCTTAACGTCATAAATGCGTAAAGGTAAAGATACTACTAATTAATTCCAATCACATCTGAGAAAATAGAAACGTTGATTTATTTATGTTTGCTTCCGTCGTCGGCATTTTAGCCAGCATATTTTAAATACAATAAATAATCTTTATCGATAAGAGATAAGAAGTTAGAACTAACGTCACAAAGACAAAAGTCTGTGGCGTTAGTTTTAAGTTCTTGGCGCTGCGCCGCTGCTCACTCGCACCACTGCACTCGAAACATTTCTTAATAGAAACTCAGTAACATTTACTAATCTAGACCCTAATCTTTACACAATTATTGTTAAGAAAACCTTTTTGTGAGTGGAAAATAAATGTGTTATTATTATTGTTATTATTGTTAATCTATCAGTCAAATTTCTAAATGAGCACGGCTCGGGCATATAGGTATACAATTCAACAACTTAAATTCTGTTTGCCAAATACATAGTATTTTATAACTAATCTATTTACCTGGTAGTTTTAGCTTGCAGAAGTAAGAATCATCCATCCAAACTTGCAAAAGTTGTAAAAGAAATTTGACTCTTAATACATAGGTACCTATATGATACGCGTCTTCACACGCTTTTTTCCAAGGTAAATTAGCTTACGTCATTTCCCAGGATATAATTCTTGCCATATTTCATTTAGAACCATTCAGCCATTTAATATTAAAAGGTAACAGACAGGCAAAGTGACGTTCACATTTACTTACTCATATACCAGAGGTATTTTGCCCAACTACTCAACTGTGAGTTATTATTATTAATATGAATACTTATGTATTGTATGGATAGACGGATAGGATAGTAGCTATAGATGGAATCTAAATAAATTTTGCTGGTAGCTGAGCTATTGGGTACATACTATACAACTGATATACATATTATTAGATTACATGACATAAAAATAATTACGCATAGAAAGCATCCAGACCCGGAACAAGTTCTGCAGACCAGGCACACAATATTTAGTCCCGCGGCAGAAATTTAACCCACAACCTTATGGGTCACCGACGGCCCTTTATCCGATGCACCACCGGTCAGGTCGTCAAGTGTGATAGTACTGAATGTTAAACTCACTGATTACAGTAAAGTTGACCCTCAAGTTCCTGGTCGGCGAGTTCTTGAAGTCGACCCGGCAGCGGTAGACGCCGGCGTCGGCGGCCTGCACGTTGTCCACAAACAGCACCGCTGGCGAGGCGGCGGCGCGGAAGTAGGCGCGGGTTCCGAACCCGGAGGAGGCTGACCACAGCTTCGGCTGGGAGGCGAGACGGCCGCGGACGTCGTAGCTGTAGGGAATACAAAATTTTTACACATGACGCAAGACAGACCGCCATCTTGTCCAGAGTATTGTATGGTACGTGTGTTGTATGGTGTGAGTGAGAGAGTACCTGTAGAGAGGCTCTCCGTCCCGCTCCTTGAACCACAGCACCATAGACACGTGGTCGTCGCCCGCCAGAGGCTGGATGTCGCACGGCAAGGCAGCCTTCTTGCCCAACACGCCTTGCGTGTGCGCAGTTGGTACTGCAACAATACAAAACAGTTTTAATTACAAAATCAATTAGGTACTTACATCTAATAGTTAAATAAAAACATATCACGTATTTTATTTTACCGTAAATAAGTTTGGTTTCTGGCATCACTAAACACATTAATGAATTCATGACTGTGTAAATTTAGTATAATTTTATTGAAAAGGGAAATTATTCGCTCATTTCATTCCAGGAATTCTAATGAACCTGTATTTTTCCAGTTTTATTTTTGACACACAACAACAAATATAAGATGTTGATCGAACCACGTGGCCTTATGCGAGATGATGGTAAAAGACCTGACGGTATGACTCCGATCTCCCTGTAAGATGGGCCGGCCTTTAGTTTGGGATGCCACGTGTGTACACCCACCCTAGTGCCTTCACATCTTGCAGAGACATCGGTAGGGGCCGGTTCTGCAGCAACATCAGCGGAGTCCCGCGAAAATACGCTAACCTTGACCGAGGTTATCTATTTGCGCCGTTTGGGGTTGAAACCTTGGGGTCCTGAGGCACACGCAATTTATAAACATCTTACCAAACTTCTTATAGAGTCCACAGGTGATCGGAATGCTGGCTTCTATTTCGGTCAACGAATTAGCATTGCCATTCAACGTGGTAATACTGCCAGCATTCCGGGCACTATGCCTTCTGGTGACGGCTTAGAGTTTTAAAAAATAGTTGTAAGTGTAGAAGAAAGTTATAAGTGTAGAAGAAAGTGTTTAAGAAATAGTTATATATTAGTGGTAGGTAATTGTTTAGTCTGATATGAAATTTTCTATGATTTCTGATAATAAACTGAATAGATGTTGATAAACTTTTGAAACGGTGCTATGATAAAGTACTTTTATTTAATGTGATTATGTATACTTGTCATTACAACTTAGAAGGCGAGCATTATAATCCAGCTAATGTTAAAAAATAGCCGTCGGCATGGCCGTTAGCAAATTACCTCGCAGGTCACGTACTGGAGGAACGTGCCTTACGAAGCCGTCCAGTGTCCGTCAAATCGAGGCGAACGAACGAAATCGTGGGCGAAAGCTACTTTTATCCGGTTTAATATTTAACTACAAACACCTGTCCGTTTCACTACATAGTTGACTACAGTCAAACTGGCGATATAAACCGTTTATATCGCACTATATTTCTCAAAAGTTTAATTTCATCTCCATCAAGCGTCGGACAAGTGGGACACTCGTGTTTGTAACAAACATCACATGAATTACACTCGTTCAAAGACAACCCGCTTTCACTTTGTCAGTTATTTAATATTCTAGTAAACATTTCCCCTTTTATCTCGTGTGTGATAATAGTAGTTTATGCAACTGTCATATAATGAAGGGTATTAAAACACGAGTGTGAGTTTATGAAACGAGCGTAGCGAGTTTCATAATAGTAACGAGTGTTTTAATACCCGTGTTATATGCAGTTGCATACACTACTTTATCTTCACTAATGCAATTAATCAAACAACAAGAGTAAAAGCTGACAATAGTTTATTTATAATAATTGTTCAAATTTTGGATGGTACAATTTTGAAAGTTAATGTTAATTATTGATCCAGCAGCTGTAGCGGCCGCGGGGCAAGCAGTAGAGCTCGTAGACGGAGTCGGAATATATAAAACTTTCACCATGATTGTACTGTCGTCTATGTTAGAGACTTCATCGAACTGGATGTTGTATAGCTCTTGCCTTCGGCATGCCCCCATTATGCCGAAGATTAGTGCAACCTGTAAAAATAAACGATATAATAAGCTTGAGGTACATAGCCAAGGCAAAAACTATGATTTATGAAGTAGTAAAGTGTAGGTACCTACTACCAAATTTATACACAAAGCGCTTAAACGGAGTGTCTAGATAACTTGCGTGTGTAGTACGTAAGTACTAGGTAGATTAAATAACAGAACTAAAATACACTTACCTTTTCAAAAAGATACAAAATATCTTGTGAATCTTCCAGGAACATCTTTATTTGACCTGATGTAAACGTCAAGGACTTTTTTCCCTTGTGTCCTTCTGAACTGCGTTTCAGGAACGCTATGACTTTTGAATACTTCGTGATATCAATATTGTTGTAGATACTCAGTGTGGACTTGAGCATAGAATATTTAGCCCACCTCGCTATCCATTTTTAACTTTTAATTTGTATTTTAAAAACAAAACACATTGCGAAACATTAAATTCACGCGTACGTGTATTGTCACAGTGAACTTGCCGCCATTAATATCTAACCAATGAGAGCGCAGCTGCTCGCGCAGGGCCAATCAGGAACGAGCGCGCGCTGTTCTTTTTTTATTTAATTGGCACAAGATCTTACCAAAGAGTTTTGTGTATGTAAGTTTAGTAGTTTCGACGAAGTTTTCACGTATAACCCAACTGTTTTTAAAAGCCAGCCTAATATCAAAATTTTATACAACTTGTACGAGGATTTTGACATAAGGCTCGCCAGGTTAATTGGTCGCGTTTTATTGATGTTATAATGAGATTTTACGATATCGATGTGGATATTATAACATCATGTGAAATTGCTTAAATTGAGTGTTTTGCTAACTGCGCTATAACAGTAGTCATTATAAGTCAAGTATTGGAAACATAAGTAGAATGTTATAACATTAGTGTAGATAAAGTCTTATTACGCAACTTCAGCGCTACGAAATTAAATTCGCTAAGAAATTCACAACAGGGTTTTGGGACAAGTGCGCATCGCGTTTTATCCGGTTTAATACATTGTCTATGCGAGTGTTCGAAGGCGACGAGTTGGCTTGACACAAGCTTGACACATAAGAGCACGAGTATGCGGGTAATAAGGACCCGTAGGGTGCCTTTCCTCCAGAGTTTAGCTACGTATTTAAGGTGCCACGGATTTGTGTCAAACGCACCTATAGCAACACTTGAAGTTTATAGTATTGAGGTCCTAAGAGGTAGATGATATCCGCAGCGTCTCACTCTATATCACAGGAGGGTGTAGTAGAGGCTGTTCTACCATTATGATGTCCCAATGTACATCGCAAAGGTAGAGAGTTCAAACTTGCTTAGTGTCTTAAAAAGACTAACAAGCTTTTGTGTTCTTGATCTCGCTCACTTAAATAAATAATGATGATTGCCGCGTACAGCTTCCACGACAAGTACTTTTCTTTTATATGCTTCACTATTGTTAAACTTTGCTTTAATGCTAAGTTATGCAAAATTTGTACGCCTACTGGCAGATTACAGATTACAGATCACAGTGTTCTTAATTATAGGTGTATCTCTGTAATACCTATGTATGTATCACAAATGAATAAATGAACTGAACTGAACTAAAGTATCGGTGTGTGATCGCCTGGAAAATGTCCTTAGCTTTGCTTTTGCTGCCCGCAAAAGCCTGTACGCATCGCAAGGCACGCTCCCGAAGAATTGACATAAGATGCTTACGGAATTCTATGACTACCGCGTATCATCATTTTCAATTTTCATTTCCAAGTTGTCTTCAGGACTGTGTAGATATGCAAAGGTTGAAGCCTATCCGATGAACCCGGTATCTTGCCTATCAGGAAAAGATCTTCCATAGATGAGTTCCGTATAGCCCGACCTCACACAATACCTTACGATAACATTTGCATATTCCGATCGGGACGAGATGAGAAAAATCGGGAAGAAGACTTGTATCCTGCGTAAAAAATCCTGAAATAGGAACAGAACTTATCGGTATGAGTATCGAACCTGGGAGGCGAAGGGATTCTTTATTATTATGAAAATGATAGGTAACTGTTGCCAGCGGCTTTGCTCACGCACGTAGTAGGTATCTTACCTATTCACCGTCGTTCATTTCAGTCGTTGGTCGGGAAAAGGTAACAAATAAACGAAGTTACTTGTATCATATAGTATTAGTAAGAGTTCAGAATTTCATTAACGGGAGAGGGAAAGAGCTCTCTCGTAAAAGAAAATCTGAATAAGAAAATAGAATAGAATGAATGAGTCAAATATTATTTTGACAGATAGATAGACATTTATTTGCTTCTGCAACACACAGTACGGTATTGTAGTATACATTTGACTGAAATTGTATAACAAGCTGAAAAATAAAAGATTATGGACGATGTGGAATTTTGATGAGATGATAATATTTTGCAACATTGGTGGAGTGTCTGTTGGCTCTGGGGTTTGCATGATGATCGCTCCGTTTGACCTCCTAATCCTTTCTTGTCTTTTCGGCCTTTTCTTCTTGTCTTTTCAACCTCTTGGGCCGTAGGAGACACAGGTACATAACCGCTCATATCAAACACCGCGCTAAGTTTGATTCTAAACCCAAAATTACTAATTCCAATTCCATTGAGTTACCTGTAGATTGTTTGCACCAGTCTGCAGTTATCTCAATTGTTTCAATTGTAAAGTTCTAATTTGTTTCTATTATTTGATTGTAATTTTCTTTGTTAATAAAGATGGATTACAATAGAGCAATTGGAACTCAAGCCATCCGAACACAAAGAAGCGACGCCAGGCTCAGGATCAGAAGGCGAGGGTACC
Organism: Eupithecia subumbrata; assembly: GCA_949316285.1. NCBI lineage: Eukaryota > Metazoa > Arthropoda > Insecta > Lepidoptera > Geometridae > Eupithecia > Eupithecia subumbrata. The sequence goes on along the minus strand of OX438641.1, from coordinate 18,316,425 downwards.
TTGACGCCATCAACGAGGAGCAGGTTAAAAAAAGAGAGGCCTAAGCCCAGTAGTGGGACAATAACGACTATCAAACTATAATAATAATAATAATAATAATAATAATAATAATAATAATAATAATAATAATATAATGTTGTTTCAGGCCCTTGAACCGACTGTCAACATTAACGTGCAGCGACTATCTGATCAGGTACGGGTCATTCAACGTTCAAAGCTGTTGGATGACATTGTACTTGATCAACTTCGACGTGAGGTGCTCAGTGCTCAAGTGGTGAACCATCCACAGTGTAACCAGGCTGTTACATTGCCACCGCGACACATCACATCAACACCAGTGATATCCCAGCCTGATTACGCTGTGGAAGAGGTCAGTCACGAGAGCATTGAGGTAAGTACCCAAAATGATGAGCAATTGAGGAGGGCTTTGGAAGATGCGATTCTAAGTTATAAAAATTCAAATTTAAGACCGCGTCTGCCTCGCTTCCCCACCCATAGACGTAATTTAGCTATAGTGGGGGCCTTGAACCCACTACTAGTCCCATATCTACTGACTAGTAGTGATCTTACTGATACGCACTCTATTCTCTACTGTGGGGCTATTGCGGCCTGCCGCGTTGCGCAGGTAAAGTTTCCGGACTGTGACCGTGCTCCGCGCCAGGCTAGCAGTACCCCTACTTGGCAGCAGCGAATAGAGAGGCGTATCAGTAGGTTCAGGACTCTCATAGCTAAGTTAATTTGCTTTAGGGAGGGCAACCATAGACCTCGGGTTATGCGCTTTGTGACACAGGCTTTTGACGGAACTGAAGTTCAACCTCAGAACTATTTAGCCTGTGCCACAGAGCGCATAGACTATCTAAAGCAAAAAGTCTATGCGTGGGCAAGCCGAATTAGAAGATACAAAAAGCGAGTTGACAGATTTTGGCAGAATCGCATCTTTCAAAGTGACCAAAGGAAAGTTTACCGCGATTGGGAGAAACCCGATCTACGTGTGTCTGACGATCAGGTACCGGATGCCGAAACCGGAAATAATTTTTGGCGAGGCATCTGGTCAATACCGGTCGAACACACGGAAGCGGACTGGATGAATGTGGTAAATTCTGAATGTGAAAACATCGAAACCATGGACTCTATCACCATCTCTCCGCTAGACGTAAGTAATGCAATCTGCTCGGCCCAAAACTGGAAAAGTCCTGGCCCGGATGGATTGCATAACTTTTGGCTAAAATGGTTTCGGTGCTCACACTCAGTTCTAGCCACACAATTCCAAGAAGCAATTGAGATCGGGTCACTCCCACATTTTATGACGACGGGTGTAACTTTCCTGATCCATAAGTCTGGTAGTACTGCGGAACCGAAGAATTATAGACCTATAACATGCTTACCCACCATCTACAAGCTACTTACATCCATTCTGACCACAAAAATTAACACGCATATTGTTACAAACAATATTTTGGCATATAATCAGAATGGATGTAGGGTTGGGTCCCGTGGTACTAAGGAGCTCCTCCTCATTGACATGGCCATTAGCCAACAGGTCAAACGTGGCAGAGGGAACTTGTCGGCTGCATGGATAGACTATAAGAAGGCTTATGATTCGGTGCCTCATACTTGGCTTGAGAGGGTCTTAGAGTTGTATAAAGTAGATACTACTCTAAGATCGTTCTTGGGATCATGTATGAGGCAGTGGATCACTGTTCTTCGTCATCCAGGGAGCCGAATGGATCCACCTGCCACCAATGATTTGATAAGAATAGAGAGGGGTATATTTCAGGGCGACAGTCTGAGTCCCTTATGGTTTTGCCTAGCTCTGAATCCACTCAGTACTCTACTGAAAGATTCAGAAATAGGCTATCGCCTTCGGAGAGATGGTGGGGTCATTTCTCACTTGTTGTATATGGATGATCTCAAACTATTCGCACCGAATAAAACCCAGTTAATGGCCCTTCTGAATATCACACAGATATTCAGTAGTGCTATTAACATGGAGTTCGGTGTTGATAAGTGTGCGGTCATACAAATACAACGAGGGAAAGTTGTAAATTCTAGTAATTTACAACTTTCAGAGATAATGTCTCTCAAATCTCTCTCAGAGGGTGAAACCTACAAATATCTTGGTATGCCAGAAGCGTTGGGTATATTGGACGGGGACATAAAGCAGTCGGTGAAGGAGCGCTTCTTTTGTCGCCTTACAAAAGTGCTAAATAGCCTTTTGTCAGGTGGCAACAAGGTGCGTGCCTTCAACGGCTGGGTTATGCCACTGCTCACTTATACTTTTGGCATACTGAGATGGACTCAGACTGAACTAGACGCCTTGGACTGTAAGGTTCGTCAACTTTTAACCACACATCGCATGCGACACCCACGAGCTTCGGTAATGAGATTGTATATCCCGCGGAAATGTGGTGGTCGAGGCTTTTTAAACGCCAAGACCCTACACAACCGTGAGGTATGCAATCTCAGAAATTACTTCCATCAAGCCGAATACCAGATGCATCGCGATGTGGTTACAGTTGATAAGAACCTTACCCCTCTTTCCTTAGCTAACGAGAACTGGCGCAAACCTACGGTGATGAGCATCCAGGATCGGAAGGCTATATGGGAGAGCAAAGAGCTGCATGGGAGATTCTACAAGGTCCTCACAGGACCTGATGTAGATCTCCCAAGCTCAGTAAACTGGCTACGTTTCGGTGACCTCTTCGGGGAAACCGAAGGTTTTGTTTGTGCAATTATGGATGAGGTGGTGAAGACGAACAACTACCGAAAGTATATCATGAAAGATGGCACGATCGATATCTGTCGAGCGTGTCATCTTCCTGGAGAGACCCTTCGTCATATACTTTCGGGTTGTTCGCACCTTGCTAACTCTCAGTACTTGCACAGACACAACCAAGTAGCCAAAATTATACACCAACAACTTGCTCTCCGATATGGCCTTACTGGACCTGAAGTTCCGTACTATAAGTACACACCGGCGCCAGTTCTCGAAAACGGCCGTGCCACGCTCTATTGGGACCGATCTATCATTACAGACAGGACTATTCTGGCGAATAAACCTGATATTGTACTGATAGATCGGTTAGAACGGAGGGCGGTGCTCGCTGATGTCACCATACCACATGATGTTAACCTCGTTAAAGCTGAAAAAGATAAAATTAGCAAATACCTTGATTTGGCTAACGAGGTTGTCAGCATGTGGGATGTTGATTCAGCGACTATCGTCCCGATAGTCGTTTCGGTTAACGGCGTAATAGCGAAGAGTCTCGATCAACATCTCAAGAAACTCTCGCTAGGAAGTTGGATCAAGGGCCAGATTCAAAAGGCGGTACTCCTGGACTCGGCGCGCATCGTCAGGAAGTTCCTCTCTTTGCAGCCCTAGTCACCGGCCGCTTGAGCCTAGCTTCGCGGCCGGTGATTCACCGTTTTGATATATTTTTTACTGTAGAATAGTTTTATAACATTTTATTTTCTATAGTAAAAAATGTATTTTATAAACGAGATTTAAGAATAAATGAGTGTATAATAATAATAATAATAATAAAAGCTTTATTGCAGGAAAGATTACTATAAGGTAGGTACAGGAAGTTCTTAAATACTAACTATCGTATCCTGCAATTGGCGGTCTTATCCCTTGCAGAGATTTCTTCCAGACGACCAGAATTAAAGGAAACCTATTTCCTATATATAAGGCTACCTATGTGCTAGCTAGTTGTAGCTAGCTGTGTGTGGTAGGTAGTTGGACCAAGCCACCGTCAGTGAGTCGGACAGCGGAGGATAATAATTGAATTTCATATCTACTACTCCGGCAATAATTCCAACGGCAGCGTAATAGAAATAGGTTAGACTTCCTGTGTATGTAAGGTACTTTCCTACTTTACGTTTACGTGTATTGGAGCTGAAATCGGTAGGTACTGCAATAACTGAACCTCGCTACTCCGCGCTCGTAAACTCTATAAGTACCACTGAAATCTCATATCTGACGTGGGAAATAACTGGCTTTTACATGATATTAGAATTTCAATTTCAATTTTATTCGTTTAACCTGCTTAGATAGCGACTTCATTCATAAAAAACATTGCCTTTGTGTTGTATAACTTGTTTCTGTCCGCGACTTTGCACGCGTTGTTCCTGGGTATTAAGTAGCTGGTAAGTAGGGACAAATGGTCTCGCCACTGGGGGAGACTCTTGCCCAGGTGTGGGAAAGCAGGTATAAGACTGATTACCAAATTTCAAACTTTGTTGGGGTTCGTTTAGCTGTCATGTGTCGTGAAAATGTTTTAGACTGAATAACCGTCCTCACCGTCGATAGTCTATCATTGTCTGCAGCCTGTGCAGGTCGATTCAGACATATTCGTGAGTGTTTTAACTCGTAACATTTTTCACCGCGCATCTTCATGAAAATTAATACTGAGCGATGATACTGATATGGAAGTTATACTGTGATTAAACACCAAATCTGAATATACCAGTTGTTCAGTTTCCAATGTAAGTCAACACTTCACGCGCTAGTGTTTTAGTGCACATTCGTTGCTCTTCGTCAGGGAATGGATTTGTTTCTTACATTTCCTTAAAAAAAAATATTCTCGGGCTATTCGAGGCACGCACGACACTACCATTCCACACTACCTTCACATCCAGACTTTTACAGTTGACGTAGCCTTTGACTAATGATGGCGGCGTCGCTCTAACCATAATAAGGTTCCTGGTTGCTACCCTAAATTCCAATCTCACGCTGGGGTTTACGCCGTGAATTATGGCCTTTACCCTGGGGCACAGCTGCACATACCTACATGATAATGTAATACGCACCTACTTCGTGTGTAGGCACTTGTCTCAAAGCAATTACTGTCTATCACCCTGCTGTGAAGATATCATCTTTATTGTTTATTTAAATTGGATGCAACATGGTTCCATTTATCACTTTTGCAAGTCTTTCAGGCTTAACGAAACTTCTCTTTCTAAATAAATCTACCACCAAACTGCGATTCCCAACCCGCATGCCCAGCGTGGGAATTATGGGCTCTACGCCCCATGAGATAAAAACCAATAAGGCACTTATCAGGAGGCCTGAGTCCAGTAGTGGGGTTGGAGTAACCTTAGCTGATAGGTACGGTTGACATTTGAAGCATCCGATTCCGATGTTAATAATAACGATATCGTTTTGGGACCATTTGAAGAAGGCATTAAAAAAATTTAGCTTTGTGATTAAGAGACTCTTAACTTTGTTTGAGATAAGGAAACTCTTTTCTCATAAAACAAGCACTTAAATTATAAAGTAAATTCCATAAATATTGCACTCTTATCATGTCTGATGGTAATTTGAAGCTGTTTTGAATGCTCGATACCCGGTTTGCTGTACGCACCAGCGCTTGCCAAAACCATCTCAGTAAAAGCATTTTTTAGCATTTTAAAATGAAATGAAATAGTTTATTTGACATTACAAAGTACACATACTTATTAAAATGTAAGGCACTTACAATAACTACAACTAAAATTATTAATTTAGAGTTGACGATATAGGTTTAATCAACTTGGCTAAGTGCGAGTAGGACGGACTTGAGGATTATATACAACTTCAATTACTTACATAAGTATGCAGGTAGGAAAGTGCAATAATCATAGGATTATTGTTATAGATCCTTGCTGGTAGAGGTAAATCCAGCATCGCGACCATTATGTTTTTCTTTGGATAATCCAAAGAAAAACATAATGGTCGCGATGCTGGCTAAGCCGCACTTGTTTTGAACTTTTTAATCTCGTAAAAGCTTTTCAAAATCATGCAACGGCTGTTAGGTAAACGTGACTTTATCTCAGCAAAATATTATGAAATTAAAAGTATGTTTAACTCAAAGAGCGAAGTTTGTCTTACGTTCTTGAAAGCCTTTTTCTAATTTAATATATTTTCATAAAGAATTATAAAGGAGTGGCTCAACGCGCTCTACGGTTCTACTTTCAGAGGTGAAAGTGTAGTACTTACATAATACTTCATTAGGACTCAGGTTCATAGCCAGTCAGCAGGGAGGCCGAAACGTAATTTTTTTTAAATTACAAAATTATCAACGTCAAAAACAAAATGGCGGATTCTACAAGTTTTCACCACCTTCGGCCAAGTTGCTATATATTCTCGTTTTCAAAAATAATTAATACCTTACCAAGAATAGAAATTAAAAACTAAATATGCAGATTTTTTAGTATTTCAGGAGGTATCGGCGGATACCCATGGTTGATAACATAGGCTATTATTCTTGCCTTTGTTATTTCACAAAAAACGTGTTTCCTAAGTACGATAAGTAATTTACTGGTTCCCAAAACACCTCTACATGTCTTCTGTCTTTGGTTTCTGATTTAAAGATGATGTTGAGGTGTAAAATGGCTGACTTATTTAATTTATGTTTATCGGGTGGCATGTAACATGTGTACTAAGCCGAAAGGGGTGCTTAAGGACCCCGAGGGGATCATTGTTTTTTCTAAGATTTTTTGAATCACGAACTTTTTTTTTTTAATGGAGACTTGTTTATTCATTTTCGTTTTCTTAGTACACATATTTAGTAGCTCCCGTATATTTATTAGTTACTTCCAGTGGTTTTGCCTGCACTGCTCCGGAATAAAAATCCTTGGTACATCCCAGGGATATTATTTATCTCTCTGCCAGATTTCAATGTCCACTCTGCCATATACGTCATCAAGAACAGCTGCGAAATCCTCGACTGTCCTCTACTCATGATATGACGCGTGAGTTTGATGGAGCCTCTCTCTCTCCGGCACGCAGACACGTTTTGCAATCCAGCGCCAAATGCACCGTCGAAACGTCAGTCAGTCTGTCGTCAGCAGGGATTATCTGATAGCTTGGAATTACCGCGGATTATTTTAGTTTTGTGGCAGTAGCTGTAGTAGTATATAATACAGGGTGTCCCACAGCCATGGGATTCGGAGGACAAGTAGCAGAAATATTAAAGATAGGAATTTTCCTTGCAGTAAAACTTCCTTAACTATATTTAAAAAAGAGAAAACTGGGTGACTCATCAAGAGATCTCTGAAACTACAATAGCTACTAAGCTAAAATTCTGCATGGGTATTTCTTTTAATACGTAGGCACCCGCTAAGAACGAATGATTGGAAATTCGTATTCTAATGTAGTTAAAATGGGGTCTAAAGTCATTTTTATAATTGCTTCAAAAGCGTAACTAGAAAGATGACTTAAAATTAATACACACGTATTTCAGGGTTTTGTGAAATTCACACCATAAAGGTCAATGGTGTGGAGTCAAAGCGACTCACTGATATATCACGAAATATACATGAAAATTTAATTTAAGTGCGGCGGCAGATTTGGCAAAGTATCTCAAGAGGCGTAAATATGCAGGTCTCGACAAAGACTACACATTTGCTCCTCTTGGAGTCGAGACCCTAGGTCCGTGGGGTACCGAGGCTCTTCGGGTTTTTTAAAAATTATCTGAGCGTCTGGTCGAAGCGACGCGTGATCCGAGAGCTGGTGAGTAACTGGCGCATTAGCATTTCTATACAGCGGGGCAATGCAGCCAGCGTAGCGGGGACGCGAAGACTGGTACTATTGCTATGGATCAGTTGAGCTACCTGTAGATCGTTTGCAACAGTCTGCAGTTAGCTGAAATGTTTCAGTTGTAAATACTACTTCTAATGTATTTATATAATTTGATTGTGATATTCTTTGTGAATAAAAATATAGCTACGTTTCCGTGCGAAATAAATAAACTTTTAACTTTTCCATAAAATAAGACGTGCGAAGCAGCGGGCACAAACTTTAATTATTACATTATTATAATTTGTGATTAGGTTTGCCAAAACGTTATTACTTAATTTATTACAAACACATCGCTATTTTCATCAAATCCCCGATGTGTTCTACTATTAATACTTATACTTTATACAGGCTAGACAGACACCTTCAAAGGCTGTGGTTATTCCCGGGAATTGAACGAAATAACAGTTCATGATCCATCCCTCACTTCCCAGGGGAAGTTTGAATCCTAAAATAAACTCTACAGCAACCAAACCTATTCCCATACTGTATTCTACTGACGGATTCTGAATACGAATAGATACAGAAATATTGCTTGATTTTAATTATTTGTAGATGACTAGTTGTTTTTTTGTCCCTGACGTAAACATTCCAATACTTTCGCGTCTTATTTAATTCTATGGACAAAATCAAAATCAAAAACTCTTTATTTCCATAAATACAACAAATGTACACTAAGAAAAGGTCAAATTATAACACAGAATTATAGACAGGAAGGGAAACAAAGTTTTGGAATAGTTTATAGGTGTTTTAGTTTTAGTTTAAAGGTAGACCAATAATAAAACATGTACTTTCCTATAATTATGGATGCAATAAATGAAATATGAAATGAAACTGGGCAGCTACCTCATGCTCATGAATACGAGACATAGGTTCTAGTTGATAATTTGTCTTTCGTTTCAACCCTGAGTAACTTACTTTATTAGCAAAGAAAATAACAGCTAAGTAACCCGATATTGTTAAATGCTTAAAGTCTCAAGGGTACGTTCAGATTTAGACAGTAGTTTCGATCCAGTGTCCGGTCTTGGATGCGACGACGCGTGACGCGCGACCGAGCGCGGCGTCGCACGGTGTCGCGTTACTGTCGCCATGAGAACTGCCGGATTCGGTTACTTATCGATAAAAGTACGAGCTGCAAGTCTATTTCCACATTGACACAACTGATGAAATAGATTGTTAATTGAGGTACCTGACCTTAATTAACAAGATCATGGCCCACGAAGCACATGTCCATCTTGAGCGCCGTCGACAGGTAGCGGCGCGTGCAACCCGCATGGGCTGGACAGTGAATAAATAAAATAAATGAATAATGCTGGACTATCCACACAACATCATCTAGCCCCAAACTAAGCATAGCTTGTGTTACGGGTACTAGATGACTGATATACATAATACAATAGATTACGTAGATATTTTTTATTATACATACATAGAAAATACCCAGAACACCCGGAACAAATATTTGCAGATCGTACAAGCATTTGTCCCAAGGCGGGAATCGATTCAGGCGGACCTTCGCCCACCGCGCCACATTGCTCGTCGAATGATAAAATAGAGTGAATTCTGAAGAAACAAGAAATTGTGATCAATAGTGATTGTGTGAATGCTTTAAGCAAATGATTAATTATTACAATTATAATAAAACATCTATATTTTCCCTTCACAAAACGTCTTCTTCTTCAAAAATAGGAAATACCTTAGTAAGAAGGCACAACCCTGAGATAAGTTTTGCCTATTTTATTTGACTTTGTAAAAGCTTGTTCACAAGCAACCGCGGGCGGGTTGCAAGTGTCGGCTAATTACGACTCTGGAACTTTGAGACATCACAGCGCTGGCAAGTCGAGCGCTAAAGGAGCGGTCTCGAGGGCGCGACGTGACGTGGCGTGAAAATGTTGCACGGCTGACAACAACGGTGTCGTTTCTTCTTGAATTTTAAGGGGATGTCATTTAGGTTATTTCTAGTTTTATATATCGTTTCCAGATATTTTTTTAGACAACAGAGAAGAGGGAGTTTCTTTTTAACCCCGACGCAAAAAGAGAGGGGTGTTTTAAGTCTAACGAGTCTGTCTGTGTGTCTATGTATCTGTGGATCTTTCTGTGGTACTTATCGTAGCTCCCAAACGGATGAACTGATTTTCGTTTAGTTTTTTTTTGTGTCATAGATAATATTATCCCAAGTGTTCTCAGCCATGTTTCATGAAAATCTGTAAGGGGGTTTTAAAATTTTAATTTTTTTCTTGCTGTCCAAGTTTTATAGTTTTGAATAAAAGAGGACTATCCACCCAAACAAGGGGATGTACCTCCATCCCCATTTTTGTTTGAGCCCGAAAGAAGGTCCAAATCAAAATATTTTTTAACACCACAATAATTGCATTATGTAGTTGTAGGTTTTAGCAGTAAAACCACGGGCAGAAATTATCAACACAAGTATAAAGACAAAAATATAAAGGTCTAGAGTTTTCTGAAGGTCAGTTGCCTGGAAGATAAGCAGAGTAAGTAACCTCAGTAGGTTCTTTTAAAGCACAACTAAAAAAGGAACTTTTAAGTAGGCAGAAATCGTGAAAACCCCAATATAATGATCTCCATCGCTACTTACCAATACACTAATACTCTTCACTTTCTTATCCTTCCTCTGTCCTCTAGATCTAGAATCCCCTCTGGTCATCTTCCACTCCCACATGAACTGGTACCACTCTTATTATTCACCACCTATTCACTTGTTTTGGTCTTTGTGTGCGAGTTGTGGTTTTAAGCTTGACGAGGTTTTTCTCCATTTACCATGCACAGTGTGAATCTATTACATTTCTTGGTTGGTATATGCTTTTAAAAAGATAAATAATCTACATTATTTTTGCCACGTAAACAAAACTTTCTTTTGGTGACGTTATACATAAAGTAATGTGCACATAACCTCTCTTCTTTGTTCTGACTTTGACATAAGGTTTTCGGTTGGCATTGGCACTGACATTATGAATTGTTAAAAATCGCTTCTAAATCATGTAATGAGAGCAATACCTCTCGTCTCGGCTCTTGGTGTCACACAAAGTGGGCCAGTCTGAAAACCAGCGCTGGTTTGTACCTATCCTGGTACAGACCAGCATTAAGCTGAGACTGACCCTTTTGGGCTCATCACGGCAGCGCAGAAACGCGTAGGCATGTACATGCCCCCGCCCTGGATGGGCGGTGACTACCTACCATCATTATTAGGCGAGTGTACTATTGGTGGGTAGGTGCCTATTTATATTAAATAAGGTTGTAAAGCGTTTACTATAATTAATAATAATAATATTCATGTGTTTATCGTTATCATATCAATTTATAATGGTGTACCTGCTTACCTACCTACCTAATTATGTGTACCTTAAATAATGTTATGTTACTGTTCTTTTGTTATCTTTCCTGTGCTGTTTGTGTATGTACCCAATAAAAAGTCTATCTATCTATCTATCTATCTAGGTTACTCAGTACTACAAAACTCAGTAGTTTTAGTAACTATTTACTCCTTCGTTAAAAAACTCTGCTGGTTCTCAGTAAAACAGTAGGTAAAGCGCAATGTTATTTGACTTCTCCGAATCAAATGCAATCGACTCGGTTCAATTTATTCCGGAATTATTTATAGCAGATTGGATTTTAAAGCCGAAAGCGAGATTACTTACCTATATGAGCTCTTTTGTCATGACTTAATTGTATTGATTTTTTTAAGTTTATGAATAAAACGTTTACCGACTCAACCGAAGCATGGTTATTGGTAGTAAGTACCACTGGCTTGAATTGGAGGACTATATACTAGCCAAACTCGATGTAGATTTTTTGAAAACATACGCCCGAACTTAACCTGAATTACACTCTGTTGCTGCGTCTGTATAAACGGAATTTACATTACTTGTCGATTTGTGATCCTTCCTTCTATAAATATAGCTTACAATTATATCTGAAACTCGACGCCAAGCAAGTGAGTTTTTAGTTTTTGTGCCGTGGTTTGTTTACAAACATTCCACATCGAGTTTGGCTAGCGTATAGGTTTTGTCAATTTTTCATCTGCCGATATTAAACTCGTATATTTCTTACTGTAAAATTTTGGAAGTTATGGCTCCTTTGTCACGCCGAAACTACTCATCATGAAACCGAATTGAGTACCTACCTCTTTGTTACGAAGTCGGTTAATAGGTATTGACTGAGAATAACATAAAAAAGAACATAAAAGACTGGGTACCTACTTTTCCTAGAGAAAACGCAAGGGACGCCCTGGGCAGAAGCTAATCACTCCATAAACAGATTCTTCAATGTTCCATTATCCCGTTAACTCGGCGCCATCCTTGAGTCGCTACATCAAACAATAACTCATAACTAAAACAGAACCCTAAATTAAATATTACGCCTCTTCTCTTTTCTCTTCTAATCAAAAGAAACAACTGAAGTTACGGTGCGATGCGATGCGATGCGACTAAAAAAACGCATGTCAAACTCGACATGTATCGCAGTATTATTATAAATTAAAGAGCCTAGGTCTTGTTGGTGCAATGATGATTTTTTTTCCACTTTTCTCTTTCCTAATGCTGTCTCTTTTACTTCTATATACGACAGGACAGCGGCTTTTTCCTTGATCTGACTCATACATCTTCTACTTTTCCTTCTATGATGTTTCATAAGAAGCTGTCATTTAAGATGTCCAATTATTCTCCCTCTCAAATAATAAGAAATATTTCTTTTGAATAATGTTGGTGATAAGAAACGAAGTCCCCAAGATTCGTCTTGCGAGTGGGAACAAGTGGTCCTATAATATAACATTATAAACGTAATATTCTGCTGGTATTTTTAGAACGATTTGTTTTTTTAAAGACCGTTTAGAATATCTAAACAATAATCATATTATTTACTTTTAAATAGGAAAGTAGATGTGGTTGTAAGAAATGTCAGGTAATGGGAACGTCTAGTACGTTCCCATTTTCCGACATTTCTTACAACAACATCTACTTTCCTATTTTAGGCAAGCACTCTGTTATTTAGGCAGCTGTTATTTTCTTGGTTAAAAATGTAATTATGTATAGAGATAGAGGGATGGTGATGGTGTAGTTTTACTATGAATCTCAAAGTAGGCGGTATCGGACGCACCGCACCGCATCGTGTGCGCGTTGCTTTATATAAACATTCACTTTACGAGCTCCTTGATGGGAGAATTATGGCAGATTTTCGATTTGGGAGACAAAGGCAAACAGACGGAATGACTGATGTCCAACATTTATTAGCTTTCTTAATGACGACCGTCTGGATTCTTATTATTAAATGGGATGAGAATAATGCTTTATGTTTATGTTTTGAGAGAAATCCTACGAAATTGCAAAATCTGACAAAAAAAAGTAAAACGTAGGGCCCAGTTTTGTTCGTCGCGTTGTCGTACAGAAATAGATGGTATATGATATAGAATACAATAGAAAAAAAACATTTATTTGGATACAAGTAGAAAAAAGTAAGTAAAAAAACAACGGAAATTAAAAACAGTAAACATGAAGGTTCTGTCTCCACATCCCCGCGCTGAAATAGGGGTTGGCTCAGCGTGCGCTGAACATTTTCTGCTGAGGGCTGTTTTTCAGCCAAACACATTAATGCTAATTGATTGATATCACAAAGTTGTTAACGGTTTTCTAAGTTTTTAACGCATTCACGCCCTAGCCTCTGCGGCGCCACAGCTTGTCGGACTCGCAGAAGCCGTGCGTCCTGGACATTGAAAGAGTTGGTAAGGTAAAAGTAAATAGATATTTATTATGTCAGAACATAAAAAACAAAACGTCAAGTGCGAGTCAGACTTACGCTCTAAGGGTTCCGTAAGACCTTGTGTCTTGCACAATTATCATAGGTGTACGGGAAGTACCCTAAAGGTTTTGTGTGCATGTGATTCCCTTGGAAATTTCGGCTAAACGGCTGTAACTTTTGATTGCGTTGACTTAAAAATTTTATTTATATCGCGACTCCAAGCGGTTACGGACTTGAGTATTTGACGATAATTTCAACTCGATACGTCCACGCGTTCCAGGTACAGGAGGGTTCACAGACGGACAGGACAGACAGACAGACAAACGGACAACAAAGTGATCCTATAGGGTTCCTTTTTTGTTTTGAGGTACGGAACCTTAAAAAATACATACAAAATAAACTTTAAATTACCTAACAGGAAAACTGACAAAAGTAGCTCAAGTCCGTACATGGGCTCCTTTTTATCCCAAAAAGAGCATATGAAGCCGCGGGCAGTAGCTAGTTCCTAATAAAAAAATTAAATTAAATTAAAATTCCCATATTTCGGATAACTGTGATCCACAATTTGTTAGTAGCAAAAATATATATATCTCTTATATCAAATGTTAGTATTCAGGTAAGAATACTAACATTTGATATAAGAGATATATATATTTTTATAGATTTTATAGATATATATATTTAGAGATACCATTACGGTAAATGTTGATCAGGCGCGACTCACGGCGAGTACTTTGTTGATCCAAAAACACATGTTGATCCGAGCCTCTTTTGTTGATCTATTATGCATTTCCAGGAACAAGTGTGGCTCCGACCAGATCAACATTTGACCTCCCGTAGCCTTAGGCATTATGATACCATTTGTTGATCCAATATACAAATCCATTTTGCACAAGTTGATCCGATTCAAATGAACCAATCAGAACGCAACATTGGTCGAAAATGGCTGCGACGTTGCCGCTCCGTCTGGGGGAGGGGTCGACTCGTGTAGAATCGTACTGACTAGGTAACGCCATGTTCCATGACATTTATTATTTATTGTGACATCGCGTTCCCTAGTCATTATTTAATTATTCAAAATCCATTGCGTGCAATTTTCTACGGTCAAATGTTGATCCGTCAATACTTTTTAGCGATGATTATGTAACTATTTTGTTATTTTAGGGTTTCGAGTTCGGTTTCGAAACCCTCATGGTCTCGTTTTGTCTATCCTTTTCTCCCTTTAATACATCAGCAACTACCGCAGCTATTAACTTGATATTTAAAATAATATTACATTTGTGCACCTTAACAGATATAAAGAAAAATTAACGAAAATAAAAAACAAATTAGAATGAAATTTTTTAAAGGTATCGTTTTGTAGAGTTTTAAAATTTCTGCAGGTTTTATACTTCTTAAAATAGGTAAAAGGGGGGAATAATTTTTTAAAGGGGGATTACCTCACCGAGTGGGGTATCAAATGAAAGGTATCGGTTTGTACATTTTAGAACCGTTCTGGAAATTTCTGTAGGTAACATTTTTTTTTTTAATATTTTGAGAAAAGTCGATAAATTAAACATAGCCCCCTAATCTCCGAAGTATGCACAGCGATCCATCTTAAATGTAGGTCGGTCGGTAGCTACTACTTTTAGGTAGAACCGGTACCTTAAGTACCAACCCACATATTTGTATAATTAACGAACGTTCAAAACCCTCGGCGCGCAAATTACGCTTGCACTTGACGAATCTTGTTTGTTTGTGTTACTAACTGAAACCTATAACCAAATAAACAGTTATTTTTTGTGATTTATTTCTTGGTATTTCGTACCTTGTTTAGTATTTAGGGTTCCGTACCTCAAAAGGTAAAAATGAACCCCTATAGGATCACTTTGTGGTCCATCTGTCTGTCTGTCTGTCAAAGAAAAGAGGGTTGACATACGGACAGACCGTCCGTCTGTCAACCCTCTTTTCTCAGGAACGCGTGGACGTATCGAGTTGAAATTTTCGTCAAATACTCAAGTCCGTAACTTCTTGAAGCCGTGATAAATAAAACTCCTAAGTCAATGCATTCAAAAGTTGCAGCCGTTTATGTCCGAATATTTTAGATTTCCAAGGGAATCTCAAGCACACAAAACCTATAACCTGCGGGAAGTACCCATTTCCCGCAGACCTGGAATCATGAAATTTGATGAGGAGCACGGTCTAATAGCACAAGTAATGAAAAAAATCGGAAAACCATAAATTTGTAATTTATTCACTTTAAAAAATTACTTTTAATGCTCGCCATGGACCAAAACCAATAGTGTACTTCCCGTAGACCTAGAATTATGAAATTTGGCAAGATGTAGCCCAAATAAAGGAAAAAATCCGAAAAAAGGAAATTTGTAATTAATTCACAAAAAAAACTTGATTCTAGCTATAGACCAAAACCTATAGGGTACTTCATGCTTATCTAGAATCATAATATTTGTTACAATTAAACGGAACCCTTAGTGCGTGAGTTCGACTCGCACGTATCGTTTTATTTCTTTATAGCTTTTGTAATTGTTATGTATCAAATAAATTCTTTAATTTCATTTTATTTTCGCCTAAATATCTACGTTACACCTATCAGGGCCCACAGTAGTGGACCGTGTGGAGTACACAACCTCCACCAGGAACCCTTTTCTTGAACCACCTCGCGAGGCGGATCTTGTTTAAGAAGGGAGAGATACCCATCTTAAAGAACAGACTGAGAAAACTCTCCTGAATAACTACAGACCATCACCTTATCGAAATTGTTTCTGAGTGTACTTATCTTGGGCAAATTCTGCAATCAGGGGAAATTCAGGCCTCCAGTCATGTAAAAATAGTTTTGAGAAGGAGGCCAAGGAGATGATCCAGCTAGGGTGGGCAGTGTATGGAAAACTATGTCGAAAGTTCTCGTCATCCATACCGCAATGTTTGAATGATAAAGGTTTCAATCAGTGCCTCCTATAACCTACGGAGCTGAGCCGTGGATACTCACTCAGGGCTGGTCCTCCAGTTCAGAGCGAGCTATGGAAAGATCTATGCTCGGAGTCTTTCTGAAGGATAGGATTCGTAACGACAAGTAGAGTAACATCTGAGGGAGAACCAAAGGTAACTACCATATTTCGCGAAGAACCGACAACCACTGGAGTAAATGTGTCCTTGAGTGGAGACTGTGACTCGGCAAACGTAGTGTAGGATGCTCTCCAGCCAGGTGGGATGACGATCTGCGAAAGACTGCAAGTAGATGCTGGATGCGGCAAGCTGAAGACAGGCTCACTAGGGGTGGCCTATGTGCAGCAGTGGACTGTAGATGATGACGATGATGAACCTACCTTAAATTGGGGTATGATCAGTGAAGATCGTATGTAATTTATTTTAGCCGAATTATTAGCAAATATGGCTTAATTCAGCCGAAGTTAATTTCATACGGTTCATTCACCTCACGTCCGCTCTCATAACCAATAACTATAGGTACCTACATGTTCTACTCAAAAGTGGTCGGAACTACTTAAACATGTAATTTGTCAGTTTCACCGTTGCGGCGTTGCCGCTTTGGAAACAGACGAAGTAGTCATTTGTGGCTCCAAAGTCTGCGGATCAACATTGTCTAAGCTAATGTTACGCGTAGTTAAATATGTAACGGATGTGAAAAAGACGTTTTAGTGTAAAATTTGTGACCGTTAGTGGATCAACAAAATTTTGATATTTTGGGATATTTTGAATGCGAGTATCTCGATAACCAGTTAATGTAGATCTAGCGTTGCCATGTGCTCTTCAAATGTGGATCAAAGTATATCTGTTTACTAGGTTTAGAGTCGAATGTACACTTGAAATAGGTTGATCAACATTTCTTAAGAAATCGTACTGGATCAACAATTACCGTGAAAGGTTCATTATATATATATATATTTTTTATTTATTACATATACACAATTTTTTATTTTTGATAAAATAACTCGTTGTTCCGACTCTGGTACCTTCTTGGTTTCTTGTTAGTTTAGTTTAAAATTAATTTACTTTTATGTTGTTAACTGTTAGAATACGGCACTAGAAATAAAATAATAGTTATTCTGTGGCTTCCGAATCAGTCTGTACCTTTCATAGAGTTTTCTTTTGTCACAGAACTTTGCTATTTGCGACGTTTCTTGAAACTCTATGGTACTTTTATGACATATTTATTCATGATACAAGGTGTGACTGTTAATTTTTGTCCAGGGCATTTATCGCAAGAGAGAATTTCTTTTTATTTTTGTTTTATGTTCAGTAATTATAACTTACTTCGTTAATTATCTTGACACTTCGTTAGTACCTTTGGAAAAATAGTTATTCGTGAAAAAAAGAATCGTTCAACCTCGATGTAAGATTGAGCGTGGCAATTCTGTACAAATTATTACAACTTAAGTAATATTTTTCGCTATTGAGTTTCGTGAATTTTAGCAAATTAGTACTAATTTGCTAGCTAACCCTGTTATGCCTTTTTCATAATAGTACTTAGGTATTGTTAAAAAGTCTTAAGAAATGGTTTAATATTATAAATCAAACTTGAAAATGCCAGAATTAAGACGCGGCGGGGCTAGTCTCTCCGGTAGAAATATTATGTAAACCAATGATGCTATTTTAATAAAACTAGAAGTTTTACAAACTGGATATCTCAATTGAATTTGAGCCTTCTATTCTCCTGAGATGGCTCAGATACTAAAAAATCCGATTTTAAGTTTTAGCGGGTATTTTTGCCACCACTCTCTAATCGCCCATACATGCTACTGTTGGGAGTCTTGACTATCGATGAACGGAGAATAGTTAAAATGACCTGAATGGATAAGTCTAAGCTATGAAGTCGATATTATTTATGTTATTTAAAACCAGTAAATAACTATCTTTATGTATTTATATCATATTAAGGAGTAAAACTATTGATTTTAATAATAAAATTAGGATTTTTTTTTCATATAATCAACAACTGATATATTTAAAAAAAAATAATTTCGATAAAAAATACAAAATTTCCCACTGGAGTTACTAAAACACGCTCGCACGATCAATAATTTTATTTAATCGAAACTTACTTTAATGTTGACATCACTGATTTTTAGCAACTTCATATAAAAACAGTGGTGCAATTATAGCTGCTTATTTCACGATAAGATATTATAAATACGATAGACCTCTGATCACTTTTGTGGGGTTATTATGTCAAGCTCAAAAACTTGTTAAAAACAAAGAGTAAATATTAAACAAAATTAAAACAAATATAATCTCTAGGTTAAAATATACTTACTCATCTTATCAAAACTTTACGTAAACCTCGCAAGTCACAAAAATATTTCAAAAATATTTCAAAAACTCGAAACAAGCCCTTCGAGTTTTTGAAAAAAAAAAATTGTTGAGACACGCTGATGAAATGACGTTTATCAAAATACTGCTCTTTATCAATCAGTTTTTGCGATAGCGATGCCATCTGGAGTTTATTGGACAAATTGACATTAAATAACTTAAGCGGATAGGGCAAAATTTGCCCTACCGTAAATAGAGGTCTCTCTTTTGTAAAAACTACAGAATGGAAAATATGACCATGTGTTACCATAACCCCGCTGTCAGAATAGCCCCGCACAACCTTACACGTAAATCAACTAAATATAAAACTAAATATACAATGATCCCGCCAGACCGAAAACACACGAAGTAAAACGAATTATTAATTGAAATGAATCATAAAAATCGTAAAATATTTCGTTACTAGCATTTTTCTACGGCCTGTATAATATAGAATAGGATCCTACATAGCGTAGCGTTACATTCCATTTGCTGTATGGTATTCTGTGGCAAAAATATTGAAAATGTGTTGATGAATGTAAGATAAAAGATACAAATATTAAGATAAAAGTGTCTGCAGAAAGACAAATATCACGTCACTTATGGTTGATTGTTTCACTTTTCAAAAATGTTGTTTCTGTTTAAATTTAAAAGCAGGATGTTACCTGATCGGAGCATATGCTTTGGTAAGTTCGCGTAGGTTATATTTTCAATTTTGCAACGTTAGCGCACATCGGGAAAAACCAATATTCATTACAATATTAATTCCACTTGGGACTGTAAAGTCCCACGTAAGGCTTCTGAACTGAACCCAAAGGGTTGTCATAATGTTTTATCTCTTTTATTGTTTGTTTTCTTCTTTTTTTAGTGTATTTTTACCAAATGATTGAGCTACCTACTATAAATCTTTTGAATCTTATTCATATCTTTTAACCAAGACCATGCAAATTTTAGGGGTAAACGATCCTTATAGATCAGGAATCGCTGGTTGAATCTTTATTTTGAAGTAGACGAATTTGAAAGTACATACTAACCTATCTTATAGAGGGCATTTCACGCCCGTAGCACAGCTCCACTGCGTAACCATAACAGCAAAACCGCAGTAATTTCGCCATGTCTTGTGCGTATGTAGGAGAAGCGGAACACTGGCGAAACTGCCTATTCCAACGCATAGATTTGTCTATAATCCTATTTTTTCCCCGCGCGGTTTCGTCGATCCGACGTCAGCCACACCTCTGCTATAGCTCTGCAACTCAAACTACACTTGATCGCAGCTTAATTTATCCAGCGGTTCCACTACTCGTATTCCGCAGCGGAGGTGTGGTACGGCGTCAAAATCATCTACCTTGAACTCAACATTTAAAAGAAGATGCAAAGCAAACAATGTCATCAATACTCTCATACAAAAGTAATAAAAAAACCGAATTCATTTATTTGCCAAGGAACTTATAAATACGATTTGCTAGAGGGCCTCGCATGAAATCAATAATCAATCAATCAGTAATCGTAATTTACTAGAGATTTCCGTTTCTCAGAATAATTTTTATTTAATTTATATAAATACGTAATCGCTTTTATTTCAGCTCACAAATTGAGCTAGTAAGTCAAATTTTATATTAAATTTTAATCAAATAAGAAATAAAGTTTTAATTGATTCTCTTCATTCATTTTTTTATTCACTTGTGGAAGAAGTGAGGATTACGTCGCTATACATTAGCTTACATAAATTATTTGATAGGCTAATTATATTATGATTTGTCTTCTTGTAGCTTTCCAACGCTGTCACGGCCGTGATGCAAGCCACGAACCAGTTCTCCTCCTTTACGGAAATGTCCCTCTCCTCCTTCTTCCTGCTGGTCATCCTTTCCATCATAAACATGGGCTTCAACATCGTCTTACTCTACGCCGTAAAAAAGGTAACTTGAGTAGGTTAATATCAAATTGTCATGAGTCCACTGACTTAGAAATTTTGACTGATTTAATTTAATTGTCCTTTAAAGTGTAAATTTGCCAGCTCTCTTCAAAAGTAGGTACATATCTGTCAGGAATTGCTTTGAAAAACCTGTTGAAAAGTGTTTTTTTTATTATATAATGTGTATTTCCGTACCTTGATCAAACGAGATGTGCGGATACATGACATAAAAGTTATCGGCAAAATCAGAAAAAAACAATTATATGTTATCTGTCTCAGACCAAGGCGATTAAAAAAAAATTAAATGAAATCTTTATCATTTTGTTTTTTCTTCGTTTCTGTTTAAGTAAACGGTGTATTTTATTCAAAGTAGTCTCATTTAGAAGCTAGATAGTCTACCTTGCTAAAAAAATAATAAAAATACGATTTCGAACATAAGACTTGTAAAAAAATATTTTGAAAGAAACAAATCGCAACGATGCGTGCGCTGCGTCCATCTGATTTTTATAAACGTATCAAATAGTATGGGCATATCGATTATCAATAAGTACAAACTATTTTACATCAATATCTAATTTCTATGGATGTTATTGTTACAAGTTCATTAAAAATATTTTAAAGGTTAAGGTATTATCTATTCACATAATATAATACAATTTAAGTATTAAATGACAGTTTGAAATTTACCTACCTACTCACTTGGAAACCAGTTCATCAAATTTGACGACCTTTGGCGTGAAATGTCTGATGACAAAATATATGACCTGCAATATTTGTTCTGGGTGCTTGCAACATTTTAATAAAATAATATCTATCAATGCAATGTAAGTACGTGACGTCGGGGGAGGCCTATGTTCGGCTGTGGACGAACACAGGCTGATGATGATGATAATTAATGTAATATAGGTATTAAGTATACCAGTTATTCTATTACTCATACCACAAGCTCTGATACTCTCATGTTTCAGAATAGAAAGGACCTGATCAGGATCATTTTGATGTACCGCATCGTGATCCAGGTGCTGGAAGCCGTGGCCATCTCCGTCTACTGCTGGCTGGGCATCGGGTTAATTCTCATCCCTTTCTTTCTCATCCATTGTAAGTATCCTACCTACTCCCTACAGTTACAGCTGACTCCCATTATTGTATATGAGTATGTGTGCGCAAACACAGGTGCACTAACGCCCTGCGGACATAGCCAGTCTCCCTTGAGACTGGCTACCGTGACCAAAGTTCAGCTAGGAAGAAATAATCATTATTGTAAGATACCTACTATTTATTGTACACTAGTTTCTGCACGCACCTACGCACGCGTTGTTTCCGGGACAAATGTAGCCTGAACTTACATAAATAGCTACGATATTTCTAGATAACAATGATTAATTTTTGTTCAATGGAAACGCTTTATTTAAGGTTATTTTTATATCACAGGATCTGATTTATGGGATGAAAACTACCCTTTGTATTAGTTTAGGTTAAAACCTATTAACAATGCAAGTATTTGAGTTAAAATTTCAGCCCGGCCAGTTTAGTAAAGTGTGAAGATACAACACACAATCTTTACATTCAAACTTTCGGGAACTAATTTGTAATAAGAAGTAGCATAATGTGTGATTCCTGGTTTAGACCTATAATGTATGCAAAATAACAGCCCGACCAGTTAAGTCTAGGTTTGGCGTGTAGTTCTAATCAACATAAATCCTTTCATCCATCCGTACAAACTTTCGCATTTATAATAAATAATAAAATGTTACTGGTGGATAATTTTTATGTGAACATTTTTGCCTCTCAAACACATTTCGAACAAACCGTTTCGAGACCTGCACTTAGCAGTGTGTGAAATGAAGTATTAGCGGATGAAACGATTGACTTGGCTACCATTGTCTCTTAAAAATTGCCTAAATACCTACAAAATGAATACATTGCAATAAAATACATATGAAATATGAATTGTAGCAAATTAGACTTGCTTCATTCTAATAACATTCATAAGTTGTAATTCATAATTTCAGTTCTCTCGTTATACTGTATCCTGGTGATAAGAAGCTACTATTTGACCATGGGACAGGCACCGCCACCGCCACCACCACCGGCATTGGCACCGTCTCCACCGGCACCGGCACCGGCACCGCCACCGTCACCAGAACCGGCACCGGCACCGGAAGTGGCACCGCGACCACCAGCACTGTCACCGCTGCCATCGCCACCGCCACAGCCACCACCACCGCCACAGCTACCGCCACCACGGTCAGATCTCGAACCAAACTAGCGAAGCTCATGTTACCGATCAAAGAACACCTACCAGTCTTAATGAACACACTTGAGGTAGAACTCCCCAACTTTTTTAAATATACTTCCCTAATCTTAGATTTAAATGTTTTTATAATTATTGTTTTTTGTATGGTCCTTATTAATTATGAGAAAATATTAATCTACCTTTTCAGTCTATGAAAGAGCATTTATACAAATACATTATTAAGAGTTTTTGCTAAACTCAGCAACTTATTGAAGTACTTACCTCTCTAATTACGTGTAAGTTTTATAAATATTTCAAATAAAAATTATGATATACATAATGTGTTTTGCTTTGGTAGACTGGAAGAAGTGTCGGTGGAAGGTAAACGATCAAAGCATGCTCTCCCGCTCGATCGGTAGGTCCGTTAGTCCTAAAAACAAATGATTGAAGGTACATTATAGGTACCTGCAAACATAATCAACGCTGTTTTTTCCGCTGGGGGAGAACTGTTTCTCGTAGTCATTGAAAATGACGCCATCTCTCAAGCTGTCTCACCAGTGGCATAGTGGGTTTTCGCCGACCGGTAGTTTGCCCGAGTGTGTGCAGTGGTAATTAATCTTTTTATTTTTGTGTTTGGGACTACTTGGCCACTTCCTGGCACTAACAGTTTGGAGATTAAATAAAACTATAGCAAGCAGTAGCCCCAAATTCCTTCATGGTGGAGGGGGCGTCCTCACCGAGCACCGCACGTATAAACTTTACCGGCGAGCGAAGCGAGCCGCAATAATTGCTTATGCCTTAAATTTTCGTAATTTGTTAGCGGTGGTGGGTAAGGTGAGCTCAAATGGGGTCCAGGCCCTGGCTCAATGAAGCAGACAATACAAGTTAGCGGCGCGCGAATCTTTTTGTACATTGTTATTATTTTCATGTAATTTGTTTGCGGTGGTGGGATAAGGTGACTTTATATCAGAGCGAGGCCTGCCCTAAATCAAAAGCAAAGATATCGGAAATATAAAAAATTATGATACTTGTTAGATTTTCGTGTTATTTGTTAATGATGGTGGGTACGGTGACCTTAAATTGGGGCCAGACTCTGGCTTTAATCAAGAACAATTTAAGTATGTGTTTTGTTAGATTATCGTGTAATTTTGTTTGGTGCGGTAGTGGTAAATATGACTTAAAATTGGGATCAAGCTGTCGACTAAAGCCTTATTATACGTGAGCGAAGCGAGCCCCGAAAACAATCTTCTGTTTTAGTCAGATTTTTTTGTTTCGATTTAAATTTTTTAGGTATGCAACATTTACTGAATCTTACTGGAACCGACCAGGCCACACAACGGATAAATAAATAATTGCTTTCGGGTTCAATTGACACGGTAATACAGGTAGTAGACAAGCAGAAGTAATATCGGCGACCGGAGCGAGCCCATTTTATTTAACGCAGTTGAAGGCCATATGTGTTGGATGATAAATTTCAGAGGTGGCGCCTCGGACTACTTTGGGTGCTTAGCGGATCACTTCGGATGCTTCCAAGGTTCCGGTTAAGAACCACTGATCTGATCTATGGATAGTATTATATTATCTGTGTCGCAGGTAAAACGGAGCGTGTGGCTGGGCTATAAACATTGTGGGCACGATTTGGGAGATTTTTTTTCTATTGAAAAAACCGTGGCTCTTGCCGCCGCGAACGCATCTGCACCCTCCATGCTACGGCACTGTGACATGAGAGATGACGTCATTCTCAATCCCTCTATAAGTACGCAAACTACGAGTAAACTGAGATCAAGACAAGACAAGACAGTGCACAAACTAAACAAGGCCTTGATCCGTCCGCTTCAAGCCCGTGGTACAGTCAGCTGGTACAGTTGACTGCACCACCGTCCATGCATACGATGACGACTTACACGTTCCCTGTTTTGAGACTTCCTCGTTGAAAATTGCGACTTAATTTTCGCTTGAGGAAAATTAATGTCAACCACGTAATGGTGTGAAACTCAAATGAATCAAGTGCAAATCCATGGGCATTGTAGATTTGTAGTGCAGTGTAAATTTTGCTCAATCTATCTTCCAATCCCATTCTAGAGAGCTTGTATCGATGAATAAAAACAACGAGGTACTCGACGTCCCGAGAGCCCTCACGGAGCCGAGGGCGGGGCACCCCTAGAGATGTATACGCCACTCAGATCCTCATGTTGAAAGCTCTCAAAATAATATTTTGGGAATTGCAGGAGATATTACGATTTTTGCTCGTGAGACTTCAACTCCGGCAATGACTCGAAACAACTAGGAGATGTCGTTTTGGAAAGGTCTGCGTTATGAGGCGACGCAGGAGATTGCGGTTTCGTTTCCCAGCTTGGGACAAATGTTTGTACGAGTTGCAAATATTTGTTCCGGGTGTTCTGGGTTTTTTCTGTGTTTATAATAAAAATACATTTAATACCTACATACATGGATTTGTAATGTGTTGTATTACGTATATCAGTCATCTTGTACCAACCCATAACACAAGCTCTGCTTAGCTGGGGGCTGGATGATGCTGTATGGATTGTCCAGTATTATTTATTTATTAACAAATAATCATCAGACTCTACATGATTCTACTTTAAACATTTTGAACATCAAGAAGTAGAGTTTTATTGATATAGTAGCTTGGCAAAAGTATATAATTTTGTGTTAATAACGTACCTAAGTCAAATAAAACTGCGAGTTTCATTCCCGCCGTGAGAATAAGTGTGATCAGTGCTCGAGTGTTTTTAACCTTTGCCTTTTTTAGAGCTTGCTTTCCTAAAGGTTGCCAGTGAGGTTGAAATTGTCCACTTTTGTTTTTTGTAAGTTTGAATCCTCACAAAAACGCAGAAACAAAAAAATTCTCTCAAAAAACGGCGTTTTCTGCCCTAATATGACAGCTAACTCCCCGTATCGCGTTACTCACGGAAAAATAACCACGCATAATTTCACAAAAGATACATTTTCTTTGTTACCCCATTTTCCCCTGAATATGGCGCTTTTCATGACATCTCACGAGGGGCCAATTATTGTTATTGAAATATTCAAATGCACCTAATGTCTTACACAAAAACATTTATCTGAGACGCACCCACCCCGAATCTTGTCGACTCTCCACTCAGAGGAGGGAAATATAATGGTTCTCCACTTTTGTAGATTTAAGTAGGGTTCTTCTCAAGTTTTGTGAGCGGCTTTGTCGCTTTTTGAACATTTTTACGCAGTTTAACTAGAACACTATTAAAAAATAGAAGTAAAAGTAATAGGAACCCAAATAATACCTACTTCATCGGTAAAACCGCATTCTAGGAGCTTTATTGACGAAGAAAATTACAATCAAGAAATGAATTAGTACTAGTATTTACAATTGAAACAATTGATCTAACTGAAGACTGTTTCAAACAAAGTCACAAGTCGGAAGCGTCCCAAAGACGCTGTCTGCATTGCCCCACTGTATGGCAATGCTGATGCGCTGCGCCAGATACTGACCAGCTCTCGGGTCTCAACTCCAAGGGGAGCAAATGTGTAGGCTCTATTGAGACCTGCATATTTGCGCCTCTTGAGATCCTAGGCCAAATCTGCCGCCGCACCCGCCCTTACGGATGTCCTCCGAAGATGGAAAGGTGCAAGTGTGTCGACGCATGGAGCGTAGCGTCCCACACAATGGGCCTGCCCAACTCCCATGGGACTAATTTCATACTGTCGGGCTTCTTACCATCGTCATACAACAGACCATTCGGTTCGAGAATAGCTGGTACGTTAGCGGTGATAAAGGTCCGCAGGAAGATGTCGTTAAGGCTGGCGTGACGAGATATCCGACCGGCAGCGCTAGTACACGATAATCCGAGATGATCAAGTTATTCCACAGCAGTAACGCCCCAGCAACACCTTGCAACCAACCGAAGACCTGAGTACGTTTGTAACAAACAATTCCGTGTCAACTCATAAAGAGGCCCGTCCCATTGCCGTTGGGTGGGACTAAAGTGATTTTGAAATTCCAGGTGGATAGGTATAGGATAGGTACCTAGGAGCTTAAATTAACTATCCAGTCACCAGGCTAAAGTTGCGCGTGGCCTCACGATAGTGGAAAATCTAGCTAGTGATCTAAAATTTAGTTCGTCCATGAATACATAATCAACAAAAAAAAATCTAACAGTCTTTAAAGTAAATTATGAGGCACATTATGGTCAAGCATAGGTTCAGGAAAAAGGCCGTAACAAAAAAGGCACTATAAAAAGAAGTTGAAGTTTATGCCAGAAATTCGTCTACGACAAAGTTGTCAAAACCACAAAATATACAGGGTAGGTATTTTATTGAGCCGCAACAGTTACAGAGAAAATGAGGTGTTTTCTAAAAAGAAAAGAAGCCTATTTACATCTAAGAATAACGCAATAGCAGTCAAAACTAACAGACTACTAAGGTATATTTAGACTAGGGTAAAGTTATGACACTGTCGAACATGTTTTTTTCTGTACAATTCACAAAGCTTCTTAAAGCCCCAAGCTAAGCAGAGCTTGTACTGGGGTACTAGATAACTGATGTACTTATTTAATGCAATGCATTACTTATATAGGTATTTTTATTATACATAGAAAATATCCAGAACACCCGGAAGAAATATTTACAGAAGAGGCGGGAATTGAACCCGCAAGCTCCTGCGTCGCAGGCGCACCTTCGCCCGCTACGCCATATAGTTTATCAAATGGATACTAGACTGATATATCTACTAAATACTTTTAAATAAACGTGTTTTTACTTTATTAGATAGTACGATATTTTTTTAATATACATACATAGAAAACAGCAAGAATTACCGTTTATTAAATTTGTGTCTTGGCAAGTCCAATATTAACAAGTGAGGTGGCTATAAATTTGCCAAGACTCAAATTAAATAATTAAAGGACTAACAAATTAAGAGTAGGAACTACTATCAAACTTGGCTCCTAAATATTTAGTCTCAGCTCTTTAATTGGTGAAGCCACTATTTGAACGAACTTGCGTAGTTTTCACATGAATGTTTTTGATTTGTACCAACTATAAGCCGCTGTCCCACCGCTCCGCACACTGTGCACGCTGTGCTCGGCAGTGGGCCAGTGGCTAAAGCAGCAGAGTGCAGCAGCGTGAACAGCGTGCGCAGCGGTGGGACAGCGGCTTAACAGTTTCATTCATACTCACTGAGATACCCTGTATAACAAAGTGATTGACATGAATAAACAACAAATAATTCACAAATTTTTATTTTATGAGATATTTGAATATGTAGGGAGAGTGTAGGGCTTATAGGCCTAAAAACATTTATCTTCTAGGTTTTTTTTAGGATCAGTATGGCGGGATTCGTAAAGTGCTGTTATTGTATAAATCTAAGCATAGGATGTTACATAATCGGCGTGTTGTATATGGTACGTAATATTTGTAACAGGTAAGGTAAGGTATAAACAATATACTTTTTAGGAATTTTGGTTCTGGCATTATAAAAGCAACGCACGCTCCAAACCGCTCACCGTTGAGTCTTTGAAAGACGGTGGGTGTGTGCTAATATTACCTTATTAGTAAATTCGCATTCCCAGGGGTAAATCAAAGAATTTTTCAAAAGTAAACTACTCAGGATGAATCTACTCAGAAAATCTAATACTGTGCAAAGTAATAAAAGCAGGATAAATATTAAAGTTCCTACTCTACTCTCAGTGAGATGAGGACCGAAAGATGGGGATGAATGGCTAATAAAATGATTTTCTGAATTTACAGGTGTACCAGAATTTTAATATATTTTTCCTCTATTTTATATTTGCAATTTATAAACATTGGAGTCAAAATATCATTAAATCTTCAAAGTACAGAAATATCACAGCCTAGATGAGCACCGAGAAAAAAACTTTATTTTTTTATTTGTCATACTAGATCTTCTGCCTTTCAAACGCTATCGTCTGTAGCATGTACATCATCGTGGGCAAAGCCAGATTCTGCTACTTGGCCTGGGGAGAAAACTACACTCTCACCACTTTCATGACGATCGTGTTTGCAGTAGCAACCATCATATCGGGACTGATGCTTGTCTTCGCCAGCCTCTTCATGGTCGGCTTAGCTTCGGTAATTTCTCAATGAACAAATAATAATAAATAATGCTGGACAGGACAATTCACACAGCGTTATCTAGCCCCAAGCTAAGCATAGCTTGTGTTATGGGTACTCGATGATAGATTTTTTCTACTATACATAGAAAATACCTAGAAAACTCGGAGCAAATATTTGCAGTTCGTACGCACATTCGTAATCCAAGGCGGGAATTGATTTGCCGTGTGGTGCTGGCTCAGAATTTGCACCACCCCAGCTCTTCCTGCGGGTGTCGTAAGAGGCGACTAAGGGATATCAACCAGAAGCGGGCAGCAGCACCCCTTGCAGAACAATTCTACCACCGAACTGTAATCCCCAACCCGCATGCCCAGGCGTGGGGATTAAATACCCCTCATCAGATAAAAGCCAATAAGGCGCTTATTACGGGGAGGCCTGAGTCCAGCCGTGGACCAACATAGGCTGTTGTTGGGGGGGGGATCAAAATCGTGTTTATTTACTTAGTTTCCGAACGTTCCAGCAAAAGTATTTTAATTATGTAGTTACTAAAGTAATATGTAGGTATACAGAAAAGTTCATCAGTAGTATAATATGTTCCGGCATCATCCCGCGACACGGCGGCGCGGCGCGGCCGCAGTGCTGAAACTCCTCGAAGCCTATTATTATAATAATGCTGATGATTATCATGTTTCAGGACCGGGGGTGGATGTTACTGTTGTTCATGGCTTACCTCTTCTTGTACCACGCAATCAACTTCTTTTTGCTGATGATCGTCGCGTGCGGTGTGAACTCTTGGATCTTATTTCTCCTCGCGCTACTAAACATCGGTGAGAATGGTCCATACGATAAGATGTGCAGCGCTTGGTAAAGGAGTAAGTCCAGGCTCGAGATCTGCTGTTCCAAATATTTCTTCATGTGCTACGCAGACTAATTAATCCTACATAAATATTAAAATGACTCCTTTTTGCCCGCGTACTCGATAGCATTTATCCAGGATAAAAAGTACATTACTCTTAAGTTATTGTAGGTTTATATAAAATCTACAATTTTCAAAGTTTCACTCCAATCTGTTCAAATATTTCGATGTGAACGTAACAAATATCAAAACTTAAGTAATTTATAATTAACTGTAACTGTTATGTGATAGTGTGATTCTCCTTATAAAATGTAGCTGGAATCACTGTCACTGATAACCATAGTTTTAAATAATCTATTATTTTGTCAATATCAGGTGTACTCTGGCTGCTGACCGTTTACAGCGAGTACACATTAATGCCTACCATGGAAGAAGAGGAAATGTCTTGAAACGGCTTTCGACTTACGTAACTAGTAGAACACAGCAGGTTGTTATTAATGGGTGTCATACGAGGAACAATCCAGCAACTTCGGGCATCCCGCAGGGCGGTATCACGGACCACTTTTGTTTATTCTCTTTATTATTGATAAGTACACAAATGCTGTTTGAATCCTGTTATTTTTTATACATAATAGGCCTTCGATTGACCACAATCTTACCTAACGAAAAGTGACGATGATGATGCCCTCATAGCCGAATATTCGGCAGCCAATCTCAACGCAGACTAGCCAAATGCGCAGGGCATATAGTGCATAAGTGAGTGCGCAAGCACAGGTGCACTCTCTATTCCTTCAATAACATAATCCGATGAGACATCAACGACGCACAACAACAAAAATTAGCATTCAAATAAATATTTAGGAGCTTTAAATCCTTCAGCCTTTACCATAAGGTACAGTAGGCATAAAGGTAAATTTTATAAAAACTGGCGCGAATCCCTCGTTTTTCCTATACTGCTGAGGTCTGAATTTGTGACGTCTGCATGTAACGTGAAAAAAAAACAAAAGCTTTTCGCGCTTTTAAAAATTTATTAAGGAAGGATGTCTCAACTACCTTAGTTTCGATCTATCAAAGCCGCCTGCCAGATCGTTTTAAAATAAGACCGCCGGCCTTGCCTGGCGGGTTGTGCCGCCGCCGCCGCCGCCGGGCTTGCGGCTTAAGTGTGTGAAGATAGCATAAGATTTCTTTGTTGTGAAAAATATAACTTAAGGGTCCGGCGACGGATGAATTTCCCATACAAACGTAGTACCAAAATGATTTGTTGTTTGAGAATATTTTCACCATGGTTGGCTATTATTTGTATTAGAATAGTATTTATCTAGGTTCCTGACACGTTTTTTTTTTCACAATACCTTTCTGAAATGAAATTAAACCGAATCGCAATTTTACATTAAAGAATGAATGTATTCTTAGTTTTTGTGTAGATAAGTATTTTGAAAAAAGATTGTGGCAGGAACCTAAATAAATACTATTCTAATACACATAATAGCAAACCATGGTGAAAATATTCTCAAACAACAAATCATTTTGGTACTACGTTTGTATGGGAAATTCATCCGTCGCCGGACCCTTAAGTCTTGTATGAGTGGGTTTGTTTACAGTGGTCTGGATGGACTAGCTCAAAGTGTGTAGCACTCATAGACTTAGGATTTTTTCAATATGTAGCTTTTCTCTCTACTTCTTTCTTCCGTGAACGTCGTTGAGCGGACGAGCGCCCGAAACGTCACGAGACATCTTGACGAGTGTGGCATACCGGCATTACAAGTTTCCCTATGTCAAACAGAAACAAAACCACTCCGTTCATTACTCTTTGGTCAAGTCGATGATTATTGAAGTATCGTTGTTTGTATATTTATTTTTATAATGTTTTATTTTTAGCTAATATTTTAGTTGTGTGTGATAAAGAGCATAAAACCCAAAGAGAATCAAACCGCTTCGTTAGTCAAACCACTCTTTTATTGTGTGCTTACTAAGATTATATTTTTATCAAAACCCAAATTTGTCCTAAGCATCGAAACAGGTACCTAGTCTATTTTGTAGCTCGGTATATTTCGAGTGCACCTAGCAAAATGAAGTGTTGTTTTTGTATTAAACGGAAACTTGGATGCTACCTTATCGCTCTTTATTTGTTGGTGAGTAACTATATGTACAATTGAGGATAAATGTATAAAATGCAGCTATGTGGTGCCGGTTTAGAATTTGAACCACCCCAACTCTTCCCGCGGGTGTCGTAAGAGGCGACTAAGGGATATCCACCGGGGGCGGGCAGCAGCCCCCTGCAGAACAATTCTACCACCGAACTGCGATCCCCAAACCGCAAGCCCAGCGTGGGGATTATGGGCATTACCCCCATGAGATAAAAGGCGCTTATCAGGGGGAGGCCTGCGTCCAGTAGTGGACCAATACAGGCTGTTGAGGAGGTTGAGGTATAAAATGCACACAGCACAGTATAAAATCAAGTCACTATCCGCGTCTGTCTGTCTGTTCATCCACTAACTACTCCATCCATCCATCCATCCATATGCCTATGAACATCAACGAAAGTTGATGTAAGTGGCTTCAGCTTGGTTGAGAAAATACCAATTCGGGAGCGACAGCTTCGGTTGCATTTAGTATAGACAAAGATCCCGTGGGTGGCAATGGTTTTCCCGCTACGGTTTTGTGCACAAAGTTATCCAGATCCGCCAGATCGTAGAATTAATTGAATTGCGTCTTTTTGTGGTCCAGCCATTTTACATATGGGCTGATTGTATGGTCCGGCAGCGACGTTACACTATCCTCATACAGACGTTCACTGCTGAACATGCCTCCCGCAACAAGGGGAGTGGTCCCATAATTAGCACGCTTGGCATGCATTCATGAGAAGCAGCTCGCTGACAGCCGGAAGGACAGACAGATAGGCAGCGGTGGCTAAGTACTTATTGGGGTCCCGTTGCGTTGGCACCCTTCGCAAGCTCCACCGCGTGCCCAGCGCGTGGGGGTTATGGCATTTTGCCTAATAAGAGCTATTATGAATATAAGCGGGTTAACTACGAACCTAGTTTGTGTTGTGTGCGCGCAGGGACGCGGTACAGGCGCGAAGCGAACCGCACTCACCCTGATGAAGTCTCTCGTTAAGGGATGAAACGTTGGTGTTCTTCCAACACAAACTAGGTTCGTAGTTAACCAGCTTACATTCATAATGAATTCGTCAAACTACGAAAGTTTTTATAGTAAAATAATAAGAGCCAATAAGGCACTTGGTTGGAGATAGCTAGTTCCAGCCGTGGACTGTTATACGGCTTGTGTTCTTGTTGTAATTGGTACCCTTTGTCGCTTATGCTGCCGTTCGGTACGTAACAGAATCCTAGTGTAGAGTCAACTTGATGGCATGGCTAAGAGTTTTCAGTTGCATTGTACATTCCTACCAAGGTGATTTTAAACTATATTTATTTAGTTAGTTACCGACAAAAATAATAATGACTTAATTGTTTTTTAGGTGGGTAGCTTGAACGAGATCTTAACATGTTCCATAGACTTGAAGAATGGCAAAGGAAAACACTGCTTCTTGGCAACTTTACAGCCGCAAGGAAAAGAAATCACATCTTCCGTGAAGATTTTGTATGTTACAGTGATTAGTCTGTGTATCCCGATGATTATCGCCGCTATCGTCTTCATTATCGGATTGGTCTTGGTAATATGATGATTAGTGAAAGTCTGTAGCAGCGCCCTCGCATGGCATGTGATTTATTTAATTATTTATTATTCGATTCGTTTTAGACAAATATTTTAAGCAGTGAGGACAGAACTGGGCAATTTTCCGCGGAGCTGCCTTAAAAGGTCTTATCGCTGGAAATAACAATAGGGTTAAAAAAAATATTTTTGTAAATGATGAGCCAGAATCATAAGGCATACTTATATTTTTTCATAATCAATAGACTTGGTTTGTCCAAAGTCTTACCTGATGGAAAGCGACGGACAAAGTTAAAGTGACGCTCGAAAAAAATAAGGTTCTTACTATTTTCTAGGTTCTAAAATTAACCTAGATACTTAGCCGATAAGTAGTTTTGCGTATCTATATTGTAAGCCATTTGCTATTAATCTTTGCTAAAAAAAACTTTGAATAAACTTTAGTTTTGGAGTCTATCGACATAATGTTGATTTCAGTAAAAAAATCTCAATGTCAATAGTCTTAAAAACGACAGTTTCGTAGATTGTTTCAGCGTGGGTTCATAGCAGATGGCATACCATGTGCGCAAAACTTCTTATCTGTTATCTAAATTACTTGTAGGACCTAGAAAATTGTACAAACCATTTTTTTTTGGCGTCTTGAGCGTCACTCACCACAGTTATGTTATAAAACATAGTGCTCTGCCGCCCGTGCGAACCCCAGGGCGGGCTGCCTGTTATAACACATTATTCTGTTTCAGTACAAGTAGATTAAACACTTGATAACTACATGCTTCAGGGATCTCGGATGCTGGTCCTGGTGTTCCTGCTGTGCTTTATTGTGTATGAGATAATCTCGATCGTGCTGGTGATCATGGCAACTGGCATAGCCTCTGGGGAATCGGACGACAAAGTGTTCTTTTATGTTTATACGATCGGTAGTGCCCGTAAGTATCAAATTTTCTTTTTCTGCATATTAAAAATATCTATGAAGGTTATTTTTAATCATGCTGGAGAATCCGTACAGCGTCATTTATCTCCATCATCATCATCATCATCATATATCTTAATACGTTACAGGGTGTAACAAAAATTTAGGAATTTAGGGAGGGTTCAGATTCGATCATTAAACACCGAAACAACACCAAAAATTACGAGTTTTGGTTTCTGAAAAAGAAATTATAAGGAATGCCCGCTAGACTAGACAACGGATTCCTGCATGTAAGTATAGTCACCAAAAATAAAACTGAAAAGGCCTATGTACCTTGTACACGCCTTATTGCGGGAGGTCATGACGCGGCCCGTGACACAAAGTACCATTAATATTTTCCCTACGTAAGTACTTTACGGATTTAGAACAACAGAATACGACGTAACCTGAATACTTTGTCTTTTAAATCGTAGGCTTCATTTCTTTGGGTATACTTTAAATTACATCAATGTATGTAATGCATCTCTGTGGCGCGACTGCTGATGGTCCGTTCTAAAAAATCTAAGTAATATATTGTATTATATTAATTCGTCTTTTCATCCATGTGTCATCGAACTAAATTAGACTCGAATTTTAACTAGATGTCGCCAATAGAAGACTTTAAAGTCGGTTTAAACACGCCGAATTATTAAGTGTATCAGTTATCTAGTAGATTAGGTACCCTTATCACAAGCTCTGCCAAGTTTGGGGAATAATGCCGTGCATTTGAGGCGTTTTTGTGTGAATTAAGTGTTTGATTCCTCAATGTTCTTTTGTTATTTTCAGTGCTTGGTATATACATGACCGTAATAGTTGCAGACGAATATTTCAACATGAAGTCGTGATTGTACCGGTATGCGACCAGTTGTGTCGGTATGCGACCAGTGAATGTAATATGAACAAATCTAACCATTAAGTAAACTAGGTAACTAAACTCATATTTATTGAGATCCATTCATGTGCAGTTTGCATGGCAGCAACTCAAAAACTAATCAGTAAGCTTTTTAACCATTTTTTTGAAGTAAATAGGTACCGATCACAAAATGTGGAGCTCTCTAAGAGTAACTTAAGTATTTAGTTAAATTTTCTGATGTATATTATAATTAGGGACAATTAAATAAACAATAAATGTACTTCCCCATAAGAATCTTTTAAAAACTTTTTATTTTTGTACCACTAGTAGGTGGAAAGGTACAGTGTGCATTTTCTACCGGAACATAGATTACGAGAACAGGTAGGGACCACCGAACTGCGATGCTTATCGAGGGGAGGCCTGCGTCCGGCAGTGGACCGGTACAGGCTGTTGAGGTGAGGTGAGGTGATCAGATCACCTTACTGTTTTAGGAAGCTTTCATTCATAAAGATTTCGTTTTTTTACGAAACTCAACTTCCTTACCCTTCAAATATACGATACAAGGATAAAAAAACCGTTAATTGCGAGTCAGACTCGGGTATCAAGGGTTCCGTATCCGTAAGAGCGTGTTTCTTGCCAAATATCATGATTTTAGGTCAACGGGAAGTACCCTACAGGTTTTGGTCCATGGCGAGAATTAAAAGTACTTTTTATTCAATTTAGTACAAAATTACGGTTTTCGGATTTTTTCCTCGACTTGTGCTATAAAACCTAGCTTTGTGCCAAATTTCATGATTGTAGGTCTACGGGAAGTACCCTGTAGGTTTTGGTCCAAAGCGAGAATTAAAAGATTTTTTTAAATAAAATACAAATTTACTATTTTCGGACTTTTCCCTTTTTTGTGCTATAGGACCTTACTTCTAGCCAAATTTTATGATTCTAGATCCTAAATATTGATTCTCTCCCTAGATCAAAATACAGGTTACCTACTTCTCCTTGACATAGAATCATAATATTTGGCAAGAAATAAGGTGTTACAATTATACGGAACCCTTAGTGCGCGAGTCCATCTCGCACTTTTTTTTTATTTCCTTTTGAGGTAAGTTACCCTAAAAATCATTTAAATTACCTACGACATGTTGTATTATCAGAGTGAAGGAGAATAGAGAGTGCACCTTTGTTTACGCACACATTTGTGCAATATAATATGTCCTGCGCACATGGGTAATCTACATTGAGACTGGCTGCTCACAGAATTAAATACAGCTAAAACCGTCCAAAATTTCAAAATTCTGAAAATAAAACAAATAAATGATATCAAAATCTACAAAAAATCGAGCAACATGCATGGGGTTCCAATTGATTTAGGTATTGGTGTCCCCAGACCACCGACCTTCGCTAGTACAGATTGCATGGGACAGCCTGTATATAACAGCTCGCCCGGAAAGATGGAAGTAAACTACGAAGTACTTTGTATCAAAACTGTTCAAAACGTCACTCGCATGTAAATAAACATTGGGTACCGACCTCCACAAAAATTGCAACAAAATAACTGATCTGAATTTGTATTAAGATGTTAAGTGCTATTCAACATGGAATAAACCAATCGCAGTGAAACAAAACAAGTGATTGATAAAATTATCATGCGTTGTTTAGCCGAATTTCAAGTGGAAAAGCTATGGCCCGATGTTTCAGGCGATTATTAAAGAACCTCCGACATTACTGGTAAATACCTGATTCTATGGTCTTTATAATAGTGAAATCGGCTTCTCTTAAACGTTTAAGTATTACGTACATCTTAGGCTGCTTGATATATTTTAGACGAAGTACACTAACTAGTTTATGCGTTAGACCACGTTAGACAATAACGAAGAAATAAAAAGAAGAAGAAGACATTTTACAGTCAAAGATCGTATAATAGCCATTAGGGTTTTTTTTATTTTAGTAACAGTATATTCTATACAAGATAAGGTAATGCCAAGATTCCACACTCGTCGGGAAGTCACGACGACCGACCAAGACATGAACGCCTACGCGCGACCAAGGCGGGCGAGACGAGCTCACCTATTGCACACTCGTGCTCGGCCTGTCTCGTGGTTGCGCGACGAGTGTGTGAGGCCGGCTTAAGGTAAGTAGCCTACATTCTGTCAATAAAGTACCATAGAGCATTCGGCATTTTTTTCTTCAGGTAATTACGAGAAATACAGAAATTATACAGGCTATTCAATCAAAATGGGACAGTCAGTGACACTTTATAATTTTTTAGATAGGTAGTTATACTTTATTGTACCACAGAAGGACAGAAAACAATAGAGAAAGAAAAGCTAAGATTAAGTTATATTTAATATAAACTTATGATTTAATTATGGAAGAGCGAGGCTGATAAATAAGATGATTAATGATAACATCTGATATCCGCTATGCGTAGTCCTCGCTTTTAGATAAACTCTGCTATAAGTCTTCTGTGCTGTTCCGGCTGCAGCTCCACGCTCCATCGAACCGGGATTGATGAGATTATTTGGACGGAGATCATAGAAATGAGGGACGTTCTTTTAGCGACACCGCGGGTCCCGAGTGCTCTCGCGGAAGTTACTGGTCTCCGCTTACGAAGTGACTCGCCGCGCCGTTATTAATATTTTCAATCAATGATATTCTATTTTTCGATATAAATAAATAAATAATGCTGGACAATCCACACAACATCATCTAGCCCCAAGCTAAGCAGCTTGGAGCTAGATGATGTTGCTGAGCTTGTGTTTTAGGTAGGTAATAGACTGATTTTATACTTAATACAATACATTACAGAACTAGTTAAAACAATTGAGTTAACTGCAGACTGTTGCAAACAATCTACAGGTAGCAATCAACTGATCCATGTCAATACCAGTCGGAAGCGTCCCCAAGACGCTGGCTGCATTATTTTTATTATTTTATAGAAATTTTCTTTGTGAATAAAGGCTTCTGCCCTTAATAAAAAAAAACAACATAAATAGATATTATTTTTACTATTCGTAGAAAATACCCAGAACACCTATTTGCAGGTCGGAACATACAGTTGCAGGTCATTCAAAACATTTGTCCCAAGGCCGGAATTGAAACTGAAACCTCCTGCATCGCAGGCGGACTTTCGCCCGCCGCACCACATCAAATCAAAATATCGCTTTAGCCTTTTTGATACACCAAGGTAATAAACAGTCTTAGTTAACCGCATGCATACTACAAACATAATACGCACGAAACCACACTTTTTGCACCCAAAAAATATGATATGACGGGATTCCACACTCGCCGCGCAACCACGAGACCGGCTGAGCACGAGTAAGTGATTAGTGCGCTCGTCTCGCCTCGGGCTCGCTCGTCTCGCCTCGGGCTCGCTCGTCTCGCCTCGGGCTCGCTCGTCTCGCCTCGGGGTCGCTCGTCTTGCCTCGGGCTCGCTCGTAGGCTCTCGTTGCGAGGCGTCACGAGACGTTACGACGGGTGTGGAATGCGCCAATATACGTTCAGTTTACCTGCGCAAAATACTCATTAAGACTCTTTGTTATTGACAAGGAAGGCGGGCTTATACCAATCACAAACTACTTTGTATCACGGACCAATGAAGCATCCTGTTGTATAATGGGTTAGTATTTTTAGATAAGTGTACGTACAGAAGGAAACTTTGGACAAATTTAGGGTTATGATTTAGGGGACATCTTTTAGTATAAGTACCTTAACTTTCCTATACACCTTTGAAAATGAAGTGTTGTTTTTGTTTTGACCGGAGACTCGGATGCTACTTTATCGCATCATATTTGTTTGTAAGTAAAGTAACAATAACATATATACAAGCGGGTCAACTATACTTTAACGAGGGACCCCGGCACCCGCGAATAGTGCGTAAGGTCGCTAGCGCAGTGCGCGCAGGAACGCGCGGCTCATACCGCACTCACTCTGACGAAGTGGGACGAAACGCTGGTGTTCTTCCAACACAAACAGGATTCGTAGTTAGCCCGCTTACTTTCATAATGAATTCGTCAAACTAGGATAGTTTTTATAGTAAAACTAGCTGCTTTCGCGGTCTTGCACGCGTTCAAAGTACTCCTGACCGTCCTCTGGACGACACAATTTACCTCTCTGCCAAATTTCATTAAGATCCGTTCAGACATTTTGGCGTGAAAAGTTGAAGTGAGAGTTACTTTTGAATTTATGGTATTAGTATGGATACCTGACGACCTGCGAAAGACTGCAGGCAGATGCTGGATGCGGCAAGCTGAAGACAGGGCGCTATGGCGCTCATTAGGGTAGGCTTATGTCCAGCAGTGGACTAATATGGGTTGATGATGATGGATACCTAATATGGATGGGTTGATGATGATGGATACCTAATATGGATAAATATAAGACCTTTATATAAATTTGCCTACCTGGTAGGAACCAACATAAATACCGAACATAATAATATCATGAAATACAGTGTATGTAAAACCATGGTGCTGTAGCAAACAATCTCGCAGAAGAGGCAGACTGGCCGGCATGTCGGCGACGAGTCGACGAAGCAACGAGTCCGCGTTGATGCATACCTATTGGCCACCGCTATCGCTTGAGCACTTGGAAGATTCCGCGCAACCCTTCCGCAATTTAAAAAACGAGTTAGGAAGTCTAAGCCATTAACAGTTGCTTATGATGCCGCTCAGAACGGAAAGAACGTTTGGGCGCTTAACAGCGTTTGGTTTTACATCTCATGTAGAGCCAAGCGTACGCTACTAATTCGGTAGCATGCTCTACAGAAACGTAGTGTAGGTGCCTACTACACAACGAAACGATGGCATGTTACGCAGACGTAGTGTAGGCGATAGTTGTTAGATTTCAGTTGCTTTAAATATAAATAATAATAAATGTTTATTCACAAAAGGTAGGTTTACAAAGTTGGTACTTATAGACTATTTTAATGAATATCCTGACATACAGTAATCTTTGCAGTACAAACATACTTGTGTTAAACCTATCATGGTCAAAGATAGTGACACCTCGCTCTAACTAAGTTTACATTAAACTTGTATTATATTATATATTAGCTCTGCCTATATTAAAAGCTAGTAATTTTTAAATACATCTTTATTTAACTAGATAATATATTTTTTATTTTCAAGTTCAGCAGCATAATCACCCTCTATACATGCAACATGGACTTGATAGAAGATAATCTTGATCGCTGTTTTCTGAATCCTGGATCATCGATCTTAGATGAAGATGAAGACGAATTGAAAATCGAATCTACCATGAGGGCTTTATATATAATAGTAATCGTCTTGGCCAGCTTGATGTGCGTCATGGCTGTCGTCTTCTTTGTCGGATTACTCATCGTAAATAATAACTACCTTATCCTTAATATGTATGTGTATTGTAAGTCCATTTAGTACGAATAATAATATTAATTATATTTAGCTGCACACATATATTTTTACGGTAGAATATAGTTTCAAACTATTTTTTTTGTATGTTGAGTAAGGCTTGCTTCGCTCACCTTGCTGTGTGACCTATTGCGGTTCGCTTCGCTCACCGCAATCCGACATACGCCATCAAATTCGTCACTCCCATGTTAGTCGAATCCTCACTCCTATGTTAGTCGAAAACAATACCACTATCAGATTTTTTGAAGGGGGTTCAGGGGGCCTGGGATGTGAGGGGGGGGTGTCACAGCACGGCTTGCTTTGCTCGCCATGCTGTTCCACCGTAGTTGCATTGCGGCTCGCTTCGCTCGCTGCAAACCTTATCAAAAAATATATTTCAGAACTCCGCACTGCTGGTCCTCGTGTTCCTAATCTTCTTTATCGTGTGTGAGACTACTTTGTTGGTGGTGATGTGCATCGTCCCTGCAGCGTACCCTGGTGAACTTGACATTGACACCAAGATCATCTATTATGCATATAGCATCTGTGGTACCCGTGAGTATTATCTATCAATAAAATATTAGGAAAAAAAATATTTAGCAACTATCTGCGCAAACCTTCTCTGACGAGATTCAACAAAATGAAATTTGTGTGCCCCGCCAGCCCGCCCTGCAACAAATTGACATGCCATGCAATCAGAGAAGGTAAAAAACAGAATTGCGCAATTATAAAAGTTGGATTTATAATAAATCAAAATACAAAATATGAGCGCGAGGTTTTAAACCTCACAGGAAACATAAATACAAAATTTATAAAAACCATTATAACTACTATTTCAATGCTATTATCAGTATTATTATGGATACTCGGTTCTAGAACCCTTGATATTTTTAGTAAACAAAAGCGCTACAAAACAATAGAGAAATTGGTGGAAAATGTTTTGCTTCAAAGTTGTTAATAATTTTTGGTTTTAAAATTCATCATTTAATTCGTCTCTCGTCCGTTTTTATAATCGTACCTTTTTCGCTGCGCGCGTACAATTGGGTACCTTTGCGTTGTGGAAATATGGGTTTTCTTTTTGAGTTGCTGTTACCTTGTTTTGTTCAAATATTATATCGGTTTTATTTAAGTAGGTTTTCAAACACTGATGTCTTTGTTGAAATAAAATATCTTGGATTGTAGAGGCAAGTTACCCAACTAGCATGCCCAGCGTGGGGACTTGGGCATTACTCCCATAAGATAAGGCGCTTATCAGGGGGAGGCCTACGTCCAGCAGTGGACCAATATAGGGTGTTGAGGTGAGGAGGGGTGGAGGCCAGTAGCTGTTGTGGTTTATATAAAAC
Organism: Eupithecia subumbrata; assembly: GCA_949316285.1. NCBI lineage: Eukaryota > Metazoa > Arthropoda > Insecta > Lepidoptera > Geometridae > Eupithecia > Eupithecia subumbrata. The sequence continues at coordinate 18,274,550 of OX438641.1, read as the reverse complement.
GTTTTATGTTTCAGTGATTAGTATATACATAGTGGTGATCATTGCTGACGAGTACAGAAACTTATAGTTGCTAAACACATGAATTTATTAGCGAAATATTCTGAAATATTTTACAGAAATCAAATAAAAGAGATAAATATAAGGGTAGAACATCTATTATTTAATTATTAACCGACCGAAAAACGGAATAGGTTCTCAAGTCGACAAGTATATATGTATATTTTTATGTATGACCAGGCATAACTTTTTAAAGAGTAATCTGTTTTTGATAATTCATTGTGAGAAAAGAGAAGAACCCTAAAGGGTTCCGTACCTCAAAAGGAAGAAAGGAACCCTTATAGGATCACTTTGTTGTCCGTCTGTCTGTATGTCTCGTATGTGTTTGCGTGTAGGTAACATAGGCCAATTGTTGAGTAAGCGCTGCGAGAACGTAACACACCTTCCCTTTTCTACATCAATGAATGTGACCAATAAAATGTGTTCTGCGACTGAATAATTCGTTTAGAAATTTTAACCAATCAAATGACCGGTAGTTTAGAGAAACACCGATTAGGCTCCGGTACTCACCCTAATCGGTGATTATGCGATTTTTTGAGAACCGGTTCACACCACTATGAGACGCGAGTGGCTCATTTCTCATAGTTTCGGTCCGTATAACCGCAAAGTTGGACCATGGGAAGATGGAGGGATTGTCCTATTGCGGGAGAAAAAAATAAAGAGATTAAACACTTTAACTGATCTGTATTTTACAGAGTCTGTAGATACACGGAATTAAGTTTCTACACAAAATAATCCTATGCTAACGACATGCGTGAATTAGGTGAGGAACTGGAGGTCAATTCTGATAATATACCTACTTGATAAATATTGTAGGAACTGTCAAAATATCGAGTGATTGCTTCGTAGCAAAGCAAACATGCGTATTCTCAAAATATGCAATTCGGTATTTATCGAGGGATTTTCTTCGATAGGTTAGTTGACACAAAAATGACATCGTTTCGCCAAAATGACACCAAATATCAAAATTGAAATGGATAGATGGATAGATAGATAGATAGAAAACACTTTATTATACCATACAAATACAGGAAACAATACAGAGAAAATGCTTATAAAAAAAAGGAAGTATAAAGGGCGGCCTTATCGCTAAGAGTGATCTCTTCCAGCCAACCTGGGATGGACTGGAAATGAAAGAACAAAATAGCAGTGGCACTGAATAAATATATAGATACTTACTTAAAGACAACGAAACAAATACTTACACTTCATACCTACCATAATACCTACAAAGATTTATAATAAACATAAAATAAGGTTGTCTTACTCTTAATTTTAATTTATTTGGGAAACAATCAGCTTACTTAACAAAATTGGTTGTAACTTATCAGTTTCCGCTTATGGGTAAACAATATGAATAGTGTCCATAAAAATTTAAAATCCAGCAATGCTTATAACTAACAAACTAACGAATAAAACAAAACAATATTATGGATCGAAAACACTTACTCATGTACATCACTCAATATATTTATATAAATATATAACATTATCGTACCTACATTTAAGCCATTCAAACCAAGACCAACATACAGAGCAGAGTAAATTTACCTCGTATGATAATAGTTATTATAGATTTAATCTGCAAAGAAAGACTTATTAATCTGAATTTTTATGTCATTTTGCCTTAAAGAGAATAAATCCATATTGTTAGTATAATCCCACTTGAAAATATCATTATGGATGTTTAATAAGTTGTACTGTAATATTTAATATGGATATATAATGCTGATGAAGCAGTTTTTTGAAGATAGGGAGTAATTTTGCACGTCTGATGTGCAGAGGGAGAGCATTCCATAGACGGGTAGCATGGTTATATCTCCTAGACAACTCGTACTAGACTTTCAATTCCTAGCACAGATGACAGTACTCAGAAGTGGTCACCAACAATCGATGGGCCGGCTATGATTAAATACAAGATCTCAGAACATGAAAGCTTGCAATATTTCCATCCCGACCCTCACACCTCACCTCACGTTCAGGTAAAATATGATTATGCTATTATGACGGAACCCTTTCAAAGGGCGGACGAGGTGGCAGCATAAAAAGGGTTTCGTTGTTACGTACTTTTTCAATCCACCTGTCAAGTTATCATTATTGTCGATTTGCGAGGGGATGTCAATATTTTAGGGCTCTTTGTACGTTCGCGGGGCGCTGGGGGAGCGAGGGGTTAACTAATTCGAATTAGATGTCGGACTAGGAGTAAGGTATGGGGGAATTCACCTTTGAGCTATTTCACCTTTCAACTGAGTAAAACCTGAGTAGAAATATATGTTTATTTATTTAATTAAAATGGTTATCAAAACCAATTACATTCTTTAAAAGAAAAAAAATATTACATTATAAGTTAGGCACATACATACAATAGTCAGATTATAAAATTTCATTAAAATTCATAACAAAGAAGAAGAAAAAATATACTAATTATGTTTACGTTCACAAAATAAAAAACAATCCTTCATTAATTTAGTCCACCTGTCAGCGAACAAGTCAACATCGGGGTAGTAGTCCAGGAGAGCGTTGAATGCTTGTAAACTAACCACAACAAAAAAGAAACAATGAGTTGCGTTGAACTTCACACATTATTTTTAGCATTATTTATTTAGGTAACGATCTAAAATCGACAGGAAATGGTAAGTTGTGTATAAAAATTGGGAAACAAAGCTAATGTTAGGGTAAGTATGGGCGGCTTAATCATTTTACTGAAAGTACCTACAAAACTACTTTTTTCTGGCGAGATTCGCTGATTTATGCATTTGCCATCAGATAATTTGTCACTGCAGTAATAGTACTGTGTTAATGCGTTCTTGGGCATTGGCCCGAAGCGTTTAATTGCTAATTTTTTAAGTTTATTAGCAAACATGTCTTTTAAGTATACCTAATAGGTAGTATCTATGATTATTATTATTATGTTATGGAGCTCCAAGTTTCTTCCAACAGAGGTGTGCTTAGACTCCCCTTTCTACTCCATAGGCGGTGTTGCCGCAGCCGTCCGTGAATTACTGCGTTAATTTAGTTTAGAGTGAGTACATATTCAGAGTTTTGAAGTCATCAATGTAAATAAAATTCGAGAGATTGGGTAGCTTCTCAAAAGTCTAACCTGTGGAACGCTCAAATTAGGTCCACCCACCTCAGTCATAGTCAGACCGGCGCCGCCAGCGTTCGTGTTTCGCGTGCGTATTGTTGTCTCGGTCGCGTTTTGGTCTAGGTAAGTCTTTCCATCTTTGTTGTTCATTAGGCAGGTTTATCGCAAAAGATTGGAAATAGCGTGTCTTTGCGTTTAGTTGTAACATAGGGCAATAAATTTGTTGAGTGAGCGCTGGGAGAACGTACCATATCTACAGAATTTTACTTATATCTATGTTAGAAGCGTGCTTTTTTAAAACCGGTCAGATACATCCGTAGTCCGTCCGTAGGTGGAAACTTGCGCTTGAATACCGATCATCATATATTGTGTGTGTACGGTACGGATGTGACCAGCAGGGTTAGTCAGAAACTCCGCTAGCGAGTTATCGACACGGAATCTGACACTGATTCGCGCAAAATTCAATCATATTAGGAGTTTTTATATTTGCTGCGTTCTGCAAGACCAGAAAAGTAGTTTTCAGTAAATCAAGTAGTTTTCAATATATCGTAGACCATTTTCAATGAACCCATGTTACAATAAAGTAAAATATAATGGAGCTTTTGGCAATATACCTTACATTAACTTTTTACTTTTATCTCCTAAAATTAATAAATTTTGCGCGAATCGGTGTCAGATCCCGTGTCGATAACTCGGTAACGGAGCTTCTGTATAGCCCTGCAGAAAGTTTAAAAAACGCACGTTACTAAAGGGCGCGCTTTAAAGCGCCTAATGTGTATTCGCTCTTAGAGCTAGTATTAATTGGTAAATGCTGTAATCTACGGCTGCACTGAATCGTTGTCGGGTGGTAATGACTATGTTACCGCATATTATGTAATTTACATAAACCTAGCCATTACCGGATATACCTACCTGCGCTTAACGAACAGCAATGCTGCTTGAAGCCGAAGCAGGCAAGGTCGGTTTTTAGGGTTTCGATTACGAAACCCTTATGGTCTCGCTCTGCCTGTATTTTTTCCCTATTGAATATTTCAGCAACTAACGCAGCGAATAACTTGAAATTAAAAATAATAACACATTTCTTGTGCCTGTACAGACTGAATGAAAAAAAAAAAAAAAGTTTTTGGTTTGTTTTGTTAGGCAAATTGTTACGTTGAGATTTTAAGAAAGACCTAGAAGTGGGATAGGTCCAGTGGGGTATTAAATGAAAGGTTTGTTGATTTCAAAACAGTTTGAAATTTTAGTAGGTTTTCTTTCAGATTCTTTTTATATGTTTTGTATAATGTTGAAAATTTTAAAATAAATTTATTGTAATATTGATTGAATTTTTTGGAGGTTTTTAAAACAGTTATTAATAGCTAGGAAATGAGGTGAGGAGTGGATTTGGTCAACACAAAATGGTACAATACGAGGATTTATTTTACTTATTAATGTATTTGATTGAGAATACAGTTATTAGATAAATAATGCAGGATCATCTAGCCCCAAGCTAATACTCAATACTCAATCATTTATTGCGTTCTATAGGTGTACAGAGGTGTTTATAATTTATATAATTAAGTATCACTATAGACGCTGCAGCGCTGGACACACAATATGTATGGAGAGACAGGAGAACGTGATTGATTGGGAATATTTTACTGGTTTGCATATTTATTATTTTTCATTTAAATATTCGTCAATCCTGTATTAAGCTTTTGTGAATAATAAAAGCAAGTTATTATTTTATAATTTTTTTGTCGTTTTTCTAATTTTTCAACGGATCAGGCAGTTTATTATATAATTGAAAAGTCATTACATTACATAGGGGCTCGATGAGTGAAGTTTAAGTTTGGAGTCTGGTCTTATAAGTCTGTTTTTATATCGTAAGGAGCGAGAGGTATAGGTTTCTTCACGGGTTTTATAAAATTCTTATGTTTTCTAACGAATTTCCACATTTCAAATTTATATTGACTAAGCCGAGCTTGTGTTATGTAATAATGATTGCGGTATAATCAAAACACAAAGGAGAGTGTTTAATCTAAAGACGAAAGTGGACTTACCCGAACCTGTCCATATTTACGTTTCACTGAACTGAAACCGTCCGTTCTTCGTAGATGGACTACTTGTCCTGAATCTGTGTCCTTTGTAGCAGACCGGCCCGCCGGCCCGACTCTGGGGCACTGACTTGGAATCCATATGGTCCATATCCATAGCATAAAATAGAATTTGAACCTATGTTTGTGCACACACTTGTGCACATTATGTCCTGCGTATTTGGCTAGTCTTCGATGAGACAGGCCGCCGTGGTCGAAATTCGGCTAGGAGGACATTATCATTATAAAATAGAATTGATTGACTGAAAAAACTAAAACAGACTTTAAATTCCTTAGTATTTGCACTGTTTTTAAATTTTTGGGCCAAATACATAGGTATCTCTTGGCAATACAATTTTTATGGCACCACCTCGGTACATTTTCCATGCAATCGCGAAAGAATTTTCCAAATTGGTCTAGTCTAAACCTACATCTTTGCAAAATTTCAGCCCGATAAGTTCAATATTTTTGGCGTGAGAAAAAACAACATCCATCCATCCATCTATCCATCCAAACTTTTATATCTATAATCTACTAGCCGGCGGCTTCGCACGCGTTGTTTTTATGGAAAGGTTTAAAGGTGATTTCTGTCCCACGGGAACTGATTTATGGAATAAAAGAAGCCTAGGTTTGATTTCAGGATTAGAATTAACTGTATGTAAAATTTCATAGCGATCCGTTTAGTAGTTATGGCGTGAAGAGGTAACAAAAAATTTCAAAATTAAAAAGAAAAATATTAATCTGGATAAGGAATCCAGGTTACAATTTATCATCGGCCTCAGCACTTGGCAGAGCCGGTATCGCGGAGACTAGGAGAGAATCGGAGAGAGAGAGATTCAGTAAGATGAGTTTAACATGACAAACATCCATACATTTGGATGTATGGATGTTTGCCATGTTAAACTTATAATAACACTTTCGAACTTATATTATTAGTTTTATTTGATTAGTATGATTTTGTGGTAGTCGGGATCGGGGCCTGCGCCTGCGCCGAGTGGGCACGTGTGGCCGCGGAATAACAAACGACGATCGCGCACAACTGTCTTACAAGGAACCGCCTTGTTTACACATATGGCGAGCGGGGCGGTGCGGCGCGACGCGGCGGCCGGTGGGTGCAAGGCAGAGACGGTGCACCCTGCTGTGTTTTGAACTACTTGTGTTCAAATCAAATCATTTATTCGCAGGAATTTAGGTACAAAAACTCTAAATAATAATGGTAACTGCAATAAATTCTGCCTCGCCGAGAGTGAAGACGTGCAAAATTATAATTTTATGCTTTATTTATGTAATATGTCAAAGATTAACAGTCAAAAAAAAGTATAATACTCAAAATATTCCTTTATGTCATAAAAACACGTCTCCATTAACCACACTTTTAGTTTAATTTTGAATAAATTAAATGGCATAGCTTTAAGTTCATTTGGCAATTTGTAAATTTTATTGCCTGGTGATAAGCATTCTTACAGTTAGTTACTCTTATGTACATGTTGCGACCAGAGCTTACTGACTCCTCTTAGCTCAGCGAGCCGAAGTGTGTCTCTGCCTCCAATATGAGAATTCGCCATTTTTCCCTGTCCTGTGCAGTTTCCCGCCAAGCCTCCGCTTGTAGCTCACGCAGCTCCGCTTCCACGACATCCTTCCAGCGCAGCGGTACGGGCGTGCCGCGATCTCTTCTTCTTCTTGGTCTTTTGACCAGAGTTAAGTTATGAAAAAGGATGGATGGATCAGTTGAGCTACCTTTAGGTTGTTTGTAACCGCTTGCAGTTAGCTCGACTGTTTTAATTGTAAATAGAAGATATAATTTGTTTCTATTCTTTTATCGTCATTGCCTTCAGTTATGAAAATTACATTTACACAACGCAGCGTTGCGATCGCGATGTAGCACATTAATGGTGGTTAGACACCGTAGTACTTGAAGCACGAAGCATTACGTATCGAACTTTCTTGGTTGGTTTGGAATTTAATTTTAGTAGAGCCAAATCATAAAATTATGGTAAGAAATTAAAAGCAGGGAAAGTTATTTGTGTGCGCTTAATTAGAGCATCTCAACCTCGACCTCAACAGCCTGTATTAGTCCACTGCTGGACGCAGGCCTCCCCCTGATAAGTGCCTTATTTTCTTTTATATCATGGGGGTAGTGCCCATGATCCTCACGCTGGGCATGCGGGTTAGGGATCGTAGTTCGGTAGTATAACTGTTCTGCAGGGCGCCCCCGGTGGATATCCCTTAGTTACCTCTTACAACACCCGCGGGAAGAGTTGAGTTGGAGCAAATTAAAAAAAAATGATATATTCAAATTAGACGTACTATACAAATAGGCTTTTAAATCTTGTTTCTGACTTATTACATTACAGACAAACAAGATATTTGAGAGGTTTAATCCTCCCCACAATTCTCCAGCCAGCTCTTTATTTACGCTCTTAGGGTTGCTGTTTATACAAGTAATACAGAACCCGAATCTTACAGACAAAATTTCAATTAGATATATTTACCTTAGCTATGAAGCTGAGGAGTGATTACGATTTGTAGGTATATTATATTAGATAATTATTAAGCAGATAATTCATCAATGTAACTACTTTAATGTAGCTTTGGAATTCATAAATTTATTGCAGAATTCAATTGTTATTGGAAAACGGATATTAATTTTGTACAATAGGAAAATTAATGAGAAATCCATTCCAGTTTTTTTGGAATTGCTGAAAATCCATTTTCAATTTTCCTTTTCCGCCATTTTCCGCGCAAAACAGGTCGCTACTTGTTTTCCGCCAAAGGGGTTAAGGTAACTATACCCGTTCATCCTTTTAATTCTAGTTTTTCCAAGTTTTACCACTAGGTATTAGCTTCATTGTAAAATACAACAAAATTATACACCAACCTACTTACCGTGACGTGTGCTTTACTTTTTGACTACCAACCAACGAACCAATAGTTTTGGATCTTCTTGTTAGATTTGCCTTTTCCTTCCATCGCTTTTCCACCACCTCTGTCCCGTCTGAATTTTCCTGAATCACCGCCCTACGGCTTTGACGATTTCGGTAACAGCTCGATAAACAACAGTAGGCCAAGCACGGGGATTGTTCTCTATGGTAGAATAGACAATAAGTAAATGACATCGCATCGTTATTTTCGTACATTTCGCGTACATTATTGAACTTAAAGGAATGAATTTCAAATAATTTCAGCATTCGATCACAAAGTGACGTATTTTTTTCTCTTTTCTACCTAGACAACGATACCGTGCTTGCCCTACAGGACACTTAAAACTTCTGGATATTTACAACTACAGTTTCCGAAATAAAAGTAGCCTAAATACGTTATTCAACAAGGATCTAAATATTGTTCTATGGAAACATTATAAGGTGATTTCTATCTCATGGGATATAAAACCGACTTGTGTGTCTAGATCGACCAAGTCTAGATCGACAGGTGTGCAGAATGTAGCCCGATCCGTTCAGTATTCTCAGCGTAACGAATTCACAAACTAGTTTCACGAAAGCGAATGTTTGAATGTGATGTGACCTCTTATGATTAAAACTACTGAACCGATCGGACACTAAAATTTTGCTCTGAAATAGTTTTAGGCCCGAATTAAAATATAGGCTTCTTTTTATCCCGAAAGAACGCGTGCGAAGCTGCGGGCGGAAGGTAGTATTTTAAGATATTTATTATACAGGATGTCAAGAAACATGTGGACTGCCGAAAGGAGTGATTCTAGACTCCAGGACAAATAACTTTGGTACCCTAAGATTTTATGAATTTCTATTGTTTTTATTTATTTTTTTAAAAATATGTTACACTGTATAAGTGTGATATGCAAAGATTTAAATGATTAGACTGACCAAATGTGGCAATGTTTTTGAATGTGCGCCTTAACAAAATGCCGACGCACACACATTAATGAGTAGGTAATTAAAAATTGTTTATTTGCTAATAAACCTAACTGCTATTATTACCATTTATTATGTATGCAATCATATTACACGAACATTGGTGATAAATTAAATGTATAGAACTTGCCCTGAAATACCAATACAAATACACTGATTTCAAATGAGCGAGCTATCTCATTTCGCTTGGCAATAACACGGCGCGGTCTCACTACGGTAAGGGCCTATCAAAAGTTTTTCCATCTATGATGATATAGTGTGATGATCAGAGAAGTGCCGCCCTTCATCACAAGCGAAATGAGATAGCTCGCGCATGGGCTATGAGTAATCATAGCTCAACACCAATGGTTGTTGAGCTATGATTACTCATAGCCCAGACGGTGGTGCTCGCACAGTGCACGCTTCCTCCCACAGCCGAGATCCCGGGCGTGTTTACCCGACCGACGACGCTAGTGGGAATACATTACCGGACTTGAGGATGGACACTTTCAGTGTTTATATTGACATTTAAATAATTGTGTTTACGACGGGAGAGCGTGGTGGATGGCTTTGTTGAAATAAATATAACGAAAACAATTATAGCATTGTTGAACTGGGTAATGACTAATGAGTGAGATTACTGTGCCACGCGGGGTTTCGAAGTTATGGTACAGGTTTATGTATATAGATACAAACTCTTATACAGGGTGCCACAGAAAACCCTTTCTGTGTCCAGAATCACTCTGTTTCGGCTTAGTACACCCGTACGAAACAGAGTGATTCTGGACCCCCTGGGGCTCAACTTGTGGATAAAGATTTATAGAATTTTTAATATTTTTTATATTTTTTTACAATAAATAAAGTTTGCTTTTTTCTATTCGTATTCTTTAACACGCACTCTTGTAAGTATTATTTCAAATTAATATTTCACAAATTTACTTGTTACAAAAATATTATGTAAATCCTTTAAAATTTCCAAACAATAATAGTAACGTAAAAATACACGTAAAAGTACACGAATATGAAGAAAAAACGTCACTATTTTTATTTTAGTAAAGAAATGTTCAAATTCCAAAAAATCCTAGAACAAACTTTGACCCCACGTTGTCCAGAATCACCCCCTTTTGGCTTAGTAAACTTTTTCCGTGTCACCTTGTACACAAACATGCATACAGAAATACTTCTGTATTATAAGTCTCGTCCTAACTCATCATCTTCAGCCTAAACTTAGTCCACTGCTGGACATAGGCCTCCCTAATGAGCGCCATAGCGCCCTGTCTCCAGCGCATCCAGTATCTGCGTGCAGTCTTTCACGTTTGCGGAGTCGTGATTTCAGTATTCCGTATTTTCAGTATTTTATTTCTTGCATTCATACAATCAGGTCTTAGTGATTAGGTTAGTTTATGTTAAGATCACAGTATGTACCCATTTAGGGTGTTGCAATAGAAGACTGGCAGGTATTGTGCCTTTCTACTAAAGATATGGAACCACTCACGAACTCGTTTACCTCAGCGGTTGTCGGTTGTTTTCGAGATGTGGCCGGCCCACTGCCACTTCAGCTTGCTGATTCTTTGAGCTATGTCAATAGCATCATCATAAACAAATATTTCAATCATATAACAAATATTTCCTAGACATTGATATATTTTTATGCAGTGAGAGTCAATTAAAAAAGTTTATCTTACACAAATTATATTGTAGCAGTTTAAATTTGTTTTAATTTACGTTATTTTTACTATTTTCAACCAAGTAATTTATTTTTCAAATTATATAATATTATCTAACATCGTAATATTCCAACGTTTGTTTCTGTTTGTTTATAAACTTTAGCGGAACTTTATAGTAATACCTCATACAGCAATCTGTGAATTGCGTCGTGGGCTGCATTATTATTTAAGATTGTCATATTATTACGTAAACCTAATTCTAGATAAATAACTATACATTATGTAGCCGTTAGTTTTTCCTGGAGAAATAAAATAAAAATAAAAGATAGCGTCATCCTAAATACAGAATACAAAAGATTTAATAAAAGTAATTACCATTAAACGTGTAGGCACAAGTTATGAAGGGTGTACCGGAGTATGTGTACATATCTTATTAAAACTCGAGCTCCTACTTACGTTAATAACTGAAATGTTTGACGTAGTACTTATTCATGAGGTCGGGAACAATTTACAAGTTTAACTTGTGTCAAATGTCTAGCAAGTTCCACGTGAACTTTTGATTAAAGGCTCAAATGAAGACCTTAAGTCTAGCAGGCGAAGGTTCGTATTTGGTTCGAGACTTATTGATGAAGCATTGTCCGTACCGTCCTTCGAAGAAGGTCATTTGTCATGTAATTATTTGTAATTGTAGCAATTATCTGGTAATTATAGGAATCTGCTAAAGTTGCTTAACTTACTAATGAAAGTTTATAATCGAGCAAATTACTTTAACGTTTGTAAAAACACCTGAATACCTACCAGAGACCGGACCTAGCCTCACCTCACCTCAACAGCCTGTATTGGTACACTGCTGGACGCAGGCCTCCCCCTGATAAGCGCCTTATTGGCTTTTATATCATGAAATGAAATGAAATTTATTTATTGTAGAAACTGTGTACAAAAAAAATCATATAAGCTAGGTGGTACAACAGTTTATCCATTAATTATGGACGTACAATATTTAACTAATATAACTAGGTAATTAAATTACCTTTTTTAATGAATAAATTTTATTCATTAAAAAGTTCTTAAATGTCATAAAAACATTTATCTAAGAGCCACCTACAGAGTTTTGTCTTAAATTTACTAGTAGGCAGTTCTCTTATGTCTCTAGGAATTTTGTTAAATACTTTGACAGTCATGTTAGAGCAATTTTTCCCACTCAATGCAGTTTTGTGTAGGGGCTATATAAGCCTCGTGGGATCTCTATTTTTTATAACAGAGTTGTTTTTATCTTTATATTGGTTAAAAAATGAAGCGTGCTCTTTTACAAAACAGCCAATTTGAAAAATGTATAAACTAGTGAGCGTTAACATTGCGATCACTTGTATGGATATTTTAAAATGTCGTCCTTGTGCTACATACTGCAAGTAAAAATTTAAAAATTAACTAAGTCCGATAGTAGGCATCTCGCTACTAAATCGTTTCTTTAAAAGAGGCTTGTACGACTCTAATGGGCCTATTCCAAAAACGGCTCTTACACACTTTTTTTTGAATAATGAAAGCTCTTTTGATGTGCGTAGAGTTAGGTACCGAAAAGCAAAAGACCAAACCTAGTACTGAGGTGACGTAGCCAAAATATGCGGTTAATGCTGTTTGTTGGCCTGATGTTCTTCTTAATCTTTTCAGAGAAAAAACGAAACGATTAAGTTTTTTGCTTATTTGCTCTATATGCGATTTCCAATTTATATGTTTGTCCAATAGTATACCAAGAAATCTTATTTCGTCAGTATTTTCTATTATTTCATTTCTACATGTCAGAGTGCTTTTAAATGTATTATTATTATTATTAGAATTAATGTTATTATTATAATTTTTTAAATTTACATGATTAGTTTTAGAAATATTAGCTTGTAAATTATTAGACTCCAGCCAATTCACAACTGATTCAGCCTCCGAGGTAAGACAGTCAATTAAAATTCCATCCTTCTTCTCATCGGCAACTACGATCGAGACATCGTCAGCAAAAAGAACACATTGATTCTTTGTGATATTCGGCAAATCATTGATGTTAATAAGAAATGATGGGGAGTATTTTTTTTTTTTTTGTATTGTATTTTATTTATTTCAGATAATTAAATAATCAATAGTACACACACACACATAATTAAATAAAATTCAAAATAACACAGTCAATAAATAAAAATTAAGATTAGATAAATAAGCTTACAATTTCAAATTATATTAGGTAAAATTCAAAATAATTCATTTAATTTTAATTTAAAATCCGACATCATATCTACAGACTGGAGCAACACATTTTGCAAAATGTTTCCACATGGGAGACAGACAATGTTCCGCCACGGTTTTTAGGATGCTGTTGTGACTGGCCTTCGTCCTGCTCATCAGAGATGCTGTTTTCTTCCGAATGATGGCGTGGAAACCATCAGTTTGATATTGAGCAAACATCTCTGAGGCGCTACAAAAACGGGGGAGTCTCAGCAGCATCCTAAAAGTATTATTATACTGGACACGTAGGGCCTCCAACGATTTTTTGGTATAGCTAACCCATAGATTACCCGTGTACAGGCTCTGACAGTAAGCTTTAAATAGAGTAACCTTCACTTCGTCAGAGCAACGGGCAAATCTACGGGTCAACATGTTGCCTCGAACCGCCAAAGCCCTACGTTCCCTTTCTATGTCTACATTATCCTTAAGATCGTCGGTAAGAAAATGCCCTAGGTATTTAAATTGAGTGACTCAATAATGCCCATAATCCCCACGCTGGGCATGCGGGTTGGAGATCGGATCGAACACAGATAGGTAATTCCTTATATTTCTACTATGCTTATTGTTTCAATTCCTCACATTCTGTCTGTCTCAGATATTTTGATAGTTTTGAAAAACTAAAAAGCAGTCGGTTTTTAATCCCCGAGTCGAATCCCTTAATTTACATTATTTTTAAGTTCTTTGTTTGTGAGACCACCGTAGGATCGTCCTCTATACAATAACGAAAAAATTTCAGAAATCGGTCCTTTTCATGGAGAAATCGAACAACTTAAAAAAAACATACATACAGCCTAGCTGGGTTGTTTGTATGGCATATAGACCATGCTGCTTTTTTCGAAGTCGGTTAAAAACAATTTAAGCCCTAGACAATATCTGCCAACAGCGCCGAGCCAACAGCTTCGCTGCGGAGAGCTAGAGCTCGTATTGAAGGGTATTCATGCATGCTCCAAAAGTACCATTGAATCTAAGTTTGCAACATTTTGCAGTTACCTCAATTGTTTCAATTGTAAATACTAGTTGTAATTTATTTCTATTATTTGTGAATAAAGATTTATTATTTAATTATCCAAAAATTTTGTCATTCTTTGCGATTTATGTTTATTTAATTTTTGTCGTTTTTCTATAATGTAAGGATTTGCTAATTTTAAATATTAACTTTAATAAGACTAGAATATAAAATACTCTATCGCATTGGGTGTGCCTGTTAGGATAGAAGGTAATATGATTTGAGGCAAAATACTTTTCCGCTAGTTCTACCTTGCAAATAGCAAAAAAACTACGCGCGGTCATTGTAAATCGAACAAAGTCGAAGAATCTCTCTGGTTTGGTATAAACCAGAATGCAGGAACAGAAGCTGATGCATCCGGGATCCGGAAACACTAGGCTTAACTAATGATCATCACACGCGGCCAGGTCAAAACAATAATTTACAGAAGCATGTTATTTTTAAGCCATTTATGCTTATTTCTTTTTTTAATAATTTCTGTGTCGTGTTTGTTGCTCTAGTTAGACACTTAAGCTTACTTTTATATTTTCTCATACCTGCAGGTACCTACCTATCGGAATAAATTATTTTAATTTAATTTCATCTACGCCCTTTCAGTGCTCTCTGCATCGGCTGATACAACTGTTTTACACCCTGTACTCGCTTAATGCAAATTCCAGTTCCACCACAGGTCCCGCCGCAGCCGCAGTAAACACGGTTACAACTAATCTGACGGCAAAAATTTAATTAAACTGTGTGTTGTTTATTTGTACGTATTATACTGTTGAGTGTGTGTTTGTCGGAGGGTAGCGTAGCCTCGGGGGGCGGCGCGACGCAATGCAAACAAGTACGCTCCTCATCTCATTTCATAACCGTATAGGGCTTTGAGATGATAGAGTTATTCCGGATTCGTCTCACTGCCTTTGGTCCAAACTAGTCCGAATTCGCAAAATCTAATTCAATCATCGATGTAAGTGAAATTCGGGAGATTGAGTACTAGCTTTACGAAAGTGGAATGTTCAAATTAGGTTCAATTAGGTCCACCCACCTTAATCACAGTCGGACCGGCGCCGCCGGCGTTCGTGTTTCGCGTGGGTTTTGTTGTCTCGATCGCACTTTGATCTGGGTACCTCTTTCCATCTTTGTTGTTCATGCGGTAAGTATATTGCAAAAAATTAGAAATAGCGTGCCTTTTCATTTAGTTGTAACACAACACAGGCCATTTGTTGAGTTAGCGCTGGGAGAATGCACTATTTACAGAATTTTACTTGTAGGTACCTATAAATTCAATTCAGATTTTAAGCTCCCACACTTTACGCGTTTTGAAATGCGCGCTTTGATAACAAGCGTTTTAATAACCATCTGGTGCGATACACGGGTGTGTATGTATCTGACCAGATTATTTTTAAAACTTTTCAGTAAACGCGTGCTTCTATTCAAGCGCGGCAGATTTAAGTCTGAAAAAACCTTATGTGTCAGTACTCGTTCTTTAAAAAAAAGTAGCCTGTGTTCTGTCCCAGGATAAAATCCATGTCCGCACTGAATTTCATAGACATCTTATATATCATTTTTAACGACCTCTGTAGCGCGGCGGGTGAAGGTCTGCCTGTGACGTAAGAGGTTGGGTTCGATTCCCGCCTCGGGACAAATGTTTGTACGATCTGAAAACATTATATTTTTCCAAGAGTTCTGGGTGTGTGTAGGTAGAGCATAGCAAAAATATTTTCCAGCTAGCAACAGGTGTAGGTTGTATTCTCGAACGGAACCAGTCGTTTGTGAAAAAGCTAAATTCTCTCGCAGCCTCTTTAGAGTTACCGAGTCTCTCGTTTCTTCGAGAGGCATCGGTTTGCACAAAGCAAATGAGGATCTTCTAGAAAGCTCATTGATGATGTCTTTAGTGAAGTTTTTATAGATTTTTTTTGTCTATTATTAGTTTTTCTTTGTCTGAACTTTAAACAGATATTATTACCGGGATAAAAGGTAGGTCTTTTTATAACTGGGTGTTCCAAGGTTGCGGGAGAAAAAAAGAGGAACTAATGGGCTTGGGGGCTCAAACTGCATGCGGATCATGAACTTCTGTTATATTCTAATAATCTGACTAGAAGACTGATTAATCGAGATTTGCTACTTTGATGTTTAATTATTTACGCTGTTGGCGTTCCTTATTAAATAAATAAATAAATAACTACTTGAAAACGTTTTATATGAAGTAATTATTTGTAGATAAGAGATTCAGGAATATTTTCTGATTCATATACATATGAATTATATCGAGACATGTCTCGACGCGGGACATGAGTAACAGAATCAGTATTACGCATATTTATATGTGCTTATTTTGTAATTCTAAATAAATATGTACCTATGTACAAGTCAAATTATAAATGACAATAAAATAATAGATATTGTTCATTGAACCTCAGTTTTTATTTTGAAAAAGAAACCACTAAAACATTCGTTATATTTTTACAAAATTGCCCGTTTGACTTCCAGACTTCCCGAAAGACCGAACAATATGCATAAATTAATATGAATCGTAAAGTTAGAAAGATTACAGAAGTTATATTCTTGGGGCAACTGGGAGACCAGGGTGTAGCGGGGCTTGTTGGAACATCTCATCGAGTATGGAATAAAATAGTAAATTAGAATATTGTTGGGAACATCAAAGAAAAGTTCACTCACATACTAAATTGCTTAAATACCTATTATAGATTATAGGTGCTCTTGCCCACGGCAATATCTCGTTTTTTGCATGTACGGTTTTCGCAGGTACGGGTATTTGCAGGATCCCGTTTAGTTCCGTACGTGTTTCAATACTAGCAGTCACACGAGTATCTTTACCCCTCGTTTTCACCAAGGTATAATACATGTATTTTACAAATTTTATGCAATGTTTTCGTTTTTCATAAACATGTATAAAACATGTTGTAAACAAAACTTGTATTAAACTATATACATGTATAAAACTTGTTGTAAGCATACAAAACTTGTATGAAACTTGTTGGTTGAAAACTTCTAGTTGCCTACATGTTTTTGTTGTAACTAAACTTGTCGAATTCGTGACAAATTCAGTCTGTAGTTTTAATTTCAACTAATATAAAAAACTGTTCGTTTTATAAAGCTCTCAAAGAACAGAGATTAAATATTCCAGAACCAAGACCATTGGCTGGCAGGACAGTAAACAACAATTAATAACATTAATGAATTAATAAACAACAACATTAATAACATTAACATTAACATTAATTAATTATTAACATTAATGTCCATTTGCGAAGCAATTGCTGCCAATGCGTCTTTTTTCTTCTGACGATCTTTATAAACTTCATTTTTCACATTCCACAGGCATTCTTGTACCTACATGTAAAAGCTCAATGAGTTCTAAAGTTTGTTTCTTTGACCACTCCATTCTTCTTCATCTTTCGTTTTCGCTAGGAAAAAAACGCGGTCTGTCCGGTATGTTGAAAACTTTATTCAACACCCATGGATAAAGTTTAAAACTTGTTTGTAATTAGTATTATACAGAAATTGCAATAAAATAAACAATACTTGTCTAAAACACGATTGTATTTTGAGGTGAGAACGCTATCAATGTATCAGACAAGATTTAACATGTCACAGACTCCAGTGTAAACGCAAATGTGTTTTAAACTTGTAAATATACTTGTTGGCAACACAGTGTGAACGAAAGAATGTTTGAGACAGTCTCAATACATGTTTAAAACAAATAATTATGTTTTGACAAGTATTCTACAAGTTTTGTATCAAACTAGTATTTAACTTGTTTCTTGGTGAAAACGAGGGGTCTATCTTGCTAAAAACCGATCTGTTCGAATTTGACATTTGTTTTGCCACTGTAAGCTGGATCCAGTTGTCCAGTAAAAACAGGATCTAGTCATTTTGAACTGGCGCGGCTGCAGCTCCTCGCTAGTCTCTCCTCTCTCCTCGATCGGTCCACGGTCGGTGCTTCGTGATTGCTGAGTTGCATTCACGTAGGGAAAAGTATTTATTTTATGAACCGTACCAGTATTTTATAGCATAATTATTTTGAAAAGTGACCCCTATACCCATAGCTTCATTCTTAATTTATTTTGGTCTCGGATAACAAAAAATCACATTAAAAATATTAACCTTAAGTAATCTCAAATAAATTAAATTCTTATTCATTATTGCTGCACACAAACAAACAAACAAAAACTAAAATTCTTGGCAAAGACGAACTTAACCCAAAATTAACGGTAGAAGAGCTGAGACCATTAAATTTCGAAAGTCTTGCGGCGATAGAGGTTGGCGAAATATTCATACTTATTTGTACTATAAATAAGTATTCGTATTTACAGAAGTTATATTAAAATACTTATTTATGGACTTGAAATTGAGTTCTGAATAATTTAGATGAAATGAAATATTACAAAGCAAAGAATGATAGCAGTGCCTTCTAGTAAAATGTCCGCCCTTCAGGCCCTGTAGGGATAATAAAGGAACGTTCTCACTCGGTCGGCGGCCCTGAGCCACAGATTATAAAGGAGCCCTTAAAGTGCCTGACTACATACATTTTCCACCACTAATACACGGCTGCAGCAGTCGGTCCAACCAAGTTTCAGATAAATATTTCGTGAACAGGCTTCGTCCTGAGTGCCCGAATACTACATACCTGTAGGTTCGTGTTACTAAGTAGTCTTTTATTTTATTATTAGTGTAGTGTTTAGTAAAAAAAATCTTTCCTTCTTTTCTTTTTCTGTAGGTAATTATGCCTTTACAGTTAGTCAATCAATCGATTACTCTGAAAGTCATCATCAAATGTATATTTGAAAGACACAGGCAGACGACGCGACGCATCGTAGCTACTTGGTGAATTTTTTACCCGACTACGCAAGAAGGAAGGTTCATGATTATCGTTGTATTTTGAGTTCTAAAGCCATAAATATTTCAAGTAGATACTTAGCACAATAAGATTTTCCAATTTTCATAAATTGCCTATGCATAAAGTATGGAGAGTTTGTAGGAACGGTTTTCCGATCGTGTATACCTACCCAAGAATATAATCTCGTTTTTCATAAGGTGACGGCGCGACCAGAGATGATGAAATTTGATGACGCAGGCCCTGTTACAATTTAATAGTACTTTGCCTCGTAGATTTTCGATATCGGTTTCTGGATTAACGTCAGGTAACTATACACCAGCCAAACTTGATGTAGAAATATAAAAATAAATCAGAAACTCGACGCCAAGTGTGATTTAGTTTTTGTGTCGTTGTTTGTTTACAAAAATTCCGCATCGAGTTTGGCTAGGTTATTGATAAAATAACTCTTTACAATGAACCGCTTATAATAATACGATAGGTAATCTTTAACTTTTGAAGGAAATCGAGATAAGTTTTAAAAGTAATTTATAAAAATTTGCTTTTTCCTATTAATTTTTAGTAATACATTTCTTTGTATAGATTGATCCTTAGTTATCAGAAACAAAATTCATGGGTAAATAATACAGGAGTACTTTAAAAAAAAACGTGTCAATTTCCGTTGAAAGTCAAAGGTTTAAAAAAACTAAATATGCAGTTCTTGTTTTCTTATAAATCGAGGGCATGACTCCTTTCACGACTTTTCTCTAGCTCACGTGGTTTCGGATTTGGCCATCACCGTCCTACTCAAAAAAACATCCTGTATACTTACCTAGTAGAAAAGGCGATGGCTGTTCCCAGCCGTGGGAAACCACAGACTCATAATAATCATTACTTGTTGCAACAGGTACCTACTTCCTGTCTATACCTACGTATTGCAATTATACATACCTACCTACCTAAAGAAATTCTATCAAAATATTAGCTTATTCGAGATTGATTCATTTGGGTGGGTCCTGGTACTAGATTAGATACTTTAAACGCGCATTAAAAATGCCTAAAGTATAGATAATTTAGTAATGGTAGGCTTCGTAGTGGTATGTAGTAAGCATTATTTGTTATTGCTTCATAATCATACTAATATTATAAATGCGAAAGTTTGTGATATGTGAAATTTTTGTTACCTAGGATGTCCAAAACTACTCAACAGATCAAGATAAAATTTGGCTTACACTTAGAAAAACAATAGGATACTTATTATCCGAAAATACGCGTGCGAAGCCGCGTGCAGAAGCTAGTAGGAATATATATGATGGTCCCCCGCTCATCGTAGGTAAAACTAGTTTTTACCTGAAAACTAACGAATCCGTGAAACAAAGGGGCATTGTTTACCTAGAAATGAGCTATAATTCACCACCCTTTACTTCCCCTCCTTCCACCTCGCTGCATCTCGCCGCATAATAGATGTGTTTCCGATTCACAACTTTGCTCTCAGGAACCGCTAAGTGATTTTAAAGGGAATGAAGTAAACAACTATTTGCAATATTCCCACTCACTACTTTGGTATCGTTTTTGGTAAAGGTATTCAAAAGTGAAACGCTTTGGCTTGTGATATCAGAAAACATCCATTATTAGATTGAATACGGGAGAACCGACTTGAACAAAATTAAAGAAAGAAGCCTACGAAATGTCATAAGGGCGAGTCGTGATAGATTACTTGGCCGACACAGTCGCTCGTAAGCAATAAAAGCGGGCACAATTGTTTAAATTCTTTTCCTCGCCGCGCGGTGTCAACAAATTACATTCTCCAAGTGCCTCAAGCCCAATACGAGATTTCCATAAAGTCGTCATTACGTGAGCGAAAATGCCTCCTCAATATTTTCGTGTTTTATCTTCGAAATAGAAATCGTCCCCCGAATACTCAAACGCATCTCAGATATAAGCACGTCTCAAGTGACGAATTTTTGACACATTTTCATTGAAAACTGTCAAAAAATCGTCATTTGAGACGTGCTTAAACCTGAGATGCGTTTGAGTATTCGGGGGTAACACTCTCATTTCGTATTCATCCGCCATTTCAGGGAACAGGTCATTCATTAAATAACTGAAGCTGGATGGCGGACTCACCGGCCAGCTGGTGAAGCAACGTAACCGACTTTTGTTAAAATAAATAAAATAAATAAATAATGCTGGACAATTCACACAGCATTATCTAGAACCAAGCTGTGTTACGGGTACTAGATAGGTAACTGATGTACATAATACAATACACTACATAGATAGATATTTTTTACTATACATGGAAAAACATCCAGAACACCCTGAACTGAACTGTCTGCAGATCGTACAAACATTTGTCCCGAGGCGGGAATCGCACCCGCAACCTCCTGCGTCGCAGGCGTACATTCCACACGCCACAGAGGTCGTGTTGTCGATTGTGAAGACTGGAGGGTAGTGTAACCTTGTTTTACGATGGAACAGATCCAATTAGAGCTGCAGCCCTGCATGACCTAGCTATAGACAGGCGAGACAATGACAGCTGCCCATCGATGTAAGTAAAATTCGGGAGATTGGGCACTAGCTTCTCGAACGTGGAACGCTCAAATTAGGTCCAATTAGGTCCACCTACCTCATGAGTCACAGTCGGACCGGTGCGCTGCTGGCGTACCTACGTGTTTCGCGTGTATTGTTGTCTCGATCGCACTTCGGTCTAGATACGTCCATCATTGTTGTTCATTAGGTAGTAGATCTATTGCAATAGATTGGAAATAGCGTGTCTTTGTTTGTGTCTTTAGTTGTAACATTTGTTGAGATAACGCTGGGAGAACGTACCATAATATCTACAGAATTTTACTTATATCAATTATGTAATATCTAATAATCGCTCTTGAGCGATAAGACCGATACTTGTCACTTAGATTTTAAGCTGTTTTGTTGTATTGTTTCTATCGATAAGTGTACAATACAGAATTTTCTATCTATCTATATCAATGCAGCTGCCCCACTCATGGGCGAGCACGTGTGCAGCCGGGCGGCGCACACGTGCGCTCGTTGATTGGTATTTATTTCGGAACTGGAGCGAGTTAGGCACCTATACCTGAGTACCAGACGAGCCAGCCGTTCTGTCAGCAGCTGCGTAATCCTTCTAAATTGGAAAGATCTGTCGGGATTCACAGTTATTATGAAAAAATGTTTTAATTTGCTGGTATTCTAAGTACCTAGTACTAACGGTTCATCATCATCATCTTATGACTGTACAGTGTGGTTACCGACTGAGGATATACAAACCACGACATACCGAGGCTTGTGACTTTAAGGCCAGGTATATTCCTGCAGCAGTAGGCGTAAGGGAAAACGCGCGCCTGCCAAGCCGCCGCGCTGGTGTTTTTTGTAGTTATGGTGATTAAGAAAATCATTTTATCAAGTCAAATTCTGCGAATTTGTTTAGAAATATTAAGTGTCTTTAGTTGAGTACAAAAAAAAGTATGTTAACAGTAGTTCGCTAGTCATTGTATTGAAAAAACATTAGAAAAAGGCAATGATATTATATAAACTGAGGTAGATGCGTTTTACCGAGGTCTGCGCGACAAGACAAAACCAGGTGAATTCACTTGACTGAACTCAGTCCGCTCTGCGTCGCGCCGTGATACGAACGTACGTTGCGGGATTTTAGAGAAAAGTAAAACAAACGAAAATGCCACATTTTGTGTTTCGAAAGTGCAAAAATTATACTGGGACAGCTGTAAAAGACAGGCAGGATGTATCTTTCCATTTGTAAGTACTGTTTAGTCTATTTAAAATGGAAAATCATTAATTTTATATTATAAAATCACTGCCGCGGTGTTGCCGCTTTGCCATTTACACGAACGAGACAAGACGTTGTGCCTTGCATTCATGAGTGACAGAGAGAACGAGATAATGGCGTGCGGTGTTGTCGGTTCGACCGACGCTAAGGGAGGTTAGGGTAATATGGGTAATATGATCACGCAATGCAACAATATTATTTTTCACCACTACTTTCCAATTATTTTTCGTAGTAGGATAATAAAGAGATGGATTTGACTTTCAACATTTGCTTTCGATTTCCTAAAGACGAATTAATTAGGGAGAAACGGGTACGAGTCGTTAGAACCCAAAGACGAGACGATGAATGGATGCCAACGGCATACTCCACAATATGTTCCAAACACTTTGTGGATACTGATACGTCACAAAAAAAATCACAAACTGATAAAGAATGCAGTGCCGGTAATTAAGGTAAAACAGAAAAAAAAAACTACTTTTAATATTCGGTTGTGTGTTCCTATGTTTGATTAGACAGGTACAATTTCAGCCCGATCCGTTCAGTAATTTTGACGTGAAGAAGTAACAAACATCCATCCATCCATCCATCTATCAAACCAAACTTTATTAAATTATTATAATAGTAACTAGCGACCCGCCTCGGCTTTGCACGGGTGCAAAGCTGATACTAAATATACTACAGAATCGGCCTCCCGGCCGGTACCGCTGCAACCGCCATGTCCCTGCATTTTAATTCTATGATATCTTCGAAAATATTCATTTACTTAAATTACATGCTGTAAAGGGTCAAATTAATCTATATTAAATGCACAATGTATTTATTGGATAAGGATTTATGCTGTATTGCTTGAAATAGCTTCGTAAATAAGCAATTATTTCTCGTAAAAAGTAAAGGATATAAACTGGTTATTGTGGGTTATCCCTAAGAGATAGAGATATATACCACCCCGGATTTTTTATAGACCTTTTTAAGGTGTACAATACTGTAGTACATTATTTTGGTCTATCTAGTAGGGTTCAGCCAGCGTTTGCAATGTAAGCGCAAAAAAAGTATTTATTTACGACATCACATAAGAAACCTCTAAAATTATCAGTATTTCTCTACTATATTATGCATGTATTATACATATAAACCTTCTTCTTGAATCACTCTATCTATTAAAAAAAACCGCATCAAAATCCGTTGCATAGTTTTAAAGATCTAAGCATACATAGACACAGACAGACAGACAGACAGACAGACAGGAAGCGACTTTGTTTTATACTATGTAGCGTGCTCACATACATGTATACCTATACTAGGAATGTAATACTATAATTCGTAAATAAACATTTTTATTTAAAATTTACTGTTTATTTTCTTAGTGGTGCCTCGTTACCCCCGTTTCCCCTAGTTCGTTCCTTAGCTGCTAGCCGATGACGTCATAGACTGTCATTGGCCGTCAGCCCGCTGGCCGCTCGTGTAAAGTGTGAACAGTATGTTCATCTCTTTCTGACAACGGGGTCCTATATATCTCTGTGATCTTTTAACGTACTCAGTGATACAAATAAAGTTCCATAGTCCTATGCAGGTAGCTATAGTAAAATATCGCCATGTTTTTATTTCTTTCTAATGAGTATGACGTCTCTATTGGTAAAATCTCATTGGAAAAAGGGGTAACTTTGGGATTTTTTTATATCTAGTGAAGTTCATTAAATCATGTAACTGAATGCGACTTTGACTAGACTAGATCCGTGAGTAATATATATCTTTCTTTCAGAATTTTAAACACTATTTTCTAAGTCTCAGATGATTTTAAAAATCACAAAAATGCAGCCTCTGCTGGCCTACCAAGCCTTAAGGTATAGGAACATTAGCACACATTAGATAGACCGTCGCGTCGACCACGTTGCAGACGTCTCACCGCTTGTATGTATTAGGTATTTAGGACAAAAACAAATTAATATAAAATATAGAATACGAGGTTACACGTCATAATTATGTCGTCAGATAAAAAAAGATATCTACTAACGTAACTCTAGCAAAAAGGAGCAGTCCTTTTTGATGCGAACATCAAACATGGTTATGACATAATGCGGCTATAAACCAGCGATTCTATACACTGGGTTTACTGGTATTAACCGGTTTTATGCGACTAGTGCAATAAAAGTCGTATTTAACGGCAAACAGAAAACATTCTCGTGGGTTCAGTTTCAGTAGTACAGTTTCAGTGGTACAGACGTGGGTACACGCAGGGTGCGAGTGAGGGCGATTCGTCTTGCTCATTAACGTGGGGATTGGTCGGCTTCGTAGCGAGTTAGCTCTCAAATCCACGGATAACTTGCTAAGTAACTTGAACTGCTGCTAATAGGAACCAAGTGATGGATCACCATTTCTTGTCAGAAGAACTAATCCAAACATCAAACAGAATACAAACTCTTCCGCGAGTTATTGCATAACAGTTTAAACATTGTTTGAAAGACATTGAACCAATTCAATTCTTCTTTTTGTACCACGAGCAGTGTTTCTGTAATGACCGTGCAGAAACAGTGGCAAGCTTCGCAAAGAACGATAAAATAAAGCGCTGCAAAAGGCGAAATAAACAAAGAAAACTTTAAGAAGTCCTATGCAGCGCGGAGTCGTTCCTGCTGAAGTATTTCCTCGGCGATTAGACAAGACGGAACAAATGGGCCCAGAGAGTGCTAAGGACGAGGCGTGGCGCGAGTGCGGGCGACGCACTTTTTCCTAAAATTTTAACCAACTTTGACTTTATGTGTACTAAGTAATTAAGTATCCGCCCACAGAGCGTTTTCAATTTTGATGTGTTGGAAAATTAATTTGATGTGATAAAAAAATTAACACTGTACTTAATAATAATAAGACTTAATACCACGTCTCATGCATTAAATATTTAAGACTAATTTATGCCCGCAGCTTCGCACGCGTTATTTTTATGGAAATGTTTAAAGGTGATTTCTATCCCATGGAAATTGATTTATTGGATAAAAAGTAGCCTATGTTTGATTCCTATGTTTGATTCAGCCCGTTCCGTTTAGTAGTTTTGGCGTGAAGAGGTAACAAACATCCATCTATCCATCCATCCATCCAAACTTTCGCATTTATAATATTAGTGTGATTCAAACCGATAAACGAATTACACCTCACCTCACCTCAACAGTTTGTATTGGTCCACTGCTGGACGCAGGCCTCCCCCTGATAAGCGCCTTACGGGCTTTTATCTGTGGGGGGCAATACCCTTAATCCCCACGCTGGGCATGCGGGTTGGGAATCGGAGTTCGGTAATAGAATTTTTGTGCAGGGGGCGCTACTGCCCGCTCGAGTGGATCATCCCTTAGTCGCCTCTTACGACACCCGCGGGAAGAGTTGGGGTGGTGTAAATTTTAGGCCGGCACCACACGGCCCACGATCGATAAACTAGGTAGGTACCTACTTTATTTCCAGTACAGTCTGAGTAGTGTACAAAATCACCAAAGGGGTGAGTCTCTTTGAAATTAGTTACGAGAGGTGACCGTGACGGTTCCTGCTTCATACAATAGAATTGCCGTACAGCGCTCCTGTATCGTGCGGACAGCGAACTAGAATCCCCATACAAACTAGAGTCGTCACGTTTACGTCTCGTTAGTAACGTAAAACTGACTCACATCAGTATGTGATTCGATGCCTTGTTCGCTTTATGATTCTCTTTAAGGCGATTAGCATTAGGCCAGATTAGTTTTGGACAGATTTGCTCTAAGGCAGAAATTGTACAGTCAATGGCAGATTCGATAAGAGTTTTCTATTTTCTTTCGTTTATGACTGACCTAGTTTATGCCCGCAGCTTCGCATGCGTTGTTTCTATGGAAACGTTTAAAGGTGATTTCTATTCCATGGGAACTGATTTATGGGATAAAAAGGAACATAATGTTTGATTCCAGGATTAGAATAACCTGTACGCAAAATTTCAGCCCGATCCGTTTATTTTTTTAGTAGTTTTGGCGTAAAGAGGTAACAAACATCCATCCATACGTACATCTAAACATTCGAATTTATAAAATCAGTGTGATGTGATCTGACACCATGTCCGTGCCAACAGAGGATGCGCTTAGGTATGTCTACACATAAGGGAAATATACGAGCGGGAGGCAAAAAGGGTGAAGGAATAAAAAGTGGATAGAGAGGTAAAGACGCGCGACTACGAATGATCTGGTTAGTCGAATGATGTACAGTTACTAATT
The DNA here is from genome assembly GCA_949316285.1 of Eupithecia subumbrata. NCBI lineage: Eukaryota > Metazoa > Arthropoda > Insecta > Lepidoptera > Geometridae > Eupithecia > Eupithecia subumbrata. Next base: position 18,247,685 of record OX438641.1, on the reverse strand, counting down.
TACAATACAATACAATACAATACAATACTCTTTATTGCACACCAAATTAAACAGAAACACAGGACAGGAAAAGACAAGTACAAATAATGTAATTTACTCATTCGACTTGAATATTAGTAAAATACTAATCTTCAAAGTCTAATGACAACTAATAATTAGTAATTACTAATGTCTCTACGAATTGATCGAGGCGTCGAATAACGAATTGAGTTCGCCCGACTCGAGTAGTTGCCATTAATAACCATATTAGTTACTAATTTGGTTCGTAATGGCGAGTCGGGCAGTCGACTCGAAATCAATTCTTTATTCGACGCCACTCGCCATTACTAACCAAATTAGTTACTAATTTGCCCTAGTCATTCGAATGGTTCGAATGATTTGTGAAGTCGAATAATTCGAATGAAATCATTCACAGTCGCGCATCTTTATAGTGAGGAGTTTATGTAAAGCGTCGCGTGAATATGAACATAACCACCCGCGGCGGAAGCGCCCGCAGGGGTCTCCACACTCTCCGCTACCGAGTCATCGACACGGCATCTGACACAGATTCGCGCGAAATTCAAATATTCTAGAGGTTTTTAATATTTTCTATTCTATTTTTTTATTATAAATACTAGTTCTAATTTTCAACGGACCAACCCGGGTCTAAGTGCGGACACAGGAGTACACACAGCATAACCATAACCATAGTTCTAATTTATTTAAATTTTTTGATAGTAATTATCTAAGTAAATAAAGGTACAATACCTTTTCTGTGTTCTTTATGGAACTAAACTACCAGAAAAGGAGATTTCCACAAATTGTAGACCATTTTCTATGAACCTATGTTACATCAAAGATGATGTAATGTAGGTTTTGGTAATAATTATGTTGATTTTTAGTAATATAGGTAGCTCTTATATCAGTTTTTGGTATTTTGTTTTTGGAATTGCTCCAAAAGTAAGCAATAAATCGAAATTTGTTAAAACGTGGATTTATAGAAAATTCTATTTATTATTTATGGAAAACTACTTAGAAGTTTTTTAATTTTTTTTATTTTTTTTCCTTGCAGCTTTTTCAATATTTTAATTCCTCGCAGAACGCAGAAAATGTATTAAAACCTCTAAAATTATTTTAATTTCTCGCGAATCTGTATTCATCATCATCAGATTCCGTGCCGATGACTCGGTAGCGGGGAGTCCGAAGGGCCCTGCGCTGCCGGAGCGAGCAACAGACGAGCGGCGGACCTTCGATCAAATATACCCGGGGTATTTATTTGTTTAGTGCACTTATGTATCGTCTATTTTACGAGTTTCTTTGAATTTTTTTTTATTGCATTTGACAGTACATAGCTATGTGATACCGGCTTAGAATCTACACAACCCCACTTCCCGCGGGTGTCGTAAGAGGCGAAGGGATATCAACCGGAGGCGGGCAGCAGCGCCCCCTGGAGAACAATTCTACCACCGAACTGCGATCCCCAACCTGCACGCCCAACTTGAGGATCATGGGCACTACCCCCCATAAAATAAAAGTCAATAAGGCGCTTATCAAGACGAGGCCTGCGTCCAGCAGTGGACCAATATAGGCAGTTGAGGAATTGCATCTGTTAAGACACGAAGGCATTCAGATAATGCGATCAATCGACGCGGAATTAACATAAGCCATTTCTACGACTGTTAATTAATATCGTCCTTTGTAGATTGGAATCTTGACAGTTCTGCTTAGAATCGCTGACGTCAATACCTTGTCAAGTGCAGTAGACCAAGCACGGAATTGTTCTATTATTCTATAAGTACCCAGGTTATAATTGATCGAAGGGCGGGACTCCGGATGCCGGATGCCGGCCTCGGCAGCCCCCTGCTTCCGATTATGTATCAATTCAATAATTTTGAACTTACCGCTACCTAGCTCTCACCAGGTTCTAGCTCTAAATAAAAAAACCGGAATCCAGTGACTATACGCTAGCCAAACTCGATGTAGTATATTTGTAAACAAACCACCCATACTTAACCTAAAATTCACTCCATTGCCGAGTCTTTTTTTAAGCAATTAGCTGCACCCGGCGGCTTTGCCCGCGTGGACATTTTTTCAAATGACATAGCATCACCTGTGAAGTAGGTATTATGAGGCCCGAAGCGGGCCGAAACATTTTTGTATAAAAAGAAGACCATGAAATTTTACATAAAATTTTACGTATTCTGGCAACTTCGAGTTGGCCCGCCGACTTTTTTTGGAAAATCCATTTGAATAGCTTTGCTCATTTATTCGGAGCACAGGGCGCACTTGGATACGTCAATTTACAATGATATAGGTTATAGCAAATGCAGTTAAATTATAACAAGAGCTCCCCTTGGTTTGGGGCTAGATGATACTGTGTGGATTGTCCAGCATTAAATATATAAATAAATAAAATTTATAAGTCAAAGCCATAAAACATACAATACAGGAAAACTTTCAAGGAATTTAGGAATGTAGGTTCAAAAAAAGGGAAATTAATATATAGATGAGCTGTAAATGTGCATCGTTAAAGTTATGTAAAAATAATAATGTTAAATTCATAGTGCTGCTGAAAAATGCCACTGATTGGTATCAATTCAGATGTTGCCAAAATAAACTAAACAAATTTGATAAGACTAAAATGTAACCGTCTCCTTCATATCAATCGAAATAAAAAGGGGGCATCATTATTAGTGCTGACAAATTAGTTATCTTCAGATTCGGCGACGTCTGAATTGACACCCTTGTCTATCATAATTGATTATTAGTAAATAATAAATAAAATAAATAAATAAATAATGCTGGACAATTCACACAGCATTATCTAGCCCCAAGCTAAGCAGAGCTTGTGTTATGGGTACTAGATAACTGATATACTTAATACAATACACTACATAGATACATATTTTTTATTAAACATAGAAAACACCCAGACCAACGGAACAAATTTCTGCAGATCGTACACAAATTTGTTCCGAGGCGGGAATCGAACCCGCAACCTCCTGCGTCGCAGGCGGACCTTCGCCCGCTGCGCCACGGAGGTCCTCAAATAATACGTTGGTAACACAGTTACTGTAAAATATAGCTGCTGAGTGCAATGTCATTTGCGGACTAGGCTATAAAGCCTGAAGAGATTTTTGCAGTAGGTATTAGGACTTCACCAAAGTCATCGGAGCCCGCACGCACGATTGAAGAGGTGTTATCGAACCTCTATAACTGAAGAAGGAAGAGTTTTTCATACCTATACAATTTGCGTTGATATATAAATGTAATATGCTGAGAGTGCGAAGAGCTGCTAGAGTCCCGCAATTTGCGAGGACTGGCGGAAATAGTAACGGCCTCAAATTCAGCTTTATTGCCGAGTCCGTCGGGTCGGCCTCCCGGCCCGCCTCCGTCACGTATCCACTTAGGCCTCAAGCATGGGACTTTCCTTATCATTTCCTATTTCAAGCAAATTTAGAGCAATTTACTTGAGACCCTGGAAAAATACTCAAACTTTTTCGCAGCTTACCTACATTTCGTTCAAGGCACTTTGCTCTAAATTTCTAATGGACTGTAAACAAAGCTCCGAAATGACTATAACTTTTTGTTAAATATGGACAAGAATACAAAATAGGTACCACCGTTACGTAAAGAGAGAATTCTATACGGCGGGAATTCCGAGAGACTTTAGGGGCGCGGAGGAACTTCAGCGTGATATCACGAAGGGCTCAAAGTATTCAACTTTAGTCGCTGCCTGAGATTATTATCTCTTGATTTAAAATCGCACTGCGTCTAAAGGCTTCTAGGCGAATTATCTAACTTATTGTTTTGATCAAAAATGCAGATTGATAAAATGAAAAACGTCTTGGTGGGTATAAGGATATTTTAGAACAAGAAAAGAATACAGACTGAACCGATTCAAGTCTTTCAAAACTTTCACGAAAGTCTGATCAATTTCATCTCCTCATCTTCCACTGTTTCATCACACAAGGTGTTCTTGTACGAAATAATGAGTCAAAATAATGGAACTTTGAAAAAATCTATATCCAGCCCAAAACTACTGGTTGCATTGATACCACTGATACAACAATAGCATTGTATTATTTGACATGTTTTCTGTGAATGAACGGTTTTATTCTATTCCCATGAGATAAAAGCCAATAAGGCGCTTATCACGGGGAGACCTGCGTCCAGCAGTGGACCAAAATAGGTGAGGAGGATTTATTGGTCAGTGCTAACTTTTGTCATTTCCGATCACTAACCCGAACTGCAAGCCGCTCACTCCTTGAAAATACTGTTGTCTTAATTATACCTCATCATCATCAGCTTACACTACCTAGTCCACTGCTGGACCCAGCTTCCCTGCATTTGCCAGCAGTATTACGTAGTTTTTACCCCACCCAGTCCGACCGGGTGGGCGTCCTACACATTTACACATTACATTTAATACCTACCTTCGTAAGTATAAACCAGTGACAGTCGGATAGTACCTACCTAATATCATTGGTAAAATAAAGATTATTATTTTTCCTTACAAAAGGTAAAATCAAACCACAAAACAAAAGAAATTTCGTTTAAATGGTCAAACAAACAAAACATCGAACACCATCGGCGTCGTCTGTCAAAATGCCATCTGCATATAAAAATATGTTCGTGCGCCGTGCGTTTTTTGCATTTTGACCGCAATAAACTCGACTAGGGGCCCCGCCGGCGGGGTGAGGCAGCTCCGTCAGGTGGGAGGCGAAGAGTCTCCATTCTATACGTTAGTATTATTATATATTCTCTGACTAAGCTAAGGCCATGCGCCCCTGCCCTTAAAACTCTGCCTAAGTGCTTTGTGTTTTTTCACTTCTACGTAAAACAGGATAATTACAAAAGAAATTCCAAGAAAATTAACACGTAAACTACGCTTGTATGTGAAACTTAGTGGCTCAGCAGTAGGTAAATTATTATAAGTAAAGTTACTAATCAGATAGTTAAAATTAATTTATACTACACCTGCTCGGAAAGTTGCCTATTCCTTTTCCATTAATAGAATAGAAAGTATGTCTTTGCAGGCCTATAGGAAACCGGGAGGAAAAACTCTATGGAATTTCATTTCTCACGTGTTTTAGCGGGAGGAAAAAGTGTATGGAAATCCATTTCTAACGTGTTATTTTTTTTTAATTTCCTAAAAGATCGGCCGGTAGCTATGGTTATTTTCGTTCGGTCAAACGACAAAAAGTTTTTACTCCAAGTCCATTAGGCCTCCTCCGATTTCTGAACAATATTTTGAAAAAAGAACCCAAAGGCTGGCGCGGTCAATGAAGTTTTACCAACATCATTGGGCGCGGTAAGTTCTTCTAAATTTCAATTAATAATTAATTCTGCTTTTTATTTTCCTCGAAGGTGTAGTATGAAGCACTATTTATCACTCGGCAGAAAGTGCGATTCCTACCTCGTGTGTTTTAAGGCCCTCGGCTGCGCCTCGGGCCCAAAACGACACACTCGGTAGGAATCGATTACTTTCTCGCCTGGGTGTAAAATGTACTATTATTTTGATTGTATAAATGCCAACAAATTTGACCCCCTGTTCTCCATTCTCATCAGAATAAAAGCGCGAGAGACAACTCACGAGGTCCCGCTTGCGTGATTTATCCTCTAACCTACATACTTGCAGACTCGCATAACCCTAAATCAGACCTAATTTGAATCCGTAACGCATTAAGTAAATCATCGCCAAGAAATATAACGTCGGAGAAGATATTTACCTACGTAGTATATCCTTTCTTTATTATTTTTGGCTTTGGCTAACCATTTTGGACTATATAAAAACACTTAGATAGAGTAATAATAGTAGATTATGTACCGAAGGCATAAAGCAGTGTCTTACGTCACGGGCGTCATTGAATTCCGAACGCAACTTTGGATTCTAGAACAACTTACGAGCGAAACGAGGAAGTTACTAGAATACTGAGTGCGAGAGGGATCTAATCATATCCAAGACGAAGACAGCTTTATCTACAACTCTATTTTTGCAAGAAAATAAAAGCAAAATCTAGGTAGTCAGTTTTGCGGCATTCGTTTTTTGCCTTCTGAACAGAGAGGTTCGAATTAGTTTGAATTTCCTTGTTAAACAAGATCCGTCAAGTGCGAGTGTAACTCGCGCGCCGAGGGTTTCGAACGTTTGTCAACAAATATGTACCAAAAGTACCGGTTAGAGAATTCGCAATTTAACGAATACCTAAAAATAGTAGGTACCAACCTACATTTCAGATGGATCTCTCTGCATGCTTCGGTTAAAGTGAATAAATAAAAATAGAATAAAAATTATTCCCCCCCTTTTTGACCATTTTTCAAAAAGTGTTCTTTTTACAGACTTCTCTATATATTTTCCGTGCAAAATATAGATCCATATCTAAAAACGCTCCATACATTTTAAACGGATCGCTCTGCAATCTTCGGAGATAGGGGGAGGGGGGGAATGGGTATTTTTTGACTTTTTTCGAAATATTTAAAAAGTAAGATACCTACAAAAATTTCAAAACCTATTTTGAAATGTACAAACTGATACCTTTCATTTGATACCCCACATGACCCTGTAGGTATCTTTTAAAATTTCGGCATCACAATTTGTATGGAAAATATTCATTTTCATTTTTCATTTATTTTGCTTTAAATCTGTACAGGCGCACGAAATGTATTATTATTTTAAATTTCAAGTTGATAGCTGCACTTTAGCTGCATTAGTTGCTGAGTTATTAAGGAGGAAAAAAAGGCCAGACAAAGCGAGACCAAGGGTTTCGAAACCGATCTTCGATCTCGACACCCTAAAAAAACACAAATATTCTGAGGTTCCAATCCATTGCGCCCTTGGGAATGATGAACATTACTCCCAAGGAGACTCGCACTAAGAGATTGAATTCGTTTTGTTTGAATTTGGTTAAACCATCACATTTTTCAGCCAATGAGCCAAAGAGCAATATCACTTGTTTTCGGTTACGATTACACGACGTATAAATAATAATTTTCGAGCAAGTAGTGTGATAATTATATTTTCTTATCTTGACTCTGATTGATCGTGTATGTAACGTACTACTCGTTTAGGATAATGGGACGGACGGAACCGTTATGGTACGATTCGACTTACCCGTGGTAGGGCTGTTTACAGATTTGAACGGACCTGTTTTTTATTGCTTGAAAAGGATAATTCATCCGTTCTTGTAGGATATATTCATCCGTCATCGTTTATCCTGTTTCAGTCAAAAGTTAGCTGATGAAAAGCGAATGCCGTGGATCGAAGCGACCGTGCATAGCTATGCACGGTCCTCACGGATATAGAGCTCTATCCATACACTAGCCAAACCTGATGTACAATGTTTGAAAATAAGCCACCCATACTTAACTTAAAATTGAGTCTGTTGCCGCGTCCTTTCACAACTTGTCGATTTGAGATCCTTCCTTCGGTAATATATTACTTACAATTTTAATTATTTCGGTGTTTGTTTTGAATAAAATTATAAATCTAGGTCATTTTGACCTAAAATTTAAGATTAAATAATATCTATTAACAATTAGAAAAATTTTAAACTAATTTAATTATACTTAGTTATTATATATTCGTTTTATAGACTGTTGACGACTTCTCATGTTTTCGTCTATTTTGACTTTGACGTGTTGTCTAAAATCAGCGCAGTCTTGTTTGTGGTCGTCGACGTCATATTGAGCAGAAGCGATTTGGGAGGGAAAACACGATAGGTCGGGCATTCGGTCTCCAGACTTGGTAGCGAAAATACCTCTTTAAATACTTAGTGACAGTATTGAATAATTATTTAATAAAACTATAAAAGTATGTAGAGCTTTCTTTGATTTCATAAAACAATTATATCTGAAACTCGACGTCAAGCAAGTGAATTCTAGTTATTATTTTGTGACATGGTTTGTTTAGCAACATTCTACATCGAGTTTCGCTAGTGTATAATCCGTGGTCTATTCCCTGTGGGTAGCCTCGTATCTTGATGCTGAACATATAACCAGAGAGAAGCAGGTACCTGCTAGTCGGAGGAATGTCCTGCTTTGAGTTTAGGATCCATGTAAAAGTTTTGGCATGCAAATTATAAAACACTGTTTTTGGTTCCATCGTTTCGGCTTTTTCGAAGGTTTTAACGCATTCACTGCCCAGCCTCGGCGACACGTGGATCGAGAGGCTCGTCTGCGTCTTGGACCATGAAAGTGTTAACAAGTATGACTTTTGAAAATACACATATTTAAATAACATCTTAATTACTCTGAAAGTGAAATATTAACCACTAGTTTATGCCCGCGGCTTCGCACGCGTTGTTTCTATAGAAACGTTTAAAGGTGATTTCTGTCCCATGGGAACTGATTTATGGGATAAAAAGTAGCCTATGTTTGATTCCAGGATTATAATTACCTGTATGCAAAATTTGACCCCGATCCGTTCAGTAGTTTTGGCGTGAAGAGGTAACAAACATCCATCTATCCATCCATTCATCCAAACATTTATAATTTTAGTGTGATGTTTAGAGAGATCTCTTATCATGATAAATATGTCGCTTAACATACTTTTATCACTTGTATGCAGATAGAGTTAATGCCTAATTTAGCTTAACAAAGCCTTTTTAACATTTAAATGAATTTAGAAAGTGGCGTTAAGATAAGCAAGCATCCTCTGCTCCTCTGCTCCGCGATCGTGCGACAGAGAATATAATCACGTAGGTGCTCATTTTAATGAGGTGGCGATTTCCTATGCATTGGGAACTGTATTAGAAATAGAATTCCCTCGCCGCGCCTCGGTTACCGACGTCTGTCCTCAGAGGACGATCTTGGGGAAGTGTCACGAGCCAGAACCAACAACACTTTTACTAAGTTTTTTCTTCAGAGGGTCGAAAGTTTATAAAATCTGATTTTTTTGTTTAGAGCAAAGCATAACTTAGGTAATAGGCTACTTCTTATACCGTTAATACGCGTGCAAAGCCGCGGGAAGAAGCTAGTAAAATACGAATCAAAATATAAATAATTTCAATATACCGCAGGGTTCCTAAGATCTCGACCAGATTATATGCAAAATAGTGCAATTTCATGATTTTTTTCACATTTAAGGAACCAAATAATATGTAGATTTTTATGTAATTCGAGTTTGTTACCACAGGGATCCCGTGGTCACTGAGATCTACGCCTAGTTTGACAAGCAAACCCGCTAGGTTCGCCGCTTCAGGGCACGATATCTTAGAGAAAAAGATTTAGCTGTGGTTACATGCGTATACACCACGCCAAATAATAATAATAATAATAATAATAATATTTATTTACAAATGTTGGCATGGTGCTCTTTTCTTTTAGCAGACAAAGTCAGTACCTATCTACGTAACTGCTTGGTTTATTAATCTCCATGAAGCCGTAGTTTCGGATCCTTTTTTTATCTTTTGGATTTAACACATTCAAATCAATTCCTTTATTTCAATTTTATAAGATTCGATATCTCTCTTGACGATAGTTCGCGTTGGAGATTATAATTTCGAAGAGGTTTGATGAGAATAGAGCCCCGGTCTCGTCGGCGCGACCAGAGGGTTCAAATCTGAACAGAATTACAAATGACGCGGCGCTGGCATTCGCGCATACTGATCAGATCACTTTCTGTTTGTTTTTCTCACTCTGGTCATTTCTCGCACTTTTTAATTGAGAAAAACTCTTACTTTAAGGTCGAGGTTAAGATTAAGGTAAGATTAGTTACTATATGGTTAGGTACCTACTACTCATTATAAACAATAAAAATTACAATCACAGAATAGGATAAATATAAACTAGTATTTATAATCGAAACAATTGTAGTGTAGTCGTCTCTTCTCAGGCCGGTCTCGCCAAAGTTGCTACTTGGCTCCAGCACAATTTGCTCACTCTCAATACCGAGAAAACCAAATTTATCCCATTTAGTATCATTAAAGGCACTTCCCCGGTAAATCTAAACACCCTTAAACTTCATAGGAAACCAGTTTGTTTAGAATCAGATTTGTGCGACTGCCCTTTGATTCATAAAGTGGATAGTACTAAATATCTTGGAGTTATAATCGATGAGCATATGACATGGAAAAACCAAATTGCGGCAATGTGCGGTAGACTGAGGAAGCTACTTTATATTTTTAGACAACTTAGATCATGTGCAACCAAAGAAACAATAAAATGTGTCTATCTTACGCTATGTCAGTCCGTGGTCACCTATTGCATCGCTGCATGGGGCTCTGCCTGCCAAACCCACCTTCTTCGATTAGAACGAGCACAGCGTGCCATTTTAAAAGTTGCTCACTATAAGCCTCGTAGATACCCAACCGAAAAACTTTATCAAGATGTGGAACTCCTCTCTGTTAGGCAACTATTTATATTGATGATCACACTGAAATTCCACAAAAATGCCATGCAATGTACAATACCCCAAAACGGTCGAAGAATAGTATGGAAACCACCTAAAACTCTCACTCGTTTTGGAGATAGAAGCTTCAGATATTTTGGACCACGTTTATACTCGAGGCTAAATAAAAAACTTAATTTACTAACTCTTACCAGAAATATATGCAGGAAGAAAATAACAGATTGGCTGATTACCCTTAACTACCGAGAAACTGAGGATTTACTTAAAACTTCGTCTTAAATTAACTGTTTTTCACCCCCCATCCTTCCCCCTCCTTCCTACCCCTGTGGTCTATTCGGTTGCCTAGACTCTTATGAGACTAGTGACCTCGGGAGAGACCACAAATCAACCAATCCATACTACCATATAATATATACATAATATCAACAAATCGTCTCACACCATACTTGTTGTACCATATTCTAGTGTTTGTTCCAACTTGATTTTTTTGCACGAAAGAGGCTAGCTACCCACAACACAGGTTATCCTAGGGTGGGAGCTAGCGTAATTTTACAAATTTATTTGCATTCCTAAAGTAAAATTAAAGACTAAATTAATTAAGTAAATTGTAACCTATTTTTTTAACTTATTTATAGGAACTAACCTATCGATTATGTTTGAGAAATTAATGTTACTTTAGGATAATAAGGATTGTAATAATAAAATACTTTTATACTTTTATACTTTTTAATTGAGCTAACTGCAGAGAGTTGCAAACAATCTAGAGGTAGCTCAACTGATCCATATAAAATGTCACTGCTAGACCGTAGAATCGGCCCGTTTGTAGAATGGCTACGCCGCCGATTGCAAAACGAACTTGAATATTTAGGGAATACCAATTAATTTCATTGGACGAGATAACTAAGTACCTATACCATAATATCCTCGAACGTTGATCGTTTTACAATAGGCTAGTTGTCTGTTGACTGTCTTCTCAATTTGCTACACCCTGACCGGGTACATAATAATTATAAGATCTACCAACTAAGAGTCTTAGAATAGTGAAATATTCATGTACCTACCTGTAATTATAGATGCAACAAATGAATTATGTTGCATCTATAATCTAAATCTCTTTTTAAAAGTAGGACTAAAATTATTAATTATTGTCTGATGAGAGGGGAACAAAATATTACCATATTTTAAGGACCTAGAAAACCCTAAAACTTTATTTTAAAAGTCTATTTTTCGTAAACAGGCGCAAACGCTTTATCTGCACTGTGACGTCATACGGGTAATAAACCACAGACATAATACTAGCTGCGCCTAGACAACAAACAATTGACATTAGTAAACGTCCATCGGTGTAAAAATATAGACAGACTTCATAGAGAATTTCACTGGTATAAGATCCGACTTGGAATTTGCTTAGAGGCCTATGACGTCACAAAACGGCCGACAGCGTTTTCAGAGATCAAAAAATTAAAAAACAACATTTAAATTTAAAATATGTGTCGTCTTACACTTGTAATATCAGAAATCTGTAAATATTTCTTTATTACTTATGTCAAATATAACAGATTTTTTTATTTTTTGTACCAAATTTGATATTAGTCAAGTAGCCTATAACTAATACATATACAGGGTTACAGGAAAAGTCGTGCTAGATCCGTTAAGGGCGTGGAGTACCCATCATTCCTGACATATTTCACTATGAAACACCCTACCCTAAACTAAACCCTTTTCGAGATATTCGACTTTTAATTTTTTTATTGAAAATTGCCGATTTTTAGGCAATTAAATTTATTTTTGGTTGTTTTGTGTATCTTATTATTATTATTATTGCATTTTTACATGTGTAATTAGATGCTTTAGGACGTCAATCATTAAAATAGTGCATAAGTTAATTGAATAGACCGTAGTAGACAAGTGAAAGTTAAGAAATAAAAAAAAAATTAGAAAGTTTATTTTTCTCTAAGGGATATCTAAAAAAAATATTATGGCAATTCTTCGGCAGATGTTTTTAAAAATATCTACGTTTCATCAGCTATCTAACGAGGTATAATAATCTAGGGTTTTATTCAATTGCATTGAAAAAAAATTAGTTTTATAGGCGACAGTGGAGAAGAAAATTTATACTTAGCCCTAAAAAGTAAAAGTAAAACAATAGGTAAGCATGAAATGTCATTTATTAAAGGTTTTCACACAACTTTTTCTTATTCTACAGTTCATGTTCAACATGGCCGCCTCTATTTCTGATACATTGTCGCATCCTTCTACGGAGACCAGTCTTCACTACTCCAGTGGTCAACGTGGTCCTCATTTTATTTGCTGCATCCACAATCCTTTCTCTTAGGTCTTCCACAGACGAAACTGGATTCGGCTCGCTGTACACAAGACTTTTCATGCACCCCCACACATGAAAATCCATGGGGGTTAGGTCCGGACTTCTTGCTGGCCATGGCAACGGCCCACCTCGTCCTATCCATTTGTTTGGATAATTTGTGTCCAGCCAGTCTATGACACTTCTCCTGAAATGGGCAGGGCAGCCATCGTGTTGGAACCACATGTCCCTGATCAGGTTGAGTGGCAGATCATCCAGCAAATCACTCAAGTCTGCTCTCAGGAAATTTTCGTAGCTTTCCCCATTTAAATTATCCGGTAGAAAGTAAGGTCCAATCAAATGATTGGAGATAATGCCCATCCACACATTCACGCTGAATCTTCGTTGGGACCCCTTCACTCTTTTCTTATTGGGATTCCTTAGTGCTTTTGGGGCCCAGTAATGGGCGTTGTGATAGTTAGTTATGCCATCTTTATCAAATTTGGACTCATCCGTCCACAAGATATTTCTTAGAAAATCTGGGTCTTCTACGTCAGCATTTAGCATAAATCTGCAAAAGTCCAATCTTCTCGCGGGGTCTCCTTCTTCAATAACGTGTACCGGCGTGTAATGGTATGGGTATAGGCCAGCAGTATGCACTGTAAACCACACTCTCCATTGCGAAAGTCCCAGATCACGGGCAACAATATTAGTGGAAGTAGTCGGATCCGCTCGAAAGCGTTGCACTATCTCATTGTCCTGTTCTTCGTCGTCAATTCGTGGTCTACCCATGTCTGTATTACGTCTCAAAACAGAGCCAGATTCTCGAAGTCTTCGATAAACTCTGTCAAAAACGGCCACATCCGGCACTCGACGACCGGGGTAGCGAGTTACGTATTCGTTGCGAGCTTGCGCAGATACACAATCGCAGTATCCGTAACAAATAAGCATATCAGCATATTCCTCAGGTGTGTAGGACGTCATCTTCAACACTTCCGTATCACAGGTACAAATCAGAGTCCGGTTAACAAGTATAGTAGTCACAAATCAGAAGAAATAGTCCAGAATCACAGCCAAGTCGAGAAAAAGAGCAAAACGATATCACATCTACTATGTACGAAGCACAAAAGCAGACTGACAACCAAAACAATACCCCCTGTTGTATTCCCAGCCCTAACCGGTCTCTACACATTTTTTCTTTCATTCATACCTACATAAATCGTCACTTGTCTCGCTCTCACGGTGTGTCTGAACTTGAAGGACAATAGGCGCGGGACCGTTAGAACTGCTACCTGGAGCGTCCCAACTACTTTTTTTCCACGAAATGTAATACAAACCCTAGATTGTTATACCTCGTTAGATAGCTGATGAAACGTAGATATTTTTAAAAACATTTGCCGAAGAATTGCCATAATATTTTTTTAGATATCCCTTAGAGAAAAATAAACTTTCTAATTTTTTTTTTATTTCCTAACTTTCACTTTTCTACTACGGTCTATTCAATTAACTTATGCACTATTTTAATCATTGACGTCCTAAAGCATCTTATTACACATGTAAAAATGCAATAATAATAATAATAAGATACACAAAATAAACAAAAATAAATTTAGTAGCCTAAAAATCGGCACTTTTCAATAAAAAAATTAAATTTTTAAAAACATTTGCCGAAGAATTGCCATAATATTTTTTTAGATATCCCTTAGAGAAAAATAAACTTTCTAATTTTTTTTTTATTTCCTAACTTTCACTTTTCTACTACGGTCTATTCAATTAACTTATGCACTATTTTAATCATTGACGTCCTAAAGCATCTTATTACACATGTAAAAATGCAATAATAATAATAATAAGATACACAAAATAAACAAAAATAAATTTAGTAGCCTAAAAATCGGCACTTTTCAATAAAAAAATTAAAAGTCGAATATCTCGAAATGGGTTAAGTTTAGGGTAGGGGGTTTCATAGTGAAATAAGTCAGGAATGGTGGTTACTCCACGCTCTTAACGGATCTAGCACGATTTTTCCTGTAACTGTATACACTTACTTATATCTATTTCTTAAAAATCTAAGCCGTCACCAGAAGGCAGAGTGCCCAGAATGCTGCCAGCATTGCCACGTTGAATAGCAATGCTAATTCGTTGACCGAAATAGATGCCAGCATTCCGATCACCTGTGGACTTACTTACTTTAGTTGTAATTGTTTTATTCTATTACTATAATTTTCTATGATTTCTGAAAAATAAAGCTAAATCCCACTATACGCTTGGTACCAATAAGTAGCGTATTGGCATTGGCATAGATAAATTATTGGCATGAATAATTGAATTGCTCTGTCTTGCAATTGGCTTAGCCATTCAACAAACGGGCTGATTATAGGATCTGGCGGCGACATATTACCAGTCGGAAGCCTCCCCAAGACGCTGGTTGCATAAGGTTTCTTCCACTATGTCCTTGTTTCTAGTAGCGTTCTCATGACAACATCATGGCAACAACATGACAACATCATGGCAACACAATGACAACCGCAGTTGGAAATTATAAGAAAGAAACTTGCCAGAATCTATTTACCATATTCGGTATCGAGAACCTACTTAGACAACTGACCGAGTACTCACTCCACTTTTTGCGCTGTGCTTTTGTACGGATGTACCGGACCAGTTGTTTTTTTAGAGCGCCGCCGCCGTACCCGAAGGGTGATAACGGAACCCTAATTAGAAAGCCTCCGCTGTCCGTCCGTCTGTCAGAGTCAGAGGGCTCTATCTCATAAACCGTAAGAGGTAGACAGTTGAAATTTTCAAAAAAAAGTAATTTGTATTGCAGTTGGCGCTATAAAAGCAAAAAATAAAAATAATATAAATATCCAAAACAAAGGGGGCTTCCATAAAAAAAAACGTGTATTTTGGCAATTTTCGCTCTTCGTTTGTCGAGACTGTATCCCTTAACCACAATAGGTAGACACGTAAAGCTTTCTATACATAAATAAGTACTTTACACTTCACCTGTAATAAAAAAATACTGCAAATAAAATCAAATTGAAAGGAGTCCCCGAACAAGTGAAAATTTGATGTTCTTTGATAAAGTTGCTTGATTTTTACGAAACCCTTCGTGTGCGAGTCGACTCGCGCTAGGCGTTTCATTTAAACACGCGTTAGCAAAGCGCGCCCTTCAAAACGCCTACTGTGAACTCCCTCTAAAGCGGAGTTCATAAACTATGTAGTTGAGTACGACATGCAACAGTGATAGTTGAGTATGACAGTGATAGTTGAGTATGCCAGTGATAGTTGAGTACGAACAGTGATAGTTGAGTGCGACATGCGACACTGATAGATGAGTGACAGTGATGTGGACTCAGAACTCTACATTACTTTATGAACGATTGCTTCTCCCTTTGAATAAATGAATGTATTTTTATTTCATACAACAAAGTCCATATTACAAACATTTATTGACATAAAATACAAACATTTGACATAAAAATACAAACATTTGAAATCAAATAGGAACACAAATAAAATTCAGAACAATAAATAATAACAAACTCTAACATTACTTAAGCAGGTGCATACAAATTATAATAAAAATTTATACAACTTTAACTTTACATAAGGAACTTACTTATCTCACATACGGGACTCGAACCTACATCCTCAACCTTACCGGCCTGACAATCGAATTGCCAGAGCCATAAAATGTCTTTGATACCATTTGAGCTCCTCCTCATATAATTCCGGGACGCCGGTAGTTAGTAGGCTTTTAGTTCCGATTAACACTGACAGATGGCCTGGCCTGGCTAAATAATTAACGTGCGTCGGGTTTTAATTAGCATTAACAAACATGGTGAGCTTCAACTGACATTTATCTTTAAGAGGGTAGAGTTCTCTGATGACGATGACGTTATTCTAGCGAATTTCAGCCGCGGCGGCCAGTGTCAAAGGAGACAGGCCATGTGTGCGCGACATATTGTAGTGCATAAGTGTGTGCGCAAACACAGGTGCTCTTTCTATTCCCTCACTCTCATAATCGGATGAAACGGCGGACCGACACGACCGGGGAGGGGTCAGGCGAAGGACCAACGACTTAACATGCTTTCCGATTAAATACCCAGGTAATTTTTAATTTAATTTGTTAGATATGTTTAAGGGTTTCGAGATCGTTTTCGAAACCCTTATGGTCTCGCTCTGTCTTTACTTGAAATTTAAAATAAAAATAAATAATAAATAATGCTGGACAATTCACACAGCGTTATCTAGCCCCAAGCTAAGCAGAGCTTGTGTTATGGTTACTGATAAACTGAAAATTTCGCAACATAATGTGTATGGAAAATTTTCATATTCATATTTAATTTTTTTTACTTTGAATCTGCACAGACACGCGAAATGTAATTATTATTTAAAATTTCAAAATGTAATATTATTCCATAGCTGCGGTAGTTACTGAGGTATTACAGCGGGAAAAAAGGATAGACAAAGCGAGAACATAAGGGTATCGAAACCTATCACGAAACCCTAAAAGTGATAAAATAAAATTTTCAGTACATGTGATGGCGAAATTATAAAAAGACCTACAAGATCAAATGGAATATCAAATGAAAGGTTTGTACATTTCAAAATAGTTTTTGACATTTTTGTAGGTTTCATACTACATATTTGAAATATTAAAAAGTCGAAAAAATTACCAATAACAGATCCAATCATATTTTCTCACATTTGTTATAAAGTGATCGCTGATGACGTCGATAAAATAGGAGAGGTGAGGACCTAAGTATACAGGGTGGTTTTTTGAGAAGAACGGTGATGGCCAAGTCCGAAACCACGCGAGTTAGAGAAAAATAAATAAATAAAATAAATAATAAATAACGCTGGACAATTCACACAGCAAGAAAAGTCGTGTTGTTGAGTTTAATTTTTGATTTTGAATTGTAAAACGATATCTACTGGGTCCGTAGGTACTCTTAAAAACGAAATCGAAGTATGCGATTCGTTTCGTGCCAACGCTTATTTTATACAAGCGACATAAGAGTTGGTTTTGCACGACAACGACAACTAAACTTCTTTTTTTTCTGAGTAGGCCCCCATTTATATTGAATCGTCGCGAGACACTCGAAACCCATTGTTTCGAGTGTCTCCCAACGATTCAATGTAAATCATCACCGTGATGATATCGTTATACGAACACCATAACTTCAGAGCAGAGAAATGTGTCACAACTCTACTTACAAAACGCCGGCACAGTACGTTGCCGGAGTAAACGTAAGGTAGAAACGGTACCTTCATTCGAAAGACTCTATATTGAACACCGATAGCTAAACGGCAAAGAGAAGGCTAGATTGAATTATTAGTGAGCTGCCTAGGCAGCTGCTGATGCTGAATTAGACGTTTTTAGATAGTACAGCCTAGATGCCCAAGTTACCTGCACTACAATATACCTAGGGGAATGTTGATAGATGAACTGTGGGTACATAGTAGGTAGACTCACCAGGCCGATCCAGGTCGCTGACGAGCTCTTCCGTGGAGGCACCCTGCAGCGCAGCCAGCAGCAGCAGCAGCAGCCACCCCCGCCCGCCGCCCCGCACCCCGCAACACTCGTCCATCTTCAACCGGACCACCATCTCACCACATCTCTCACTCAACTTCTCAAACCACGCACAACGTGACCGAGACAATACATCACTTAAAGTTACAAATAAGCACCTGGGTACTTAGGTCAAAATTATAAATATTTAAAACGATACGAATAAAGAATTTTCAATAGCAGCCTATAGAAATTTTAAGAAAAATTTTCTCCAAGATTTTCAGCGCGAAATCTTTTCAATTAAGACAAGACTAGGTATCTATTTAAAATTTCACTTCTCTGTCACAAACTTGCAAGTCTTTAAGTTCTTACCGAGCACGATTTGCACTAATACCTATTTATTTTTATATCACGGATAAATAAACAAGAATGGAATCCGTAGTCGTGTTACGAGTAAACAAACGTGGCGGCGCGGCGCGAGCGGAGAGGCCGTGTGCACGCCGCGAAGTCGCGAGACACACTGATCGAAATTCGAGAACCGATAGGGGATGGAAGCGATTGCAAATTCTTAAACGAATGTAATTGTTAGGTGATAGGCACCCGTGGAGTGTCCTACTGCCCCTGCGCGATGTTTCGTGTAGGGTTCAACGGGATCTAGAACCTCTCCAAAGCACCCTCTCAAAACACCCTAACAGGGATCTGATATTTCAGCCTGGGTGTAGTTTTTAAGACCTCAGAAAATACCAGGATTGCAAAATATACAATGAATAGGTACTATAAGTATACCCCTCTGCGGAAATATAATGGAATTTTGTTTCAAAATCTCAGGGCGCCGCCGGCGTGATATATTATTATACTGTCGTGTAGTTAAACATTCATAGCAAAACAAAATTTCCGACCGTAAATCTGCAATGAAAAAACAACGTCGACAGATGACTGCAATTTCTGTCTTTTTCTGCAGCAATTTGTTTGATTTTATTTTCTGAAGGCAAGGTTAAAGTAGTAAATAGGTATATACATAATTATAATTATTAGCATCAGTAATGCCAAGGCTGGGCAGAAACCTGCTTCCACACGTCCCTGTTTTTGTAAATTGATTTAAAATTGATTAGGTATTGATATGATAAATTAGAACTAGTATTTCCAATTGAAACCATTGAGCTAACTGCAGACTGTTGCAAATAATCTATAGGTAGCTCAACTGATACATAACAATACCAGTCGGAAGCGTCCCCAAGACACTGGCTCCATTGCCCCGCTGTATGACAATTGAAATTGAAATTGAAATTGAAAATTTATTTATTCAGACATAGTTATAGACATAGACAATGCTGATGCGCTGTGCCCAATACTCACCAGCCCTCGGGTCACGCGTCGCTTTGACCAGACGCTCAGATATTTTTTTAAAAACCCGAAGAGCCTCGGTTCCCCACGGACCCAGGGTCTCGACTCCAAGGTGAGCTAATATTTAGGCTGTGTCGAAACCTGTATATTTGCGCCTCTTGAGATCCTCGGCCTAATATAATGTACCTACTTAATATGTATTATGTACCTACAAATCAATTTTGATGAAATAATCAGTTTCATCTTTAATCGACTGCAGTGTTCAAAATTATCATTGATGTTATCAAGACATTCACTGACATAAAATTCTTGAAAAGTATATAATCAATAAATAATAAATAATGCTGGACTATTCACACAGCGTTATCTAGCCCCAAGCTAAGCAAAGCATGTTTTATGGGTACTAGATAACTTATATACATACATAATACAATGCACTACATACATAGAATTTTTTTTATTATGTATAGAAAACATCCATAACTCCCTGAACAAATTTCTGCAGATCGTACAAACATTTGTCCCGAGGCGTGAATCGAACCCGCCCTGCGTCGCAGGCGGACCTTCGCCCGCTGCGCCACAGAGGTCGTCAAATATATATCCCTAGGTAATAATTTCTATTACCTTTAATTATTGTTTTTATGTAGTAATAAGTAGGTAAGTAACAAATTTTGTTGCTTTGTAATAAAAAATGCAAATAACACAGCTGGCACGCTACAAGAGGCGCACCAATAAAAGAAGACATAACATTCATCAAATGTGCTCAGAACGCGGAATAACGGCTCTGCGATAAATAACGAACGTTTTCGCAGCTTCTTGCCCGTGCTTTTTGACTGACTTTTTTAAACTGACTTCGATAAAACGAGGAGGGTCCATATTCGGCTGTATGTATTTTTTAGGGTTTCGAAGATCGAAGTATTTTTAGGGTTTCGAAGATCGAAACCCTAAAAAATACTTACATCGGTTTCGAAACCCATATGGTCTCGCTTTGTCTGTCCTTTGTTCCCTCCTTAATAATTCAGCAACTTCTGCAGCTATCAACTTGTAATTTAAAATAATAATACATTTCGTGTGCCTGTACATATTTAAAGTAAAATAAATGACAATAAATAAAAAACGAAAATGAATATTTTCCATACAAATTGTGCTGCCGAAATTTTACAGGGTCATGTGGGGTATCAAATGAAAGGTATCAATTTGTACATTTCAAAATAGTATTTGAAATTTTTGTAGGCTTCATTCTTTTTAAAATACCCATTCCCCCGCCCCTATCTCCGAAGATTGCAGAGCGATCCATGTAAAATGTAGGTATGAAGCGTTTGTAGATATGGATCTATATTTTACAGGAAAAATATAGAGAAGTCTGTAAAAATAATGCTTTTAGTTTTGAAAAATGGTCAAAATGGAATAATTTGTTTCATTTTTTTTTTTGAAATATATTTAAAAAATTTACCGTTACCCACTTTAACCGAAGCATGCAGAAAGATCTATCTGAAATGTAAGTTGGTACCTACTATTCTTAGGTACCTATCCGTTAAATTGCGAAGTCTCTAACCGGTACTTTTGGTACATATTTGTTGACAAACGTTCGAAACCCTCGGCGCGCGAGTTACACTTGCACTTGACGGATCTTGTTATAATTAAATATCACTATAGACGGTGCAGTGCTGGATACACAATATGTACCTATGGGGAGAGAGGAGGACGTCATTGGTTAGGAATATTTTTCTCGTTTACATATTTCTTATTTTTCATTTAAATATTCGTCAATCCTGTAATATGCGGGCTTAGCAGTGGAAAACTAGGACTCAAAATTACCAAATGTGGTCGGCAGAGGCGCTTATTTTTTACATAGACTTATGCAAAATTTATCTATTGTAGAGGCAAACTTCTGTTTTGTTTTGGTTGATAGCACAATCGCAAAGTTATGATGTAATGTTAACTAACATTTACCCGCTGCTTTGTCATTTTTGCATGTATGATTCCTAAATAAAACCTATATCGCTTATGGTAACTTATCAATTATAATAAAAATTACTTTGCTTGATAGTTATTCATAGAAATCAGAAACACTTAAAATAATAGGTAATATCATCTCCATTTGCGTGTTTAAGTGCTGACAATACTTACATTATGATAATACTTTGTACATTAAAAAAAATAATATAATTTAGTTAAACATCTGAGAAATGGATTACAAAAGTCTTAGTGTCTATCGTTGAAGATATTTTATTTTATTTTGGAGGGGTTATTCAATTTTTTTATTAAATATAAATAATGCTGAACAAGCCGCACAGCATCATCCAACCCCAAGTAAGTAGAGCTTGTGTTATGGAATACTTATTTTGATATACTTATTAAATACACTAAACAGATAGATATTTTTTTATACAAAGAGGACATCCAGAAAACCTGGAACAAATATCTGCAGATGGTACAAACATTTGTCCTGAGGCGGGAATCAAACTAACTGTAACCTCCTCCGTCGCAGGTGGACCTTTCCCCGCCGCGCAACAGAGGTCGTCAATCAAATAATCAGTCAGATATAAAATCAAATAACAAAGTGTTTTATTTCCTTTACACCTTACAGGAGTCTTGGACACGTCACCAAAGTCAAATAAGGTTCAAGGTAAGGTAAAACTAGGAAATAAAGTGATTAGGTACCTACCTACCTCATTTTATTTTAAGGCAAAGTAAAGAAGCGAACAAGAAACCTTTACCTTGCGAGTGTGTTAGTTGTCGAGCTGGAGCAATACTCGTCCCAAACTTTTTTATCCTCTAGATAATCTGATATTTTGTAGTAAAGGATATGTTTGACAAATTGTTTGAATTTATTTTCGATGATTTTTGCAGCACACTTGTAGTTTTGTTGTAGAATCGTATACATTGCCTTATAAAAGATAATCTATAAATCGATAGGTACTGAATTAAAAATTGTTTTATAAATTTTTGTCGTCTTTCTAATTTTTCAACGCGTCAGGCAGTTTATTATATAATTGAATAGACATTACATTACATAGGGGCTCGATGAGTGAAGTTTAAGTTTGGAGTCTGGTCTTATGTTTTATATCGTAAGGAGCGAGAGGTCACGGGTTTTATAAAATTCTTTGTTTTCTAACGAATTTACACATTTCATATATATGAAATGTGTAAATTAAGGGCAAGGTCTCATCTTAAAATTTTGGAAGTAAGGTTTACAGCTGTCTGTTTGATCTAGGTATATTTGCTAAGATACGTATAAGTTGTTTTTCTTGCGCAAAGATCGTTTTTGCATTGGTACTGTTTCCCCATAGGAGAAAAATGGTATTATGAAGGTCTTAGGCTTAAAATTAGTTCACATAATTAACCGGTTAATTCGGCATGCAAAATAGACAAAAATTTAAGACGCTACCCAAACAGCGACACCGTAGAAAGTACACTTTTTCGTCGCACCGTTAGCCGTTCTCCGACATATTACAAGCCCAAAAAAAAAACAGTGTTTAGTCAAATGTATGGAAAAAAGACTTATACAAAAATATTTTATAAAACGATCTAGGATCTTGAAAAAAAAAATCACAAGAAAGAACAAGAAAAAAAATTTTCGTCTCGAAATGCTCAATATTTTGAGTGACAACCATTAATTATTTTAATACTATATGAAAGGAAATTTTATCAACAAAAGAAATATGTATAAAGTTTTAAATAAATAAAACCATTAACATAATAAAACCCAAAAAACACATTTTTGTAAGGCGTTTAGCGAAGTAATTGCAAAAATGATAATATTTTGCCAATAGAATTTCAACCTTATTACTCAAACATCCCTTTCAATATATGCTCAAAATAGCTTCCAGTAGCTTCATTCGGAGGCTGGATGCCTCCTCGGACGGACGTGAGGTTATGTAACTTTTTTCGCGATGACAGCTGGGTTCGACGGACGAATTACGATTTTCGACAACTTTTGTTTTGCGGGTTAAATGGTTCATTCGTCATTGAAATAAAGTCTATATTTGATTGAAGCTAAGCCAAAAGAAATTTGCAGGAATTTTATTCATTGACAGACCTACCAATTAAGTAGAATAGGTTTATAGTGGTTTTATCTCTGGTAGCTAGATAGGTAGGTATTACTCAACATGTTTACAGCACGAAAAGTATTGGTCGAGTTAAAATATGTTAAATAGGTAGGGCGATTTTGATGACCTTATATATAAATAAACAATGCTGAAAAATTTAAATAGGAGCCTACTTCCAGCAGTGGACTTATATAGGCTGATGATGATGAATTCACACATCATCACCAAGGCCGAAGCTAAGCAGAGCTTTGTTATGGGTACTTACTAGATAACTGATTTACTTAGGACCAACCATTTGCATTTTTTTTCTCGTAGTTCTACCAGTAGAACTACAGGCAAATTTAAATTACTCGTAGTTCTATCGGTTTGTTCTCTTAGAGAAGAGAGATTCTCAAAAGGACAGATACTCAAAAATAATAATTTACTTTAAATTTTTAATAACTCATAGAAAAACCTCAACGGAGCGGTTTGTCATAACTTTTTTGTTATTGGCAATATGTGTACATTGACATCAATATAATATATTTTTTTTAGCGTAACAAAGAAGTCAAGTAAAGGAGATGTTTAAAGACGCTAAAAACGTAATAAACATGCAAAACAATTGTATTTCCAATGACAGTTGTCAAAATTATTGTTAATCACTCATGTTAATCATAATCACTCATGAGTTCTTGGAAGGCAGCAACATAATAAAGAATACTTTATATCGGTATGAATATCAATTTGGATAGCAAGGCATGGTCTGTTGTGGTTTTTATGATTATTTTGTAGAATTACAATCTAAACTAAAACTATCTTCATGATTGTTGCGTTTTATTTCCGGAAAATAAAATTAATTATGTAAGCGAGTAGTACTGAGATTGTGTACAAAATTATATCCGTGAAATTCATCATTCAGCATTCCAACATTCACGTATTTTATTTTACGAATATTTTTATAGATATATATTTATATATTTTTATAGTATCGATTTATAGATTATCTTTTAAAGGGAAATGTATACGATTCTACAACAAAACTCCTAAAGAGTTAAAAGTTATCAAAAAATAAAACTAACACCCTAACAAGGTAAAGGTTTCTTGTTCGCTTCTTTACTTTACCTTAAAAAGATTGAAGTGAACAATAAATTAAAGTAATCACTTTATTTCCCAGTTTTACTCTTGAACCTTATTTGAATTTATTGACGTGTCCAAGACTCCTGTAAGGGGTAAAGGAAATAAAGCACTGTTATATTTCATTTTATATCTGATTATTTGATTGACGACCTCTGTGGCGCGGCGGGGAAAGGTCCACCTGCGACACAGGAGGTTACAGTTAGTTTGATTCCCGCCTCAGAACAAATGTTTGTACCATCTGATATTTATTCCAGGTGTTCTGGATGTCATAATCATAATCACTTTATTGCATGTCTTATGTATATAAAAATATCTAGTGTGTAGTGTATTTAATAAGTTTATCAAAATAAGTATACCATAACACAAGCTCTAATTACTTTGGGGTTAGATGATGTTGTGTGGCTTGTTCAGCATTATTTATATTTTAATTTTTTTTTGAGAAAGCCCTCCAAAACCAAATCGAAATATCTTCAACGATTGACACTTTTGTAATCCTAGACCTCAGTTGTTTTGACTAAATTAGTATATTTTTTTAATGTATAAAGTATTATCATAATGGTCGGTGATATTGTCGGCACTTTAACATGCATGAAGATGATATTATTTTTTTAAGTGTTTCTGATTTCTATGAATAACTATCGATGAATGTAATTTTTATTATAATTGAGAAGCTACAATGAGCGACATAGGTTTTAATAAGGTATTTTACATGCAACGATAGCAAAGCCGCGGGCAAATGTTAGTTAACATTACATTATTACCTTGTGATTGTGCTATCAACCAAAATAAAACAAAAGTTTGCCTCTTCTACAACAGATAAATTTGGCATAAGTCTATGTTAAAAATAAGCGCCTCTGCCGACCACATTTGGTAATATTGACATGCAATCTGACAGTCTTAGTTTTCCACGGCAGCGCCTTAAATTTAGAAGAATGAAAAAATTAATGGAAATTAAATTAAACTAATATAATATAAAATTAGTAAATCTTTGGATGTCAGTGAATTTATATAATGACATTATATCCCCGATAGATAAGGAATTCATTACATGATTTCTCAATAAGCCTCTTTTATAACTGAAATGCAAAAGTTTTGCAAGGTTCTTATATCTTATGTATGTTGTTGAAAATGCGTCCACACATCGCATGACATGAAAACTTATTTGGTACAGAAGTCTGGGCGTTCTAGATAATGCGGTAAAATTATCTACAACTTTGGTTCTATAAACTTTTTACGTATTCCCAATCGTTGTCTAGATAATATGCGCTCTGTAAAACAGTCGATTCAAATAATTTGTTTAAGATAATAACAGACAATTGCTTTATTTGTGTTGAAGTGCTGAAAGAAATATGGAGAAAATGTTTCAAAAATTATCAAAAAAAAATATGGTTCGGTTTGATCGGTAATTTTATTGAAAAAAATGTTTTTCGGGGCTCATATCTAGACAGGTTTTGGGAGTAGGTAAAATAATATTTTCGTAAATATGTGTATTCTGGCAGTACTCCCACCAAAACTCTTGGAACCATAGAACATGGTGTCATAAAAATCCAAATTTCCATTATACAAACTAAAACCATCCCACAGGCTACTGGACGAGTTTCGGAATTTTGCTTTGCAATCAAGAACTAACCCACATGACTCCGTAGACTTTGGGTGTTTTATTATGCAAACTGGTAGAATTTTATTAATGCAAATCAAAACCAAGCCACTCGGTTCTTGTTAGCAATTACATTACAGGTAATCTTTTTATCCTTGTGGTTTGGTTCTAGTTTGTAATAACTAAAATATCAAAGTTTTATGGGTACCATATGCTATGGTTCCATTTAACATATTAAATCAGCTCATTATAGTAAATCACGCAGCATGGTTCTAGATTGTAAAATATGAAATGTCGAAATGTGGGTTAGTTCCCTTGTGACATACTCATATCTTTGCTAAGAGCCGCTAGATGGCCAGGATCTTTTTTGACAATATAGAATACATGCTTAGGAACCTCCCTGTGCACTTAACTCCATTTTGACCGAGTTGTGGGTTGGTTTCTTTTTGCATAACTACGTCCAATTGCTTTATTTGTGTTGAAGTGCTGAAAGAAATATGGAGAAAATGTTTCAAAAATTATCAAAAAAAAATATGGTTCGGTTTGATCGGTAATTTTATTGAAAAAAATGTTTTTCGGGGCTCATATCTAGACAGGTTTTGGGAGTAGGTAAGAAGTGTAAAAGCAACGTTGTACAAAATTTCATCAGCTTTTATTATAGAGTATAATAAAATGTCGTATGAAGCATCGTTTACGAGATGTTAGCCAAAAACTAAAAAACGCTCACCTCAGGGGCGGTAGGGACTGTAAGTACGTTTGTTTCCTAATGAGCCCAAACAAAGTTAAACATTCTGCTTTCGATTTTTCTATCAAGTAATCGCTTTACTATGACAAGGCAGATGGAGGAGAGCGCCGAGCCAGTGGCACTAATATCTATATGTATAGTACGAGCCAGTAAGTCCTTACAGCCAGAAACCAGAAATAGCGTTTGTCGTAAAAAAATAATTTTCAATCAATGTTTTAATCAACTATCGTAACTCATTATTTTGTGAAATGGAAACTAACGTTGTACCTGTGTAGGTAAGATACCTA
Source organism: Eupithecia subumbrata (assembly GCA_949316285.1). NCBI lineage: Eukaryota > Metazoa > Arthropoda > Insecta > Lepidoptera > Geometridae > Eupithecia > Eupithecia subumbrata. The sequence continues at coordinate 18,220,400 of OX438641.1, read as the reverse complement.
CATAATGCAGGAGACATAGTACAAATGGGAACATTGCCATATACATATTTATTATTTAATAAGTTGTATATATTTATCAACAAGATCTACCTTCAGAAAATAATAAACATTATCTTATTAATAATTATACAGTGTTCGACAGACTGTGTGCCACACGGTAACTGGCGGTAGGTGGAGCAACGGCTTGACGGCTTTTTTAACCGTAAAAAACCTCTCAGCTAATTTTAAAGTTTTTTTCAACACACTTGCTCATAAAGTGGCTCTATGGTCACCGCAATTAGGCACATAATGACACCCATAATCAAACTGTGACATTTTCATTGCTGTAACTCAATTATGAGTTATAGATTTTTTTTCTCATTTTATTGGTTGTGTTGCTTTGTTCTTAAAAAAGTTTTTATTCAAAAAAAGATCGTGTGCAATAGAACAAATAAATTAATGTTCCTATTGCTTGCTCATTTCATGCAACTTCTTATATATATAGATAATTTTAACTCGTACGTGTTTAATAAATAAAACTTTCATTCAAATATAACTTTTGTTTTCTCTGTACTAAAATGAGTTTTTATTGTTATTTTATTTTCAAATGTGTTGAAAAACGTCGTATGATACACGTGAGTATTGATGATTACCGTCCTCGGCTCTCTTAAGACCCTTACCTACGGCACGGGTCTCAATGGCGCCTCGGCGGTAATCACCAATGTTACACACTAGTACCATAATGTTTTTTGATATTTTTCCGAAAATTTAACTATTAAGTGCTGTAACTTTTTCGTACCAAAATAACGGCTTAGCCAATTTTTATTGCATCTCGCATGTTAGGCTGTACTATTTAAATCAATATTTACTAGAGATCTTGGTAAATATATCAGCTATGGCATATTCGCATGCTGCGCATGCGTTGAAAAGTGAACATTATAAACTGATTGTTCAACTTGGGATAGAATTAAAAATAATGCCAAGTGTGTCTCTGATATCCAATTCACTGAAAACTTCTCTAGTTTATGGCCATTTCAGTGGTATTCCACAATGTGTCAAAACTACGTAAAATTCAACGAAATAAGCGTTTTGATTTTGAGGTAAAATATTATAATTTCTTTGTATTTTTTGGTATGCAATAAAGTGAAATGTATTCTATTGTATTGTTTGTTCCAAAACCTGAGAACCTTAGAAACTGTTAGTAGTTTTTATGGTTAGTTAGTTTTTTAGGTTTTGTCTTCTAATCGTGTTGTAAGCTTGTTTAGTTCGCCAACTTGTGCCAAGGGGACAGGTAAAATTATGAGCTATGATGTTCTTTTTCACGCTCAGCAGTATCACTTTTTTAGACCTAATTTTTAGATTAGGTTAGGTATTTTTTTAATCCTCATCTTTTTTGACGATGTCCCGATTTCTTAATATGTATTTTATATAGTTTTGTCACATGTGGCACACCGTTGGAAGACCATAAATTAGAAAAATTTACAGTTAATCAAAGGCAAATTTAGTTTTTTTTAATTTATCCAAAGCAGAACACTCATTTTTTAATTTTCACTTTTTAACACTTTGCATGTCAACAGCTGCTTTATTAACCACGATCTGACGTAAATATTGATTTGAATAGTACCTACGAGCTAAAGTGCGAGATGTTGCAAAAAAAAATTAAACCATGTTGTTTCGTATAAAAAATATTTTTAAAATATTTAAGAATCTTAAAAAAGCCGCCAAGCTATTGCACTTGGTTTCACGTACCCTCACTTACCACATGGCACACAGTCTGCTGAACACCCTGTATTTATGTTTTACTAATATTTCATCGAAAAAAGTTAATAATTAGGTATTTACGTACTTGTAGGCTTTATCTAAGAAGTCTACGAGGGTCCATCCAGCTAGATACGTTACCTACCCGTTATCAGGAGTCCTCAACGAGAAAATAATCTAAAAACGAATCTAAAATGATAGCAAACAACATGATCATAAAAATAATATTCTATAGTGGGATTCTGTTCATTTGTGAGTAACACCATCAGGAATGTCAGCGTCCGGTAGCGACGTAACGAGGCGCGGGCGGGCGTGCGGACGCGACGCGCCTGCACCCTCAGCACAATCAAAATTAAAAGAAGGTACCTACTTTGTGCTCAAAGTGTTGTCCAGTTTCAGAGCGGTCGGCACCGGCGCGGGCGGGCGCGCGGGCGCGACGCGCGCCCCGCACGTGCGCGCTGCACCCTCAGCACAATCAAAGCTTGTTGGCAATGATCGTCGCAAGACGTGTCGGATATAATTCATTAAAAAAGTACGTTTTGTTGTTATGTCTATGACAACCACGGTATTAACAATGATATTTTATTTTTTTCCGCCACCTCATACATTTTTTTAAGCCTTTTTTTTCCCCGTGTTCTGTGATCGAAGTCTAACCCCTCATTAAAGTTTGGTTCTTACTTTGTTTAACACCCTGTATAGTAGATTATTCACAAAGCAGTGTCTTACCTCACGGGCGTCATTCAATACCGAACTAAGGATTCTAGTATAACTCGCGAGCGAAGCCACGTATTTAATGACTCCCAAGACGAAGACAAGTGACAATAAGCAAGTGGTAAATACTCTATTTTCACACTTTCTGTGAGTAAAAAGTACAAGTATGACTCGTACAATATAGAGAAGTCTGTAAAAAGTACACTTTGAAAAATGGTCAAATAGGGGGGGAATAATTTTCAAGGGGGGGGGGGGGGCTACCCCACCGAAGGAGGTATCACATGAAAGGTATCGGTTTGGACATTTCAAAACAGTTTTACAAATTTCTGTAGGTTTCATATTTTTTTAATATTTTTAAAAAAGTAGAAAAATTTACCATTGGGTAATGTAAACTTTAACCGAAGCATGCAGAGAGATCCATCTGACATGTAGGTTGGTACCTATTATTTTTAGGTATTCGTTAAATTGCGAAGTCTCTAGGCGGTACTTTTCATACATATTTGTTGACAAACGTTCGAAACCCTCGGCGCGCGAGTTACACTCGCACTTGACGGATCTTGTTTGTTTTTGTTTTTGTATTAATTCTAAATCTCACTTGTATTCTTTTTATTACGAGTATTCCACGCATCCTTCCTGTTTATTTCTTAAATAAAAACAAAAGTAAAAAAAGCAGAAAGCATAAATTCAAAGGAGGTCCAGTTCAGGTTCAGTGAGGTTCTTTTTATACATATTCGTAGATCATTTTTGATCTTCTTTCCAAGAGATCCCAATTTTTCGTAGGACACGACACCCTGTATAGGATGGCGTCACCGATTATCATCAGACTAATAATATCTATTGACATCTTCGACGCCCCAGTATTCTAGTTGCTAAACGACGCCACATACCTATAGGTTAGGCCAGATATTTAAAAATATCTCTCTTTCGATGAGGTCTTAAGACATGTCCATCTGCCGCAGCTTGGCGCTGATCGCGAGTCGCGGACCTAAGAGGAACAGCTCCTACGACCCCCACTACGCCTACGAGTCCTACTGGGCGGGAGGGGGATGGGTCTACCAACCTCATAAATCTGACAAATTTGACAGACATATTTGTGGCAAATACAAATGCGGACTCCTTTATCGGTCGTAAGTAGACATTAGCATCAGAAGCACAGCGTGCTTGGTATTCGGACTGACATCATTTTTGGAGGTTGTATGTTGCGAGGGTCATGCGCTACACCTCACCGGTAGACTCGATGTCCGAAGTATCACAGCTGCTGAGATATTTTTTTTTAATCTTCCTTATCCCTGCCTTTACTTATTGCTACCAAATTTGCAATGTATACCTTTTTGCAGAATAGGTACCTAGAGCAATAGTAATTTATAAGTTAGTGTATTCTAAAGAAAATATTATTCGATACAATCTCTTAAAAATTGTTTTATAATTCTGATTTCAATAACTTTATTTCTTTAAGTACACAAGTTAAATTTAATACTATAAATTGTAACTAAAAATTAATTATCTGCCAGTGAAAGTTCCTTCAAAACCAGCACAGCCCTTATGGAAATTAGCTAAAACAAGCAAACAGACAAGACAATTTCAAGTCTTTTGTTATACCGTAGATACCGTGTATACTTTCTTGTTTAGGCCACGCCAAAGTACTGGTAGGTACAGAATACAGAGTGGCTTTTTAAGATGGGAGTGGAGGGCCAAATCCGAAACCATGAGAGTTTGATAAAAGTCGCAAAAGCAGTCATGACTTCGATTTACGAGAAAACCAAAACGGCATATCCGTTTTTTTAAATATTTATTACTTTGAATCGAACGAAATGATTTAAAAAAAATATGAAACCCTGTATTTTTGCACCCATGGATTTGATTGCTGATAACAATCAATCTTCGCCAAGAAATGCATTATTAAAAATTGAAGGATATGGCTGTTTTTACAATTTTAGTTGAACACACCCTAATAAGCATTAACGTGAAAATTTTACTTGTATAACCTTTTCGAACAACTGGTGTGATAGCCAGGATACTTGCCGTATATTAAACGTACGTATATTAAATGGGGTTTACCCATGACAGAACATTAATTCTTAAAATTTTCAAAATTTTATTAATTATTACTACAAAATAAAATCAAAAATAAGTATGCAGATTTTATTTTCTCATTAAGGCGCTAACCTAACCCAAATTAGCGCTACCACCTATTTTATCTTATTATTCTGTTAAACGGAGGAATTTTCAAAAATTGAGTGGCCAGTTTGTGATACCTATCACAAGCTTTATTTTTAATGCATCCGTAAAAGTTTTATTAATTATACTTTAAGAAGAGATGCGAGCCTGCTCTACCTACACTATTCTTTCTAAAAGATTTATAGAGGCATTAAAAAAAGCTTATGATAGGCATCACAAACTAGCCAACCGATTTTTGAAAATGCTTTCGTTTAACAGAATAATAATTAAATTAATTTAATTGTTACAATTGTAAATACTAGTTCTCATTTTTTTGTATAATTTTATTGTAATTTTCTTTGTTGATAAAGGCTTCTTCCCTTTTAACAGAATAATAGCATAAAGTAGGTGGCCACCACCTGAATTGGGTCGGGGTAGCGCCCGCCCACGACTCCTTTCGCGACTTTTCTCTAACTATCATAGTTTCTGATCTGGCCATCAACTCCCATCTCAAGAAGCCGCCCTTTATGGAACTGAATAGGCTGCACTGTCTGTCATGCTTTAAACTTGCAGGTACGGTAGGATATGTGCAAGGAACAATCAAAATGAAGAAAGGACCTTTAGAAATTATTGTGAGATGGTGGCGATCGACTGCAACGGAACAGCAGGTATCATTCTTATAGATTGACTGCAACGGCACAGCAGGTATCATTCATATAGATTGACTGCGACGGCACACAGTGGATCGAAAAAGCCCTTCCTATAGACATAGAACTTTTTTTTCTAAACATGCTTTTTCTTATTGGAAACCAAGACAGAATCTTATTAGAAGCCCAAACTATATCATATTTTATGAACCTAGGTGATAATGACGCAGAAAAAATTTTTTGAACTTTAATTTGTATGGAGAAAAACATGAAAATCGATATTTTTCGGCTTTCGTGCGAGTGCCCGTTATTTCCTCCGGCATAAATAATGTTCCTATTTTTTACTATCTTTTGACATATAGCACATATGGCGCACTCGATGGACTTCAGGTGAAAAAAAATAAAATATATTTTTAAATTTTCTTTTTGCATTTTATTAAATAAACAAGGTTCATTACGACCTATAAATAATATTTCAACTCACCTAATTATTGTTACAATTTTAATGTAAAATTTCACCTATCATAATAATGAAAATATATTACATTTTTATATTTAGTTAAAGTAAAAGCATAATTATCAAATACAGTCATTATTTTTAAAAAGAAAAGAACAATAATTACAAACTACAAAGGCGATTAAACAATTCACACGAAATAAATATTACTATTTTTTTAGACACAAGGCAAATTTTTCTATATTACAAGTTATCATACACAATAATTATTTAAAAAACACGTATTATGTACCTACATATAAGTTACAAAGTTTCTGTAAAACAATTAGAACATATTAAAAGACACATCCATATCAGCATCTGTGTCAGAATCTGTGTCTTCTGGATCAATGTTACTGACATCTACAAATTCTGTCTCAAGGTGTTCTGTGTTAATAGATATAAGACCTAAATCTAAGCTATAACTGGGCTTGATGAAGAGCTCATACGCAGATTTGCAGTAATACTGCAAGTCAATTCATCAGGTGAAACTATAAAAATTGAAAAATTTAAGGAATATACCCGAAAGACTGCAGAAAAGTACACAGAACTGTATAATTGGTACTATATGTCAGCAACCGTGCATAAAGTTCTTATACATGGTGCCGACATAGCTAATGTAGCGATTGTACCCATTGGTAAACTATCTGAAGAAGCCTCAGAGGCTAGAAATAAAGACTTTCGCAAGTACAGGGAGTTTCATGCTCGAAAGACTAGCAGGGTTAATAATAATCAGGATATTTTAAATATGCTGCTTCTTTCATCAGACCCTTACATTTCTTCCACAAGACCTGTACTCAATGCAGCACGGAGGAAAGAGTTAAGTTCCGAAGCTTTAGGTCTTATATCTATTAACACAGAACACCTTGAGACAGAATTTGTAGATGTAAGTAACATTGATCCAGAAGACACAGATTCTGACACAGATGCTGATATGGATGTGTCTTTTAATATGTTCTAATTGTTTTACAGAAACTTTGTAACTTATATGTAGGTACTTAATACGTGTTTTTTAAATAATTATTGTGTATGATAACTTGTAATATAGAAAAAATTGCCTTGTGTCTAAAAAATAGTAATATTTATTTCGTGTGAATTGTTTAATCGCCTTTGTAGTTTGTAATTATTGTTCTTTTCTTTTTAAAAATAATGACTGTATTTGATAATTATGCTTTTACTTTAACTAAATATAAAAATGTAATATATTTTCATTATTATGATAGGTGAAATTTTACATTAAAATTGTAACAATAATTAGGTGAGTTGAAATATTATTTATAGGTCGTAATGAACCTTGTTTAATTAATAAAATGCAAAAAGAAAATTATGTGTATGTTTATGTCCAGCAGTGGACTAATTTAGGTTGATGATGATGATGATGATGAAAAAGAAAATTTAAAAATATATTTTATTTTTCTTCACCTGAAGTCCATCGAGTGCGCCATATGTTCTATATGTCAAAAGATAGTAAAAAATAGGAACATTATTTATGCCGGAGGAAATAACGGGCACTCGCACGAGAGCCGAAAAATATCGATTTTCATGTTTTTCTCCATACAAATTAAAGTTCAAAAAATTTTTTCTGCGTCATTATCACCTAGGTTCATAAAATATGATATAGTTTGGGCTTCTAATAAGATTCTGTCTTGGTTTCCAACAAGAAAAAGCATGTTTAGAAAAAAAAGTTCTATGTCTATAGGAAGGGCTTTTTCGATCCACTGTGCGGCACAGCAGGTATCATTAAAATAGATTGACTGCAACGGCACAGTAGGTATCATTCATATAGATTGACTGCAACGACACAGTAGGTATCATTCATATAGATTGACTGCGACGGCACAGCAGGTATCATTAAAATAGATTGACTGCGACGGCACAGCAGGTATCATTCATATAGATTGACTGCGACGACACAGTAGGTATCATTAAAATAGATTGACTGCGACGGCACAGCAGGTATCATTCATATAGATTGACTGCGACGGCACAGCAGGTATCATTCATATAGATTGACTGCGACGGCACAGCAGGTATCATTCATATAGATTGACTGCGACGGCACAGCAGGTATCATTCATATAGATTGACTGCAACGGCACAGTAGGTATCATTCATATAGATTGACTGCGACGGCACAGCAGGTATCATTAAAATAGATTGACTGCGACGGCACAGCAGGTATCATTCATATAGATTGACTGCGACGGCACAGCAGGTATCATTCATATAGATTGACTGCAACGGCACAGTAGGTATCATTCATATAGATTGACTGCGACGGCACAGCAGGTATCATTCATATAGATTGACTGCGACGGCACAGCAGGTATCATTCATATAGATTGACTGCAACGGCACAGCAGGTATCATTCATATAGATTGGAAGCCGAAAGACGTGACGAAAAACGTCTGTTTTTGAAGGTATATTTATAAGCTGGATGCAGTGATAACATGCTCCGGTAGTCGGTTGTAGACAGCAGGTCCCAGAACGTGAGTGAGCCTATCCGATTTCGCCAACCTATGCTCCATTGCGGCGAGTGTCCAAATAAGGTTTTTTTTCCTTTGAGTTACGAAACCCTAAAAAGTAGGCAACTTTAAGATAATGAACTGTGCAAGTGCACCTACACTGCGCGTGACCCGAACACGGAATTTGCAGTTTTTTCTACGGGTGGCAAACCTTACAGGCCCAGGGCGCAGAATCTTAAAATACGCCTCTGGCCCACTGCTACTGCTCTACTCCAGCCAAATACGATGTCCATGTTTGTAAACAAACTGCCCATACTAAACCCAAAATTGACTTTGTTGTCATGCTTTATAATTTCATTTGTTTCTTAAATTTGATTGTTTTTAAAAAGTTCTGTAATTCTTTGTTAAAAGGAAACTAAACGGAACATCTAAACTATTTACACAGATAGGTACTAATTTTGCCAACTTCATAAACGAAGATTGACTTTGCTCTTCTCAGACCCGAGTTCACCAACTGATGGTTAAATTTTAAACAAAAGTTTTAACGTTTTTGACACAAGTTTTCATAATATTAAACGTCAACGTTAACCGACAAAGCTGCCTAATTGTCCGATTATCTATTGGTGAACACAGACGTCAGGATCTCAACAGTTTTACCACGGAAGTAGGTACAGTGTGCGTCAGAATTAAGTACCGCCCTTGTCTACAAAATATTTTCTATAACTTCTATTCGCTTGTAACCAATTTTCAAATACCAAAAATAATCAAGCCGCCGCTCAGGATCAAACCTCCCACCCATATCTAGAGACTCGAATCCTCGACAATAAACAACTGTTTTAATGCCAAGACTTACCATTATTTTACTACCATTATTTTATTTATATTTATTTAGATTGATATCTTTACAAATGATATCAAATCAAAAACAAGCGAACAAGGTAATTGTCACTCGTCATATTTCGTGTGGTTTGCTTTACCTTAAAATGTTAGTTTACTAACGAGAGATCAAAGTTGTTACTAGTTAACGTGTCTGTTTTTTCGATGTAAACAAGTTATTTCTGAATAAATTATCACTATTAATATTAGAAAGCCTTTCAGTTTAGAAATATTATTTGTTGTTAAAACTATTAGGTAATTCGTTAATTAATCTCCCTTATACTTAGTATTTATTATAAAATGTTGTAGGCGTTTATAAAATATATATTTTTTTTAACATGTGTTTTCTTTATTAACTTGCCACTAAGCCTATAAGGAGTAATATTAATTAAAAATCTTACATAATACAACGAGAATATTTTATTAAACAAGATACGTCAAGTGCGAGTGTAACTCGCGCGCCGAGGGTTTTGAACGCAGAAACTTCGCAATTTAACGAATACCTAAGAATAGGTACCAACCTACATTTCAGATGGATCTCTCTGCATGCTTCGGTTAAATGGGTGGTTCGGTTAAGGTAATGGTAAAATTCTCGACTTTTTTTGAAATATTTCAAAAAGTATGAAAGCTACAGAAATTTAAAAAACTGGTTTGAAATGTCCAAACCGATACCTTTCATTTGATACCCCACTCGGTGGGGTAGCCCCCCTTTTGAAAATTATTCCTTTTTGACCATTTTTCAAAAATTGTTCTTTTTACAGACTTCTGTATATTTTTCCTGTAAAATATAGATCCATATCTACAAACGCTTCATACATTTTAAACGGATCGCTTGGCAAACTTCGGAGATAGGGGGGGGGGAATGGGTATTTTTTCGACTTTTTTCAAAATATTTCAAAAAGTATGAAACCTACAGAAACTTCAAAAACTGTATTAAAATGTCCAAACCGATACCTTTCATTTGATACCCCAATCGGTGAGGTAGCCCCCCCTTTTGAAAATTATTTCCCACCTTTTTGACCATTTTTCAAAAAGTGTTTTTTTTTCAAACTTCTCTATATTTTTCCTGTAAAATATAGATCCATTTCTATAAACGCTCCATACATTTTACATGGATCGCTCTGCAATCTTCGGAGATAGGGGGGGAATGGGTATTTTTTCGACTTTTTTCGAAATATTTTCAAAAGTATGAAACCTACAAAAATTTCAAAAAATATTTTGAAATGTACAAAATGATCCCTTTCAGTTGATACCCCATATGACTCTGTAGGTATCTTTTAAAAATTCGGCATCACAATTTGTATGGAAAATATTCATTTTCATTTTTTATTTATTTTCATTTATTTTTCTCTTAATCTGTACAGGCGCACGAAATGTATTATTATTTTAAATTTCAAGTTGATAGCTGCAGTAGTTTTTGAGTTATTAAGGAGGGAAAAAAGGACAGACAAAGCGAGACCATAAGGGTTTTGAAACCGATCTTCGATCTTCAAAACCCTAAAAATCAAATCGAAACACCGTTCATGAGATTTGAACCTTGTCACTCTTATCTTGTATTAATTTGCCTGTTACTGCCGCAGAGCCAAGATGTTATCTATGAACCTTCTCAAAATTTTGAGTTAGGTTACCAAATGAAAATGAAATAAAATTAGCAATCATAATAAATTGCATTTTAGAGATACAAAACATACAATTTTGTTGGAAACGTCAAAAAATATCAAAATAAAATGGAAAATTATAAATAACAATGTAGTCTCAATCTCCCAATCCCCAACGATAGGCGTTAGGATTCGAACCCACATAATTATATAGAAATAGGGAGGGTACTTATTTGTGAAGCCAACTGTACCTACCTAACACGACACGAGACTTGATAATAATTTCAAATTATAGTAATGTTTTAGATATGTCGAGGACTATGAGTAGAGTGTGTCTGGTGTCCGAGTGGTCTGTGCGGGACCGACAAACAGACAGACATTTTTATATCTTTCTTTCTTTAAAACAGTCACGAAAGGCCAAGTTACCTATCACGATAATGTTACAGGTTGGACACTTTTGAATAGGGGCAATTGTACGACTGATGTCAAGACGTACCCGATAGAAGTCACGGAGGTATTGAACAATGTGCCTGTATATCTCGATGCCTACAAAGCGAGGATGGAAGTTATCAAAATTAAAAAAGATGAGGCAGAAGCTCTGAAACAAGCTATTAAGAACATTAGAAACAAAGCAAGAAATAAAATACGTGCTCCGCCAAACAGAATATGATGCTGGCGCGGCGAGGCCTGGCGCATGGCGGAAAGGTCCCGTAAGCCGTTGGGGTGGGTACCTACCTACCAAAGAAAGTTGTATACTTACAGTTGCCTCGCTCTTATACAGGGTTATTGGTCATTCACTGACACTGCGTGAACTGCAGGTTCGGCCCAGTTTTGCCCATCATCACGAACACGTTCGTGAAGACGCCAAGTCTTTATGCTGTTTTTTTTGGAAATGCTCTGCTAAAAATGAAAAAAACTCCTTTGTCTGGATCCCAATTACTTACACAAGACCGATCTTCCAATCCCACACCCACTGTTAATTCAGGGCAGAGACGTTTTTCAGTCGTTTCAAGAAAGCCTCCCTAAAGAACGATTGTTGAATGGGGGGGGGGTACCTACTATCAAGAACAAGTTTAAAGAATGACAAACTGGTGTCTTCTCAAACGCGTTCGTGATGATGGTCAGGACCAGCAGTTCATGCAGTGCCAGTGTATTATTTATTACCAATAACTCTACAGGTGGCATATACCTACTTATGTAACATTAAAAAAAGGATAAGTATAATTCTTCCGGTTTAATTAAATACAAATGTTTCATTAGTGTCCTCTAAAGTCAAAGTAGAGATGTGAATTTCCGTTCTTATCGATGAAATAATGATTTTAGTAAGTTTGTACATTAGGCACTCACTTGTAAAGCGAGCTTTTTGATTGCGTCTCGTTATTATTGTATGTACAGATACAAGATATGTTGTGATAAGAGATCAGTTGTTTCGACAAACGGTATGATATCTGTACAAGGTGTTGGGTTCATATACAATATGTATTGACATAACTATTTGGGGGGGTGTTGTTGTGGGTGTCTTGGGCTACATGTCGCCGGTAGACTCATCCTAAGTGTCGGTGAGATATGATTTTATATCGATCCATGCTTGAGTAATGTCCTCCTAGCCGAATTTCGACTACGGCGGCCAGTCTCTCGGAGACTAGCCAGATGCGCAGGACATATTATAGTGCACAAGTGTGTGCACAAACACAGGTGCACTCTCTGTTCCCTCACTCTCATAATCCGATGGGACGACAGATCGACACGATCGGGGAGAGGTTAGGCGCAGGATCAACGGCTTAACGTGCTTTCCGAGGCACGGGGGTGTAACACCGCCAACTTCCTGACTCCGGGCTGCTACTGTGAATTTTTCTTGCTAAAAAACCCCAATAACAACTATTGGCCAGACCCGGGATTCGAACCCAGGACCTCATAATCAGCGGTTGAACAAGCTGACCGCTAGACCAACGAGGCAGTCCATGCATGCTTGAGTAACGCCACGGTAACGCCTAAGCCATAGGGAGCGTGACTGCAACGTAGACAGATGTCTCTCTGTTGTCTCTTTATTTCTGTGATATATTTACACAGATAATATATATATATATTTATACATCTACTATCTATAGAAATAAAAATGAAACCTATAAACACAATTTTCCTGAGACCTGAGACCTAGAACGATCATGTATCCGTCTCCTCCTCCGTAGATACCTAGAAAGGGTGCCCCAGGTTTGGTCAAATAACAAAAAACTAATTTCAATTCAATAACTGTCATTTGGTTGGCAAAAACGTTTGTTATAATGAACAGTTCATATAATTTATGAATGTATAAATACTACAGGTGATATAACATTTACGTAATACTAGTTTCTGCCCGCGGTTTCGCACGAATTGTTGCTATGCAAATGTTTTCTATCCCATGAGAACTGATTTATGGGATAAAAGTTGGTAGCATAGAGTAAAAACTCGCTGCTGTCTCAGCAGAGGGATAGTGTCGTTCAACAATTTGACAATTTGTGTAGCCAAAAACCGATCTATGTGTGTTTTGACAGCACGTAAATACAGTGCTTTCACTCACACATTCGTATGATTGAATGTTGCAAGTGAATAGCATTTTCCCTAAAAAATTGGGTAACTGAAGCAAAGTTCCAATTAAAAAATAAGCCATTGTTTTTTATCACCTTACATTTTATTTTCGATATTATCTCATTTTTTTTTTAATTTTACGAAATATCAGCTGGTAGCTTTGTTACTATCATTCTTCCTAGGTCTAACGACAAAAAGGTTTTACTCCAAGTCCGCAAAATAAGATGGGCTCCGATCGTGTTCGGAACAATAATTTAAATAGACGGTCAAGTGCGTGTTCGACCACGTGCAGTGTTAATGTAAGTAATTGCACGGTTCATGTCCTATCTAAACAAACCTATTTACGTGTTTTACATATCGAACAACCTTAATAAAGTTATTTTCAACAAAATTTGTTCAAATTTTCCTTTTTACCCACCAAATTACATATTTTAAGTTGATTAGGACTATTAGGTACTCAATTAGTGAAGTATATTGTAGCTGTGCAGTTTTCTTTTAAATTCACACCACCTACGACCAGCATTTTTTCCACGAATAATAATGCCCAAGTTAGACATGCACCTACCTACACCGAAATAAAACCAGGATTACCTACGACTTCTTCAGCGTTAATAGTAATAATGTACAATTTTCTTTGTAAAATAGTAATTTGAGTTTACAATATGAATTTATTCAGAATATCGTCGAGTGACAGAAATTCTAAAACTGTGATATTCCGTAGTAGCGTAGTTTGATTCCTAAGTCCTAACTTGAGTGAAGTCCACCCTCTCCTCAACCATTTTAATAATGTCCTCTTAGCCAAATTTCGACCACGGCGGCCAATCTCATCGGAGACTAGCCAGATACGCAGGACATATTATAGTGCACAAGTGTGTGTGCAAACGTAGGTGCAGTCTCTGTTCCCTCACTCTCAAAATCCGATGGGATGACAGACCGACACGACCGGGGAGAGGTCAGGCGCAGGACCAACGCTCAACGTGCTTTTAGAGGCACGGGTACTATTATTATTTTTACGGTACTATTTTTATATACCTATACTATGTAACAAAACCGGGGTATTTTTTCCCCAGAGCATAGCAACATTTTCACGAAAATGGTGGATCAAATTTTTAAATTTATTTATGAGTTTTGATGACTGTTTTAGGCAAAATTACAAATGTAATATGTGTGTAGACCAGTGAAATGAGATATTTGCAGTATTATTTTTCTTGCTACTGGTGTTTAAATACCCTTTCACCGCACAACACATCATTTTTATATTTTTATGTGAGAGCTGCTTTCCGCGTCATTTGCAGTATTGTACTAACGGCTCAAAATGAAAATTGCGACGTTTAGTCGCAATTTTTTAGACTGTTCGTTTGTGTCAACTATCATTCTAAGCCTACTTCTTCTAAGGTTGGTAGTCTATTTAATAATTGTTAAAGCACTGTATCGGTATCGTTTTCCTTCTTACTTTATCGACAGCAGTTTGAGTCTTGAGGACCGTCGCGTCGTAGCGTAACAGATCAAATCTTCTTATTTAACATTTTTGCCAACATTATTGAGTCCCCTTTTTTCCTTCAAAATATTCTTTTCCTATGTCCTCGCATATCTGTTCGTAAAAAAAAGTTTTGGACGCCCGCGTCTAAAACAAATTATAGTAAAAATACTTCATTGATTAAATTCCGTAAAGATGTTATGTTAAGCATTGCCAACAGCTAATGTTACTCATTATTTGTTTTGCCCTTTAACATTACCTATATATAAACGTAATTTTGTTTTTCTTGCCCTTTTTATGTTTACTTATGTTAATTCTTCTTTATTTGAGATAATTCCTTTTAGTTGCATATTGAGTTCTGAACTGTCTGTTTTTGGTGGGGAACTTTATTGGTTTATGTGTTAGTTAAGTTTTTTTTAGTTTTTAAGAACTGTATGTTTTTCAAATAAATAAAAATAAAATAAACTATCTTTGATTCCAGGATTATAATTACCTGTGTGCAAATTAGTTTTGGAGTCAAGAGGTAACAAACTTCCATAAATCTAAACATCCAAACTTTTGCATTTATAATATTAGTGTGACTACAGATGACACAACATTTATATTACACTAGCTGTAACCCGCTATTTCGTACATTATGCTTACAAGCCTCTAGAACCAGTAGTTCGGCTGTGCATTATCTGTCAGTGAGTCAGGTAAGAGAGATGGGACCATTGGGCACTTTTTCGCATAAACTCTAATAAAAAAGGTTAAAAAATATACAAATTGTATTGCCAAGGTTGATTGCACCATACATTTGGCTAGAATTGTTTCAAAGAACTGTTAAAAAATTATAATCAGTCTCCCGGTTACAAAAGGATTTCTGAAACATATCAAAAGTGCCCAAAGCTCCCCACGGTAGGGAGGTTTGAGCATTTGTTCAATATACTTATTATTCGTTATATAAATCAACAAATTGTTATAAATAATAAATAACACAAAAATCATTTATTTCAGACTTACAAATTCCATAGATATTACACCGATATTACCATACACATTTACGAGTAAATACACAATACAATTACAAAATTCATATATATATATAATAATAATGCACAATCAAATAAATTAAATTAAATAAAGCCAGCAATTTGGCAGATCATTGAGCCACCAGCGATGATACCGGTTTCAACATCATCATCCAGTGGCCCATGATACTGGAGCGGAGGTCCTGCGCCACGGTGGCCAGCAGGCTGTTGGAGCTGCGGCGCATGCGGCCCACCAGGGATGCGACCCACTTGCGCATGATTGCATGGAACCCATCCACGTGCGCGTCCTCGAACATCCCTGATGCGCTACAGTATCGCGGCAGCCCCAACAACATCCTGAAGCCGTTATTATATTGGTCGCGTAAAGCGTTATAGGCTTTTAGTGTATATCTGGCCCACAGAGGTGAAGAAAGAAGTACAATACGCCTTAAACAGTGTTATTTTGACTGGCGGAGTACCACGTGCGAATCTGCGTGCGAGCCACCATATTACACCTCACCGACGACGTCCTACGCTCCCTTTCTATATCCACATTATCTGACATATACTCAGTGACCTAGTACCCAGGTACTTTAATTATTTGACCCAACTTAGAGGGGTACCGTTAAGCGAGACCGAGAGTTATAATCTCACATAATTCATATCTAACTCGCAAAAATAATCGACTTCAGAATATTTGGTATATGATTAATTATGTTAGGTTCAGTATGACTCAAATGGGTTTCATAAGCATGTACATAGAGCTTTCGTGCTTGATTGGTTTGCTTCGTTTTAGTTCTGGTTATATGGTTTTCATGTAAGTCTACTAGGGCGAATGCTATGTCATATATTTTTGCAAACAGAAAAGATTACATTTTGTACTATTTTTTCAAGAACATTTGGCATGCCTAAACCTCCCTCAAAATAACTGTCCATTGCTTCCCCTGCATACTTTTTACACATAACTTGCAAATGTTTAATCAAATATTTTAAAGTGATTTAAGTAAAGCTTAAGTAACAAGTTAATATGCACACAATGGAATGCAAATAGAAAAAAAAACACATATCTTGACGGCGGCGGTTCCTAATTTTTAATCCGAAATAAATATTCACATTGAAATGCCTCAAGCCATGAATGGCTACAAACCATTGACAACTCAATGAGAAGACCAATATTTTATAGTTGAGCAGTGTTTTTAATGACCAAAATACAGTACCAAGTCAAAAGAAATAATAAAAATACAACCACATTGGAATTAAGGCGCTGTGCATGGAAAACTAAGACTGTCAGATTGCATGTCAATATTACCAAATGTGGTCGGCAGAGGCGCTTATTTTTAACATAGACTTATGCAAAATTTATCTGTTGTAGAAGAGGCAAACTTTTGTTTTATTTTGGTTGATAGCACAATCACAAGGTAATAATGTAATGTTAACTAACATTTGCCCGCGGCTTTACTATCGTTGCATGTAAAATACCTTAATAAAACCTATGTCGCTTGAAGCTTCTCAATTATAATAAAAATTACATTCATCGATAGTTATTCATAGAAATCAGAAACACTTAAAAAAATAATATCATCTTCATGCATGTTAAAGTGCCGACAATATCACCGACCATTATGATAATACTTTATACATTAAAAAAATATACTAATTTAGTCAAAACAACTGAGGTCTAAATGGATTACAAAAGTGTCAATCGTTGAAGATATTTCGATTTGGTTTTGGAGGGCTTTCTCAAAAAAAAAATTAAAATATAAATAATGCTGAACAAGCCACACAACATCATCTAACCCCAAAGTAATTAGAGCTTGTGTTATGATATACTTATTAAATACACTACACAGATAGATATTTTTTATATACATAAGACATCCAGAACACCTGGAATAAATATCTGCAGATGGTACAAACATTTGTCCTGAGGCGGGAATCAAACTAACTGTAACCTCCTGTGTCGCAGGTGGACCTTTCCCCGCCGCGCTACAGAGGTCGTCAATCAAATAATCAGATATAAAATGAAATATAACAGTGATTTATTTCCTTTACCCCTTACAGGAGTCTTGGACACGTCAATAAATTCAAATAAGGTTCAAGAGTAAAACTGGGAAATAAAGTGATTACTTTAATTTATTGTTCACTTCAATCTTTTTAAGGTAAAGTAAAGAAGCGAACAAGAAACCTTTACCTTGTTAGGGTGTTAGTTTTCGAGCTGGAGCAATACTATTAGCAATAGGTACCTAAGTTTTTTATCCTCTAGAGATAGTCTGATATTTTGTAGTAAGCCTTTTTAACAAAGGATATGTTTTACAAATTGTTTGAAATTATTTTTTGATAACTTTTAACTCTTTAGGAGTTTTGTTGTAGAATCGTATACATTTCCCTTTAAAAGATAATCTATAAATCGATACTATAAAAATATATAAATATATATCTATAAAAATATTCGTAAAATAAAATACGTGAATGTTGGAATGCTGAATGATGAATTTCACGGATATAATTTTGTACACAATCTCAGTACTACTCGCTTACATAATTAATTTTATTTTCCGGAAATAAAACGCAACAATCATGAAGATAGTTTTAGTTTAGATTGTAATTCTACAAAATAATCATAAAAACCACAACAGACCATGCCTTGCTATCCAAATTGATATTCATACCGATATAAAGTATTCTTTATTATGTTGCTGCCTTCCAAGAACTCATGAGTGATTATGATTAACATGAGTGATTAACAATAATTTTGACAACTGTCATTGGAAATACAATTGTTTTGCATGTTTATTACGTTTTTAGCGTCTTTAAACATCTCCTTTACTTGACTTCTTTGTTACGCTAAAAAAAATATATTATATTGATGTCAATGTACACATATTGCCAATAACAAAAAAGTTATGACAAACCGCTCCGTTGAGGTTTTTCTATGAGTTATTAAAAATTTAAAGTAAATTATTATTTTTGAGTATCTGTCCTTTTGAGAATCTCTCTTCTCTAAGAGAACAAACCGATAGAACTACGAGTAATTTAAATTTGCCTGTAGTTCTACTGGTAGAACTACGAGAAAAAAAATGCAAATGGTTGGTCCTAAGTAAATCAGTTATCTAGTAAGTACCCATAACAAAGCTCTGCTTAGCTTCGGCCTTGGTGATGATGTGTGAATTCATCATCATCAGCCTATATAAGTCCACTGCTGGACGTAGGCTCCTATTTTAATTTTTCAGCATTATTTATTTATATATAAGGTCATCAAAATCGCCCTACCTATTTAACATATTTTAACTCGACCAATACTTTCCGTGCTGTAAACATGTTGAGTAGTACCTACCTATCTAGCTACCAGAGAAAAAACCACTATAAACCTATTCTACTTAATTGGTAGGTCTGTCAATGAATAAAATTCCTGCAAATTTCTTTTGGCTTAGCTTCAATCAAATATAGACTTTATTTCAATGACAAATGAACCATTTAACCCGCAAAACAAAAGTTGTCGAAAATCGTAATTCGTCCGTCGAACCCAGCTGTCATCGCGAAAAAAGTTACATAACCTCACGTCCGTCCGAGGAGGCATCCAGCCTCCGAATGAAGCTAGTGGAAGCTATTTTGAGCATATATTGAAAGGGATGTTTGAGTAATAAGGTTGAAATTCTATTGGCAAAATATTATAATTTTTGCAATTACTTCGCTAAACGCCTTACAAAAATGTGTTTTTTGGGTTTTATTATGTTAATGGTTTTATTTATTTAAAACTTTTTACATATGTCTTTAGTTGATAAAATTTCCTTTCATATAGTATTAAAATAATTAATGGTTGTCACTCAAAATATTGAGCATTTCGAGACGAAAAATTTTTTTCTTGTTCTTTCTTGTGATTTTTTTTTTCAAGATCCTAGATCGTTTTATAAAATATTTTTGTATAAGTCTTTTTTCCATACATTTGACTATACACTGTTTTTTTTTTGGGCTTGTAATATGTCGGAGAACGGCTAACGGTGCGACGAAAAAGTGTACTTTCTACGGTGTCGCTGTTTGGGCAGCGTCTTAAGAGGGGGTGCCCAAACCTCCCGACTGCCCAATGATCCCCTACCTCCCTGTCGGGGATACCGTGAATAATAAGTCCTCCAACAGTTTGATCGCAACTGAAGTTTATTAAGATTTTAGTTAACATGAAGGTTTAATACGGAAGATAGAAATCACGTTTTACAACAAACATCACGTTTTGCAAGTAGACAATATAATGTAGGATTTTAGGTGAACTCGATCTGCGGCCTGACCTGACACATTGTACTTTGTACATCCTGGCCACAAAAAAGGATAACAATGTTAAAGAGTTAGAAAGAATTGATGTTACATAAGATTCCATGCATTACTACCAATTAAAAACAATTATTTAAATATATTCAAAGCTGTGAATGTAAACAAATCATATAATGTAACTAACCTTATATCGAGTAAATGTAAATTATCATTTAATATAAAAACAGTATGAGCGAGTAAAGCTAGCAACAACGAATTTAAGATTTAAATTAATTATAAATAATCTTAATATCTGTACATCATAATCTATTGTCTTAAAGTCTTTACATCCTAATCTGTTGGCACTCCACTGTCGGGATATTTAACCCATTTTTATTTAACGCATCACTGTCCACTGTTGGGATATTTGACCTGTTTTTATATCGCTTATCACGCACTGAAATCACATATTGTTCATCACACGCTGCTGGTTGCTGCTGTGAGGCCTTGGGGCCTCCCACAAGGGCCGCCGAGCTGACTGTCACCATTTCACGAGGTACTGCTGCTGCTCGCCGCGCCGTCCTCCTTCGTCGTATGATGTAGTAGACCACACCAGTCAGTATTAGCATAGCAAGTATCGCGTACATCAGTGTGTACTGGTGAATGTCATGTACATTGAGAGATACGTTCGTTTGGGCCTTTATGTCTTCTAATTGAGTTTTCATGTTTGACCACTCTTCTTCATGATTCTCTGGTATAAATGGAGCTATTACGAAAGAGTTGACTATTTTGTTGAGAACTGAAAACTCCGGTACTTTTGGTAAATCTCCTTCCATTTTAACTTGACTTAGGTAGTTGTTGTGACCGTAGATTGAAAAATCATTACTCTTCACTACGCAACCTTGACCTACGCTAAGTAATCCATTGCCGGTCAATGTCTCCATCTGAATTTCGGTGTCAGCGCAAAAAATACGCAGTGAGCATTCGTCGCAACATGAAAATAGCCATCTATTATTGTTTTGTAATTTGACCCATCGCTCTTGACAGGTCAATGCCTCGGTATGACATAACTTCTCTTTGTTGTTAATGCTTGTATTGCAGATCGCCTTTGTAAGTGATATTTTCTCGATGTCCTTCTCGTATTGTTTTGCAAATGAGTCATCAAGGACACCGAATAACGCATTAGCCAAATAACCCACTCCATTTACCAATCCTCTCTTTCTGCCGATTTGATTATTACTTAAAATTATATTATAATGCTCAATTTCTAATATTTCTTGTTGTAACTGGTCAACGATACCCTTGTATTGTCGCGGAAGCGGTGTCGATGACGAAGTTGAGTACTGATTTAAACGGGAAACGTAATTATTAATATTGTTTAAACCAGTCCAGTATGACGACATATTAAAATAAACCACGAGCTTCCACTCGTCCCGAATAAGGTTCAAATTGGCTATTTTTTCAAAGTAAATATTTTGTTTTTGATCTAAGTAAGAAATATTATAGGAAGTGGAACCCTGTGCTGGAGATAGTACTGCCAAGAACAACATGAGAGTCATAGTGATGAGATGGGATAACCCGGATCTCGTCGCACGTTTTTGTTTCGGTGGACTTGGTTTTTGCACATCATCATCATCATTTTCTTGGGCAGCATCCTGATTTTCCTTCACAGGTAAGACTGAAAGTTTCAAGCAGGGTCTCCTAATAATTCCGTTTTTCGTTTTGACAGAGGCAACCCGGACGCGTCCATCCCTTCCAGGATGAATGTCTGTCACTCTTCCCATGAGCCACTTACCGGGTGGCAAGTTTTCTTCCTTTATGATTACAATGTCATCAATTTCTATATTTCTGGATGGCGTTCTCCACTTAGACCTCACTTGTAATTGATGTAAATAATCAGACGACCACGCCTTCCATATGTCCTTATTTATCGATTGCACCATTTGCCATCTGTTGGTCAGATTGACGTGTTCGGGATCAGGAGGTGGCCTCGATAACAAAGAACTTCCAATCAAAAAGTGAC
Source organism: Eupithecia subumbrata (assembly GCA_949316285.1). Taxonomy (NCBI): domain Eukaryota; kingdom Metazoa; phylum Arthropoda; class Insecta; order Lepidoptera; family Geometridae; genus Eupithecia; species Eupithecia subumbrata. The sequence goes on along the minus strand of OX438641.1, from coordinate 18,198,392 downwards.
CGGGAGTAAGGTATATGTCGTCGGGACTTTCCGTGAGGGCGATTAGAGGTCTCGAATTAAGACAAGCTTCTATTTGATGGAGTACCGTAATGAACTCTTCATATGTGAGCTTTTGCTCTCCTACAACTCTCTTCAAGTGGTACTTCATCCGTCTAACTGCGGCCTCCCACAATCCACGCGTGGAAGGATATGCCGGTGCATTAAAATGCCATTGTATTTGAAGATCGCTCGCTCTATTAATGACATCTGGATTTATGCTCTGTAGGATTGCGTCATACTCTTTCTTTAGTAATCTGTCCGCTCCTACGAAATTCGTTCCATTATCACTATAGATGTGGCTAGGCGTGCCACGGCGCGAACAGAACCGAGAAAGCGCAGCTATGAAACCTGGAGTGCTAAGATCTGACACTAGTTCTAAATGTACTGCTTTCGTCGACATGCACACGAATACACACACGTATCCCTTCAGAGTCCTTACTCCACGTCCTTTGTTCGCTTTTATGTCAAATTGTCCGGTAAAATCCACCCCTGTGCGCGAAAAGGCTCGTGGGGAGGGAGTTACTCTTGATTCGGGTAGGTCTGCTAACAACTGTGGTTTGCTGTGGTCGCTGTGTCTTTTGCACTTAACGCACTTGTTCAGTTCACGTTTGACAGTCCGTAGTCCACTTATTATCCAAAACCTATCTCTTGTATAAGCTAGGGTTAGACTAGGACCCCCGTGAAGCGTGATTCTGTGCGCTTGGTCGATGATTAGCTTAGTGAGACGGCTATGACTTGATAATATTATAGGATTCTTAACCGATTGCTTAAGAAGCGAATTATTAAGTCGCCCGCCAACTTTTAATAATCCATTTTGCTCATCTATGAATGGATTTAGGCATAAAAGTTTATTACATCCTTTCAGCGGTTTATTTTTCTTTAGAGTCTAAAGAAAAATAAAGTTTAAACGATCAATCTCTTCCGAAAATTCAAAGCATTGCACTGTTTTGAAGATTAAATTATAGGAATGATTAATTTCGCTAATCGTTAGATAACTTTGTTTATTTGCTTGTTGCGCAACCACATTATGAAACGCAAGAGCCAGCCGATTTTTGTCGCCACGCGCTGTACTGACTCACACTCATTTAATAGTCTTAAAATTAAATGGTTTTTTGTATGATCTAAGGCTGTATTTACACTATAATCTAATGCTGTATTGACACTTATCTTTTTCGCGTCAATGGAGGGAGATTGGTATGTCTCTGTACTAAGACGATTAGGGTCAAAGTTCTGAAGCCATTGAGGGCCTTCCCACCGCAAGGAGTGATCCGCTAGCTGGGTAACACTCAGTCCTCTTGTCGCACAGTCGGCGGCGTTCTCTTCTGAACGCACATGACGCCATTTTGTTGCTGGAATGACCTTAAGGATGGACAGTACAGTTGGCTACGAATTGTTTCCATTTATTGACGCCACCGTGTATCCATCCCAGAACAATCATCGAATCGGTCCAGGCGAACATGTTTATGTCCTTTTCAGAGAATGTATTTAAGACCCTTTCCATGAGACGAGACAAGAGTAGAGCCCCTGAAAGTTCCAATCTTGGTAAACTGAGCTTAGTTTTGACTGGTGCCAGCTTCGTCTTGGCGGCGATCAGTCTCGATGTGTACTCACCTTTATCATTAATTGTAACTATGTAAATAACGCAGGCGTAAGCTTTCTCTGACGCATCACAAAATCCGTGTATTTGAAAACCATTATTTTTATTTCCTAAGTGTCTAGGTATTTCTAATTGATGTAGGTTCTGGAAGTCTGTTTTCAATAGATGCCATTCTCTGGTAAGATCCTCGTTTAATGGTTCATCCCAAACATCTTTAGCTTCCAACCATGCTCTCTGGAATAAAATTTTAATCGTGAGCGGGGAAATCCAACCTAATGGGTCAAATATCTTCGAAATATGAGATAATAGCTGTCGTTTCGTTAACTTGTTGTCATCATTTATGTCCTTAAACTTATCCTGATATGTAAAGGTGTCCGTGCTTGGCCTCCAGCTGATTCCCAGAGTTTTCTTAGAGTCTCCGCTCTTAAAGTTGAGATTAGAATCTATACTTTCGTCTGGTAAATCCTTGGTGAGCTCCGGTGTGTTACTAGACCACTTACGTATATTCATTCCGGCTTCACTTAGGATAGAAATTATTTGCTGTTGTAGGTCTCGGGTTCCATGAATCGTTTCACCCCCTTCTAGTAAGTCATCCATATAAAACGACTCCTGCAACGGCCTTATTGCTAAAGGATATTTATTAATCTTACTATAGTCCATCGCGATTTGTTTAAGGGTCCTCATGGCAAGGTACGGTGCAGATTTTGTCCCATACGTAAGGGTTGTAAGGGACACCCTTATCGGTTCCTGTGATGATGACCTCCAGACGATACTCTGCAACAATTGATCAGCCGCACGTACGAAAATTGCTCTAAACATCTTTTCTATATCCGCTGTTATGACGTATTTATGATGACGCCAAGTCAGGATAAGAGTTTGCAGATCCTTTTGCAAATTAGGACCCCGTTCCATTAGGTCATTGAGGCTTTTTCCAGTAGACGTTTTTGATGATGCATTGAAAACAACACGTAGCTTGGTTGTCGTTGAGTCAGCTCTAAAAACGCCGTGATGCGGCAGATAGCACGAAATAATATTGAGGCCTTGCACTCGTTTCATGTGCCCTAGTTCCTCATAATCACGCATAAATTTTTTGTAACTCTCAGCGAATACCTCGTTTTTCGCAAGTTTATTTTCTATGTTATGAAATTGCGCAATTGCCTTTCCTTTCGATGAGCCTAGGTCCCGCTCGAAATAAGGTTTCATGGGTATTGCTACCTCATAACTACCATTAGCTAAGCGTTTCGTTGTAGCTTGATAGAGGTCTTCACAATACTTATCTGATGCACTGAGGTCAGAATGAAATTCGCTTATTTCTTCCATTTCCCAGTACTGAGAAAGGTCTGGCATATCATTTAAAACAACGTTACATTTGAAATTTTTTACACTACCTGATAAAATCCAACCTAATTTTGTTTGTTGGGCTATGGGGCTTCCAGGTGGACCCCTAATGAGTCCACTCATTAAAATTTCCGAATATACACTAGCGTCCAGTAGGAGATCGATTGGCTTTGATACGTTGTAGTCCGGGTCCCCTAGCTGGATATGTCCAAGATGTACCCATGTCTGTTTCGGGAACGACATATTAGGTAAATTATTAACTACTCGCGGAATTACTAGAGCCCGAGTGGTAAACTTATAATCACCATAAATCGACTCGGCGTCGATCGAAACAATCCCCCTGCTTTGCTTGGATCCCTCACCTATCCCACTGACGGAAGCGTTATAGCTTTTCCTAGGCAGTCCCAACAACTGAACTGCATTTTCGGATATCAGCGAAATCTGAGATCCTTGGTCTAGTAAAGCCCTTAATGTGACGTATGTCCCATCAACTGACCTTACCCTGAGGGATAATGTTGTGAGTAAGATTTCCTCGCATTCGGTGGCCACGTGATTTGCCTTATGATCCGTATTCGTAGACGGTAAATGCTTTGGAAAAGAGTTCGTCGATGTTGAGGAGAGATTGGACTGGTTTAATGCCTTAAATGCGTCATGTAACATAGAATTATGTTTACCATTGCAAGCCCTACATACGCGCTTCGAACGGCACTGGCCTACTTCGTGCGGAAGTAGACAGTTTTGGCACAAACCTAACTTCGTCACCGCACTAAGCTTATCTTCGGAACTCAATATTTTAAAATCATCACATCGATAAATCATATGATTATTTTTGCAATATGGACAAGTTAAAGTGCAAGCAGCGGAATTGAATTCGCGCTCGCCTGACTTACCATAATTAAACCGATTTTTTCTATTATAAAACGATTTGTTATCCATTGAAAATAATTTATTATTCGACTGAGAGGAATGGGATTTCGTGGGCTGTGGCGGCGTCGTTGTATCCTTCTCTTTCTTAGATAACGGCTCTAATGAAATAAACTTATTTTCTAGAAAGTTCATAAGCTCTTGGAGCGTGGGTATCTCTCGCGGCGCTTTGCGAGTTTCCCTGAAATTTGCCACTGTCTCGGGGTCGAGCTTTTTGCAAATGAGATGGGCCAAAATGGGCCCCCATGTCGTCGTGTCGATCCCGAGATTCTGTATGGCGTGAATATTTTCCATGGATGTGTCGTAGATACGTTTTAAATCTTTGGACGATTGTTTGGCGGCGCTAGATTGGTTCAAAAATAATTCAATATGCTTTGTAAACAGGACTTGAGGGTTGTTGTACCTGTGGTTTAAGAGCTCCCACGCGGTCTCGTAATTCTCGGATGAAATGTGGAGATGCTGTACGAGCCGTTCTGGCTCTCCCTTTAGCTTACCCTTCAAATGCTGCATTTTCTGGCAGTTTGTCAACAGATGATTGTTATGGATGCTCTCGGAGAAAAGATCTAAAAATGCAGGCCATTGAGTATAGCTACCCAAAAATATCGGCACTTCTAGCTTTGGAGTGGAATTGTGAAGATGAGAAGTGGATGCTAACCTTTCGTTGAGGGCTTTCGATAGAGCTTCGAAGGATTCCTCGTAGCAGAAAAATTCATCCTCGTATTCAACATCCGATCCTTGCAGGATAGTATCTATCAGGGTATGGTAGGATTCTATCTCGTCCCATTTCTTATGCATACGCTTCAACTTATCCTCAAGCTCCCACTTTACCTTAATCTCCTCTACCTTGAAGCTGTTCGTGTAGCGATTAAATCCTTTGAATAGTGTACGCTGCCTTCTCAATAACTCAGCAGCTTGTTCCGCTGGACTCGGCGAGGCTACAAGTGGTATATTAATTGGCATACCTGAGGCTTTCTGTGGCTCGTGCGATGCGGTGGACGAACCTGGTGGATTATTCTCCGCTGCAAGACATGATGATATTGCCTTCCTAACAGTTTCGTAATAGCTCCTTGCTTTTTCGAATTGATTCTCAACAAAATATACATGATCTGTTTGTCCATAACCAATCATCTTTTCGTGATTCAACTTAAACTCTGCCCATAGTTGGTCTAGCCTATCCAAACGTGTCTCAATGTACGATGGTGTCCTACGGCTAACTGAATCTTTACAGAAGTTCCTCTCGATTTGCTTTATGGCTTCGAGGATTCCGCTTAGGGTGTGCAGTAGGCTCTCCATGGTAGTTAAATAAATTGAAAGATCTTACTTGAGGTAGCAGGATACTTTCTGGTCCCAAATAGCACTGAATGGAACACACTATACTACGTGAAAACGCGACGTAGTATAACTTTAGGATAACGTTTTAGCAACGGACGTTATCACTTTGTCCTTCGATAAACAGTTTAATGAGCGCGACTTCGGATTTAGACTGTGAATCCGGCTCGAAGAATGTCGGGGATACCGTGAATAATAAGTCCTCCAACAGTTTGATCGCAACTGAAGTTTATTAAGATTTTAGTTAACATGAAGGTTTAATACGGAAGATCACGTTTTACAACAAACATCACGTTTTGCAAGTAGACAATATAATGTAGGATTTTAGGTGAACTCGATCTGCGGCCTGACCTGACACATTGTACTTTGTACACTCCCCTTCTCCTTATAATATACATAATATTGACTATAGATGACTTTTTCTTATAACAACGTAACCGATAACACTTAGATTGTATAATATTCCTTTGTTTACATTCATTTCATATAATTTTAGATGATATATGTAAACAAATATTTTACCGACGTCCAAATTAATCCTACACACTAAATAAGTATAACCTACGCGGGAAATTGCTTTGCTTGCATAGCGTCACGGCCGTTGGGTTACGCCAATTAAAGTTTCCGAAAGACCATTTATCTTTATCAAAAATGTCTACTTAAACGTGACTTTAATCTAGCTGTGTATCTACATGGTGAGAGGCAAGAGAATCCGGATTTTATTAATTAAATAAATACTTGTACAATAATAGTAAGTAATAAACAAGTATTTTATTAAGTCCTTAAAAAAATAGAACTAACAAATTCAATAAATACATGTGTATTCAGTAATATGTACATAATATATGATGTAATACTCGCGTGATTGCTGGTCTTTGAGAAACAAATTATGAACTTAGAATATTGGAGTGAACTAAAAAATCGCACACGTCAAAAAAAGGTGACATTAATTCTTTTTTAGGGTTTTGATGATCGAAGATCGGTTTCAAAACCCTTATGGTCTCGCTTTGTCTGTCCTTTTTTCCCTCCTTAATAACTCAAAAACTACTGCAGCTATCAACTTGAAATTTAAAATAATAATACACTTCGTGCGCCTGTACAGATTTAGAGAAAAATAAATGATAATAAATGAAAAATGAAAATGAATATTTTCCATACAAATTGTGATGCCGAAATTTTAAAAGATACCTACAGAGTCATATGGGGTATCAAATGAAAGGTATCATTTTGTACATTTCAAAATATTTTTTGAAATTTTTGTAGGTTTCATACTTTTTAAAATATTTTGAAAAATGTCGAAAAAATACCCATTCCCCCCCCCTATCTCCGAAGATTGCAAAGCGATCCATGTAAAATGTATGGAGCGTTTATAGACATGGATCTATATTTTACAGGAAAAATATAGAGAAGTTTGAAAAAAGAACACTTTTTGAAAAATGGTCAAAATAGGGGGAAATAATTTTCAAAAGGGGGGGCTACCTCACTGAGTTGGGTATCAAATGAAAGGTATCAGTTTGTACGTTTTAACACAGTTTTTAAAATTTCTGTAGGTTTCATACTTTTTGAAGTATTTTGAAAATAGTCAAAAAAATACCCATTCCCCCCCCCCTATCTCCGAAGTTTGCAGAGCGATCCGTTTCAAATGTATGGAGCGTTTGTAGATATAGATCTATATTTTACAGGAAAAATATAGAGAAGTCTGTAAAAAAAACACTTTTTGAAAAATGGTCAAAAAGGAATAATTTTCAAAAGGGGGGCTACCCCACCGAGTGGGATATCAAATGAAAGGTATCGGTTTGGACATTTCAAAACAGTTTTTCAAATTTCTGTAACTTTCATACTTTTTGAAATATTTCGAAAAAAGTCGAAAAATTTACCATTACCCACCTTAACCGAACCACCCATTTAACCGAAGCATGCAGAGAGATCTATCTGAAATGTAGGTTGGTACCGACTATTCTTAGGTATTCGTTAAATCGCAAAGTCTCTAACCGGTACTTTTGGTACATATTTGTTGACAAACGTTCAAAACCCTCGGCGCGCGAGTTACACTCGCACTTGACGGATCTTGTTTTTTAGAGGTAAGCTAACAGAAACCGTAGTACCTACCTATGTTAACATTACTGGATAAGGGACCAGCGGGAGACGAATTGCCCATACAAACGTAATACCAAAATCAAAGTTTTTTTAAATAATAATCAGAAAACAATAAAATGAAATGAATGGCTGTAAAAAGGCCATGAATAATAATAAGTTTAAATAATAAAATATGAATTAAAATGAGTGCAGCTGTAGTAAAGTAGCTTTGTCTTAAAAACTAAAAATTCAGTCTAACTAATCAGTCCAGGATTTTATGTCATTAATATTATAGTCATTTATACAATAATAACCTTTTTTGATAGGTTTTTATGAACAACTTAGCGAATTACCCTGTAGGTATATACGGATTGTTGCCAACAAGCAGATAAATTTTACGAAATATTCCCGAAAGATATGTATTATCCCATAAAACCGTGTAAATATTAGTTAATTCTTCATTTCAATGAATAATGGATAATCATAACGAACATTTTTGAGTTCAGCGCGACACATAAGACACCTGTCCATAGACTAACTGAACTCATGCTACTTAATTTTATTCTCATAAAACAAAAAATATTCACTTATAATGAGATACAAAGTTCTTAAGAATTATGTTTAAACTAATATTAGTATGCTATAATACCTTATGTTTAGGTTAGGCTATAAATGTATTTTTTTTATTTTGTTTTAAACATGCTTATGCTAGCACATTCCTTGAGCTCGTTAGGCAAGCTATTAAATAACTGCACTCCCTCGTATACAATCGTTTTCCTGCCGTAATCAGTACGTGCTTTAGCTAATTCTAGTTTATATTTGTTTCTAAATGTGTATTGATTATTCTTTTTGCGTATTTGTAGGTTTGATTTTATTGAGTTAGAATTAATGTTTCTTATCAAGATGCAAGTACAGTATGTATACATTTGTTTAAGGTTTAATAATTTGGTTTTATTATATAGTTCTTTCGTTGGTGTTAGGTATTTATAATGATACAGTGTTTTTATAATTTTGTTTTGTGCCCTTTGGAGAGGATTTAAGTTTGTATTAGCGGCTGATCCCCAAATTTCGATAAGATAATTTAAGTGCGATTTAACTTAGGAATTATAAATAATTGAGCGTGCTTTGGCTGGAATACAGTGTGCTATTTGGCGTAATGATATTAATAAAGCCGTTAACTTTGACTTTACGTGATTGATGTGAGATTTCCACGTTAGTTTGTCATCTAACCATAAGCTGAGGTATTTTTATTTATCACTCCGTTTAATGATATCATTGTCTAAGATAAGAGGGGGAAAATTGGGGATAGGTTTATTTATTGCAGCAAATATCATGTACGATGTTTTTTTTTGTATTGATTGTCAAGAGATTAAATTTTAGCCATTCGTTTAGTATGTATGTTAAGGTCCCTCTGAGCGTGAGTCATTATGTTTTCAATAGATTTATCAAAATAAAATAGACACGTATCGTCGGCATAGAGGGTTAAGGCGCTGCCGTGGAAAACTAAGACTGTCAGATTGCATGTCAATATTACCAAATGTGGTCGGCAGAGGCGCTTATTTTTAACATAGACTTATGCCAAATTTATCTGTTGTAGAAGAGGCAAACTTTTGTTTTATTTTGGTTGATAGCACAATCACAAGGTAATAATGTAATGTTAACTAACATTTGCCCGCGGCTTTGCTATCGTTGCATGTAAAATACCTTAATAAAACCTATGTCGCTCATTGTAGCTCCTCAATTATAATAAAAATTACATTCATCGATAGTTATTCATAGAAATCAGAAACACTTAAAAAAATAATATCATCTTCATGCATGTTAAAGTGCCGACAATATCACCGACCATTATGATAATACTTTATACATTAAAAAAATATACTAATTTAGTCAAAACAACTGAGGTCTAAATGGATTACAAAAGTGTCAATCGTTGAAGATATTTCGATTTGGTTTTGGAGGGCTTTCTCAAAAAAAAATTAAAATATAAATAATGCTGAACAAGCCACACAACATCATCTAACCCCAAAGTAATTAGAGCTTGTGTTATGGTATACTTATTTTGATATACTTATTAAATACACTACACAGATAGATATTTTTTATATACATAAGACATGCAATAAAGTGATTATGATTATGATTATGATTATGACATCCAGAACACCTGGAATAAATATCTGCAGATGGTACAAACATTTGTCCTGAGGCGGGAATCAAACTAACTGTAACCTCCTGTGTCGCAGGTGGACCTTTCCCCGCCGCGCCACAGAGGTCGTCAATCAAATAATCAGATATAAAATGAAATATAACAGTGCTTTATTTCCTTTACCCCTTACAGGAGTCTTGGACACGTCAATAAATTCAAATAAGGTTCAAGAGTAAAACTGGGAAATAAAGTGATTACTTTAATTTATTGTTCACTTCAATCTTTTTAAGGTAAAGTAAAGAAGCGAACAAGAAACCTTTACCTTGTTAGGGTGTTAGTTTTCGAGCTGGAGCAATACTATTAGCATTAGGTACCTAAGTTTTTTATCCTCTAGAGATAGTCTGATATTTTGTAGTAAGCCTTTTTAACAAAGGATATGTTTTACAAATTGTTTGAAATTATTTTTTGATAACTTATGGGCCTTAAAATACAGTTACTGAAAAACAAAAAGTTACTAGAACAATTCCAAATTTATATAAAAGAAGACTTCACACAAAAAGTACTTAAAAAAAGGAAAGAACTTCAGGTTGAATACAAAGCCCGGAAAGAACAAGGTGAAAATGTGGCACTGCGATACGACAAAATTATTATTCTTAACAAACCTAAGGAGTCGGTGACTCTGGCTCCATTCCAACACCGCCAACCACTAGATAGTACAAACATAATCAACAAGAGAAAACTAAACTTCTCTCCAGGAAAAGAGAACCCACAAAAATCAAAACAGAGAAGTACTGCCTACAATGTAAAAAATAAGAATAATAAACCTATAATCGAATCTTTCATGAAATCAAGAGCTATTTCACAGTCTAGCACTGCTGAACCAGAAATACCAATTATGGATAAGGAATAGCAACGACAAAAGACCTCCCTCTATCTGAATGAATACTCAAACAAAGAAAATCACATAATAAAATCTATATCTCCCAATACGGTTGGTCCCCGCGGGAGAAAAAAGACTAAAACCCTCCATCCATCGAACAAAGGTGACAAAAAAACCTACTTCACATATGCACTTTCAATGTAAGACACATCAATGCAAGAAAACTATTCTAAAATTATAAGAACAATACATAAAAGTATGGAGGTTCTGCCAAAAAGAGAAAAATCTGACATGTACAAACTTACTCCTGAAATAATGAAGCTTATCGAGGACAAAACAAAATTAAAATCCAAAGAAAATAAAAGCAAAGATGAAAAGAAAAAACTACCCAACTAAACCTTACAGAAAAATCAAGAAAAAACAAAAATTACAAAAACAAACTCAAACACCAGCTTGCTATAATTGAAGCAGAAATAAAAACCAAGAGTTCTTGGCCACGACACGCCGCAGACAGGACTCTATGGAAATGGATGGAGGAGGCCTTCACCCGAAGATGGGTGCCCAAATCAGAAGAAAATGAAAATGCATGATATGACTGATAAATGAAATTACTTTTAGAAATAAATAAATAAATAAATAAATAAATTATTATTATTATTATTATGTTGCTGCCTTCCAAGAACTCATGAGTGATTATGATTAACATGAGTGATTAACAATAATTTAAACAACTGTCATTGGAAATACAATTGTTTTGCATGTTTATTACGTCTTTAAACATCTCCTTTACTTGACTTCTTTGTTACGCTAAAAAAAAAATTATTATATTGATGTCAATGTACACATATTGCCAATAACAAAAAAGTTATGACAAACCGCTCCGATGAGGTTTTTCTATGAGTTATTAAAAATTTAAAGTAAATTATTATTTTTGAGTATCTGTCCTTTTGAGAATCTCTCTTCTCTAAGAGAACAAACCGATAGAACTACGAGTAATTTAAATTTGCCTGTAGTTCTACTGGTAGAACTACGAGAAAAAAAATGCAAATGGTTGGTCCTAAGTAAATCAGTTATCTAGTAAGTACCCATAACAAAGCTAGCTTAGCTTCGGCCTTGGTGATGATGTGTGAATTCATCATCATCAGCCTATATAAGTCCACTGCTGGACGTAGGCTCCTATTTTAATTTTTCAGCATTGTTTATTTATATATAAGGTCATCAAAATCGCCCTACCTATTTAACATATTTTAACTCGACCAATACTTTTCGTGCTGTAAACATGTTGAGTAATACCTACCTATCTAGCTACCAGAGATAAAACCACTATAAACCTATTCTACTTAATTGGTAGGTCTGTCAATGAATAAAATTCCTGCAAATTTCTTTTGGCTTAGCTTCAATCAAATATAGACTTTATTTCAATGACGAATGAACCATTTAACCCGCAAAACAAAAGTTGTCGAAAATCGTAATTCGTCCGTCGAACCCAGCTGTCATCGCGAAAAAAGTTACATAACCTCACGTCCGTCCGAGGAGGCATCCAGCCTCCGAATGAAGCTACTGGAAGCTATTTTGAGCATATATTGAAAGGGATGTTTGAGTAATAAGGTTGAAATTCTATTGGCAAAATATTATCATTTTTGCAATTACTTCGCTAAACGCCTTACAAAAATGTGTTTTTTGGGTTTTATTATGTTAATGGTTTTATTTATTTAAAACTTTTTACATAATTCTTTTGTTGATAAAATTTCCTTTCATATAGTATTAAAATAATTAATGGTTGTCACTCAAAATATGGAGCATTTCGAGACGAAAAATTTTTTTCTTGTTCTTTCTTGTGATTATTTTCTTCAAGATCCTAGATCGTTTTATAAAATATTTTTGTATAAGTCTTTTTTCCATACATTTGACTATACACTGTTTTTTTTTTGGGCTTGTAATATGTCGGAGAACGGCTAACGGTGCGACGAAAAAGTGTACTTTCTACGGTGTCGCTGTTTGGACAGCGTCTTAAGTGTCCAGATGGACCTATTTTATTGATATTATTTAAGTAAATTAAAAAAATTAATGGCCCGACAATTGTGCCTTGGGGAATCCCGTAGGTCACATTTTGTGAACTACTTTCGTAGTTACTTGCCGCCTATTTCCCAGGTATGATTCAAACATTTTGAGCGCAATTCCTGTAACTCCTATGTTATTTAATTTCAGTAACAGCTTTTTGTGACAGACTGTGTCAAATGCTTTTTTTAAGTCAATAAATATACCTACTGCAATATTCTTTTGATCTATGTTAGTTTTTATTTTAGTGATTAAGTCTATTGTGGCGGATAGGGTATTTGACTTTGGACTGAAACCATATTGTTCACTGATAAAGAAGTCTTTTTCAACAAGGTAGTAATTTAAGCGATTATACAGAATTCGCTCAAAGATTTTCGACATTACCGGCAAAACTGAGACTGGCCTATAATTTCCTGGGTCAGTCTTAATCCCTGCATTGCAGGGCTCGGCAGTCTGTCAGTTCAAACTTAGGCCCGTTTTCTGAAAGCCTTCATTTCGTTTGGTTTATTGACAAAATGTACATAGGTTGGTTGGTAGCTTAACATGTAATTATAGATAAAGTTAGTACGTACACCCTGTCGGGCGCTGCAATTTTGATTTTTAGTCATTTACTTTTCATTCTAATTATTATTATTATTTACACAAATCTCTTAAAAGTAAAGCAAATAATCTGTTCAAGTAAAAATATACAAAGGGTTTGGACAATAAATTAAAAATAAATAATGCTGGACAATTCACACAGCTCTGCTTAGCTTGGGGCTTAGCTTATAATAGCCCCAAACTAAGCAGAGCTAGTGTTATGGGTACTAGATAGCTGATATACTTAATACAATACACTACATAGATAAATATTTTTATTATACATAGAAAACACCCAGAATACCCTGAACAAATATCTGCAGATCGTACAAACATTTTTCCCGAGGCGGGAATCGAACCCGCAACCTCCTTCGTCGCAGGCGGACCTTCGCCCGCTGCGCCACAGAGGTCGTCAGGTTTGGATAAGGTAGTACAATTGGTCAGTGGTGAATAAAAAATCTAATACATTTTGTCTTAAAATACTTCTAGGGTATGTAATTTATTTAAAAGACTGCATATTTTAGTAAAGTGTTTCACATCTAGTTTGTTCTGTGATTGTTTAGGGTAGTTACACACATTAGGGATTTTCTTCTGTGGAGCGACGAAAAGTACGTTGTAGGTTTTTTGAGGTCCTGTGGTTTTGTGTTTTATTGTTTCGGGCTGCTTCGTAGTGGCTTCATTTTTCTTGCACATTTTTCTTGTCAAAATATTCAGCTACATAAATTCCCGTAGGTAGTACGTATGGTATTTTAGAAGTCTTGCATTGCTTATTATAATATACCTTTTCATTCGTTTACTAAAATTAGCTTCACCTTCAATGGACTCTTGTATCCTTGTTTCCCCATTCTTCCCACTCCTTCGATGTATCCTGTAATGTCCAAAAACAAAATCAAAACCTCTTTATTTCCATAAACACAATAAAATATACACTTAGAAAAGGTCAAATTATGAAATTAAACACCGACACAGAAATAATGTGATATATTTTTGATTTCTGTCGCTTCGGTATGGACACACAATTGTTACTCCAATTGTTATCCAATAATACTATTATACTACGTTTGCAACAGTCTGCAGTTAGCTCAGTTGTTTCAATTGTAAATACTAGTTCTAATTTATTTATATTATTTTATTTTAATTTTCTTTGTGAATAAAGGCTTCTGCTTGTTTTAAAAAAATATATACTACGCTTTTACTGTAAGTTTTCCTTTATTACTCTACAGATATTTCAAAAAATGTTTTGAAACGTGCAAACCTTTGATTTGATAACCCACTCGGTGAGGTAGTGAGGTAGGTATCCCTCTGTTTTAAAAACAACCACCCCCCCCCCCTTTTTTTTGATTTTTCAAAAACTGTTTTACAAACTTCTCTATTATTTTTCCTGTAAAATTTAGATCCATATCTACAAACGTTACATCCATTTCCGAAAGATCAAGCTCTGCAATCTGTGAGAATGGGTAAAATTTCGACTCTTTTCGAAATATTTCAAAAAGTATGAAACCTACGAGAACAGTAAGTTTTGGAATGTACAAATTGATACCTTTCATTTAATACCCCCCATTGCGCTGTAGGTATCTTTTAAAGTTTTGACATCACAATTTGTATGGAAAATTTTCATTTTTCATTTGTTTAAATGTCTATTGTGTCATTATATTTTTATTAAGATTTGTAGTATGAAGCAAATTAGACTCTAATTATTAAACTAATAAAATTCATGTTACGGCTCTTTCAACGCGTAGGCAAATCTACGAACATGATATTTGGCTCATTTGGTTGGTAAGTCTGCCGACCCTGCTCTAGAATCATGATGTTTGGCACGAGGTCTTTCAACTATACGGAACCCTCAGCGCGAGAGTTCGACTCGCACATGACGTTTTATATAATAGGTACCTTATTAGTTCACTTCAACATTCTAAGAAATTCATTAGTTTCTGGTAATATTGTAATTGTAATTATTTTCTGCATGCTTACGTAATGTTACTGTCGCAGATGCCAGGATGTCCCTGTTACCGATGGCTTTGTGTAAGTACATACCTACATTAGGTACTACAAGTATTTGGGGTCAAAAGGAGTTTACCAAAGACGACAGGTAGGTGGAGATAAACCATTCTAATAATGCACGCCGAGTATATGACGTTTTGTGGATGGGGCGTGCTTTTTAGGGTTTCGAGATCGAAGATCGGTTTCGAAACCCCTATGGTCTCGCTTTGTCTGTCCTTTTTTCCCTCCTTAATAACTCAGCAACTACTGCAGCTATCAAGTTGAACTTTAAAATAATAAAACACTTCGTGTGCCTGTACAGATTTGAAAAAAAATAAATGCAAGATGAAAATGAATATTTTCCATACAATTTGTGATGCCGAAATTTTAAAAGATACCTACAGGGCCATGTGGGGTATCAAATGAAAGGTATCAGTTTGTATTTTTCAAAGTAGTTTTGGATTTTTTTTCTTTTGAATTTTGAAGTTTGCAGAGCGATCTATATAAAATGTATGGAGCGTTTGTAGATATGGATCTATATATTACAGGAAAAATATAGAGAAGTCTGTAAAAAGAACACTTTTTGAAAAATGGTCAAAAAGGGGGGGGAATTATTTTCAAAAGGGGAGCTACCCCACCGAGTGGGATATTGAATAAAAGGTATCGGTTTGGACATATCAAAACAGTTTTAAGTACCTACTTGAGTTTCTTTTTTGTTTTGTGATAGTAAATGTTGTTTTTACCCATAAAGTCTCTTACTTTAAATAAATTAATAAGTAAAATAAGTATACTTAATGTAAATTTTACTAGGCTCTTGTAAACTAATTATAGGTACATAATATAAATTTTGCTAGGTTAGGCCTACTTTTTTCACGCTATAAGCGAAATACCTTCATATCAAAAAGAAACATATTACGTACTTACTTGTACATAACATTTTATAGTCTTAACTTTCGGAATTTCAAGGTAGGTATTTTAAAATGTTATCTCTGGCTGCGTTACAGAAGAATTCAAGCAATCAAAATGAGCACAATAGGTATTACACTAATTTATTATTAATGCGAATGTTTGGATGTATGGATGGATGGATGAATGGATGTTTGTTACCTCTTCACGCAAAAACTACTGAACGGATCGGGCTGAAATTTTGCATTATGGGTAATTCTAATCCTGGAATCAAACATAGGCTTACTTTTTATCCCATAAATCAGTTCGCATGGGATAGAAATCACCTTTCAACGTTTCCATAGAAACAACGCGTGCGAAGCCGAGGGCATAAACGAGTAGTCTATAAATGTTCTTTGCCTTATTAAGTAAGTATTTTACTGATTTCAATCAAATATTCAATAAATTCAATAAATATTCAAATCGTGCGTTAGTTGCTTAGAAAACCATCAAATTGTTCGTTCGTCCGAGCGTATACCGGACTCACGTTCCGACCGATTCTATGAAGTTAGAATAAAAAATAAAAATAAACAAATTAATTATACTAGCCTTCATTTCCTATTTCTTATGTAACCACTTATACAGGTATATTATGTATCTACAGTATCTACACACAGCAAAAAAGTCTAAGCAACACAAGTCTTCGCTGGTACAATTTATTTTTTTCATGGAATATCAAACCTTCTTTGAATAGTCAACCTCCTTATTAAACAAATTAATACTTGCAGTTTTTTTTCAGTAAATTATGTTATTAAACAATAACAAGCGACCCGCCCCGGCTTCGCACGGGTGCAATGCTGACACTAAATATACTACGGAATCGGACCCTCTCGGCCGGTACCGCCTCGCGCCGCTATGTCCCTGTATTTTAAATCTGTAATATCTTTGAAAATTAAATTACAAGCTGTAAAGGGCCATATTGATTTATAATAAATGCACAATGTGTTAATTGGTTATGGATTAATGCTGAATTGCTTAAAATAGCTATATAAATAAGTCATTATTTCTTGTAATAAGTAAAGTATAGAAAATGGTTGTTGTGGGTTCCAAGAGATAGACATATACCATCACGGACTTTTTTGAAGACCTTTTTATGGTGTACAATACCATAGTATATTATTTTGATCTATCTCGTAGGGTTCAGCCAGCGTTTGCAATGTAAGCGCAAAAAATGTGTTTATTTACGACATCACATTAGAAACCTCTGAACTATCAGTGTTTTTCTACTATATTACGCATGTATTATACATATAAACCTTCCTCTTGAATCATTCTAGCGTAGTTTTAAAGATCTAAGCATACATAGGGACAGACAGACAGACAGCGGGAGTGACTTTGTTTTATACTATGTAAAGATAACTAATTGACCGACTCTGGAGGCGTTATTGTGACACAGGTGATCCGTCTGAACAGCACCCAGTCCGAGGGCGTAGTACCACTCGTCTTCAAGACCTTCCAGGTAACATGTAGACGTGAACCAAAGCTGACTGCCCAAGAGCTCTCATCAAGGCTACAGAATGCTGATGGCCCCGCTGTTTGTCCCCAAACTGTGCGAAACAGACTGCGAGAGTATGGTCCACGTGCACGTCGTCCAACCAGATGCCCACAGGTCCGTCACGGAAATCGAGCTCGTCGTATTCAATGGTACCACGCGTGCTATGGCCGCAAGAACGATGGGACCAAAGTTTGTTCTGTGATGAATCTCTATTCGCTTTTAAGCCTGATATAGAAGAATGAGGGTATATCGTCGCTCAGGAAATGCTGAACGTGTAAGATGTGTCCAGGAAGCAAGAAGTCCACCCATACAGCGGCTGGACAGAAATGGTTTGGGCTGGTATAGCCAAAAACCGAAAAACCGACCTTGTTTTTATAAATGGCAACCTAATTGCTGAAAATTGTGTGGAACATGTGCGTCCATTTTCACAAACATTGGAGTTTACATTAATGCATGACAACGCCCGTCCGCACACAGCAAGGCGGACTCTAGAATGGCTACAGGGGGATTATGGGCATTACACCCATGTGATAAAAGCCAATAAGGCGCTTGTCAGGGGGAGGCCTGGGTCCAGCAGTGGACCAATACAGGCTATGGAGGTTGAGGTTAAGGAAAATATACTCGTTTTACCGTGGCCAGCTCAGTCGCCTGAATTGAATCCCATGGAGCATGTGTAGGATATGCTCCAAAGCAGACATAGAAGAAGCCTAGTCAAGTTCCGCTGCCACCAATTGCCTCAGGAGGAAATTAATAACCTTATTGACTCCTTGCAGAATCGATGCAGACAAGTTTTAAAACAGTCGAGGGGGAAACACCCTGTTTTAGATTTAATCTGAATGTCGAGAAGAATATAAATATAATTCAACATGAAAGTCATATTTTTGTTGATTTAATTCCATTATTTTAGAATACAAAGTACCGAAATGCAGGGCATACTTTTTGTATGTAATTTTTTTTAAGAATTTTATCGAGTGTGGTACCCTAAAAGAAATAAAGAATAAACATTAATTAAAAAAGAAAAGAAACAATTACAAATAAATCTATAAAAAAATATAAATAGAAATATTCAAAATTTGTAGGTGTTGCTTAGGCTTTTTTGATGTGTGTATTTATAAACTATGATCAAGTTAGGAGTCGCCATTTTCGGCGTAGGCATTAAGTTAGAATACTGTATAAATAACATTACCGTGGTTGCGTATTAAAATACTACGGCATCAAAGTGAAGCGATTTGTTTACAAACATTTCACATCGTATTTGGCTTGAGTATGTACCGTTGTCAAAATATTATTTTCTTAGTTTCAGTTTTGTCACTAAGCATGTAAGTACATACCTACCTACCTGGTCAATGTTCAAGCTCAGTAAATAAATACCTACATCCTATCCTTCCTATCCTTCTTCTTATCCTACTTCCTATCCTCCTTCCTATCCTCCTTCCTATCCTACTTCCTATCCTACTTCCTATTCTACTTCCTATCCTACTAATCCTACTAGTAGGATACGAATACTACTAATATTATAAATGCAAAAGTTTGTGAAATCTGAATTTTAGTTACCTAGGATCTCCAAAAGAACTGAACAGATCAAAATGAAATTTGGCGTACGTTTAAAGCAAAACCCAACTTAGATAATATGCTACTTATTATACCGAAAATACGCGTGTGAAGCCGCGGGCAAAAGCAAAGAATAAGTATAAAGCCCCACAGCCACGATTTTGAAGCACGTTTGTGTCGCGCGACTTGTTGCGATATTTGTTTGCAATACATTTTGTAGGTAGATACTAAGACGCATTCGATCTTACTACACACTGCTACGGTTTCGCATTCAGCGCGCGGCGTCTAGAAATCGCGCTTACAAAAACGCAGCGGAATCGCTCTACAAAATCGCAAGAAATCGGAGAGAGGCGGAGAATTACCGCTTTACGCTGTAAAACATAATGTCTCTCAAAAGAAACCCTGGATCATACAATGATGTTCACATCGCACAGTCATTACACCTAGTTGTTGGACGAACTATCCAACGATACCCACCCGTGGGGTACCATGGGGAAGGCGAGAAAATGATAGTCATCCCTGCTTTAGGCAGTTATTTACATAGAATTTTTTTTTAAAGATTTCATTTTTACAATAGGTATAAGTCGGCGTGATTATTAAATGTATTAGGTAATACATGTATGTATCACACTGGGAAATGGGGAAATACCGGGAAAATGTAGCCCATGACTCCTCCAACTCCCTCAAAAATGATGTTAGTCGCAATACCAGACATCCTGTATAATGTATGTGTAGGTACTCATGCTCAATTACAGACTACTTAGTTTCTGGACAAGGAACGGACAGACAGATAGCCGGACAGACGGACAGACGACATACAAAACTTTAGCTACGGGTTCCTTGTTGACTATGATCTAATAAGGATGATGTTGATTACGGCCGTTTTGTGCGTGTAGTGATACCAGCAGGGGAGACCCTCAAAGAAACGCTCGAGGGGACCCTCGCGCATACCCTCAAGGTGGCAATCAAGGTGACAATCAAGCTGACAATCAAGGTAGCACTCAAGATGTACCGTCCACGACGAAGGGTTTTTCGCGGTTATACGACCCGAACTTCGGATTCGAGCCCTACTGGCCCGGAGGAGACTGGGTGCTGGGGGTGGACATGCCGACCACGCTGTCCACCGCCTCGCCGATCCTGCTTTGTGGGGTGGATTGTCCCGAAAACTACAAAGAGTGAGTTACATTAATTACACAAAACCTGAATTCGGTTATTAATAGTTTTAAGTTCTTTTATTATTAATGAATTATAAGTTCGCTTCTAGTATAAAATCATCAAACTAATCACACTAATATTATAAATGCGAAAGTTTGGATGGATGGATGGATGGATGGATGGATGGTCGTTTGTTACCTCTTCACGCCAAAACTACTGAACGGATCGGGCTGAAATTTTGCACACAGGTAATTCTAATCTTGGAATCAACCATAGGCTACTTTTTATCCCATAAATCAGTTCCCATGGGATAGAAATCAAAAAAAACTTTAAAATTTTCCATAGAATGTACGCGGGCAAAGCCGCGGGCATAAACTAGTATTATAAATGGGAAAGTATGGATGGATGGATGTTTGTTACCTCATCACGCCAAAAAGACTGAACCGATCGGGCTGAACTATGGCATAGATGTAACTCTAAGCCTGGAATCAAACATAGGCTACTCTTTATCAAAATTTCAGCCCGATCCGTTCAGTAGTTTAGGCGTGAAGAGGTAACAAACGTTCATCCATCTATACCTACATCCATACAAACTCTCGCATTCATGATAGTGCGATGAGTTATATTCGCAGCATTAATCTTAATCTTGATAACTTTAAAATTTTCTTGGATAGACTACAGCTCAAAACTGATCTTATAATTTTATCTGAGGGCTGGCTTTCAAAAACACCGTTCTTACCATGAATAGACAACTTTAAAGGATTTGTTAACTGTTCGTCCAAAACGCGATTCGTCCAATTGCAATATAAACGCGATTCGTCCAAAACGCGATTCGTCCAAAACACGTTTCCTCAAAATGTTGTTTTACTTTCGTCGGAATCTTATATATAAACGAAATATAAGACAGTTTTTTTCTCTAAAGGCGATATTAAAATCTAGAAACATGTAGGTAAATAAAAAACTTTTTCTCCGTAAATATCGACTTTAGTGAAAAGCGCGTCAGAATAAGAGTCTTATATTTCATCTTTATACAGGACGTCCCACGGATATGCTATATGGAGGCAAAGTACCTTGAATATTGTAGATGGAACATTTTACTGGAAGAAAACATTATTTGAATTTAAAAAACAATTTAAACTGCATTCATAGATATTTAAATAATTACATGGTTGAACCGGGAATCGAACCTGTTACACGAGAAAAATAATCACCTGTAGCTTTATCATACCGATCGAAAGGCTTCATCATCAGGATTATTTTTTGCTAAATAACATAGTTTCAGAAATAAAAGGGAGACCATGAATTTTAACATTTTTAATACAAAATTATTCAATTCGAGTCCCTTCCTGTTGTATACAAAGTCGCACTCTTTTGATTATTTCGCTCCCTGTCGATTTTTTGATTTTGTTGTGGTAGAGATTAAGAATAATACGTCTAAGTTCTGCTTGTAGCTCGTCGACACTTTCATACTGGTTTTGTAAGTAACCCCCCTGCATATCACAATGCAGGTTAGAATCCGTTTTTTTGTATTATTTATTAGTTCTTTTTTTAAGTTACCTAATTAAATTTATAATTTATTTTCTACTTTTAAAACTCCTACGATTTACAGGTTTGGATTAAAAACTGCATGTGTTATTCAGGGGGCTACTTAATTCTGCCGCTGTCTGTACAAAATGAAGGAATCAGTGGGGTCGGTTTTGAGAGGCAAGGACGAGCAAACGTCGCGCTGGGAAGGCGAGAAAGGAAGGCGAGAGACGCGGAATGGCCGGCACGCGCGCAATTTCACTGGCCGTTTGTTATTAATTTGTTTTTTGCACTAAAATAACACTCTTTCGCAAATGAATAAAACCATAATCGCCTAAAGTACTTATTAGGGAACACGTAGACGAAATTTTATTGAAATATGATAAGTAACTAGCAAATGAAACTGCTCTTTCCCTAGAAGTTTTTGTGCAAAAAAAGTTTTGTATGGAGTCAAGTTATGTCAATCGTGTTTCGACTCCTATAACTTACTAACTAGAATCCTAAACTTTTGATTCTTATCATAAAATTATAAAAAAATCAATGTTTTTTTGCACTAAAATTGATTTTCCGCATATTAAAAACGTGGGTTTTGAGACTCACTTCACCTTAACGTAACTTACGAGCTACAAATTCTGTGTGATCGTCGATCATCGCCGCGCACCGTTCAATATTACCTATTATTTTAGGTATGAGTAGGTAGGTACTAGGTAGGTATAATGCGTATATTGCTGGCGATCGACTCGAAAGGATTTCGCGATCGACTGGTACTTAGATCGCGATCGACCGTTTGAGCACCCCTGTCTCAGTGTGTCCTCGGGTCATGTCGCGACTCGAACATCAGCATCGGTCAATTAGGATGCATAAGCTGATCTTCGCAAAAACCCTGCTAGATACATTGTTTGTTCCCAGTCTGGGAAAAGTCTGCGTGATGAGTATGAAGTGGCAAAAACATGAAACGGAATATGAAAAGTGCCCATCGAATAATGCTCTGAAATATTTCCACACTCGGTGGGATGGTGGCGAGCACATGTTTTCTGGAGAAATGTGGCAGAAGCTACGGTGCGCGGGGAAAATTCCGCTCACTAATGATTACTCCATGAGTTATTATACATACGACTCGTACTGCAAGTATCTCAGCGACCAGTGCGAAGAGGTGCCAGAAGGTAACATTTTTCTTCATCTTTTTACCGACTTCAAAAAAGGGGAAGGTTCTATGTTCGGCTTTATGAAATAAGATAATCTTTATTTGGTGCTCAGATAGGTACAGTTACCAGTATTTTAAAGTAGATGTGCATTTAGTTTGTTACAGTTAAGATGCGCGACTGCGAATGATCGGTACTACTTTACCCATTCGACTTTAATATTAGTAATATACTAATCTTCAAAGTCGAATGACAACTACTTATTAGTAATTACTAATGCCTCTACGAATTGATCGAGCCGTGGAATAACAAATTGAGTTCGACTGCCCGACTCGAGCAGTTGCCACTACTAACCATATCTATCAGTAACTAATTTGGTTAGTAATGGCGAGTCGGGCAGTGTCGACGCGAAATCAATTTTATTCGGCACCACTCGCCATTACTAACCAAATTAGTTACTAATTTGCCCATGAATGAAATATTAATACTTATGAATGATTTGTGAAGTCGAATAACTTGAATGAAATCATTCACAATCGCGCATCTTTATGTTACAGTTATAATTACTACTAACAAACACCATCACCATGAAAGATACCTAGGACCTAGGTAGATTCATATATTAAGAACGTATAACAATTACTACACACTACTGTGTTTTTATGTACGTTCGCCGATTTCTTCAATAATTTCATATCGATTTTTATAATTATTTTGTTATTGCATAGAGAGGAATTATCCCGCAAAACTTAAAAAGCATAGTAAAAGGAATTTACTTAATTACGGCAAATTACTTTTCCGTTATTATCCGTTATCTTATTATACTACGTGCAGTCAGACGCAAAAATGCTGGAATATCTTGCGCGTCCAATATAACAATGGATCCAGAGTGCTACTGGGACTGCCCCTTGCCCGTTGATGACTTCTACGCAATCATCCGCAACAGAACAGCATCCCTGATGCGCCGATATTGTTTTTTCTTTGTATCTTATAGCGTTTCCTATAGCGAAATATCTATGTGTTATTGTTAAAATGGTACTTAAAGGTATATAGAATGTAACGACATCAAGTGATAAAAAAATACAAAATCAAATAAACAAATCTTTCCTGTTTATAATATTAGTGTAGATTAACAAATGCAGTTATTGGTGTGCTAATAAATCCTCGAGATACATTTTTCTATACGTCATTCCGAATCGAATTCGAATGAGCTACTGCACATATTTTTAGGAGCTTGATCAAGAATTAACACCTTTTTGAACTTGTTGACTTGACTATGGGTTCTTTTTATCTCGCGCCGAATCTTTCTACGTTTTAATCAGCACCAATAAAACAAAAAACTCTGCAGGTAATACACACTATACCATGTTCGTCCACCTGGGTAAATGCATGGGAATAGGGTTCGCTGATCCGGACAACGGACCGTACAGAGGCGATACCTGGAAGGAGTTATTCCAGACTCACTTCGATTGGGGGAGGCAGGAAAAGCGAGCGGACTTCTGGTTGGACTCCGTTTACGAGCGAATGGACTTGCTGAAGCAGACGCCCTTCGTGCCGCATCGCTGGCCCGCCACGACGCCATCCACAGACGAAAACGACGATAACATCGACAAGTCGCAAGGAGCCGGCCCGCTGGGGCCTCCACGCGCCCAGTACGGGATGGCAGGCGCCGATTCCAACGACACGATGAAACCGACCGGGGGCCCACCCGGCCCGAAAAGCCCGGCCGGCGCTCCCGGGGGCCCTCCTCCTCCCCCTCCCGGGGGCCCTCCCCCTCCCCCTCCCGGGGGCCCTCCTCCTCCCCCTCCCGGGGGCCCTCCTCCTCCCCTTCTTCGCAAACAGCTAAGGGAAGGCGTGTCTGAGCAGGAGCCGCCTGCGCTCAGCGAAGTCCTAGAAGCTTGGCAAGACTACCTGCGTGTCTTGCGTTAGATTTGTTTTTAATAAAATATCTAATAAATTAAATTTTGTACTCTTGCTCGTTCCTATACCATGGAGAATAGCGGTGGATGTTGGTGTTACGATCTGTGGTTCATCACAGTCTTCGCCCGTGCCTCAGGTTCAACACTGCTTCTTACATCTCTCGAAATAGATGTTGCAGAGATGCGGATTTCAACATTATACCTACAGAGAATTTTGCTTGCTTTCTTGTGATACACCTTGCTTTCTCCTACTCCTTCCAGTTCCTCCCCATTACGAGAAATATTCTTTAAGGTAGACCTTCATAGCACGTGTTACGATGCTACGAAGCCTACGAGGGATCTATGTGGCATACAAAAGACTTCAACGCGCACTCACTTCATTACTGCACACTGATATTATTTCGTAGACCATCGTAGCGCGTGCTACGACGCTACGGGTGGACTGGCAGCGGCAACGCTAACTAGATATCACGCATTTATGTCTGTGTAGAGCAGGGCTTGAAAGCGGTATAGGTATAGGGTTAAGCTACCGGTAAAAAATTACGGTACCGTTTTGATTTAAAGGTAGACCTATACCGGTATACAATAACGGTATTGGTACAGGTATAAAATAACGGTACCATTATTTTATGGGTACCGGTAGCTACCTGTATTTTTCTGGTACCGTAACGTAATTCATTTCGGTACCGAAAAACGCGTGAGTAAACGACGCTAGTGCTCTGTTTACAGTTCGCTCGATAGGAATGCCACTTGCCTTGTCGAACGAGGTTTCACTCTAACACACTTCTTAATACACAACTATGACGTCACGGTCGTTCTTATATTCGTCAATTCGGCTTCTTTCCTTGTAAAAGGGAAGCATGGGGAGAATGCGAAAATATGCTTTTTATTGTTTCTTTTCATTCAGCGTGGAGACTAGATTGTCTACACTAAGTGCCAAATATTAGCGTTATAAGTGCCTTGCATTTGCATTTTTGCATTACAGCTAAATGCTGAATTTACTCCTTTTGTCTAAGTTTATTAGTTTTAATTAAGTAGTACGTATATTTTTGTTTTGTGTATTTTCTAAATTAAGGCAATAAATGATTTTCTATTCTATTCTATTCTAATTTAATACGTACTAATAATAATTTTCAAAAATTTTAAGCAGTGCCCTTTTTTGATTTCATGAAGGTCAACGACCTGTATTGCCAAGATATCTGGCATCTGGTTTTCTTATAACTGTTTGGTCCCTGACTGTGACAAGGCATTTTCACACAAGAAAAACATTTTTTTTCTCACACAAGAATACATTATTTTATACCGGTATACATACTGGTACCGGTATAAATACCGGTATACATACCGGTACCGGTATAAATGCCGGTACATACCGGTACCGGTATAAATACCGGTATACATACTGGTACCGAAATAAATACCAGTATACATACTGGTACCTGTATAAATACCGGTATACATACTGGTACCGGTATAAATAACGGTATACATACCGATATTATTACCGCAATACATACCGGTATAAATACCGTGATTATTACTGGAAAACATATAAATACCGATATCGGCATACATACCGGTACCGGTATAAATACCGGTATACATACTGGTACCGGTTTAAATACCAGTATACATACTGGTACCGATATAAATACCGGTATACATACTGGTACCGGTATAAATACCGGTATTATTACCCTAATACATACAGACCGGTATAAATACTGGTTCCGGTATAAATACCGGTATACATACTGGTACTGGTATAAATACCGGTATACATACTGGTACCGGTATAAATACCGGTATACAAACCGGTATTATTACCGCAACACATACCGGTATAAATACCGGTATTATTACTGGAAAACATACATAACGATACTGGTATAAATACCAGTATACATACCGGTACCGGTATAAATACCGGTAAACATACCGATATGATTACTGGAAAACAAACCGGTATCTATCTATCTATCTATAGCGGTCTGGTCCCTGACTGTGACAAGGCATTTTCACACAAGAAAAACATTTTTTTTTCACACATGAAAAACATTATTTTATACCGGTATACATACTGGTACCGGTATAAATATCGGTATACATACCGGTATTATTACCGCAATACATACCGGTATAAATACCGGTATTATTACTGGAAAACTTATAAATATCGATATCGGTATACATACCGGTATACATACCGGTACCGGTATAAATACCGGTATACATACTGTTACCGGTATAAATACCAGTATACATACTGGTACCGATATAAATACCGGTATACATACCGGTACCCGTATAAATACCGGTATACATACCGGTACCACTATAAATAGCGGTATGTATACCAGTACCGGTATGTATACCGGTATTTATACCGTTGCCGGTATGTATACCGTATGTTTTATAAGTACCGGTATTTACACCGGTATGTATTGCGGTAATAATACTGTTATTTATGAAACCTACCGGTATAAATACTGGTATACATTTCTATACCAGTATACATACCGGTACCGGTATAAATACCGGTATATAATAATATAATAATAATATAATCGGTAGGTAAAAATACCGGTATGTTTACTGGTAATGATACCGGTACCAGTATAAATAGCTTTATGTATACCGGTACCGTTATTTATACCGGTATGTTTTATAAATAACGGTATTATTACCGCAATACATACCGGTGTAAATACCGGTACTTATAAAACATACGGTATACATACCGGCACCGGTATACATACCGGTACCGGTATACATACCGCTATTTATACTGGTGCCGGTATGTAAACCGGTATTTATACGGGTACCGGTATTTATACCGGTATGTATTGCGGTATTAATACCGGTATGTATACCGGTATTTATAGAACATACCGGTAATACCGGTATTATAACTGGAAAGCATACCGGTATAAATACTGGTATACATACCGGTACCGGTATAAATATCGGTATACATATCGGTACCGGTATAAATACCGGTATACATACCAGTACCGGTATACATACCGGTATACAGACCGGTACCAGTATAAATAGCGGTATATATATACTGGTACCGGTATGTATACCGGTATGTTTTATAAATGTTTTATAAATACCGGTACCGGTATGCATACCGGCATTTTTACTGGTACCGGTATGTATTCCAGTATTTATACCGATACCGATATGTGTACCGGTACTTATACCGGTACCGGTATTTATACCGGTATGATTTTCAGTAATAATACCGGTATTTATACCGTTATTTATACCGGTATGTTTTAAAAATACCGGTATTATTATCGCAATACATACCGGTGTAAATACCGGTATACATACCGGTATTATTACTGCAATACATACCGGTATATATACCGGTACCCGTATAAATACCGATATACATACCGGTACCAGTATAAATAGCGGTATTGTCATGTTACGGAATAAAAGATGTTGATAGGGTATTGACAACCACGTTTATATATATATACACAAGTGTCCAATTATAGAAAATAAAACTAAAGGTAGATTATCATTAATGGTCTGCGACCCTTAATATAACTAGGGCCTTAAAATAAACAGTCAGATTGGACGCAGGGAATCCTAAATGACCCTTGCAAAAAGTCGGTGTGAAGCACCGAATATTAATCGGGACACGTGAGAATTGGTCCAGTTTAGTATAAGTGGGTATGAAGTACCCCAAATATAATTACAAACTTTATGAAATATGTAGGGTGAGAAGCACCCTAACTTAATACGACTCGTATAAAAACGGGCCTTTTTGTGAATAAGCTCGGGCGTGAAGCGCCCACATACGTAGGGTGAGAAGCACCCTAACTTAAGACCTAGTCCTTCCTACCGAACCTAACAGGATCCTACCTACCTAACCGGGGAAGAGAGAAAACAGGAAACCTTATCTTTTAATGCACAACCGGAAGAATAGAAAACTAATTAATTGGAAGGAGTATCACAAATAACAAGCCACGCCAGATTCGTAATCAGCTCGCCATCACGCACAGGAAGGAGAACGTCGGGCAGCAACTCAGGTCACCACACGGGACGCAGATGGGGACGTCCGCTCGTGAGTAGAGTAGGTACTTCGGCTCACGGGTTATGATCGGGGCGGCCTGCCCGCGATCTGTGTGGTGTTGGGAACGTCTCTCACGCTCCCAGGGTGCCACTCGACATGAATATGAAGAGATGGAAAATGGTTAGAACAGCACAGAAATCAATTTGCACAGCAAGAGGTTCTTTTATAAGTTATCTTATTTTTTAAGATTCTAAAACATTATTTCACTGGATTTTCACTGTAAAAACTTGAAAAAGACTTTATTAGAGAGCCCACATAATTGAGCCAAAGTAATTGGCTTGAAAAACTTCTGAAAATAAAACTTTGCTGAAAAATACTGAAAATCAATCCTTTCCTCTCGCTGACTTTTTCCGGAGTCCCGACATTCTTTTTCTTTTCTTCCATTAGCTGTCATATTCGAAAAAGACTACTAGCTTTTAAAATAATGTCATAAAAACAAGAAAATAGGTTCGATAATTCAGAATGAAACCTTTTCTCGAAGCGAACCCTACAGTATGTATACCGGTACCGGTATGTATTCCGGTATTTATACCGGTACCGATATGTATACCGGTATTTGTACCGGTGCCGGTATGTACACCGGTATTCATACCATTATCGCAATACATACCCCCATAAATCAGTTCACATGGGATAAAAATCACCTTTGAACGTTTCCATAGAAACAACGCGTGCAAAGCCGCGGGCATAAACTAGTAGTAAATAAACGCAGCCTGCCGCCGCCGCCGCGCCGGCGGTGGCCAGTGCGCGGTGTGGCCCCGTGCGTGCAACGCAGTGAGGGATGTGGATATTTCGACCACGGCGGCCAGTCTCATCGACCAAGATGGGCAGGACATATTATAGTGCACAAGTGTGTGCGCAAACATAGGTGCACTCTCTATGCCCTCACTCTCATAATCCGAT
The DNA here is from genome assembly GCA_949316285.1 of Eupithecia subumbrata. Lineage (NCBI taxonomy): Eukaryota > Metazoa > Arthropoda > Insecta > Lepidoptera > Geometridae > Eupithecia > Eupithecia subumbrata. The sequence goes on along the minus strand of OX438641.1, from coordinate 18,168,716 downwards.
AGGACGGCAGACCGACACGGCCGGGGAGAGGTCAAGCGATAGACCAACGGCTTAAGCCGTCTAACACCGCCAACTTGCTAGAAAAGACCCAATAATACAAATCTTGGCCCGACCCGGGATTTGAACACGGGACCTCATTTTCAGCGGTTGAACAAGCGACCACTAGACCAACGAGGCAGTCGGATAAAAGTAAATGTCCTGCCACAGAAATAATAGATACCTACATTTACTCTACGTTTATTCCAAAATGTTTAAAAATAAATGTCCATCCGTGCGAAGCCGGGTCGGGCCGCTAGTTTTTAAATATAATTGCAACTTGGCTCAGCTAAGCAAACGGTTATACGAAATAAAACTTCGAAACGCACGAGTCACACGACTGTCCGGTCTCACTCGCTCGACTAGAACGGAACTGGCTCGATAGAATCTGCAGCTGAGCCGAGAGCTATTTATAGTTTTCTCATTTCGGTACTCTTATTTTAAAATTACGCTACTGCTAAAAATAAAGCTATCGCTATTTTTCGGTATCGGAACATAACGGTACCGTTATATAAGGATATCGTAATATAAAGGTATGACGTCATACCGTTAACCTTTTCATACCGGTATTTTCCGGTTATTCAAGCCCTGGTTCAGAGTCTGTGCGAGACCTTTAGAGCTGTCAGTAGTAGTAGGGGAGAGTAGTTTGATAATACCGTGCTTATACAAATAATTCGTTATTAATGATATTTATATTATATATATTATATTTTAATATTATATTAAACTTTATAGTAATATTACTTATAATACAGTGTATTGCGAAAAAATACGCGTGAAAAGCTCTGTTTTTAGTCTTAAAATGTAATCTTGTGAAAAAAAATACAAAATGTGAATCAGTCTCAGTATAAATACTTAAAATTAATAACTATTATAACGAAATATATAAAATATTTATTTTAAAATAATCTTTACGTTTAATGTTTGTTTAAAATAACAATAAAAACTATTATTTGTACTAATCACCATAAATAACAATGTCGTTCTTGGCCGCTGTTTTAATTTTGCTGCCATTGCTCACGGCTTGCAGAGCACTCTTCATATTATGCGGATCCCACGACCTCTTTTTTTTTTCTTGACCTTCCATCCTGTAAATAGAATATATTAATCTATTATGTAATATTTATTATCTTTGGTAAATTATTTTAAATAAACGTAGTTTTATACTCAATCTTTTTATTTCATTTAAATTTATACTTAGGTAAATAACGTTATGTGTTAGGTATAAAATAATTTGATAGGACGTACACATAAATATGTTATTTTTAAGTACCTATGTTAAATAAAATAAAAATCATATCAATTAATTGAAATTATACTAACTAAAATAAGATGATGATAGTGTTAGTTTTTTTGTAACCGACAATTTTACAAGTTCATACATGGTAATTCCGCGCGGCAGTTGGATAATACCGCGCCCTGGGCACGGAATTATCGGACATGTTCATTTTGTTTTATAACCCCAAAAAAACAAACAAAAGTAAAAACAATGGAGAATACTATAGCACACACTAAATTTGCAGTATGTTTAACATAGAAGTGCATTTGAATAATAATGAAATATGTAAAAGTAATGAACTCACCTCTTATCAAAAACAGCCGAAAAAATATAGCGAGCAAACCGAAAAACTTCAAACGCACGTGTTCCTTCTCTGAGCGATCGGAGCGGACTGCCGTGGCTCGTGGGGGGGGGTTGTGTGTCTTGCACTATGATATTATTAGCACGCCAGGCAGTTGCTATGCGTAGTTAGCGGGATACGAAGGGGCACGGAATTATCAACCGCGCGGTAATACCGAACTCTCCCCTAATAGTAAGATATTGAGAGTTCTAGACCACTTGATGTCTGTTAGAAGACACTATCATCGTTCGCTTCGCTCACTCCGATGTGCCGTGTGTTCTATCAGACACCAAGTGGTCTAAAACTCGCAATACCTTATTTGAAAAATCCCGTAAATATAGCTAAAGAAATAGTAGCTAGGCGCCCTGTATCCATTAGCATCTGCAGCTCTGAAATGGTGAAAGAGCGATTGAGACGGCGGGGACGTGGATAACTCGGACTGGTCGAGGCTTTGCTTTAGTGATGTTTCACTAACACAGCAAATCCTCGGCTTCCTACCCCACCTTAGTTTGTTAGTTAAATAAATCTGTGTAGAATCTACTGCATTATGAGAAAAAACAGTAGAGCGAACCATGGTAAGAACGCTCAAGAGTCCGAGGTAGGTTTATCTCTCCCATCTGTGTTGCTTCATTCATACAGTTGGGAAACATTACATAGATAGATATTTTTATTATACATAGAAAACACCCAGACCAGACATGGAAATAGATACGTGATTAGATTGTTCCATCTATCTGACGATATAATATATCTACGATAAGTAAGTGATACTTATAAAGACACGTGATCACGTAAGACCTAATAATATAAGATGATATGAGTAGAGAATAGACGTTCCAAGGTACGGATTTTTTAATTGTTTTACTATAAATCATGGGTGGACAGAATTCAAGGGATAATATAGAAGTAGAACAGTCCCCTCCATAACTACTGCAGCATCATCACAAACAGCAGGATTTGAACTAGCAGAGATCTTATTGATAGTTTTGCTAATTATTGTGGCATTGGCGAGTCTTGTCAACTTAAGGGAGAAGGCGAAGGATTATGTTATTAATACAATTGAAAAGAGAATAAACAAAAGAAGCATTCAAGGAGCGAATAATGTAGTCTAATATTGCGTCTGTGGAAAATAAAAAAACAGAGTGGAGTCCGGACATTTTATCAGTAAACAAGCTTTGTGGAGCAGTTCCAAGTATCATGCGGTTATCTATGGATTCTTTACAGAGTTTATTGGTGGAGTTAAAAGTGATTAGAGACTGGATTATAAAATTAAATAAAGAAAAACGGTGTACGGTTCAAGGTTCTAAACTAATGACAATAGCAATGTCTGGGTTAAATCAAAATAAGTGTTTTCTTTATTTAGACGATTTAACGTCTCAGCTGGCACGAGGCCATAAAGTGGCCTGTCAAAAAATAGCCCTTCTGAGAGGTTAATAGTAATAGGGAAAAGCTTGTCTCACCATAGCAAAAACTTAATAGATGTATTTGAAAGACTTAGAGTCGCCACACACGGGCCACCGGCCACAGCCACAAACGCCGCCACGAGAAGCTAGAAGCGGCCGCAAAGGTAGCTGAAGCTCGCTACAGCCACTTGTGGCCGGTGATCGCCACTTGCGGTCGTTGGCTGCTACTTTTTTAACCCATGCATGACGGGATGATGTAAAAGTGTTTTGTGTAAAGATGTATAAAGGACGGGATCAGCCGCGAAGGTTAGGTTAGGTTACTCAGTCGGTTGCCGTAGGGCTCCCCCTAAGAGAAGTAAATTTGAAGTTAAATCCATCTAAGTGTAGGTATTTTACCGGATTCAAGGAAAATAGGACTAAGGAATGTCAAGAATCATTTGAGTTTTAATCAAGACACCTATATTGCAATATCCTAATTTTGAAAGTGGAAATGTTTTTACGCTTCAGACCGATGCTTCAGGACTCGCGTTAGGTGTGGTATGGTCAAATGGTGATAATAAACCTGTCGCGTACGCAAGAAGGCAATTAAATAAGGCTGAAATTAATTATCCAACAATACATAAGGAATTGTTAGCAATCGTGTGGGCTAGGAATATGATTTACCTCAACAGCCTTTATTGGTCCACTGCTGGACGCAGGCCTAGGATAAGCGCCTTATTAGCTTTTATCTCATGGGAGGTAATGCCCATAATCCCCTCGCTGGGCATGCAGGTTGAGGTTCGCAGTTTAGTGGTAGAATTGCTCGTGTGCGTTACCCCAGCCAGATTTTGTCGAAAATCACATTTTTTTTTAAGTAGATAATTAGAAGTCCAACTTCTTCAATTGTTGTGCTGATTTTTAAATTTGTTTTGTTTATGGTTTTTTAGTTATTTGACAAAAACAGATCTGGCTGGCGTAACGTTACCCCAGCCAGATGTTTTGTTAATTAAAGGGTTTATTGAAATAAACTTTAGGTACATAATTAGTATTCTGAACGAGGTAAATGTTGCCACAAAATTTGAATTTGTATCGTTTATGGTTTCGGAGATATTCAAAATCCTGCTGGGGTAACGTTTACGTGTTCGCTGTATCTCCGAAACGGCTAAGCGAATATGTATAATTTTTTGTACACAGCTTCTATGAATTTGTTATAATTTGTTGGCCAATAAAGAAAAACAAAATAATGCACCGTTTAGAAGTATTTTAATTAATAAAAAAACTCAAAAATAGCTCCTAGCTCTTCAAAAAAGAGCTCTAAAGCCTTATTTGAAACGTCATTTTGTAGCTTACAACTGCCTTCAAATGTTTGTAAATTTTCATTAGAATCCTGTAGGTATTTATTAAGTTACAACGATATTTAATTCAGTTCTCGTAACGATGCGCTCCGGAGATTTTAAGCCTCCGATTTACTGAGTTCCTTGTGGATTTAAAAGTTGAATAAGATATCATTAATTAGTATTTTAGTTCAATTTTCTACCTGTAAAATTTCAGCGTAATACGATTTGTAATTACTGAGATAATTAAAAGAAAGACATTAGGTAGTGCATGATCATGGCAACCCGACCAAGTATAGATGGTTACGAAAAAGCGGCCGCGTAGTACTTTATACTAACTTTTGAAATTAATAGGATAGTTTTAAACGTAAAGTACAGTTACGTACAGAAGTGTAAAACGAAAACAATATCATCTTAATTTGAGTATTTTTATTTACAAATCATGTCTTATAAACTTACAAAGAAAAATGCGAAGTACCTAAACACTTTAATTTAGTTATATATTTTCTTATAGCAGCATAATAAATGTTCATTGGCTCAACATAATTATAAATTAATTTCAGCGTAATACGATTTGTAATTACCGAGATAATTAAAAGAAAGACATTAGGTAGTGCATGATCATGGCAACCCGACCAAGTATAGATGGTTACGAAAAAGCGGCCGCGTAGTACTTTATACTAACTTTTGAAATTAATAGGATAGTTTTAAACGTAAAGTACAGTTACGTACAGAAGTGTAAAACGAAAACAATATCATCTTAATTTGAGTATTTTTATTTACAAATCATGTCTTATAAACTTACAAAGAAAAATGCGAAGTACCTAAACACTTTAATTTAGTTATATATTTTCTTATAGCAGCATAATAAATGTTCATTGGCTCAACATAATTATAAATTAACTTCAAAAAGATTAACATTGATTTTCAAATCATGAACTAACAATCACATAATAAATTATTGACTGACATTATTATTTTAAGAGCACATTACGATGACTGGCTGGCTAGTATTCTTATAAAAATAGTTTTATTATTAAAATCACAGATCATTATTAAAACTAAATTAAATCACATTGTACTTAGTAAAATGTTCGATTTTAAATATCAAAATAAACTTTCGGACATAGATACAGCTCTAATATAGTTATATTGTTTTAAAATCACAGATCGATAATTTTAAAAACAAAGAAAATATTTACAATATGTACCAACTTTTTAACACCCTAAAAATCACAGATCATATAAAACTATACAAAATCACAGTGCGTTTCATAAAATATTTACAGTAGGAAATGGTTTGATTTCAAATATGTACTACAATAATCTTTCGTACATATATACCTCTATAGTTCTAAAGTAAAAACTAAATATAGTTATATTGTTTTAAAATCACAGATCAATAATTTTCAAATCAAATAAAATTCTTAAAATAGATATCTACTTTTTAACACTAGTTAATAGCTCTAGTGACAGTTGAACGACAGTGAACTTTTTACAGTCATAGTGCTTTTATTTTCACGTTACAGCTAGACCTCCAAGGATGTTTTGTTCCTCTAAGCTCAGGAGGAATTGTCAGAATAAGCATTTAAATCACATCAACATTTAAAAAATTAGATACAAATATAATCATATGTCATCAGATTGCAACGTATAAATAATCGCATGAGGCATTATTTCTGTTTTATTTTTTTGAATTTTGGTGTACATATCGTCATAACATTGAAATGTCCGATTATGTTTCCGAAAGCAATGAGCTTTATAGTGACCAATCCCTTCTGAGCTTAGAGGTGGATCAAATTCAATGATAGACAAAATCTCATAGAATCTTTCGTTGATCTCAATATTGACAGGAACATCATTGAATAGAATACGGATATCATGAATCTCAAACATTATCAAACTGTTCAAATTATAGTTGAAGCTTACTGTTCCTTTTTTACAACAATAACAGAGGGGTGGTAAATCGTCCTTCATTCCCGATTCTACAGCCTCTTGTAATTTTGTAATACCTTTCTGATTTATTATATTTATATTTAGTGGCAAGTATTTACATTCAAAATGTGTTTTGTTTTCGTGATTAGTGCAATTTTCGTTTGAACAAGTTCTTTTTCTAGTAGCGGAAAAGTATGATGTGCAGATTTCTTCGAGTATTTTTGTGACGTTACATGCACAGTTTATTACATTGCACCTAGTTTCATCATTGATTTCAATTCCAGGGCAAAAAATACTTGATAAAAGTATATCTCGCGTGTCATAAAGTTTTTGATTAAATCTCTTTGCAGTAGCAAGGTCTGCGATGAACTTCGTAAAAGCATCAACACAATTATTAATTTCTTGCCTGAACACAAGTCTGTCTTTGTAAGCTATGGCAAATGTTTGCGAGATGGCGTCAAATGCACAAGTATTAGTAAGAATTAGTTTTTTATTTTTAGATATGGCAATGTTTCCATTTTGTAGTATATATATGGGTCTCAAGTTATAATTTGCTTTGTTATGAGGAACAGCAAGACCTCTCCAGTTTCCGGCCGCAAAGGTAGCTGAAGCTCGCTACAGCCACTTGTGGCCGGTGATCGCCACTTGCGGTCGTTGGCTGCTACTTTTTTAACCCATGCATGACGGGATGATGTAAAAGTGTTTTGTGTAAAGATGTATAAAGGACGGGATCAGCCGCGAAGGTTAGGTTAGGTTACTCAGTCGGTTGCCGTAGGGCTCCCCCTAAGAGAAGTAAATTTGAAGTTAAATCCATCTAAGTGTAGGTATTTTACCGGATTCAAGGAAAATAGGACTAAGGAATGTCAAGAATCATTTGAGTTTTAATCAAGACACCTATATTGCAATATCCTAATTTTGAAAGTGGAAATGTTTTTACGCTTCAGACCGATGCTTCAGGACTCGCGTTAGGTGTGGTATGGTCAAATGGTGATAATAAACCTGTCGCGTACGCAAGAAGGCAATTAAATAAGGCTGAAATTAATTATCCAACAATACATAAGGAATTGTTAGCAATCGTGTGGGCTAGGAATATGATTTACCTCAACAGCCTTTATTGGTCCACTGCTGGACGCAGGCCTAGGATAAGCGCCTTATTAGCTTTTATCTCATGGGAGGTAATGCCCATAATCCCCTCGCTGGGCATGCAGGTTGAGGTTCGCAGTTTAGTGGTAGAATTGCTCGTGTGTAGGGATTGCATTATCCGGATAATTTTCTTATCCGGATAATATGGATTTCATCATTCACTTATCCGGATAATCCGGATAATTCGGATAATTCGAAGAACTGTAGAATTAAAAGGCAGAATTGTAATTTTAAACAAGCTTTTGCACGCAGTTGCCCGAGAATAAAGGCTTTATGTTATTCCAGTGTATGGTATAACTACTTAACAAAAAAACCTACTCCGATCAGTAGTTTTGACGCGACAAGGTAACGCTCGATTTATCTATCCATGTTTACAAACTTTCTGATCACACTTAAAATAGAGTTTCGATGTTACCTCTTCCCGCCAAAACTAAAGAACGGATAGGGTGGAAATTATTCGTAGGTGAGATAAGGTAATGCTACTCTATGTTGATGATGTAATAATTAATCTGGATTGTCATATTGGCTATTTTTTTTCTCGGAAAAACGCGGGCGAAACCGCGATCTAGTTTTCTAGAGAGTTTTAAGTGTGATGGTGATTCGAATATCTTGATTTGATCCTAACATCTAATCTAACTTGATTTGATCCTAACATCTAATTATCTTCTCCATTATTAAAATTTGTTATAGTTAACTGACTAACTAAGCAAACTAAAAATATGAATGAAACAGCATATTTTTTTATGAATCATTTTTATTCAGCTTTCAATAGCTTAATTATGTATCTAGGTTATAAATAGGTAGATATCATTATGAAATTTAAGAATATCTATGTTTTTACACTAGTTAAAAAAAATCTTAAATCTACATTATGTTAAATCAGTCCTTAATATACTGGTTGATTTCCTTCAAATAAAATTAAAAAATATGAAATATACACATACTCTTTGTCAGTATTCGTATTAAGCTGTACTTTAAAATTAACATAAGTCTAAATAATTTAATAACAAAACTAAACATTTTTTTGCCGTCGGCCATTCGAATGCCTCTTTTTTTATAATATTTTGCTTCATCAGTATTTATAATCAATACAATAGCTAAAAATCAAATCAACAAAATAAAATTTAAAGAAAAAACTAAAACATTAACACTGTTTGAAAATCTTTGTCACACAAAAATAAGTTGGAATAAAAATTTACTCATTACTTTAATAGAACAATAACATTAACATGACTATTGTTGTCTCTAATATGTCTGTAGCTCAACATACGATCTGAGCCACAACGTAAAGCATTTTACATATTTTTTTGGGCTAAAAACCGGGATCTTAAAAACATAAACGCATCCAAGGTTTCGTCGTTTAAGCGTGACCTTAATTTATTACAAAAGAGTCCAGCTGTTGAAAAAGCTCTTTCTGATTCGACGCTTGTTGGCGGTATAGCCAGCAACCTACTGTATACGTCTCTTAAAATTTCACCTCGACGCCCACTGTTTTCGAATAGAGCCATTTCAATGTGGATTTGTGCGGGTAAATCCAGATCGGTTCGGCTAGTTGAAGTCGATGGCTGCTCACTTGCAAGAGTCAGTTGACGATTGAGCTGTTCTTTATATGACAGCGCCGAGGTTTCCGAATCCGATTCACACAATGTTTCTGTGCTAGAACTCATTCTTGTTGTTAAAGTGTTGCCTTCAGTCATGGCTGCAACTTCACACAGGATATCCTTAAGCTCTTCATACGTGCATTTTTTAAAAGTGTCTTCATCTTCGTTTTCGTTAAAAAATTGGCTAGGATTGTTGAGATACTTTAAGGCCCCGACAACTTTGTAGAGACGTCTCTGTTTAATCCTGGCTTTTAAGGAATTTGCCAGTTTCTGTCCAATTCGGTCCCGTTTTTCTAAAGACAGCACCAAGAATTTTATGGCTGTTTCAGCCGTTAGAATCGTGGCATCTCTACGGCAAAGTGTTTCCACTGTAGTTTTGGTCATATTGAGACTAGTGTTCAGATTTTGAAGACAGTTAAATTCATCTTCCGTGAATGTTAAAGCAGATTTAACATCAATTAAAGCTTTTTGTACACATTTTTTTAGTTTTAAGAAACGTTCGATCATCGTTGCTAGACTGTTCCATCGTGTTTTGCAGTCTAGGAGTAGTTGTAGCTCCTTGCCGAATTCGTTTTGTACGTATTTTTGTAACGTGGTATCGTTTTTCGTCGGTGAATTTTTAAATAACTTCACCACTGACCGGACTTTCTTTATTATGGCCTTGAAATCATCGTTTAATAATCCTCGTGCTCTTGTGTGCTCTATCACGAATCCATCTTCCTCATTCTCTGAATCGGAGTCTGCGCAGGTCTCAGCTTCTTCGGGTTCTTCGTTTTTTTTGTATAACACGTCTAGCACAGCTAGCTGCACAGCATGTGCAAAGCAAAGTTGGTGATACGCGACCGGCAGAATCTTTCCCACTTTTACCATTACAGGTGCGCCATCAGTTGTCATTCCAACGATGTCTTTGTATAGACGAATTCCAAATGAATCTAATCTTTTTTGTATTAGATTCCCACAAGCTTCGGCATCCATAGACCCTGAAATCCTTACTAATCCCAGACTTTTGGCTACATTATCACCATCATTCCGAAAATGAATGTTAATATTCATGTATCGGTGCGATTTCAACGAAGTCCATTCGTCCAGGGTTATTGAAAACATGACGTTTTTGTTCCGCATAACTTGTATTTCTTCCATTAGAGCTTTCTTTTCTGTGTCATATTTATTCATAATCATTTTCTTTATTGAATTTGGTGATTTTGGAAGGGTTTCTTTAGAATTTACTTCTATAAGTTTCCTAAGATCATGCGACGTACAAAATACTTTCAGTGGTATCCCATCTAGAACTACCATTCTTGATATGACGTTAGGTAGAGAATCTTTGGATTCAAAATAGTCGGTCATTTTTTGTTTTTTTAAGGGTGGACCATCGCTTCTACTTGTTGAAGCTGTAGATGTATCTTCTCGTCTTTTATTGGCGGTAACAGATGCACTGTTTTTTGAATCAATTGAATGTTTCTTCAGCAGGTGGTAGTGTAAAGGAGACGTGCTGCCACCCATCTTGAAAATGGTATGACAGAGTTTGCATTTAGCTTCGAGTCCATTCGTGGATCTCAAGAAGTGCTGCCATACACTGGACTTGTCACTCGACTTTTTGGTATATTCCTTAAACTCCATTATGCGTTTAATCTAAGGAATAGAAAGACAACAAATTAATATATTTAAAGAACCGCACACAATGCCGATACATTTGAGGTCGATCAGACAAATCTTTGCGCACCCACAACTTTATCGCACATTGAGAAAAGAACAGGGTTGAAGGAATAAATTAATATAATGATGATTCATTTCTATGAAAACAGAACTGGAAAATAGAGACGCTTGACCCTGGAATACTGTACTACTAAAACCGGCAAAATAACAAATTCATTAAAACCTACAAGTACTTACCTACTTCGACTGGACACATTTCCAACTCAATGCATTTACACGGACAACACAACCACTATCAATAAAACTCACGGGACGACTGGGTACCTGAACAGGTGAGTGCGCAGGAGGTGCGGCTTGTGGCGCGGGGGTAGGCAGGTATAAAGCGTAAGACAATGCGACGTATATACTTAGCCGGCTAAGCTAGCCTACGGTCACCTAGCTGTGTAGGTACCTGTCCGTAGGCTTGTGTAACCAGAAATGCACGAATAAAGAAGTTTGAGGTTATAGGTACCTTAAATATAATGTAAAGTTTCAAATTAAAGCTTATTTACGATCACGAGCTAAATTATTTGTGCATAAAAAATAATATATAGCATTTTAAAACTTATCCGAATTATCCGTATTATCCGGATTTTTTATTCATTTATCCGGATAAAAAAAATAGCCAAATTATCCGGATAATTCGGATAATTCGGATTTCGGATAATCCGGATTGCAATCTCTACTCGTGTGCGTTACCCCAGCCAGATTTTGTCGAAAATCACATTTTTTTTTAAGTAGATAATTAGAAGTCCAACTTCTTCAATTGTTGTGCTGATTTTTAAATTTGTTTTGTTTATGGTTTTTTAGTTATTTGACAAAAACAGATCTGGCTGGCGTAACGTTACCCCAGCCAGATGTTTTGTTAATTAAAGGGTTTATTGAAATAAACTTTAGGTACATAATTAGTATTCTGAACGAGGTAAATGTTGCCACAAAATTTGAATTTGTATCGTTTATGGTTTCGGAGATATTCAAAATCCTGCTGGGGTAACGTTTACGTGTTCGCTGTATCTCCGAAACGGCTAAGCGAATATGTATAATTTTTTGTACACAGCTTCTATGAATTTGTTATAATTTGTTTGCCAATAAAGAAAAACAAAATAATGCACCGTTTAGAAGTATTTTAATTAATAAAAAAACTCAAAAATAGCTCCTAGCTCTTCAAAAAAGAGCTCTAAAGCCTTATTTGAAACGTCATTTTGTAGCTTACAACTGCCTTCAAATGTTTGTAAATTTTCATTAGAATCCTGTAGGTATTTATTAAGTTACAACGATATTTAATTCAGTTCTCGTAACGATGCGCTCCGGAGATTTTAAGCCTCCGATTTACTGAGTTCCTTGTGGATTTAAAAGTTGAATAAGATATTAATTAGTATTTTAGTTCAATTTTCTACCTGTAAAATTTCAGCGTAATACGATTTGTAATTACCGAGATAATTAAAAGAAAGACATTAGGTAGTGCATGATCATGGCAACCCGACCAAGTATAGATGGTTACGAAAAAGCGGCCGCGTAGTACTTTATACTAACTTTTGAAATTAATAGGATAGTTTTAAACGTAAAGTACAGTTACGTACAGAAGTGTAAAACGAAAACAATATCATCTTAATTTGAGTATTTTTATTTACAAATCATGTCTTATAAACTTACAAAGAAAAATGCGAAGTACCTAAACACTTTAATTTAGTTATATATTTTCTTATAGCAGCATAATAAATGTTCATTGGCTCAACATAATTATAAATTAATTTCAGCGTAATACGATTTGTAATTACCGAGATAATTAAAAGAAAGACATTAGGTAGTGCATGATCATGGCAACCCGACCAAGTATAGATGGTTACGAAAAAGCGGCCGCGTAGTACTTTATACTAACTTTTGAAATTAATAGGATAGTTTTAAACGTAAAGTACAGTTACGTACAGAAGTGTAAAACGAAAACAATATCATCTTAATTTGAGTATTTTTATTTACAAATCATGTCTTATAAACTTACAAAGAAAAATGCGAAGTACCTAAACACTTTAATTTAGTTATATATTTTCTTATAGCAGCATAATAAATGTTCATTGGCTCAACATAATTATAAATTAACTTCAAAAAGATTAACATTGATTTTCAAATCATGAACTAACAATCACATAATAAATTATTGACTGACATTATTATTTTAAGAGCACATTACGATGACTGGCTGGCTAGTATTCTTATAAAAATAGTTTTATTATTAAAATCACAGATCATTATTAAAACTAAATTAAATCACATTGTACTTAGTAAAATGTTCGATTTTAAATATCAAAATAAACTTTCGGACATAGATACAGCTCTAATATAGTTATATTGTTTTAAAATCACAGATCGATAATTTTAAAAACAAAGAAAATATTTACAATATGTACCAACTTTTTAACACCCTAAAAATCACAGATCATATAAAACTATACAAAATCACAGTGCGTTTCATAAAATATTTACAGTAGGAAATGGTTTGATTTCAAATATGTACTACAATAATCTTTCGTACATATATACCTCTATAGTTCTAAAGTAAAAACTAAATATAGTTATATTGTTTTAAAATCACAGATCAATAATTTTCAAATCAAATAAAATTCTTAAAATAGATATCTACTTTTTAACACTAGTTAATAGCTCTAGTGACAGTTGAACGACAGTGAACTTTTTACAGTCATAGTGCTTTTATTTTCACGTTACAGCTAGACCTCCAAGGATGTTTTGTTCCTCTAAGCTCAGGAGGAATTGTCAGAATAAGCATTTAAATCACATCAACATTTAAAAAATTAGATACAAATATAATCATATGTCATCAGATTGCAACGTATAAATAATCGCATGAGGCATTATTTCTGTTTTATTTTTTTGAATTTTGGTGTACATATCGTCATAACATTGAAATGTCCGATTATGTTTCCGAAAGCAATGAGCTTTATAGTGACCAATCCCTTCTGAGCTTAGAGGTGGATCAAATTCAATGATAGACAAAATCTCATAGAATCTTTCGTTGATCTCAATATTGACAGGAACATCATTGAATAGAATACGGATATCATGAATCTCAAACATTATCAAACTGTTCAAATTATAGTTGAAGCTTACTGTTCCTTTTTTACAACAATAACAGAGGGGTGGTAAATCGTCCTTCATTCCCGATTCTACAGCCTCTTGTAATTTTGTAATACCTTTCTGATTTATTATATTTATATTTAGTGGCAAGTATTTACATTCAAAATGTGTTTTGTTTTCGTGATTAGTGCAATTTTCGTTTGAACAAGTTCTTTTTCTAGTAGCGGAAAAGTATGATGTGCAGATTTCTTCGAGTATTTTTGTGACGTTACATGCACAGTTTATTACATTGCACCTAGTTTCATCATTGATTTCAATTCCAGGGCAAAAAATACTTGATAAAAGTATATCTCGCGTGTCATAAAGTTTTTGATTAAATCTCTTTGCAGTAGCAAGGTCTGCGATGAACTTCGTAAAAGCATCAACACAATTATTAATTTCTTGCCTGAACACAAGTCTGTCTTTGTAAGCTATGGCAAATGTTTGCGAGATGGCGTCAAATGCACAAGTATTAGTAAGAATTAGTTTTTTATTTTTAGATATGGCAATGTTTCCATTTTGTAGTATATATATGGGTCTCAAGTTATAATTTGCTTTGTTATGAGGAACAGCAAGACCTCTCCAGTTTTCTACTTCTACAGGTTTATCCTGAAATATGGATTCTAATCCGAAATCTATATTGCTCGTTACGTTTTCTATTTTATCTATCTGTTTTTGCGACTCCTTCCTATTAATCAAATCCTTAATGCTCTTTTTGATTTGAACTTTATTTATCTTTTCCTCAGTAGTTTGAGATTCAGTTGTTTGCGAGATACTTAATTTCACAGTCCCATTTATAAAAGTGTAGTGTTGAATCAAAAATTCATCTAGTCGTATTCTCTCGTCTTTGGTGTTAAAATAAATTGTTTTTAAGTCCTTAAAATGGCTTTCAACATTTGAACTACTAGGAATATCTTTGGCATCGACAAAATAGTTGGTCATGACGTTACCCCACATAGGCAATTTTCGCAACAATCTTTTCAATGTCTCATTAACAGCCGGCAAATAATACTCATTTTGTTGTTGATATTTTACGTCAAATAATAATAAATATACCTTTTCAGTCTCAATAACGTCGTTGTAATATTTGATAAGAGGACAAATAGTACTGTCAGCCTCATAATTTTCAGGAAGTGTATCATTTTCAGGAAGAATATTTTCTTCCTGAAAATGATTATCTATGTCATCATCAATTTTGATATGGTCGTTTTTAGAAATTTTAGAAATTTTTGTTGACAAACGCTGTAAAGCTTCTTCGTATTTACCAGGGCTAATATATTCGGGTAGTGACACCGTAACAATATCATCAATAATCTTTTTAATTTATTTGTAACAATGTTGTCCGTAAATTACTTTTATACAATTAATATAAAAATATTTACATTTTTCTGAGCATTTGTCAAAACAACTTTGTTTAGGCAGTTTTTTGAAAAAATGGGATTTGTCTAGTCTGACGTAGCAAACTGGCACATGCTCAACCTGCCCTTCCAAAAGTGAAAAACACTGTGCTAAGTATACATTGGTATCTGTTTTAAGGAAAGTACGACATATTGCTTTTAATAAAGCAGCTGAATCGTCACAGATTATTTCTTTGGGTAAATGTCGATTTACTGCCCATGTACTTAACCAAGTGGCTATACATTCAGTTGTGTGTGACTGTGATGCCATATAACATAAGGGAATGCTAGTACTGGTAGTGTATGCCATAACAACATATAAAAAAGTATGTTTAGCGTCTTTAGCGCTTACTCCTGGGGGCGCTATCGTTTGAAAGATCGAACCTGTTGCGTCTAAGGATAAAACAGTATGTGTATTTTTTAAAATCTCATCGTAATATTTACTTTGTTCGTTTGTCCAGAAGTAAACAAAAAACGGTACCTACAAGTGAAAAATTGTGTATGTATGTATTAAATGGGGAACTCTGAGACATTGCATAAATAGATATAATTGTGTTTTTATCAAATTGTAGTGCCCTTTTAGCCTCATGACGTATTTTCCTCAAATTATTCAATTTTGGCATAGTTGGAGGTTCTTTTGGATTGTCTTTATCCATGAGTTCGTCTGCCATTAAAGTTCTGACTTTCAACGCCTTGTAATTCATTAACCTCTCAGCAATTTTTCGTTTTCGGTTTGATGTCAGTCTATTTTTAACGTTTTTATCGTGGACAAAGTTTTTCTCGAAACGATTTACTTGACAAACCACATTTACAAAATTTTCAGTCAACGGATTTAAGTACATAACAATATTCGCGCCACACTGAGTACATTTTCCCTTGCATACAATGTCGTTTAATTGAAAGTTCGTAGGTACATAACAATTTTTAAAAGCGAAAGTACAATCAAGTTCCGTTTTTTTCCATATTTGGTCTTGAAGCTCATTAGTCCAACTATTCTGTAACAATGTGTGGTTTTTAGGTGCGATACGTTTGAATTCATAAATGTCCATTTGAAACTCTATTTCCAAATCAGAATAGTTGTCGCAATTATCAGTTTTTTCAAAGTTGATGTTATTATCGAGGTCGGTTATGTTGTTCGTCACGTCCGTTGTGTTATTCGTTAGTCCATCTGAGTTATTATTATCGTGAAAAAAGTATTTCTTATTACGTCTTACTGAAGCTTGTATGGCCATTTTAGACATTTTGTGTTGAAACATTTCGTTTAATTCATTCTGTATGCTTTCATATACATCATGATTAATTGGAGGACAAGTCTTAAAATTATCAAATACATAACCATATTTCGAAATAACGCGTTTTTGATCATGCAACGGTATAACGCTTTTTCTACCGGCCATTATGTTTATAAATTTCTTGTCGGATGCAGGAATCGATTCACTGGTGTGCGTTGCTCCAGCACAAAAATACGTGGCCAGATAAATAAATAAATATACAGCAGGCAACGAAGATACTTGGTGCTTGCACATGTCTTCAATTTGTCTACAACAAAAAAAAAATATAATTATTAAAGCACATCTAGTATACTCAGGTACTAGACGACCAATACTACGATACGATAATTCGTGGCTGCATCTTTTGTCGCACACGGCACAATAGTGCAGGAACTTTAGCATATCTTTGTATGGCGAAATCGCATTAATTCATAACTTCGATTTTTTTTCTCCTTGTATAGTTGATCGTATTGCTAATCGAATAATAAAGGAATCCAACTGATTTTATGACCGGAAAATAATAAAAAATTTTTTTTTTTCTTATTTCACCTCGTAACAAAAAAAGTAAAAATACTATAAGATTATTTTTTTATCCAAACGCATTGTTTTATTTTAAGCTTAACAAACATGCTATAATCCAACTGTTTTTATTTACGGAAATATTATATTGATTAAATAACGTGTTTTTCGCCAATGTATTATTTTTTCTATGTTCCGGTCTTAAATTTAGGTGGATTTTTATTCCCTTGTGGTTTTTGATTTTATGCATATCTATATCAATAAAATAGTGATAGTATTTATGCTTTATTAAATAAAGTGTTTTTCGCCAATGTGTTTTTTTCTATGTTCCGGACTTAAATTTAGGTGGATTTTTATTCTCGAGTGGTTTTTACAAGATTTTATGCATACTATATCAGTTAAAATAGTGATAGTATTTATGCTTTGTTAAATAACGTGTTTTTCGGCAATGTATTTTTTTTTCTATGTTCCGGACTTAAATTTAGGTGGATTATTAAATATAGTATCTTAAAATTGTCCTATTTAACGAAATTTAAAATATTACGCTGATAGCGAATTATTTTTTTTTAACTTGTATTTTTCCTACACTACAAGCCAGCGGCCAAGTTTGCGACCACGAAGCAAATTATACGTAGCTTGATTGCAACAATCAGTCGTGCCAGCCAGAGCTGGACTAGACCCATTCTGAGTATTGGGGGAAAATTAAAAAAACAATAACTACTCACCACAGGTAGATAGTCGCCAGATTTATGAGTGTGATGTGTGTCAAGTCAACATGCATCCAACTGTGATTTGCTTATATCTTCCATAGGCAGCCGGCGCCGCGCCGTCCGCACCGCTATTACCTACTCATCTCGCCACAGTCACCACCAAATTGCTGTGGTTACATTGTTATGCCTACATTAAAGAGAAACACTAAGTTAATTTGAGTCTTATTTTTTTATATTAAAGTCATCAACATCATTAGTTAAGAATTTTAATTAAAAGTGTATTATTCACGGTTGGTTCATGGCTAGAGTTGCCAGATGTCCGGTTTTCGACCGGACAGTCCAGTTTTCTATAAGCTTGTCCGGTCTAGAAAATCTTGGTAAACCGGACAAAGCATTGTCCGTTTTAGTAAAAATTACGCTATCTAGTTTTTGAACAGCTCCCGCGAACAGCGAGAAATTTTGCTGTTGTTAGAGAAACATACCACAGCAGCATATACCATAACCTGCATAAAATATAAAATAATGGTGAGATTTCGGGACACTATTACAAAGAAAATACTTAACAGACAAAAATTTCGCAATGAAAGTCCACGTGGCATTGAGAAAAGGCTATTTTCAGATAATCAATCAAAAGAATTTACTGAAAACGCGCTAAATGTTTATCAAAGAGCACTAGCTTTTATAGAGAAGTGGTATAACTTTGAAAACAACAATTATTTTAAAAGGTTTTTAGTTGTTTAGATCTTGAAAGCGGAAGATTGCCTACGCTGGATCAATTGATTGAGTTATGGTCCTTATCTCCTTAGAAGCAGCAATCTCCCCCTGAAAATATTTATGAAGAACTGGCTGCACTTCAAAGTGTTTTCTCTTCACTTGAAGGGAACTCTCTTAACATGTGGTGCAGATTTTTTAACAATGAAGCAGCCCCAAATTTATTGAAAATCTTGCAGTATGTTTGTAGTATTCCCTTATCAAATGATTGTGGAAAGAATCTTTAGCGTCATGGGAAATGTATGGACAGACGAAAGAAATCATCTCACCGTAAACACTGTAAAAAGTGAATTGTGCTGTTGTTCTTTAATTTAACTGCTAGTTGCACTGAATTCAAAGATACCATCTCAAGCAATAAAACCTTAATAAAAGCAGTGACATCGAGTACTAAATATATGAAAAAGTTGATACCTACTCTAAATATCGAAAAAATATTATTTTGGTAGTTTTTAGGTTGGTTTTCAGTAAATTTATCTGTTAGATCAGGACTTCCCAACCGGTGGGGCGTGCCCCCCTGGTGGGGCGTAGAGAGATCTTAAGGGGGGCATGAAGTGTTCGGATATTTTAATCCAATTACTTAACATTGTTTATGATGTTGTCAATTAAATCTATTTTGTAACATTTTAATTAAGTATTATTTTAGTAAAATTATTGTTGTAAAATTATTCAAAACACTGTTTCGCAATTTTGTACGGAAGCAGTGTTTTGACTCGCTCGCCACTCGTTTTGCCACAACCAATCAGGGACCGGCACGTCTATTGCCGACAGTCACCGACCGTTGCCGATCTTGGCCGGGGAATGGGAGTGGCTGAGCGAGGCGAGGAGCTCAGTCGAGTCTCGACACTCTAAGTGTGAAGACAACTTAACCAAGTGTTGTGAAACTGTATATACACCGTGCTGAGTATAGAACTGTGAGTATTACCTTGTTATTATTTTAGCTCTAAAAACCTTTTGCCACTAAAAACTTACGTAATTTTGAGGTGAAAACCGTTAGCAAATATAAATTGCTAACAATGATATTTATAAAACTCTTACAAACATAACAAGTCGCGCCACCTTGGCGAAGAATTAATCAAACCATGTATGCTAAAAGTGAAACGAAGAATCGATGATATTGCCGCTGACATCAAATTTAAAATTATAAACAATGTAAAGGCGTCACCATTCTTTGCAACAAGTTGCGATGAATCTACAGACATTGTGAATTGTCCACAGATAATCGTCTACGTTCGTTACGTTAGCAATGATCAAATTGAAGAAGAGATTTTGTGCTCCCAAGCTTTGACAGCTGGCACTAAATCTGACGACATATTTGGTTCAATATCTGAATTTATCGAAACAAAGGATTTAGATTGGAATAAGCTTATTGGGAATTTGCACAGATAGTGCTCCCGCCATGATAGGAGTACGATCTGGCTTAGTACAAAATTTTAAGGAAAAGAATCCGACTCTGGTCAGCACTCATTGTGTCATTCATCGCCAGGCTTTGGGCTCGAAAACCTCCTCAAAACTCGCCTTTGTTTTCTGTTGCCTCAAAATTTCTCGCCAGACTCTTGACTTGGCAATAAAGATCGTGAACTACATCAAAAGCGCTTTGAACAGCCGCTTATTTACATTACTTTGCAAGGATCTCGATTCTGATCACAAAGTTCTTCTTTTCCATACAGAAGTTCGCTGGTTGTCAAAAGGTAACAAGTTGGCACGCCTTTATGAGCTCAAAGAAGAGGTTATCCTCTTCCTTGAGTTTAAAGAAAAAAACAACTTTTTGTAAATTTTCAACAATGAACCATTTTACTGGAAATTGGCCTACCTATTTGAATGATATTATTTGAAGCCTTGAACCAACTGAATTTAAAGCTACAGGGCAAAAACGGCACTCTGATAAGTAACTACGACCACATTCAGGGATTCATATCTAAGCTTCAACTTTGGTCTCGGCGGGTAGTTGCCGGAAATGTGCTATCTTTCCCTCGACTACAAGAAATAATTAAAAATCAAGAACTGGACGAAGATATGAAAACTCATATATCAGCTCATTTGGAAGCGTTGCAAACCGAATTTCACCGATATTACAGAGACGTTGATTCAGAATCACCAATATGGCACATGACCAAAAATCCATTTCTGGTCGATGTTCTGCAATTACCAGAAGATGTCCAAGAATAATTTCTGGAGATGAAGGCAGATTCGACTATGAAAGATGACTTTATCTCTTGACTTTGGAGAAATTTTGGATAAAACGCTTTCTTAATCCAAAAGTTGCCACTCTTGCGTTGCGACTTCTGCCGTTTTCTTCGACTTACTTGTGTGAAACCGGATTTTCAGCATTAGTGCAGATTTAGACAAAACAGTGAAATCGTCTTGCAGTCGATAGTGATTTGATGATAACTCTGTCAAAGACTGAACCTGATATCGACCAACTGGTTCAAAAACTGCAGGCACAAACATCAAATTAATAAAATAATTATCATTATTTTATGTTTTAGTTAGTAACATTAAATAAATAAGTGATTTAACTTTCGTGTGAAATACATGTTGTAAAAATAATTTGTCTTTTTTTTTATTGAATCAATTAAGGAAAATATAGGGGGGCATGGAAGCATTTTACAATCCGGGGGGAGGCACCATGCATAAAAGGTTGGGAAACCCTGTGTTAGATAATAAAAAATTTAAACTTGTCCGGATTTTTTTTTCAACACATCTGGCAACCCTATTCATGGCGAATCATTTCACATAATTCGTGTAATTTATCAGTGACTAGACTTCCGCCCCACGGTTTCACCCGCGTTCAATGAGTTTTCCCAATGTGAATTATACATAAAAACCTTCCTCTTTAATCATCAATCATCATCATCAAAAAAACCGCATCAAAATCCGTTGCGTAGTTTTAAAGATTTAAGCGTTCAAGGGGAAATAGGGACAGATAAAGCGACTTTGTTTTTACTATGTAATGATTAAAAAGGAAAATTATTTTTATACATTAAGTAGCTTACCTTTTTCATCAGTAACTCACGAACTCAGGTATTATGGTCCGCAATAGAAGTACTTCATAGTAGTTCACTTTAAATTAAACGAAATTGCGAAAATATTTTACGGAAGCGTATGCGCACTCATTCAACGAAACCAAATCTTTGACTAACTCTATCGAGCGACAAACAATCATCCGCCCTCCGTCCCTCGTCCCAAGGACGCGTTATCGACGCTCTCTTTCCTTCTTCAGTAAGTTGCAATGATGTCGTCTCATGTGCATAACTGTGAAGAACATAGAACACGCGCGAATGCAGCGCGCTAAGTACAAAGTCTTCTATCTCTCTATCTATATTATTTTAAAACTGCAACGGGACCGTGTTTGTGCCAATTAAATATTTCACTATTTTGTTAATAAATATATAAGTTTAGCGCTTACGTCACAACAGGTTAAATAAGATAGGTAATGAATGGTACAGTATTTTAAGTAGGTAACATAAATAAGTAGACACAAATTAAAAATATATAATTTAATTCATTTCAAGATATATACTATGCTATAGGCTGAATAGTTTAATTCTGTACGCGACTGTATTGAGCATGTAGCGTTATTATACTATACGTTTTAAAAGGTAGGCATAAAGTACTACGCGGCCGCTTTTTCGTAACCATCTATACTTGGTCGGGTTGCCATGATCATGCACTACCTAATGTCTTTCTTTTAATTATCTCAGTAATTACAAATCGTATTACGCTGAAATTTTACAGGTAGAAAATTGAACTAAAATACTAATTAATGATATCTTATTCAACTTTTAAATCCACAAGGAACTCAGTAAATCGGAGGCTTAAAATCTCCGGAGCGCATCGTTACGAGAACTGAATTAAATATCGTTGTAACTTAATAAATACCTACAGGATTCTAATGAAAATTTACAAACATTTGAAGGCAGTTGTAAGCTACAAAATGACGTTTCAAATAAGGCTTTAGAGCTCTTTTTTGAAGAGCTAGGAGCTATTTTTGAGTTTTTTTATTAATTAAAATACTTCTAAACGGTGCATTATTTTGTTTTTCTTTATTGGCAAACAAATTATAACAAATTCATAGAAGCTGTGTACAAAAAATTATACATATTCGCTTAGCCGTTTCGGAGATACAGCGAACACGTAAACGTTACCCCAGCAGGATTTTGAATATCTCCGAAACCATAAACGATACAAATTCAAATTTTGTGGCAACATTTACCTCGTTCAGAATACTAATTATGTACCTAAAGTTTATTTCAATAAACCCTTTAATTAACAAAACATCTGGCTGGGGTAACGTTACGCCAGCCAGATCTGTTTTTGTCAAATAACTAAAAAACCATAAACAAAACAAATTTAAAAATCAGCACAACAATTGAAGAAGTTGGACTTCTAATTATCTACTTAAAAAAAATGTGATTTTCGACAAAATCTGGCTGGGGTAACGCACACGAATTGCTCTGCAGGGGGCGCTGCTGCCCACCCCCGTGGATATCCCTTAGTCGCCTCTTACGACACCCAAGGGAAGAGTTGGAGTGGTGCAAATTCTAAGCCGGCGGCGGCGCCACATACCTAGCTACCTACCCTACCCACCTACCATACTTTGATCATATTATTTTCAGAATCAGAACATTTCATACTCACGAATATACTTACTAAACACGTTCAATACCTTCAATACCATAAGTCTGAGCACCCCTGCTCTAAGTGGTTGTTGGAACATAATTGTATTAAAACAGTCGAGTTAGTATTCCCCGTAACGGGACATTCTTTTATGCCTGCAGACAGACAGTTCGGCATTGCTGAGAAAAAAATGCGAAAAGTTGATGTCATATTACATTCTGATGTAATAAAAGATATTTTGGAAGAAACTTCAACATTGGTAAGATTGGGGAACGATTGTCCAATGTATAACTGGAGAGACGCTGTGAAAACAGTTCTAAAGCCCACTACATCGTGGAACATGTCATTTAAAGAATGCAAACGATTCATTCTGAGGCGGTCAAAAGTACCAGGAAACGTTTTGCTAAGAGAACTTTATTACAAGAGTGATTTAGCAAAATCGCAAAACATATGCCAACGTAACCAAATAATTGGCAATATAATCCCACAACAGCTACCCAACATAGGTAGTTCCTGTTAGTAAAAATAAATTATCTGATGTTAAAAAGTTGCTACAGAAACATTTCGGCCCGGAGTGGAATGATAGAACAGATTTATCATTTTACAGGGATATATTTAATCAACAGAGTTCTCTTAGTGCCCCTGAAACTCAAGAACAATATTGTCAGGAGTGCACGGAAGAGGCCCATGGCCTGCGTATTTAATAGGCATTTTATGGGGATTGAAGAAATATGTATGGAGGCTGGTCCTAATTAAGTACGTTTAATAATAAGTACCTATTATAAACAAGTAGGTAATTCAAATAAACAAAATATTTCTTATATTTTAATGTAATTTTTGATTTAATCCTTTTAGTACGTACATAATAATAATGTATAATGAATCGTAAGAATGGGTACAGTACATGTAATCAAATAGTATAGGTAGGTACTTAATTAACAAATTAAAATAAACTATACATTATTATAAATAAAGCCAGCAGTGGGTTAAGTAGGTAAGGCTGCGGATGATGATGATGATGATGATGCTAGTTGAAGTTGTGACAACCCTGATTCTAAGTTCCCAAACACCTGCTGTGTTTGGGATCAAAAACGGCTATCTGCACCGTGATCACTTTCAAAAACGGCATTCTGTCAAATTTGGTATCAAAGTAGGTAATCTGTAAAATTAAAACTGATTTTGTGACTCTTGCAGAATTATTAATGCTAAAATATGGGTTTTTCTAGATCTATTATTTATCTAAGTTGCTTTATGAGTAAATTTTTTAATAGCAAGAATAATGGAAAGAAAATAGGACGTTTTTTTTAGTTTACCATCATTTTTGAAAAAGTCAGATTGCCACCTTTGATATTAGACGACTCTTAATCTTGATAGATTAACCGTACAACATGTACCTACTATGTGGAAAATAAAAGTAGTTTAGACATCTTACCAATTTAATTTGTTGTCCACTACAACTGCATACTAAAGTTAGAAGTGAATGTGTTAGGCATGCCTCGGAATTCCTTCCTGGCAGCACTAACTACATTGGCAAGATGTTGTCATAACACACTGTCTGTGTCTGTTTTAATTTTAAGACTCGACACCGAGTGGCGCCATCTGTTTATCGGCATGACGTTCTCGATGTCGCTACATCTATACACTTTTATTTCCACGTAGTGGGTACCTGGCTTGTCCGGTAAAATTTGTCTGGAGAGCCCCGTTGCAACTCTATTGACAAAAATTGATTGCAACGCCGGCGGTGACGGTGTCGTAGGTGAAAATGCGGTCTCCTCACATTCACTATCCTTCCCGAAGAGGTCATTCATCGTGGCTTTGACTGGCGTGATGGGGTTGATGACTGGCGACGACTTCTTCTTCGAAGGATGTGATGTCGGAGACTGCTTCTTCGACACCTTCACACCTTCGTCTCCAGAAACCGATGAATGATGCCTGTGAACAAAAAAAGTTACTATAATGATGTATGAGTACTTTAACTCTACCATATCAAATATTATGATGTTGACCCATCGATTAAAAGAGTAAACAGACAGTCAAATTTAGCTAACCTTTTTGTTTGTTTTTTCTCTGAATCCGCCCGATGATGGCTCTCATCCTCGGAAACCGTGGGCCTGTGAATGAATGAAAAAAAAATGTTACTAATATAAATAATAGGAGTTCTTTACTTACATATTAAAAACAATTTTCCACAACTAGTGAATGAGAAAACAGGTAGGTACTAAAAATCTAAGTAGATACTTTTTACTTAAATGTAGTTAAATTAATAGCTTAATTTTTTGTTATTTTTTTGGAACTCTATCCACTTTCATTTCGGAGGAGGGCGTTGTCATCTGCGACACAGTTTTTTAAACTTCTGCAGATGACATCGTTTTTCATTAACATGTAACCATTGTTTTTGTTCCATAATAAACGATTTATTTATTTATTATTTATTTAATATTTATTTATACTTGTAACTCACCTTGTCTTCTCATAGTGAGAGATCCTCTTCCTCCTCGAGGCTAACTTCGCCTCGTCGTCCGACTTGGGGAAAATTTCCTCACTCAGCACAGGCATCGATCTCGACCTGTAAATGTATAAACAAAAATTAGTATATACCTACTCGTAGTAGATATAAAATAAATAAAATAAAATAAAATAAAATTAGCCTTTATTTCCTACTTCTTATGTGACTACTTATATAACTATCTATTTAAAATTTTACTTAAGCTAGTAGTCGCCTTTTTTGGTGTAGGCCTCCCCCAGCTCCTTCCAAACTTTCCTATCTCAGGCCTTTGTCATCCAGTTAGGACCAGCTCTCTTCACAAAGATGTCTTGCCATCTCTTCTCCGGTCGACCTCTAGGTCTCTTCTTGTTCCTTGGGATCCACTCTGTGATTTTCTTGGCCCAACGGAGAGTAGAGTCGTGAAGATTATTTTCCATCCTGCACATGTGCCCAGCCCAATTCCATTTTAAGAATCTTATGACCTCTACGACGTCCCTTAGTTTTGTCTCACCTCTAATTTTTTTGTTTTTTACCTTGTCTTTAAGTTTTATTCCAAGCATGCTTCTTTCCATTTTCCTTTGGCAAATTGATAGCTTGTTTTCATCTTCTTTCTTCAGTGACCAGCTTTGGTAGCCATATGACAATGATGGTAAGATGGTGATCCATCCTACCGTAGTATATATATTTAATTATAAATAAATACCTAAGATATTATAAGAGAGGTAAGAAATAAACAAGAATAGGTATTTACATAATTATTGTTGTGAAGTGTTCCTGCTTGCTCTCTCCTGGCTTTGCTTATTGCAAGCGATGGCTTTGATCCTAAAGTCTGCCTTATTTATTTGTGTGTTTAAGTGTGTGTCGTATACAGACAGGATGATGTTTGTGCATAATAGCTGACTGTGTCAAAATCCATACATAGATCCTGAAGAATGCGTTGGACACCCTTATTTGGCGTTACACGTGTACACCAATACGTAGCTCGATCTTTTTTCCGTTGTGTAAGCAAATCTAAATTTGTGAAAATGTTCGATTGTGAACTTTAAAACGACCGAAACATTTGTCTATAAATTCGGGTTGTAGATACGAGAGGAACGTTAATCACTTTGAAACCGCCACGAAAGTAAAACACTCATTTAAATGGCTGTAAATATCCAAATTTTATTTTATTAAACTTTTAGCGGTATTATGCCTAATCTATGGTTGATATTATAATTGATTTACTTTTGTTTTTTACAGGACAGCGAAGAATCACTGTTTAATTTCATTCGAATGAACAAAAATGGGAGTACGAGTCGCAAAAGAAGCAATGATGAAAATATATTATACTCGTGTATTAAGAGACCGAACATGGGAGGTACAAAATTAATTAGAATAGAAATTTACGACCTTACGACGGGTGATCTTACTTCGAAAGAACTTGCAAGTGCATGTCCGTGTAAAGCTGATGTCTGTGTACAACATGTTGTTAAGAATTGTTATATGGATGATATTTATGTATGTATGAAAGAACTTATAACAAAAATAGAAAACCATGTGCTAAATTATTGAATAAATTGGTAATTAGATCACCACTTTATTTGTTTCATTTGATGAATATTTCTCACAATATCCTGTTATGTAGGTAGGTACCTATCTAAAAATAAACTTGGTAAAGTTTGTATGGAAATTCATAAAATATCATGAATTTCTATTCAATATAGCTTTTTACATTAATAACTTATTGTAGATAATGCAGGTAGATTATTTTTTAACAAACAATATTCGAGCTGAACAGTCTGACGGTACATCATATAACGTAGCCGATCATTATAAGGGAGCGCTCTAATCAAATGAATGGAGCTTACTTGATATAATGATAGTATGTTTACATTTTATAATCTTCGTATTAGCACTACCTATGACGACCTCAGTGGCGCGGTGGGCGAAGTTCTGCCTGCGATGTAGGAGGTTGCAGGTTCGATTCCTGTCTCGGGACAAAATGTTTGTACGATCTCCAGATATTTGTTCCGTGTGTTCTGGTCGTTTTCTATGTATGATAAAAAAAACTATCTATGTGATGTAGTGTAGTATGTACATATTATATCAGTTATCTAGTACAAATAACACAGGCTCTGCTTGGGTTAGGGCTACCTATTCATTTATTCCATTCGTCATTGTGAATTCTCATACGAATATCTAGTATTAAATTGAATAGATGTTACAATTCATCTGATGTCATCATTCAACTGAACAGGGTAAGTAAACTAATCGAATCATAGGGCTGTTTGGGATCCGACCGGTATCGCAACAGTACATCTGATGTCATCATTCAACTGAACAGGGAGGTAAGTAAACTAATCGAATCATAGGCCTGTTAGGGATCCGACCGGTATCGCAACAGGGTAGTCTATGTCATGATGAATAGATGATAGAGGCTTGCGTATTTGAGCCCCCCATTTGAATATTATTCTGCCCTTTGCAGATTATAATATCCCCCTTTGGCTATAGGCGCAATTTTTCGCCTCTTGCCCCTCCGCTGAGGTAAGGGTTGCCTCTAGCTTTCGAGTTAAGCAACAAGAGTAAGAGGCAACCCTTAGCGCTTGCCTCTTACTCTTGTGAAAGTGTCAAGCGTCCCATGCAGCTAGATGCTAACTTTAGCGCACCACGCTAAGAGTGGCAACTCCAGTGCCAACTCATGACCTCTCTCAAGCGTCCTATGCAGCTAGATGCTGACTAGCGCACGACCCTGAGGGTTGGCACTCTCAAACGTCCTGCCTGTGCATGCATATGCGCGACATATTCAGTGCATCTCTAAAGAGTAATAATAATAAATAATAATAATAATAATAATAAACGTTTATTTCAGAAACACAATTCCATATGACAAAGATACACAAAAGCAGAAATAATAAGCGATCTTGTCATTTCATATTTAGTAGTAACGAATGTTGAGGTTTGGCAAGTGAGCCCTACTATTCAATTTGAAAGATGTTTCACGTCAAAAGCTGATCATCTCTTCATCTCATTGACTAAATGGAATTGTGAAGCGACTAGACTACGAGATTTCACAGACTCAAAAATAAGGTAAAGCACAAACCGCATCTAATTTCAGCTATCTCCTTGTATATAGCCTTGCACTGAATCTCTTTATCCTCAACGAGAGCTTCTCTGGCCTTGATGTCGTTCTCCGCTATTTGTAGCTGTTGTTCCACTTCTCCTCCAGCTTAAAGATCCCATCTATTTCTCTGATAATGTGCTGGTGTTCTCAGAACTGTGCACGTTCATACTGAAGCTTCTGGAGCCTTTTCTATCTGGAATTGTGAAACAATGTTTTATATTTGCAGAGCCTTGCATTGTGGGGATGGGCAAGGTTCTGTATAAAAAGGCGACTAAGATATTTATAACCTAGATCTTATATCATCAAACGCTGCAATTTTAGCATCTTTCCTAGCTTATTTTCGTGTTTAGTTAGAGCTTGCAGTTTCTTGCTTTCATTAACCCGGCGAGCATGTGGTCAAAAAAGTTTCATTAGGTATGTGGCAGGGTATGCCCTACCCAGACTATAATGCACTCTTTTGTAGGGTTTTGTTCGGAAATATTTATTTTCAAGCTTAGGGTTGTTGAAATATACTAATTTTAATGAAGTTAAGAAATAAAAGTCTATTTTAATAAGACAAATAAAGTTTTTATTTAGACAAAGAAAAAATCAACAAAATTACAAGAAAAATATAGGAACTTTTGAATAGTTGACTAAACAAGTAAAATAACGTTTTATTGTTAACAAATTTTTGTTTAAAATTATAAAACAATGTAACCTTAAATAAAAAAACTAAAAATAACCCTTCTCTGGCTTAAAATAAAATCAGGAACTTCATTGGAGATCAATACAATTTTGGCACTAATTCATTAGGTACCTTAATTTTTCGTAAGGCTGCGATGATGGCGGCCTGTTTATGCGAATCATAACTTTGGAATAGAAGTTCAATAAATAATAGGTACTATCTATTGATCCAGCTGTTCATGTTCACGGGCTGAATAGATATATAAATACCAACTTAGCCCTTAATTTGACGGATTTTTTTTTAACTTAAATATGCTAAATCGATATAGATTTATGTTTTTAGTTTTTAGGGCACCCTAATAAAAATATACAAAAAATCTACCCATTTCAGTTTCCTGAAAAGCCTACGTCTATTATACTGGAAATCATCAAGTTCACAAGAAACAAATACACTCTAACCATGTGCAGTATATCTCCCATTGTCGAAGATAATGAATAAAGGAAACAGCGAGTTCATTTCAAAATATTCAATATAAAGGGTGATTTTTTAAGAGCTTGAGAACTTTTTTTAAAAAAAAAACGCATAAAATTTGCAAAATCTCATCGGTTCTTTATTTGAAACGTTAGATTGGTCCATGACATTTACTTTTTGAAGATAATTTCATTTAAATGTTGACCGCGGCTGCGTCTTAGGTGGTCCATTCGGAAAGTCCAATTTTTGGCAACTTTTTCGAGCATTTCGGCCGGAATAGCCCGAATTTCTTCGGAAATGTTGTCTTCCAAAGCTGGAATAGTTGCTGGCTTATTTCTGTAGACTTTAGACTTGACGTAGCCCCACAAAAAATAGTCTAAAGGCGTCAAATCGCATGATCTTGGTGGCCAACTTACCGGTCCATTTCTTGAGATGAATTGTTCTCCGAAGTTTTCCCTCAAAATGGCCATAGAATCGCGAGCTGTGTGGCATGTAGCGCCATCTTGTTGAAACCACATGTCAACAAAGTTCAGTTCTTCCATTTTTGGCAACAAAAAGTTTGTTAGCATCGAACGATAGCGATCGCCATTCACCGTAACGTTGCGTCCAACAGCATCTTTGAAAAAATACGGTCCAATGATTCCACCAGCGTACAAACCACACCAAACAGTGCATTTTTCGGGATGCAAGGGCAGTTCTTGAACGGCTTCTGGTTGCTCTTCACTCCAAATGCGGCAATTTTGCTTATTTACGTAGCCATTCAACCAGAAATGAGCCTCATCGCTGAACAAAATTTGTCGATAAAAAAGCGGATTTTCTGCCAACTTTTCTAGGGCCCATTCACTGAAAATTCGACGTTGTGGCAGATCGTTCGGCTTCAGTTCTTGCAGGAGCTGTATTTTATATGGTTTTACACCAAGATCTTTGCGTAAAATCTTCCATGTGGTCGAATAACACAAACCCAATTGCTGCGAACGGCGACGAATCGACATTTCACGGTCTTCAGCAACACTCTCAGAAACAGACGCAATATTCTCTTCTGTACGCACTGTACGCATTCGTGTGGTTGGTTTAATGTCCAATAAAGTAAACTGAGTGCGAAACTTGGTCACAATCGCATTAATTGTTTGCTCACTTGGTCGATTATGTAGACCATAAATCGGGCGTAAAGCGCGAAACACATTATTTTAGACAATTAGTCACACAGTTACATTTTCTTAGGGTTAGAACACTAATATGAACTCTAAAAACTTAAAAAGTATCAAAACTCGCTCATATTTTGAACATAATAATTAAAGATTTATAAAATCTTCATAATAATCAAATTTTTTTATCAACATTATTATTTTGATCAACATTAAACAATTCAGCCTTACATTCTTACAAATATTAAATTGAATCGCTTTAGTATCTATCAGGGCTTCATATACCGGTAAAATTTTCGTACCGTTACTTCGCCCAATACTAGGTAACGTTACCAAAACAGGTAACGTTATTTTTTTTAACGTTACTTTTGTGGCATGATACCGGTAAATGAATATAGCGTTACATTTACTTTTATCGGTAAATTAAACGTTAATTAACGTTATATTATTATTGATACTAAACAGTTTTCTATCTCTTTCTTTGATTTTCGATGTTACGTTACGAGCAGTTGACCCCAGTTGCAACAAGAAACAGGCGGCGGCGTTTGATGCTTCAGTATTGAGCGTTTGAGGAGTTTGAGGCGTTTAATTAAAAAAAATACTTGTTACCTTGAGTTGGTTGGATTGTAACACGAGATATTTTGTGAAAAAATGGTAAGTACCTACCTAATTTTGTATACTAAGTCAGTCAGTCAAGCTCAACTATAGTGCTGGAAGTTATATGCAAGTTAGGAGAGTATTTTCGCTTCATAAGTTACTAACTACTTATTTGTGCTAGTGGGAATCATACCAAACTATTAGCTACCACTGCAGTAAATAGGCTTGCTTGGTTTAATAAAGCTGTGGCAATTTGTAAATGTCACTTACCTACCATTTTAACACTATTTGTATAGTAAGTAGGTAGGTACCTACAGAGCATTCTAGCTACAATATTATGGTAGGTAGCCATGTTTATCTATTATACCTATTTAATTAATAATTTTATATCATTTACATGATCTTACTTATGAAAAATGACGGTTTCATTCAATTTTATACTTACAGGCAGATGAGAATGACGAATCTCAATCAATTCTGGCGACGGCAAAAAAACTTAAAAGAGTAGGGGTAAACCGTTACCATTCGTACAGCGGGAGCATTCGTACATTCATCATAACTCCGCGATTACAAACGTTAGCGCGTCCATACTTATGTGTGTGCCTCCCCTCTACCGCGGCTAGGTAACCGCGCGACAAGGCGGGACAGTGCGGCCGACGGCTTCCATGCAATAAATCGATACGTGTTTTCGCTTCTCGTAAGTAATGTTTGGAATCACCTTTGAAAGTGTTTAGTTCTAGTAAGATTTACTCAAATTGTAAAAGTAAGTTATTGTAAATAATGTACTGATGCCTTAATTTATGGTGTGCGTATTTATTTCAGTATAAAATTAACCGTTTTTTTATTTTGAATTAATTTGTTAAATGTTTGGGTTTGGGGTACCTTCATACAGAGTAACTGGGGTACATTCGTACTGTGCGAATATACCCCTCATGGATTGTGTTATTTCACGCATGAGTGTTTATTTACCAATTTATCTATTTCAGAACCATGCCGCGGAAATACAAAAAAAGGGGACTAGATCGGGAGAGGTAGACGAAGAAGCAATGGATTCTGCGATGAAGAAAGTTTTGGATAAAACTTTATCCATTCGGAAGTCCGCAGAACAATACGGCGTAAATCCAGGATTTACACAGATACTCCTGAAAAACAAAGACTGGAAGAATAAAAACAACTAAAGAGATTAATATTTGATAAGATATTAATGTAAAACATTCAATAGTACCTACTGTTTTTAAGGCTGATTATTTGTGTAGTTTGATCTCGATGACAAAGACTTTTTTTAAGGTTAAGTTTTTGAGAAACTTCTTATAATGAATAAAAATGTTTATAAGTATAAATGGCGCTTTTATATACTCTGTACGAAGGCTCCCACTTATGTATGAATGTGCCCCACACTATGTACGAATCTACCCCACGTTTGGGGTGCTTTCGTACGATTTCCATCTTTTGGGAAAACCGCCATTGCTCGGTTAGATTGCATTATATCAATATGGATGTACCTTATTACTATAGCCAGATATGTAGCTTACTCAAAATCATTGAATTTATTTTGAAATAGTAATTACTTTTTTTTTTACAAGGCTTATATTAAAAAGTGTACGAATGATCCCCACCTTCCCCTAAGGACTTGTGAAGAAACAACTGGTAAGAGGCGTAACCTACTAGCAATAAAGTACCTACCTACCTAGTAGGTGATGGATGATGCACCTTCTACTATTTACTAATATAGTAGAAGGTGTATCATCCATCACCTACTAGGTAGGTACTTTATTGCTACTTGCTAGTACCTATACAGGAGGACCAAATTCCACCTAGCTAGTTAAAACGGGTGCGATGATTATGATAGATACAGCGGCTATACCTAACATAATCATAGTTCCCGTTTTACATAGCTAGGTGGAATATGGTCCTCCTTACCTCTCTTATTGATAATCCTATACAGGGTGAATTTTTGAGACGGGACAGTAAGGTCAGGTACCTTTACCGCTTTAGTAACAGGAAAACGCTTTTAGGAGACTATCCATAAATTTTTAAGACATTCTGAACTGCATTTACAGATTTTGGAAAAAATGTACAGTCAACAAGAAATTGGTCATTTTACACAAAAACTTTTTTTGATGCCGATCGATCCTGTTTCTTATAAAGATCAAAAGTCTCTATTGGACCGACTGAGGTTTGAGTACTAGGAATGTCAGAAATCGCAAAAAACCATTTTGGAAAAAATTTGCAGTCGGCAAGAAAATGTCTTGCCGACTGTAAATTTTTTCCAAAATCTGTAAATGCAGTTCAGTATAATATCTCAAAAATTTATTGATAGTCACCTAAAAGCGTTTTCCTGTTACTATAACGGTTAAGGTACCTGCCCTAACTGCCACGTCTCAAAAATTCACCTGTGTATAGTATTTTAAGCAATAGCAGTTTTCCATTAGAGATGGGTATCAACTATTTTTTTTATCATGTAACCTTCATTTATTACATTCTAATAACTATTTTACTATTTCAGAAAATGTCCAGAATCCAAAAACCAAAAAAATACGTTTGGCGGGAAAGGAAACAGGATTAGGTGACTGCCTTTGTTCAAAAAATACGAAAGCGGTGGCATTTCGTTACCTTTTAAATAAAATTCCTAAGGAAGAGGTAGAAAACCTATGGAAAGAAAAAAAAAGTAAAAAAAAAAGTAAAAATAAAAATACAGAGAAGTTTTAGAAGTTTTTAAAAAATACAGTGAATAAAAATAATATTCTAAAAAAGATTTTTGTAAGTTTTATTGAGATAAAAAAATATCAATCAAATCACCATTATTCATCATATTAACTTATACTTAACAAAAGCTTAACATATATTTTTTTATAATCCTCTTCTAATCTTTTAAGGCGAAGACTAGGGGCGATAGTGGCGCCACTACATATTTAATTTAATCATTACGTTATAAGTAAAAAGGAATTATCAAAAATTCGGACCACTCGTAGACGATACCTATCATACGCTTTTTTTTATGTATCAGTAATACATAGTTTTGTATGGTATTATTTAGGCAGATACATGTTTCAAGAGTTTAGTTCCTATTGGTGGCCACCGCTCTCCAAACAAGGTATCTGACTAAATAACACAAAACAAAACTATTACAGATAGATACATTAAATACGTGCTACGCTACGTGCGTTGTAGGTATGGTACTAATGTCACTGCCAGCGGTGTGTAACACACGGACTGGACCTGACGAACTACACAGGAGACCAACAGTATGTATAAGTTCCTACCTAACCTACTTAAACAAAATGCTTGGTAAGGTAAGTATCTACCAACCTCCTCTCCTACCTGCGAGAATATTAAGGTACATGCCCTTACTGTCCCGTCTCAAAAATTCACCCTGTATAACAGGAGGCGGTGACATCAGAGCCGGTATCACTCACACGGACTGGATCTGACGAAGTACAATGGGTTACTTTACTTCCTTCTGTAACAGAAGGAACCAACCTTTTGTACGTCGTCAGGTCCAGTCCTACCTACCTAGGTATCAAGGAACAGAAGTTCTGTTCAGTTCCCTTCTTGATTGAAACCGAGCGTTGTTGTCTATGTAGATCAGGTAAAGTACCTACCTACCTACTTACCTAAGTATCAAGGAAAGAATTGAAGGGTTGGACTTCTTTGTAGTTCGTCAGGTCCAGTCCGTATGTGACACACCGGTGGCAGTGACATTAGTGACATTATTTATGTAGGTAGGTACAAAACTTCTGTTCCTTTCCTTGATACCTTACCTACCTACTTCCAACGTGCGTAGGTATGGTACTAATGTCACTGTCCCCGGTGTGTCACACACGGACTGGACCTGAAAAACTACAAAGGAGACCAACCCTTCAGTTTCTTCCTTGATACCTAGGTAGGTACTTTACCTGATCTACATAAACACATCGATATATATGTACTACCATAAACAACAACGAACAACAATCAATAAAAAAAAGATGTTGCACATCAAAAACAACGAGCTATTGTAACTAAGTACCTATCACAGAGACAACACAATATTTTTAAAACTCGGAAATTTAACAAGTAGGTAAGTATATGCCGGAAGAAGAACAAACACACGCCGCGCCACTTGTGTGCTGTAGACGCCTCGATAGCCAAAACGCAGCTAAGCAACACTGCGTTCGGAGTTCGGACAAATGTCACGTGTTAGGTACGCGAACAGACATACGTTGCCGCTCTTCTCGCCTAGAGCGGCAACATGCATTTTTAACGAAATGAAGTATCGGTATATTGAGGGAATTACCTCTTTAGATGTAACGTTATTATATTTTTCGTTACCTAGGTAACAATACTAACTAAATTACCGTTATATAGGTATCTATATGAAAGTAACGTTATTTACTGTTATTTTTATTGGGAAGTGGTAACGTTATGAAGCCCTGGTATCTATCATTATTTTCTTTTTGGATGTCTTCCTAGCTAATTACTTTTTGTGGAAGTTGTAAAAGCAATTTCTTTTGCTCACTAAGCACAACCTCTGGTTGCATTTTGAACATTGCATGTTCGTTTTATTGTTCTTGCAGAACTTGCGGCGTCCGTATGACGTATATTCAGGCCAGTGGTTGGATCCATCAAAACGCACAGAGTTTGGGGGCCTTGGTGCACTTGGCTTTTGGATCAGCGCTTTTTTGTCTACAGGGCTCGGTGGTACCGTCACAATTGATCTTCCTTTTTGTCTCAATTCGACTGCCAATCTCTGTCTAAACTTTTTCACGGATATGTTTTTCAGGCACTTCATCTCGCATTTTCTCCTGTAAAGCAGCCAAGCATTATTAACTGCTATATCTAACATTTGCGTCGAATCTGCTCGAATCGTTTCAGTGGCATAACGTCAGCTATTTGGGCATATCTGAATTCTGTTGACCAATAGTCCAAATAAGAAGGCATTTTTACTATACCCATGATAAGAAGAATCGCTAGGAAGTCGTTCAACTCCTCGATAGTTATTTGTATACATTTGCCAGTTCTTTGAGTTGAGTACAGATTTGTGTTATCGACGATATCGACGAATATATCTGGAGAGAAGAAGAGATGAAAAAATTCTAATGAAGAGTCAGTATCCGGTAAATCAAACACGAAGTCGTTTGATGCAATATCAACTTTGTGTCTAAATTGTCCTTTTTTCCATTTGTAGTTCACAACTTAAACTTTGCTCCTTTTTACTCGGACGTTTCGCACAGCTTGGACTGGAAGTTTCCTCTTACGCCTAGTTATTCTTGGTGTTGATGGACTAGCAATAGGCGAAGTATTTGATGATGGAATCGACAATAATGAAGCCAAACTTGGTAAAGCATCGTAATTTATTTCGCCAGTCGGTGATAGCACGTTGTTAATTACAGGTGTTAACGGAAGCCGCTCATGGTGCAAGTTATCTTCAACATCCAAAACAGGGTTGTTCTCACTGTCGCTGACTCTAGAGCGGTCCTTTTTTTGTCGATTTTCATTCTCTGTATCGATGATGATATCAGCATCAGTCTCATTATCATTACTGTCGATTGAAGTATTGTTTTGTGTATAATTTTCAGGGCTGTCTAATAGATTCATGCGCAATATATACGAGTCAACAGACGGACATGGTGAAGAGGACAGCTCCTCAGCTCCAAGAACAGCATTTATTTCCTCTTCATTCTCATGTTCAGAACAGCTATCGACATCCGAAGGAGCATTTTCGGATGGCACCAATACTACTAACCAATGTCCTCTGACTTGAAGCTCTGAAAATCGAGAAGTGGTAAGGTACCTATAAAACATTTTACCTGCGGATCTCTAAATATATAATAGGTAAAACAATAAAATTAATTTTCTTATAATACGGTAACGGGAAGAATACAAGACATAAGTTTTTATACTAAGTTTTCTATCAATTTGACAATGGGAAAAATACTGGACATAGTATTTAGCGGTTACTTTACTAGTAATTCGATGACGGGAAATATACTGGACATACAAGTTGTGGGCGTTGTAAAAACTAAAAGAAACTCAATAAAACAATCAAAATATTATGAATAGCTCCGTGGGTATGTTATCTTTAGCATTCAGTAAAAGTACAAAGAAATAAGCCGTGAAACAATTAATGAAATACAACTTACCGAGAGCCCGCGCATCGCGTCCTTCCTCCCCGCCATCTCTCCGGCGACTGCTCACGTCCCGTCGTTGTGTAGGCCTTGATGATTTTTGACAACGTCGTCGGTAGATAGTTAAGGATGCTCTTATAGCACTTAGGTTTGAGTATATGGTCTATTTTGACGTATACTACACGATGTCGAATTAAGGGTTAGAGAAGTAAAAGGAAATGTGTTTTTGAGAACCATAATTCGTCAAATAGTCGTCGTTATGATTTATATAGGTGGTGCGTCTTCTGTGAACAAACGATATTAATAGCTTCTTCTATCATTGATAGAATCTGCAGACAAATAATACTAATAAACCAGAGTGTACAGTTCAAGAATGAGTGCAGGCAGCTCTTCCAGGGCGGGACATCGATGCAGCCCTGCATGATGAGGAAGTGAGGGTTGTCAGGGGGTAAGTGGGAGAGTTACCTCGGGAGGCTTCATGTTGAGCACTCTGGTGATGCGCCCCTGCATGATGAGGAAGACACATTTGTTCACGTTCAGCTGCACCGACCAAACAGGTCACTCACTAGCTTGTTTTGCACATTGATGCCATTTATCATACATTTATTTTTGCCTCCCATTACAATCTGAAATTGATAAATTTTTATATTGTTAAGATGACTTGGTATACCAGTGGCTTGGCTTGCTCAAGCGGGGTCCCGTATCAAACCAGCCATCAGTGGCACCCGATCCGCGCTCGTAGCAGCCTACTTAGGTCAAACTGCTGATGATTATACCAACCTACGTGATCGTGTGTTGTTATAGACCCTCAAAACGGGCACATAGAAGGCTAGTTACAATATGGTCTTTCTTATTGTAACTAGCCTTTGCCCGTAAAATAAGAAGGACCTTAGCCAGTGTATCTGTTCGATACATCGATCACGTAGGTAGATAGGTAGGTATATTAGCATCATCAGCAGTTTAACCTAAGTAGAATACTCGAGCTGCGAACGCGGACCGGGCGCCTATGGAGGTCAGTAGGTACATCAGCAGCAATCATCCAAACCGCACTCAAGTGTTAGTGCGCGTGGGCAACCTGTGCCCGAGTTAGGGCATGATGCCAGTGGGACCGTGCGGTGGTCCAGTTTACGTGAGGCTACAGAGGTCAGTACATCAGCAGCAATCATCCAAATCGCACTCATTAACATCATATTAGTCGTACCTAGTTTTATACAATATAGCTTTTGTACCATATACTCGACTTTTATCTCTGGGGTATTTCCGTTAGAATTATCAAACCAATTGATTGATACCATTGCACCAGATCTAGCTTTTATATTTAATGATTCACTGTGGCATATTTCCTTATCTAATGAAATGTAGTAAAATAATCCCCATTTTTTTTTGACGATTTTTTTATATTTTGTTGAAAATGTACAAAAGTCAGCATTTAAACTTGAATAAAAATAAAAATACTAGGTGTAGCCTACACCTAGTATTTTTATTTTTATTCCAAATTTGTATTTTATTTGCATTTGTATTATTGTATGGTTCTATTAAAATCAAAATTACTCACTAGCAATGTCTAGTTTTTTTCCTATTATTATTTCTCAAAGTTTTTAATACAAGCATGAATGAATTTGAAGCTCAACTTTGAATGGAAATAAAAAAAGCTAACTGATTATTTTCTTCGAATTCTTTTAAAAAGTTCTCTAGTCTATCCCTTTTCTAACGGTATGCGATATGCCAAGAAAACCAAACCAAACAAACTAACTTTACTAATGTGCTTTTAGTTTTTTTTGACGTTGGCTACATTCACCAATGAAGAGTATGCAGACATTTTGATGGCATACGAAAGAGTCAATGGTATTGCAAGAGAAGCTGAACGGATGTACCAAGAACGCTATCCTAGTAGGAGCTTGCCTTCGCCGGCGCCTATGTGAAACTGGAAAAATGAGTAGGTAATAAGGAACCAAGAAGAGTTGTGTTGCAGCACAATATTGATGTTGATGAGCAGATTTTGAGACTCCATGTCCAGTGCACCTCGCTAGTCTCCATTGAGACTGGCCGAAGATTTGGGTAGGAGGACATCATGATTTTAATGTTTCCGCCCTACACTTATAGATGATATTGATAAGAGATGATAAGTGATAGAGAGATTGAACTGATACCTTGATTTACTGATAATGATATGAATGAGTACACAGGACTATGGTCGAACACGTAATAATACAAACCTTGGAAAAGTTCAAATGTGCGGCTTAAACATAAATCATACAATGATGCCAAAACCTCCCTTGGATTGGGGGAGGCGCATTCAGCAGAGGATGTTTATGTGCTGAGCAGACTATCAATGAATCTCTCAAGAAAATAAGTACCTACCTGTATGTCTGGTGGTAGTGATTTCATCAGCACTCTTGTATCCAACTGGTGTCTGGTTCTTGTCTCGGTTGTCACAGGTAATGCTGACAATGTCTTTAGTAATGCCAGCCTATCCAGGCTTCTAGATGAATCATCTCTGTAAGACTGAGACTGCACACACCTACAAATATACAATACTAGTTTACTACACTTACTACAAATATACACACAACTTGTTTCTATGGAAACATATAAAGGTGATTTGTGTCCCATATCAACTGATTTATGGGATAAAAAGTAGCCTATGTTGGATTCCAGGAAAACAATTAGCTGTTTGCAAAATTTCAGCCTGATCTGTTCAGTAGTTTTGGCGCGAAGAGATAACAAACATCCATCGATCTATCCATCCAAACTTTCGCATTTTTAATACCTACCTATTAGTGTGATACTTACATCACATCTTTACCCAAAAACTTTACCCACATAAACAACCATCCATATCTGTAACCAGAATGGTTGAATGTTAAATAGTTAATTTAATTATTTGTTGTATGCCACTTACATTGGTTGGATTGCACTTAGATTGGTGATACCAAGCACGAAGCATAGCGAATCAAGGATATGTAGGTATTCGACTTGCCGGTGCGGTTCAGCACGGTTATGGCGATGAAAGAGGGATCGAAACCTGTAACCTCCACTCCAGTCGGTTCCCGCAAGAATTGAAGACGTCGAGTGCGATTGACTTTAAAAACATCTTGCACAAAGTTAATATATCCACTACGTCATCTAATCGTAATCTTGCGAATGTATTTTACACTATTTGCGACCGAAACACACGCGGCCACAGAACTTTATTACTCCTGCGCGCGGCAGCCAAAATACAGGAAAATATGAAGATAAAACTTGAGTGAGACTAGGTTAGGTGAGACTAC
Source organism: Eupithecia subumbrata (assembly GCA_949316285.1). Classification (NCBI taxonomy): domain Eukaryota; kingdom Metazoa; phylum Arthropoda; class Insecta; order Lepidoptera; family Geometridae; genus Eupithecia; species Eupithecia subumbrata. The sequence continues at coordinate 18,127,716 of OX438641.1, read as the reverse complement.
TTGAGAGCAAAAAATGCAAAAATCAATCAATAGATAGTTTAAACTTCAACTTCTTGTCTGATGACTTCTGCTCCTTCTAAGTTCTACGAATCGGGGAAAATTATAAAAGGACTTGACTTCTTCTTCTTCTTCTTTTATCTTTGGCTCTCTCGGACGAAGGAAATCACTCTCAAATTCTAAACCCTTACTAGATTAGACCGGTACTCTGTAGTACTAGTCTATCTATACTTAAAATAAAACTGTAACAGGTCCAATTCTGTACATTGAAGATATTTTGAAAAATTTTTTTGGAGGGCACTCTATTATCGATACTGAAGCCAAAACTGCAATTTTTTTCATTCATGTCTGTCTGTCTGTCTGTTTGTTAAACGCGCATCACGCCGAAACTACTGAAGGTATTGAAATGAAACTCGGCACGATTTTAGGTCATACTACGAGGAAGGACATAGGATACTTTTTATTCCGGAATTCAGTCAGGTTTCCCTGGGAGAGGGGATGAAAGTAAAATTCTTTAACTGCGCATCACGACGGAACTACTAAAGGTATTGAAATAAAACTCGATACGATTTTAGGTCATACCACGAGGAAGGACATAGGATATTTTTTATCCCGGAATTCAGTCAGGTTCCCCTGGGAGAGGGGATAAAAGTAAAATTTCTTCACCGCGCATGAGGCCGAAAGTGCTAAATGAGTTGGAATGAAACCTAGCACGATTTTATTTCATACTACAAGGAAGGACATGGGATACATTTCATCCCGGAATTCAGTAAGTTTCCCCTGGGAGAGAGGATGGAAGTAAAATTCTTTAACCGCCCATCACGACGGAACAACTTAATGAATTAGAATGGAACTCGGCATAATTTGAGTTCATACTACGAGGAAAGATACATTTCCTCCCAGAATTTAGTAAGGTTCCCCTGGGAGAAGGGATGAAAGTAAAATTCCTTCACTGTGCATCACGCCGAAACCACTGAATGAGTTGGACTGAATTGGTACGATTTGAGTTCAAGGAAGGACATGGGATACATTTTATCCTGGAATTCAGTAAGGTTCCCCTGGGAGAGAGGATGAAAGTAAAATTCTTTAACCGCGCATCACGACGGAACTACTTAATGAATTCGAATGCAACTCGGCGTGATTTTAGTTCGTACTATGAGGAAAGATACATTTTATCCCGGAATTCAGTAAGGTTGCCCTGGCAGAGGGGATGAAAGTCAAATTCCTTCACCGCTCATCACGCCGAAACTACATAGGTAATGAGTTGGAATGTAACTTGGCACGTTTTGAGTTCATACTACAAGAAAGGACATGGAATACATTTTTATCCTGGAATTCAGTAAGGTTCCCCTGGGAGAGAGGAAAAAGTAGAATTCTTTGACCGCGCATCACGACGGGTCTACGCGTCGTCCGATTTCATGCATTCTTTTTGTTAGAAACAGTGTTGCAAGATCGAATATGACTAAATCAGTAGAAAGTCGAGTAGAAAATCAGTATATTGATGAAATAATCTGTAGATTGAAGAAAAAAATTAGTAGATAAAGGGTAGTAAGTTCCTATCTATTTATTTTTCCAAGACGCACCCATTAGTTAGGTTCCTACCTACTAAGGTGGTGGGTCTTGGAAAAATAAGTTAGGTTCCTGCCTTACATGATATATGGTGGTTTAGCTGGTCCAGTTAACAGTACTACCGAAGTTTGGTTGGAGTCTTACTCCAACCAAACTTTGGTAGTACAATTAAATTAATTAATTATTGTGGTCCATTTAAACTAACTGGACCACAGAAAAATATTTTTTATTGTGGTACACAGCCAACTGTACCTACCTACTAACGAAAAAAAATTACGGTGGTCCAGTCAAATGGATCGGAGCCCAATTCTGCAAAACAATTGCTTCAGTATGACAATGGAATCGTCGCAGAATCATCATTCATCACGTAGAATCCTTAGATTAATAAAACTCCAGATAGTGCGCGCGAGATAAATTAATATGTAGTTTCAAACTTGACGCGCGTCTCTCCATCTGCATTCATCATAATTTCTTTCATCCAAGGTGGAATACCAAAACGTGTCATTCTGTGACGATAGCCCTGTCATAGTGAAGTGATTAGTATAGCAGAATAGGGCCCCAGCTGTGAGTAAGTCAAACGAGTAGGACACTTCTTGACACTGACGCTGGCCGAGTCGTAGCTAAAAGTCGTGTGGATAAAGAATGGGATTGAAGATGACAATATGCTTTCCCCCGTAGACCCTACACGATTTTTTGCACGGCGGCGTTTCATAATATGAGAGACTATGGTTAAATGTGAACTTAATTAGTAGGCAGGTAAGGCAATCGCGAACGAAGTCGCGGGTACAGCTAGTATAGTATTATAATAATATCTGTGTCTGTAGCAAAGATATTATATCGTAGTCATAGGATCTTTGCTCTGTAGGATGTTCTATATTGACACCGCCTTTATGCAATGAAAAAAGTAAAATCCATGGTATAAGATTATATAGGAAGGTAAATAAATAATAATAAATTTCGCCAGCCAGGTAGTAAAGCATTCGGAAACATCACGGTCAACTGTAGGTGACACTTATTTTACCGTCATCGGCGGATTTGGTGGTTCTCAAACTTTTTTAGAAAAAGTAGGAGTCAAACTCGATGTAGAATGTTTGTAAACCTACGATACTCAAGCTACCATAATGGCCCTTTTTCTGTGACGTCACACTACAGACACTCAACTCAAAGAGGGGGGCGGGCTCTATTCCGAAGATTGCAGAGCGATCTATCTGAAAAGTATCTAGCGTTTGTAAAACGGCTACGATAGGCGACTAAGGGATATCCACCGGGGCGGGGCGGACAGCAGCTCCCCCTGCAGAACAATTCTACCACCAAATTGCGATCCCCAACCCGTGTGCCTAGCAGCGTGGGGATTATGGGCATTACCCCCATGAGATAAAAGCCAATAAGGCGCTTATCAGGGGGAGGCCTGCGTCCAGCAGTCAAAGGGGAGGAATTACTTTCTAAAGGGGAGGCCACATCACCGAGCTGGGTATCAAATGAAATGCATCGGTTTGTACATTTCAAAGCAGTTTTTAAAATTTCTGTAGGATTCATACTGTTTGAAATATTTTGAAAAAAGTCGTTACCTATGCAGGGCGATCCATCAAAAATGTGGTTTGGATCCTTCTAATATTTGCGCGCGAGTTACACTCGCACTTGACGCACGTGAAAGCCCAAATTATCTTAGACCCCGAGACCGTGAAATGCATACGTATGGAAAAAATGGTGCATTAAGATGGATGAGAAGAGAGAATAGATCTATTAATAAGTAGGTTTAAATTGCTATGGAATTTTAACGGTATTACTTCCAGGTAATATGCAATTGCTAGGTAATGCAATAAAGAAGAAAAAGCAGAATTGGGCACCATGTAATTAATAAAGGGATTGTTTCTAATACTACCTATTTCTAATAAATAAATAAATACAATACAATACACAGTTCTGGTTAGGTACCTACACAGACCTAGGGCCTAATTCTGCTAACCAATCGCTTCCGACACTGGTACAATTGGTATCGTTGCAGAATAGTCACTTACCTATCCTTAGATGTAAGAAACTACGGACATGGATGTGTTATTTGCACGGAGAGATGTTAGATAGGTATCTAGATGATTAAAATTTATAGGTATTAATGATGGTTTTAGATCGGTTTAAATTCAACCTTTTTTGAAGTCTGACCCTCCATCTGTAGTTGTTAGGTAACTCAAACTATTTTAGCAATGGAACCCTTCTGGATATTGAAATATTTGCCGGAGCCCAAATTAAAATTTTCTAATTGTAGGCTGCAACTATTTTGCCTTGTTTTTTTTTTTATTTTGCAACAACAATCAGGTTAGACTAGCTCTTTCTGCATACCTTCACGCTGCTTAGGTACTTATTATGGTTGTATGACAAATAGGTAACTGATATTTACATGACCAAATTTAGAGGTTTTCTGGCCTATCTAGGTATCTGAGCCTGGAAAAAATTCATTTGAGATTCTAAATACTAACATGATAAAGTCAATTTCGGCTTGTACTTTTCCGTCAGAGCGAATCGTCCACTTCTCTATCAAACCAGACACCTAGGTAGGTACACTAACTTAAGTACCTACTTACTTCTCACCCTGCAGGAGGATATCACTATTCATCTACAGAAGTACTTGTCTCAAAAAAATTAAAAAATGAGTAGGTATAAAAAGATGGCAGAATCACTTCCAAACTCCATCCTTACAGTCTAACATTTATTTTATGTATAAATAAATTGCTATGACAATTCGTTCAGGGGCAGTAATAGGTATTCACAAGTATTATTTATTTTTGTATTGTAAGTTTTAATTCTCACTAGTTCGATCGAAGTTAACTAATTAATTGATATGATTTAATTTAGGTCGAACGAGTGAAAAAAAAACGTCAGTTGTTCAATGATGGAACTCCCTACCTACTTGTAGGTAATTGAAGTCAAGTCAAGAAAGTCAAGTATTTCACAATATTTTTCTATACCAACCTAGTAATAATTTTGCTGATTACTGCCACTGAACCAATTTTTATAGTACCTAGGTACCTATTTTTAAATGTTAGACTCTAAGAATGGAGTAACATCATTAGTAGGTACCTATAATAGGTACCTACCTATTAACAAAAAAAATTAAACGGCTGAAAAAACTGAATAGCAAAATATAATAAACCTTATTATTATTAATTTTACCATAATAACTAAGTTCTTAAAAAGTAGGAAATGAACCAAGATAATTTTGAGTCGGGCCCAAACATTTTCTGGCGAAGGGGCATGTCGTGCCGCGCCGCCCCGCCGCCGCCGCCGCGCATCACGCTTTACGTACCTACCTAATTAATTTAATAAATAAAAATAAAAAAATAAATAATAGATAATTCTGGACAATTCACACAGCATTATCTAAATAATAATAAATTAATTAATTGCTTGTTTAGCGCTGCGCCCCGACTCAATATTACTTTGGTAGGTAGGTATACTTACTTACATTAGTTTAAGAACTCAGTTATTAAGGTTAATTAAAAACTTAAAACAATTACAAAAATACATATCTTACAAGTGCTAATTTTATAATTTTTTGTCGTTATAGGTAATCTACTAATTACTACATGCTTAGTTTTTGATTACTTTTAAAATAGCTACCTACCTTATAATCCTACTTTACTAAATTACAAAAATATATAGGTTCCTAATTTAAATTCCTTAATAATAAATCACCCCAATTTTCCCACCCTTAGGGTAGTTTTTTTTCCAAATTAAGGTATATGGATGGACCAATTTCAAGATATACCCTCTACAAAAAAAATAGATATCAAAATCGGACTACTCTGTAAGAAGTTATGCGTGGTCAAACATAAAAAAAAATATACTCGTCGCCTTGAGAACCTCCTCCGTTTTTTCGTCGGTTAAAAATAGTCCTATAGATAAGAGATACTTCTCTTCGACAGTTCTGAACGTGACGTGGGTTAATTTTACGTAGGTTTTATGTAGGTACTAGGTAGGTACCCACTATATCTCTTATATACCTAGGTACTTACTAATAAAAATATGCGTCTAGGTACTTCAAAAACTCCTCCGTTTTTCGTCCGTTGAAAAATAGAATGTAACGACATCAAGTGTACCAACGAGATGGAGTACATAAATGCCTACAAATACAAATATCAAGATTGTTCTTCTTTGCTAAGGGCAGTAAGCCCTAAGAACACATACCTAACTGGGTAAACTAAACCAAAGCCTACCTAAATTCTAGAGTTGCCGCGAATACCTACTCGCTATTATTCGGTATTTGGACGGTATTTTCGGTATTCTCGACATTTTTCATATATTCGTCTACATTATGGAAAAATGGCGCTCTCTTTGTTCTACAACTGCTCCGTGTAAAATTATTAATTAAAATTAAATCGCCAAAATTTATGTATAATTATGGATCATCACCTCTTTCAAATCTTTTATCATGTGCACAAAAGTTTTCCAGTGTAAATTACTAAAACTGAACGAGACAAAGTGAAGCGAAATTAACGCAACGAAACCTATTGTCTGTTTAGTGTTTCTTCACGAAAATATCACTGGCTGAAACCGTGAGCATTGCTGTGCATGATTACATTGATTACTCATTCTTTTTGCATGAAACCATGTGATTTGAGCTTAAGATTCTTGCATCCAATTTATAAAACGGAGCAAAACAACATTGATTGCTGCCAAACAAAATCGTTTTGCCGCCGAAAGTAGTAAACTGTCAGGTCAGCTCAGTGCCAAGCAACAATCTACAGAGGAAAAACTGCTTTCGACATTTGATGCTAGATGTCGCTTCACGTAGCCATCTTCGAAAAGTAAAGAACCGTCCACAGTGGATCGAAAAAGCCCTTCCTATAGACATAGAACCTTTTTTTTCTAAACATGCTTTTTCTTATTGGAAACCAAGACAGAATCTTATTAGAAGCCCAAACTATATCATATTTTATGAACCTAGGTGATAATGACGCAGAAAAGATTTTTTGAACTTTAATTTGTATGGAGAAAAACATGAAAATCGATATTTTTCGGCTCTCGTGCGAGTGCCCGTTATTTCCTCCGGCATAAATAATGTTCCTATTTTTTACTATCTTTTGACATATGGCACTCGATGGACTTCAGGTGAAAAAAAATTAAATATATTTTTAAATTTTCATTTCGCATTTTATTCATTATACAAGGTACATTACGACCTAAAAATAATATTTCAACTCACCTAATTATTGTTACAGTTTTAATGCAATATTTCACCTATCATAATAATGAAAATATATTAAATTTTTATATTTAGTTAAAGTAAAAGCATAATTATCAAATACAGTCATTATTTTTAAAAAGAAAAGAATAATAATTACAAACTACAAAGGCGATTAAACAATTCACACGAAATAAATATTACTAGTTTTTTAGACACAAGGCAAATTTTTCTATATTACAAGTTATCATACACAATAATTATTTAAAAAACACGTATTATGTACCTACATATAAGTTACAAAGTTTCTGTAAAACAATTAGAACATATTAAAAGACACATCCATATCAGCATCTGTGTCAGAATCCGTGTCTTCTGGATCAATGTTACTTACATCTACAAATTCTGTCTCAAGGTGTTCTGTGTTAATAGATATAAGACCTAAAGCTTCGGAACTTAACTCTTTCCTCCGTGCTGCATTGAGTACAGGTCTTGTGGAAGAAATGTAAGGGTCTGATGAAAGAAGCAGCATATTTAAAATATCCTGATTATTATTAACCCTGCTAGTCTTTCGAGCATGAGACTCCCTGTACTTGCGAAAGTCTTTATTTCTAGCCTCTGAGGCTTCTTCAGATAGTTTACCAATGGGTACAATCGCTAGATTGGCTATGTCGGCACCATGTATAAGAACTTTATGCACGGTTGCTGACATATAGTACCAATTATACAGTTCTGTGTACTTTTCTGCAGTCTTTCGGGTATATTCCTTAAATTTTTCTATTCTTATAGTTTCACCTGATGAAATGACTTGCAGTATTACTGCAAATCTGCGTATGAGCTCTTCATCAAGCCCAGTTATAGCTGCCGTTTTTCCAGGGAACTCGAAAAACTTTCTCGCCGTATTCCCATCATTGGTTGTTCCCGATCCTTGCTTAACTACATCAATTAATAAACCTGTTTCTTTTCTAAACTTAGTTTGAATTTCTTTTTTCTTTTCTTCCAATATTCGTTTATTTTCTTCTCCTCTTACGGACCAAGTCTTTAAATCTTGCCTGTATGCTATGTGCAATAGACATTCCATGCAGTTTATGCGAGCGTGCAGTGAAGATATTCCAAATTTATATAGATCGGTTGAAACTTATTTTTTCGTAACTGCTTCCAAATTATTCATTTCAGAAGGTTTTGCCAAGCACAAATAGCACGTTGCAGGTGAGGTTGCTTCTGAAAGATAGGTGCATACCTTCCCATCTATCATAGTCATTATTAGATTGTGTGTAATTCGGTTTGTATCGCATTCGGTGCTACTCAGTGATCGTATTTCTTCTTCCATTGCGGATAGCTGTTCTTTTACGACTAATTTCGACTCTTTTATGAAGATAAAGTGCACAGGTCGACAATATAACGCTGAACAAGGTTTTTTGTTTTCCCATATGACCTCATTTCCAGCAGTGAGTTTTAGCGGGACCAAAGTGGTCATGAAAATTGATTCATCACTTTTTCCATCTCCATCAAAACCTTGTTTGTATGTGCTCTGACTTGAGGTACCATCAAATCCCCATTTCGATATTAATATCATTGATTGGTTTGTAATCTCGTCAGGTAAACTTTTTATTATTCTTTTAACAGTTATGTCAAGGAGTGCTTGAAGAGCTACTTTGGCCATTGTATCTGTAACAGTGATTGCGTCTTTCGGAGGAAAGCAATCCATCTTGGCTTGCTGCACTTTGTAATATGATGGATACAAATTTGTAATGCCTTCTTGAATGGCAGATTCTCTCAACGTTATATACTGCCACTTTGATAGTTTAAGTGACAGTAATAAGCCGAGCGCTTTGGTAGGGGTGAAAACACATTTATTTTTTTCATTTGCTTGTTCCACGATTTTTTCCGCCTCTTTTGGATTCTTTAGAATATGATCTATGGCTGCTGCCAAAATATCTTTACCCTCATTTTTCATATTAGCAATTAAAGCAAAGGCCAATTCTGAACTTTCTTGGGCTTTATAATTATAATTTTCAATCCTTCGTACTTTTTGTTTTGTTCCAAGTTCTGTGAAAGGTTTGCGCGGACTTGGAGCCGTTTTCGTTGATGTTCCAACAGTTGATGTACTCGGAGAGGGTAAAAACAATTCGCAAGCTTCACTTGTTTCTTGAATTGCAGTATTTAGCTGTTGTGGTCGTATATTTTCACGAACACAGGTTGGCCACTCGATATTCTGCTCCAACCAATCTGTATAGTGTTTTTTGAAAGTTTCTGTGTTACATTTTGCAGATTTCCATCTTTTGATCACAGACCTTCGACAGAATTCTTGGAGAGTGTCTGTATCTTCTTCAGATAAACTCTAATTCAACTGAAATTTAACACTTTCTAACAGTTTTAAATAGTTTCCAAGCTTGCCAGACTGCTTTAGAATCACAAATAGATCCAGATTGGTCACCACACTATGCTTTTCCATTTTTAACCCGAAATTTCACAGATGTTTTACGTAGTAAGTTTTAATAAAACTAAAAAAATATTCAGAACTCTCCTTATTTATACTTACTTCAAAGTTCAAACCGGCTAACGACTACTAGAAAAAACTAGACAATGACAAATTGTTAATTAGGTAAGTACCTACTGAAATAACATCCATTTTTAATAACAAAGCAAAGGGGCTTAAGGAATTCTTAGAATAATAATACAATCATAAGTGACGGGTTAGCAGGTAGTTCAAGATAAGTAGGTAAACCTCTGCAGTAAATTTTGTAACAATGATAAGGTCGAGTACCTAACTTAATGGCCCCTTGTACATTTAACAAAAAAATATACAATAGGTATCGTCTTTAACGGCTAAATATCATAAAACCACCATATAATATGCAATTATCAGGTAAAATTATAAAGTATGGCTGGTGAAATATTGCATTAAAACTGTAACAATAATTAGGTGAGTTGAAATATTATTTTTAGGTCGTAATGTACCTTGTATAATGAATAAAATGCGAAATGAAAATTTAAAAATATATTTAATTTTTTTTCACCTGAAGTCCATCGAGTGCCATATGTCAAAAGATAGTAAAAAATAGGAACATTATTTATGCCGGAGGAAATAACGGGCACTCGCACGAGAGCCGAAAAATATCGATTTTCATGTTTTTCTCCATACAAATTAAAGTTCAAAAAATCTTTTCTGCGTCATTATCACCTAGGTTCATAAAATATGATATAGTTTGGGCTTCTAATAAGATTCTGTCTTGGTTTCCAATAAGAAAAACATGTTTAGAAAAAAAAAGTTCTATGTCTATAGGAAGGGCTTTTTCGATCCACTGTGCGTCAGTTTAAAGCAAAATCTTCTTGGACGAATGAAATCACACCCAACCTACAGAGGAAAAACTGCTTCTGCCATGACGACGCTAGATGGCGCCTATTACGAACTCAATTTATCCGTCATCGGACAGCTGCTGACCACGTGCTGACCACTCCGCGTAGCCATCTTATATCTAGTATAAAATCAAGCTAAGATTTTTACTACATCCATTCCGCTACTAGATGTCGCAGGCACCCTCAAATCACATATCGCGGTTCATGTCTCGCAAGGAAAAGGGGATGCATGTTAGTTTAGAAGACCGTGTTCTACGTAGGTACCTAGTTGTGGTGTTTGAACTAAATAACAGGTACCTACTATGTTTGTTGCTCATGTCATGCCATTCAACCACATTGGTGCATGTACTAACATTTAAAGTGAACTAACAAATCAGCTTATGTACGAGAGACTAGGTACCTACCTCATAGACCTACCTATCTAAAATAGTGTTACGTAGATAGTTAGGTAGGTATATGTAATTCTGGAAGATCCTTGACGCGACGAGTGGACGTGCTGGAAGTGACGCGGGTGTGTGTGAGTGTGTGCGTGCGGCGCGCTCCGCACACGCCGCGCCGCGCCGCGTCCGTCCGCTGCGATCAATGCCCCCGGCGGCCGGCGCGGGCTGTGTCACTCCGGCCTCCCCGCCCCGCGCGCTGCCTACCGGCGGGAGCCGCGCGCGTCAGTCGATCTCCAGCCGTCGCGCTGCACCTGTGACGTCATCCTCTGTACTCCTCCGCGTATTTAGTTGCGCAAGTAGCCCGGCGCGGCGCGCCGCCCCGCCGCCGCCGCCCAACCATGGACCTGAACCGGCGCCACGGACGGCGCTACTGCATCGTGGCCGGCTGTTTGAACTCCAACAGGAAGATACCGGACTTGACATTCTTTTCACTGCCGAAGGATCTCGATCGGTGAGTCACATATAGGGATCAGGCATTGAACTACTATTACTAGCGTATGGAACAGACAACCGCGAACAACAACTTTGCGCCATGAGTTGTTGCCGGCCGGCAACAACTCATTTAGTCGTTCGCCTACGCCCATCGTGACACCACATGCGAATAAAACCAAATTAAAATGCCGTCTTGCATGTTAAAAACGTCTAAAAATGAATCAACTGCGAAGAAAAAAGATAGTGGCTTGACTTATCATCGGTAAGTAAACCGAATATCAACTAAAACCAACCAAAATTAATTTTTGTACATTATTTTCTATTGTACCTGACATTTTGTTTGAAAATCATAGATTATGAAAAGTGATTCGTACAGATGGGATGTGTAGGTACCTACTAAAGGTTGGTGACAAAGGTTTAACTGATTATTGTTTTAAACTCATATAGACGACCTCCGTGCCGCAGCGGGCGAAGGTCCGCCTGCGACGCAGGAGGTTGCAGGTTCGATTCCCGTCTCGGAACAAATTTGTGTACGATCTGCAGAAATTTGTTCCGTTGGTCTGGGTGTTTTCTATGTATAATAAAAAATATCTATCTATGTACTGTATTGTATTAAGTATATCAGTTATCTAGTACCCTTAACACAAGCTCTGCTAGCTTGGGGCTAGATAATGCTGTGTGAATTGTCCAGCATTATTTATTTATTTTATTTATTTATTACTCACCCTATGCCGTCTGTCTGATCAGTAACAGTAGGTAGGTATCTTTTGCAACCGTCATTATAAACTAAAGCTGTTTTATACCTAGGTAGGTAGGTAGGTATATTGTCGTCTGAACAAATATCTAAAGTTTTTTAAATTTGTAATAGATCGATTGGCGACCTCTGTGGCGTGGTGGGCGATGGTCCGTCTGGGACGCAGGAGGTGGGTTCGATTCCCGCCTTGGGACAGATGTGATAAAATGTGGGATCTAGTTAGTGCAAGTACCTACTGCATTCAAATTCAGTTTTGTATGCACAATAAAGTGTCCCTTCTGCGGTACTTGTGGGCGGAGTCGAGCGCGCCCCGCGCAGGCATCAAGTTGCGACACGTTTTTTGTTTGGTTTAGCTACTCTAACTAATTACAACTCACTGGGATCAGGTACCTATCTATAGTTGCTTCCTACTTAAGTTACCTACCAACTTGATCTACGAGATGGTAATGGTAGGTACCTACACCTACATAATCATAGTCCACGATTTTCTGTTTGATTTAAACAGGTGAGTGAATGAAGACTGAATGACAAAATAAATTATTTCACACAGTAATAGGCCAGCCACACGCTACGTCTTGCCTGCGCAGTCCAATTTGTGCTGTTAAGACATGGTTAAGACTGTACAAAATGACGGAACACCGCACGCACAGTCAGTGGGCACCAGGGGTTGAATAACCGGAAAATACCGGTATGAAAAGGTTAACGGTATGACGTCATACCTTTATATTACGATATCCTTATATAACGGTACCGTTATGTTCCGATACCGAAAAATAGCGATAGCTTTATTTTTAGCAGTAGCGTAATTTTAAAATAAGAGTACCGAAATGAGAAAACTATAAATAGCTCTCGGCTCAGCTGCAGATTCTATCGAGACAGTTCCGTTCTAGTCGAGCGAGTGAGACCGGACAGTCGTGTGACTCGTGCGTTTCGAAGTTTTATTTCGTATAACCGTTTGCTTAGCTGAGCCAAGTTGCAATTATATTTAATAACTAGCGGCCCGACCCGGCTTCGCACGGATGGACATTTATTTTTAAACATTTTGGAATAAACGTAGAGTAAATGTAGGTATCTATTATTTCTGTGGCAGGACATTTACTTTTATCCGACTGCCTCGTTGGTCTAGTGGTCGCTTGTTCAACCGCTGAAAATGAGGTCCCGTGTTCAAATCCCGGGTCGGGCCAAGATTTGTATTATTGGGTCTTTTCTAGCAAGTTGGCGGTGTTAGACGGCTTAAGCCGTTGGTCTATCGCTTGATTTCTCCCCGGCCGTGTCGGTCTGCCGTCCTATCGGATTATGAGAGTGAGGGCATAGAGAGTGCACCTTTGTTTGCGCACACACTTGTGCACTATAATATGTCCTGCGCATATTGGTCGAAATATCCACATCCCTCACTGCGTTGCACGCACGGGGCCACGACGCGCACTGGCCACGCTGGCGCGGCGGGGCGGCGGCGGGCTGCGTTTATTTACTACTATTTTATGCCCGCGGCTTTGCACGCGTTGTTTCTATGGAAACGTTTAAAGGTGATTTTTATCCCATGTGAACTGATTTATGGGGGTATGTATTGCGTTAATGGTATGAATACCGGTATACATACCGGCACCGGTACAAATACCGGTATACATATCGGAACCGTATAAATACCGGAAAACATACCGGTACCGGTATACATACCGCTATTTATACTGGTACCGGTATGTATATCGGTACTAGATCTTCTTGTTTTGAAATTAATATTATATGAACATTAATACTCCACGTCGACTTTATTACTTTTCAGTTTGTATTTTTATATTTTTCATTTGTAGTAAGTAGAGCATTTTCTGACGCCAACGCCATCTCGTCAATATTTTCATAACGAGATGCCAATTGTCAGTGTCACTCGAAAAGCTGCTTGGACGAACGAAATCACACAATCTGCATGTGTGGAAATAAGCGGAAAATCATTTATAATGGCTTGTTGGTCTGGTCGGACTATGATAGTTCTGAAATTGAGATTGGTATCCCGTGTTGAACAGACAAATAGTGTAAGTTTAAATACATGCACTACATAACATATTATAAATAATAAGTAGGTAGTCCCCCTTTTTGTATTGTGAATAATAATTAATAATATTAATAATCGTAAGCTGTAATTTTAAATAATTCAACCCGGCTGTCAAGCTGTAGGTTGTAGTTATTTTTTGATATTTTTTGTCTGTGGTCTGGCACCCGTGTTGACACGTTGACACGCGCCAAAGGTCCTGTCAGAAAACCAGCGTTACTCTACTTTGTTTGTGGAGCAACATTATGCTGAGATGGGACCTTTTGGTTCACTGCGTGCAGCTCTTGCTGCTATTATTTATATTTTATATATAGTATCTAAATAGTATCTAAGTATAATAATAATTGTAATGACTGCAAGTTGTACTGGTGAACCAATAAATTTATTTTCTTTCTTTCTTTTCTTTCTTTCTATTTATACCGGTATGTATTGCAGTAATAATATCGGTATGTATACCGGTATTCACACCGGTATGTATTGCGATAATAATACCGGTATTTATAAAACATACCGGTATAAATAACGGTATAAATACCGGTATTATTACTGAAAATCATAGCATATAAATACCGGTATACATACCGGTACCGGCATAAATACCGGTATACATACCGGTACCGGTATAATTACCGGTACACATATCGGTATCGGTATAAATACCGGAATACATACCGGTACCAGTAAAAATGCCGGTATGCATACCAGTACCGATATTTATAAAAATTTATAAAACATACCGGTATAAATACCGGTACCAGTATGTATACCGCTATTTATACTGGTACCGGTCTGTATACCGGTATGTATACCGGTACTGGTATGTATACCGGTACTGGTATGTATACCGGTATTTATACCGGTACCGGTATGTAATCTGGTGTTTATACCGGTACCATATGTATACCGATATTTATACCGGTACCGGTATGTATGCAAGTATTTAAACCGGTATGTTTTCCAGTTATAATACCGGTATTTATACCGGTATGTTTTATAAATACCAGTATTCTTATCGCAATACTTACCGGTGTAAATACCGGTATACATACCGGTATTAATACCGCAATACATACCGGTATAAATACCGGTATACATACCGGTACCCGTATAAATACCGGTACCAGTATAAATAGCGGTATACATACCGGTACCAGTATAAATAGCGGTATGTATACCGGTGCCGGTTTGTATACCGTATGTTTTATAAGTACCGGTATTTACACCGGTATGTATTGCGGTAATAATACCGTTATTTATAAAACATACCGGTATAAAAACCAGTATACATAACGGTACCGTTATACATACCGCTATTTATACTGGTACCGGTATCATTACCAGTACACATACCGCTATTATTACCTACCGATTATATTATTATTATATACCGGTATTTATACCGGTACAGAAATGTATATCAGTATTTATACAGGTAGGTTTCATATATAACAGTATTATTACCGCAATACATACCGGTATAAATACCGGTACCGGTATACATACCGCTATTTATACTGGTACCGGTATGTATACCGGTATTTATACCGGTATGTATACCGGTATGTACACCGGTATGTATTGCGATAAGAATACCGGTATTTATAAAACATACCGGTATAAATACCGGTATTATAACTGGAAAGCATACCGGTATAAATACTGGTAAACATACCGGTACCGGTATTAATACCGGTATACATATCGGTACCGGTATAAATACCAGATTACATACCGGTACCGGTATACATACCAGTACCGGTATACATACCAGTACCGGTATACATACCGGTATACAGACCGGTACCAGTATAAATAGCGGTGTATATATACTGGTACCGGTATGTATACCGGTATTTATTCTGGTACCGGTATTTATACCGGTATGTTTTATAAATATTTATAAATACCGGTACCGGTATGCATACCGGCATTTTTACTGGTACCGGTATGTATTCCGGTATTTATACCGATACCGATATGTGTACCGGTAATTATATCGGTACCGGTATGTATACCGGTATTTATATCGCTATGATTTTCAGTAATAATACCGATATTTATACCGTTATTTATACGGGTACCGGTATATATACCGGTATTTATACCGGTATGTATTGCAGTAATAATACTGTTATTTATGAAACTTACCGTTATAAATACTGGTATACATTTCTGTACCGGTATACATACCGGTACCGGTATAAATACCGGTATATAATAATATGATAATAATATAATCGGTAGGTAATAATAGTGGTATGTATACTGGTAATGATACCGGTACCAGTATAAATAGTGGTATGTATAACGGTACCGTTATGTATACTGGTATTTATACCGGTATGTTTTATAAATAACGGTATTATTACCGCAATACATACCGGTGTAAATACCGGTACTTATAAAACATACGGTATACAAACCGGCACCGGTATATATACCGCTATTTATACTGGTACCGGTATTTATACGGGTACCAGTATGTATACCGGTATTTATACCGGTATGTATTGCGGTATTAATACCGGTATGTATACCGGTATTTACACCGGTATGTATTGCGATAAGAATACCAGTATTTATAAAACATACCGGTATAAATACCGGTATTATAACTGGAAAGCATACCAGTATAAATACTGGTATACATACCGGTACCGGTATACATATCGGTACCGGTATAAATACCAGATTACATACCGGTACCGGTATAAATACCGGTAAACATACCAGTACCGGTATACATACCGGTATACAGACCGGTACCAGTATTAATAGCGGTATATATACTGGTACCGGTATGTATACCGGTATTTATTCTGGTACCGGTATTTATACCGCTATGTTATCCAGTAATAACATCAAAAGTACTTTTTTGCCTGATAGTAATAAGGAGCTTCCTATTTACTTCCAAGACCCTGATGCAATAAATAATCAATTTTTAAATATACCAGATACAATTAACATAACCATATCACAACTCACTTATTTTGAATTCAATAAATATAATGATGCTTTGTTTAGTTTAGAGCCTGTGTGTTTAGATACAATACTAAAAATCGTTAAACGTTTAAAATCAAATGCCGTAGGCAGTGACTTGATTAGTTTGGATATGCTCATTATGACGCTCCCTAACGCTTTAGAGACCATTCAACATATTGTGAACACCTCAATATCTACATCCACTTTCCCTAACATGTGGAAATTAGCGATAGTTCAACCTCTACCGAAAATATCGAATCCGATAGAACTCAAAGACCTCCGCCCCATAAGTATTTTGCCTTGCATTTCAAAAATTTTGGAGAAGGCAGTGAGCTTCCAGTTAACTGACTATCTTGAATACAATCAAATACTTCCGGACGTACAATCTGGTTTCAGAAAGGGTCGCAGTACGGTCACTGCTCTTTTAGATGTGACGGATAATGTCCTCGTCGCACAAGACAAGGGGATGGTCACATTGCTAGTACTTCTAGATTTTTCTAGAGCCTTTGACTCTATCAATATCGATCTCCTTATTTCAAAGCTCGGCTACTATGGTTTTGATCAGAACACTAGGAATTGGTTCACTAGCTATCTCTACAATCGTTCCCAGCATGTAAAAATAACACGCAGTGACGGTACAACTCACTTTTCAGAGACAGTTGGAGTAAGTAGAGGCGTGCCGCAGGGCTCTATCTTAGGCCCAACAATTTTTGCACTGTACTCTGCTGACATAGAGTCCCACATTAAACACTGCCGGTACCATATATATGCAGATGACATACAAGTGTATATATCTTGCTGTCCAGCCGAAATAGATGGTGCAATTTATAAGCTAAATACTGATCTTGCAAGTATTGCTTTATGGGCTAAAAACAACAGTCTGTTACTCAACCCTAACAAGACAAAGTACTTAGTGTTTGGTAGTCCACGTCAACTAGCTAACATTTCTCCTAGCGCAAGTGTTATGCTTATGGATAAGCCAATCGAGAGAGTGTATAGAGCGCGCAATCTAGGTCTGGAAATGGACTGTAACCTGCGGTTTGAAGAGCACATAGCTGACCTGGTTAAATCTTGTTTTTATAAATTAAAAATTATATATAGGATGAGGCCTTACCTAACGGAAGAAATACGTATCCAACTAGTAGAGTCACTTATTCTTTCAAAGTTAAATTACACGGATATAGTCTTTGGTCCTCGACTTTTACAAAAAACGGCACGGCTAATACAAAGAGTTCAAAACTCGTGTGCCAGATTTTGTTTTAACATTCCACATAGAGGTCATGTTTCGAGCTTCCTGAATGATAGTTCTCTTCTCAAAATGAGACATAGGCGGAAACTTCATTTAGCTTGTCTTATGTTTGGAATTATGAAGCATCATGCCCCTATCTATCTACACGCTAAGTTTGATGAAGCCTACAGCTTGAGATCCTGCAAACGACGACGCCAGATTTCGATGCAGCTCCTAACCCAGCAGCATAAGACAGCGGCCTTTAGAGGGAGCTTCCGCTACGCTGCGTCGAAATGCTGGAACAACATTCCACCGCCCATAAGGAACCTAAAGTGTCTGTTCACTTTTAAATTAAAGTTAAAAAAATTTTTGCTTAACTGGCAAAAGGAGCAGGAACCTCTCAGACATGATACGAGTGCTATTTGATATACGTGTACCTAAAGAATCTGTTAACCCATAATTTTTCTCCCAGTTTTAGTTTGTAAGTGATAATTTTAGTTTTAAATGGTTAAAATCCAGCTTTACTTAATGTGTTATATATGCACTATCTTAATTTTTTAATTTTTTATTTTTGTTTAGTAAGTAGCTGCAACACTTCGCTTCTCTATTTATTTTAACTTGTAATACCACGGTCCCATAGGCCCCAGCAGAAAACCAGCGCAGGTTTTAACACCTGCACATGCTGAGTTGGGACCATTTTGTAGCTAAAACTAAGTTTAATAGTATTATATCATACCGTATATTGTTACTTTGTATTCTTTTTATGTATTATTTCTTAGTTAAGTAACGTTTCATTTAATTTATGTTTTAGTCACAAATAAACGTTTTGATTTGATTTGATTTGATTTAATAATACCGGTATTTATACCGGTATGTTTTATAAATACTGGTATTCTTATCGCAATACATACCGGTGTAAATACCGGTATACATACCGGTATTAATACCGCAATACATACCGGCATAAATACCGGTATACATACCGGTACCGGTATAATTACCGGTACACATATCGGTATCGGTATAAATACCGGAATACATACAGGTACCAGTAAAAATGCCTATATGCATACCGGTACCGGTATTTATTAAAATTTATAAAACATACCGGTATAAATACCGGTATTATTACTGGATAACATACCGGTATAAATACCGGTATTATTACTGGATAACATACCGGTATAAATACCGGTATTATTACTGGATAACATACCGGTATAAATACCGGTATACATACCGGTACCAGTATATATACCGCTATTAATACTGGTACCGGTCTGTATACCGGTATTTGTACCGCTACCGGTATAAAATAATGTTTTTCATGTGTGACAAAAAATGTTTTTCTTGTGTGAAATGCCTTGTCACAGTCAGGGACCAGACAGCTATAGATAGATAGATAGATATTTATACTGGTATGTTTTCCAGTAATCATATCGGTATTTTTACCGGTATGCATTGCGGTAATGATACCGGTTTGTATACCGGTATTTATACCAGTACCGGTATGTATACCGGTATTTATACCGGAACCAGTATTTATACCGGTCGGTATGTATTGCGGTAATAATACCGGTATTTATACCGGTACCGTTATGTATACCGGTATTTATATCGGTACCAGTATGTATACCGGTATTTATACCGGTACCGTTATGTATACCGGTATTTATATCGGTACCAGTATGTATACCGGTATTTATACCGGTACCGGTATGTATACCGATATCGGTATTTATATGTTTTCCAGTAATAATCACGGTATTTATACCGGTATGTATTGCGGTAATAATATCGGTATGTATACCGGTATTTATACCGGTACCAGTATGTATACTGGTATTTATATCGGTACCAGTATGTATACCGGTATTTATACCAGTACTGGTATGTACTGGCATTTATACCGGTACCGATATGTATACCGGTATTTATACCGGTACCAGTATGTATACCGGTATAAAATAATGTTTTTCTTGTGTGAAAAAAAATGTTTTTCGTGTGTGAAAATGCCTTGTCATAGTCAGGGACCAAACAGTTATAAGAAAACCAGATGCCAGATATCTTGGCAATACAGGTCGTTGACATTCATGAAATAAAAAAAAAGGCACTGCTTAAAATTTTTGAAAATTATTATTAGTACGTATTAAATTAGAATAGAATAGAATAGAAAATAATTTATTGCCTTAATTTAGAAAATACACAAAACAAAAATATACGTACTACTTAATTAAAACTAATAAACTTAGACAAAAGGAGTAAATTCAGCATTTAGCTGTCATGCAAAAATGCAAATGCAAGGCACTTATAACGCTAATATTTGGCACTTAGTGTAGACAATCTAGTCTCCACACTGAATGAAAAGAAACAATAAAAAGCATATTTTCGCATTCTCCCCATGCTTCCCTTTTACAAGGAATGAAGCCGAATTGACGAATATATGAACGACCGCGACGTCATAGCTGTGTATTAAGAAGTGTGTTAGAGTTAAACCTCGTTCGACAAGGCAAGTGGCATTCCTATCGAGCGAACTGTAAACAGAGCACTAGCGTCGTTTACTCACGCGTTTTTCGGTACCGAAATGAATTACGTTACGGTACCAGAAAAATACAGGTAGCTACCGGTACCCTTAAAATAATGGTACCGTTATTTTATACCTGTACCAATACCGTTATTGTATACCGGTATAGGTCTACCTTTAAATCAAAACGGTACCGTAATTTTTTACCGGTAGCTTAACCCTATACCTATACCGCTTTCAAGCCCTGGTGGGCACGCGAGGACGCGAGCGCTCACTTGCACGTGTGGCCTCTGTTGCGTCGTGCTATGCTAGCTATGCTAACTGCGCAAACCAACAAACAAGCAACTAGTTTCTGCCCGCGGCTACGCACGCGTGGTTTCTATGGAAATGTTTTAAGATTATTCCAGACCGATCCAAAATAAAATAATGAAATGGTAAAGCTTTCGACTTTTTTAAAAAGTAGGTAGGTAAGTAGGTACTACAGAAATTTCAACAACTGTTTTGAGATATACAAACCGATACCTTTCATTTGAAACCCATCTATCTTTTTGGTAACGAGCAAGCAAACCACTTTAAACTGAGTGTGCTCATTTAATTAATTTCTTACTTTTACCAACCTTATTCGATTAATTAGATTTTAATAAAAAGATATTTAAGTTTTATATTTTAAGTGAAAATTGTTAATGTCTCTTAGTTCTCATTAAATTTACTCATTTAGCTGTTTTTTTCCATCGTTTATAAAATAAAATACTGAAAAAACTTCGGTCGTACAGTTAAGTTAATATAAGTGTACTTAGTACGGGAAAAAGAAATTTGTTAGTGGTACAGTCGACTGGGCCAGCTGTACGGAACTACCAAACATCATCCACCTATCTACCTAATTAATGGGTGCGTCAATTTTTTTCTTCTATAGAGACGCACTGCGTCTCTATAGAAGAAAAAAATTGTTCATAGAACTAGGAACTTACATAATTAACAGTTTTATTAAAAATCTTCTATCTACTGATTTTCTACTCGACTGATTGAGTCAAAATCAATATTACAACACTGTTTCCACCAAAAAAAGAATGAATGAAATCGGACGACGCGACGCAATGAATTATAACTAAGTACAAATTTTGTCTTTCATCCCCTTTCCTAAGAGAACTACATATATCTACTGAATTCCGGGATTAAAAGTATCATTTGTCCTTCCTCTTGGTATGAATTCAAATCGTGCCAAGTTTCATTTGTTTCATTCATTAAGTTCAGCGTGACGCGCGGTCAAATTTTACTTTCATCCCCTTTCTTAACGAACCTTACTGAGTTCCGGGATAAAATGCCCTTCCTCGTAGTATGAACACAAATCGTGCTAAGTTTCATTCCAATTGGTGTCGCCAGTATTTTATAAAATATCGGAGAAAGAGTTGTAGATGCGTGTGCTTGTTGAACTGTCGCTCAATGTTAAATAACGTTTTCACTTCTCTTGCTCAAAAAGTGTATCATAATAGTTTAGTTTTAAAAACTCGAGTTAAATACCTAGGGCTAAAAAGTATTTTTTCTTTTTAATTTTTGTCAGCCCGTACAAAGCATTCGTTCTCTTACATAAAAACTTGACTTCTTGGTGCTCCGTCAATCTTTTTTTTTTTAAATAGAACCTTCTTGGTGATGTTTTATGAAGGTTGATTCTTCCCTTCACGGTAGAATGTGAACTGTTTCGTTGCGGGTTAGATAGAGATTTAAAAAAAAAAGGTATTGGCGCTAAATCTCTAGAATTTTCTTAATTTCAAATCGCAAACTTTTAATTTGAAAATTGTTTAATTTTAAATTGTTTTATTTTGGAGAAAAAAGTAGTGTTTTACTCGGGCCAAAACCACCCATTGTAACTCGGTCTTGTCATCCTCCCTCGCTACGCTCGGGAGTATAACAACCTCGTACTATATAATACCTTGTAAAACAATCTACTATTAGTACTTCTGTACCTAGTTGTAATGATGCTTTGTCATTTCAGACGCCGCGAGTGGTTGCTAACAATCGACAGAGAAGATCTGCTTTATAAAGAAGAATTGAAATGCAAAAGCCATTTAGTGTGTGCGGCGCACTTCGATGACTCGCAAATGAATGTGAAAACTCTGAAGCACCTGCGCGACGACGCGGTGCCGACGCGCGCGCTGCCGCAGGACGCCGCGGTAACGCTGCCCGAGGAGGTGGTGGAGGGGGAGGAGGAGGAGAGGGCGGAGGAGGAGCCGCGGCGGGCGGCGGCGGAGCCAGAGAGCGCCGCGCTGTGCGACGTCATCATCAAGTGCGAGCCGCCGGAGGGCTCGCCGGAGCGCGTGTTCGAGCCGCCGCCCGTACGCACACACTGCAAGGCTACGCAGACCACCAAGGGCTCACTGGCCGACCTCAAGGAGCGAGCCGCCAAGCGGAAACTTCAGAAGGAGCTTCAGGTATCAGAGAACAAACGGAGGCGGCTCGAACAGAAACTGGAAAAAATAGAGAAGGAGCAGGAGACGAAGGCCACCGTCGTCGCAGCAGCCGACCCAGACGACGACATATCGCGAAGGTTTCAAAAGCTGATCGAGTGGCAGAATAAAATAAAGAGCAAATTCAAAGGCAACCGCTTCGACTCGGAATACAAGACGTTCGCGCTAAACCTACACTACTCGAGTCCGCACGCGTACCGCTGCCTGCAGTCAGCGCTGAAGCTGCCGAGCGAGAGCACCATACGCCGCCTGAAACTGCAAATCCCGCCGCGGCTGGACCAGCAGGTGCTGCACGGGCTGGCGCTGAAGCTGCGCTCGCTGCCGCCCGAGGCCAAGTACTGCACGCTGTGCGTCGACGAGATGCTGCTCAAGCGGAATCTTTTCTACGAACCAAAGACGGACGAGCTCATCGGCCTGCAGAGCGTCAACGGGCAAGTGACGCCCGAGCTGGCTAGCATTGCCTTCGCCATCGAGCTGCAGGGCGTGTACGTGGAGTGGCAGCAGCCGGTCGCCTACTCCTTCCTGGCCAGCGCCGAGCAGTACGTGGAGCTGGACGCCTGGCTCGACGACGTCATCCGCAAGCTCATCGCTATCGGCGTTGAGATCAAGGCGGTCGTGTCCGGCCAGGGCTCCAACTACGACAAGTACTGTAAGGCGATCAAGAACGTCACGGTCGCGGCGCCCTACTTCTTCGTCGACGAGCGTAAGATCTACTACATCCTGGACGTGCCCCACCTGATGAAGTGTCTGCGGAACGACCTCATCGCCAGCAACTTTCATCTCGACAGAAACGTGATATCGTGGTACTACATCGAACAGCTGTACGAACTTCAGAAGGAGAAGAAGGTGATGTTGATCCCGAAGATCACGAAGGGGCACATCGAGCCGAGCAGCAACGAGCGCAAGAAGGTGGCGCTGGCAGTGCAAGTGTTCAGTCGGACAGTGTACGCGGCGCTCGAGACGTACGTAGACTGCGGCAAGGTGGCGGAGAGCGCGCGGGCCACGGCCGCCTTCCTGCTGGCTGTCGACTCGCTGTTCGACGTGCTCAACTCCGCCGAGGTGCCACTCGCCAAGACGCAGAGCCCCTTCAAGATGACCGACGAGCAGCGCGACGTTCTGCGCGACGCACAGAGCATGTTCGCCTGCATGCACTCCACCAACCGGAATACGGGCAGGGAGAACCCCAGCCCGAGCGACACCTTCGTCAGCTTCCAGATCACGATCCAGTCCGTGATGCGGCTATTCGAGGACATGAAGACGGAGGGGTTCAGCAGTCTGTTCACGCGGCGCCTCTCGCGCCGCAGCGTGGACTCGCTGTTCGACGCCATCCGGCACCAGCAGCCGGGTGGGCACAGTCCCGAGCCGCTGCCGATCCAGTTCATGCGCGCTTTCTCAGAGATGTACCTCGTAAACATGATGAAGAGCGGCGGCGAGGGCGCGCGCGAGCCCGACATCTACGAGATCTTGCTAAAGACGGACGAGATCATCAGCAACAAGATGATCACGCCGTTGGCGGAGCCGCCGCCTAGCCTGGTGGCGCTGGGCTCCGAGAGCGAGCCGCAGCTGGAGCTGCCGGAGCGGCACACGCTCAAGTACGTGACCTCGTATCTGCTGTACAAGGCGGCCGACAAGCACGGCTGCAAAGAGCTGGCAGCGGCCCTTCGCCAGCTGCCAGACCTCGCGCAGACGGACCTGTTCCAGCACTTCGAGCCGTACAACAAGAAGGCGCCCTATTACCGCAAGCTAAAGCTGCCCTCGCAGGCACTGTACGAGTACGTGGAGCGGCTGGACGCCGTGTTCACGGAACACTTCGCGCGGAGCATTGACTCGCGGCCAGGCAGCAAGGCCTTCTCTCTGCTGAAGGTGGTCCCGCTGCCGCGCTCCTCATGCCAGTGCTCCTGCTTCCCCTTCGACTACCTGCTGCGCGTATTCGTGCGCCTGCGCATCTACATGACGCTCAAGCTCAACAACCGCAACTTCAAGGCGGGCAAGCGGACGATCAAACAGAGCCTTGTTGTCAAACCGCTCAGTTGTGAGCTATAACCTGTGCTATAACTATGTGCTGTGCTGTGCTGTGCTCTCAAATGTGTTTACCTGGGTAATGTAGGTATACATTATTGGCACATATTGGACTATTTGTAAAGGATAAGTTGTATAGGAACGTAAGGTTACGAAGGTAGTACATAAGCACTCAAACATAGCTTTACGTAGGTATCTTATGCTAAGGTAAATAAAGCTGATGATACTGTCTACTCTCTTTATATTTTAGGTGTCTCATCTATACTTTGGTCCGAAATGTTGACAGGAATCAGTAGACCGGATTAGAAGGTTGCAGTTTCCACATCCCGATACAACATCCACTACCAACGCTGCGCTGCGCTGGCGAGATGCGCGGCGAACTCGATCTATCATAATTAGGCGTGTTTTAAAAACTATAAAACGGCTTTAAATCCTTCTAGTGGCGACTTCTAGTTATAATTAGAGTATAATTTAGTTTGAAACAACATCCGTCAAGTGCGAGTATAACTCGCGCGCCTTTATCGATTTCGCGTTTATCGATTAAACATACATGTACTAAAGGTAGGTACCGGTTAGAGACATCGCTATTTGATGAATACCCCCAAATATAGTAGGTTTATTAGATGGATCGTTACATTTAAGATAGATCGCTCTGTATAGGTACTTACTTTGGAGATTAAGGCTGAACGAGTCGCTCATCTCTCCATACAAACGTGGAAGGGTAACTACAACGCTGTTTGATGTTGACCATCCAAAACTAAGGATAATATCAATTTATCTCGTCATTATCTATGTCTGTATGCACCCGAAACCGTAAAATAACCATTAATAAAAAAAATACAAGCTTCTAAACTTTCGTATTTTAACGCCGATTTCAGCCCAACTTTGGGCGAAAATAAATAACATACGGAGAAAGAAAACTCTAAAACAAAGCCCGTACAGACATATTTTAGCTATTCAAAAGTTTATTAAAAGTTACACAGTGGTGAAATCTGCAACTCTCTGCAACGACTATTTCAAGAGATATTATTAGTTTTGTGAGTCCCTCCTAGCATCGTAGCACGTGCTACGAACGTCTACGTAAAAGTAGGTTTCTCGTTATTGGGAAGGAAGTGGGAGGGGTAGGGGAAAATGAAATATATCACAAGAAAGAGAGCAAAATTACCTACACGATGGTGAAATCCGCAACTCTGTGCGACGTCTATTTCGAGAGGAGTTTTGTGATTTTTTCGCGCAAGTGTCCATTCGTGCAAGTGTCCATTCGCCAAAATGTCTACTCGCGTAAATGTCCTTCGCACAAGTGTCCATTCGCGCAACTGACCACTCGCGCAAGTGTCCATCGCACACGTGTCGTTCGCGCAAGTGTACTAGATCCGGCAGCGACTAGTCTCCGAGTGTTGCAGGATACTTGAATCGCCGCCTGTGCGTATGTAACGGGAGAAGGGCCTAAGTGTTATTTATTGCCTAACTAATTTATGTCGTTGTTTCAGTAACTGTAAGTTCACTTGTAAAAAAATGAATTATGAAGTGTAATCAGGGCCGTAGCCTGCTCCACCGTGATGCTGAGCGTGGTCGTGTCTGCGGGGGCCTGCTCCGAGATGCACCGTGTCTGCCGCACGCTGCTTCCATGCCATCGCAACGTCCGTGGCTCAAACATCTGCTGAAAAGTAAAAGCGCCTTCATGTTAAAGCCCCCGCATGAATTGCCACCTTTCGCTAGATAACTGTAATCAGCTACCTTTACCACTTAGCGTAACTACCTACCTACCATCTAATCATGAGGTAGGTTCTGCAAGTGAAGGTCGCGCGGCCCACATCTCTACTCTCCAGTGTAAAGTTGCCTTTCTGTTTGAGTCTCAAGTCTGGTCGCGTGTTACGTTTCACGGCCCGCTCTGGCGCTCTGGCGAGAGCGCATGTTTCACAATATCCAGATTGAGTGTCGCGCGTCAAGTGTGAACTGGTTCAAATTATTCTAGACTAGTTTATGCCCGCGGCTTCGCACGCGTTGTTTCTATGGAAACGTTTAAAGGTGATTTCTATTCTATCCCATTGGAACTGATTTATGGGATCAAAAGTATGTTTGATTCCAGGTTTATAATTACCTGTGTGCAAAATTTCAGCCCGATCCGTTCAGTAGTTTTGGCGTGAAGAGGTAACAAACATCCATCCATCCATCTATCCATCCATCCATCCATCCAAACTTTCGCATTTATAATATTAGTGTGATTAGAAGAGGTACCTCCTACCTACTAAGCGTCAATTTGGTCTTTATTTAGGCTTGCGATGCACGTGATGCGCTGAACTCTTGAATCTTTGTTTTGTTATGATTACCTACTCCATTTTGTGAAGTTCACGCGTAGGAACCTACCTACCTCTACCTATACCTACCTATAGTACACATTCAGCTAGTTCTAAAAGTAAACACAAAGAGAACACATTTCACACGTAAACGCTACATAATAAATAACTTAAGGCTCTACCTAGTTGTTCCAATAATTAATTTAGTTTTCTACGCATTTATTGGAAAAATGTCAACGTCCATAGGTAGTGTAATTCTGGACAACTCTACAAACATTTCACCCTAGTTAGGGTTTTGAAGATCGAAGATCGGTTTCAAAACCCTTATGGTCTCGCTTTGTCTGTCCTTTTTTCCCTCCTTAATAACTCAAAAACTACTGCAGCTATCAACTTGAAATTTAAAATAATCATACATTTCGTGCGCCTGTACAGATTTAGAGAAAAATAAATGAAAATAAATGAAAAATGAAAATGAATATTTTCCATACAAATTGTGATGCCGAAATTTTAAAAGATACCTACAGAGTCATATGGGGTATCAAATGAAAGGTATCATTTTGTACATTTCAAAATAGTTTTAGAAATTTTTGTAGGTTTCATACTTTTTAAAATATTTCGAAAAAAGTCGAAAAAATACCCATTCCCCCCCCCCTATCTCCGAAGATTGCAGAGCGATCCATGTAAAATGTATGGAGCGTTTATAGACATGAATCTATAGTTTACAGGAAAAATATAGAGAAGTTTGAAAAATGAACAGTTTTTGAAAAATGGTCGAAAAGGGGGGGAATAATTTTCAAAAGGGGGAGCTACCTCACCGAGTGGGGTATCAAATAAAAGGTATCGGTTTGTACGTTTCAAAACAGTTTTTCAAATTTCTGTAGGTTTCATAGTTTTTGAAATATTTTGAAAAAAGTCGAAAAAAAACCCATTCCCCCCCCCCTATCTCCGAAGTTTGCCGAGCGATCCATTTAAAATGTATGAAGCGTTTGTAGATATGGATCTATATTTTACAGGAAAAATATAGAGAAGTCTGTAAAATGAACACTTTTTGAAAAATGGTCAAAAAGCAATAATTTTCAAAAGGGGGGCTACCCCACCGAGTCGGGTATCAAATGAAAGGTATCGGTTTGGACATTTCAAACCAGTTTTTCAAATTTCTGTAACTTTCATACTTTTTGAAATATTTCGAAAAAAGTCGAAAAATTTACCATAACCCACCTTAACCGAACCACCCATTTAACCGAAGCATGCAGAGAGATTTATCTGAAATGTAGGTTGGTACCTACTATTCTTAGGTATTCGCTAAATTGCGAAGTCTCTAACCGGTACTTTTGGTACATATTTGTTGACAAACGTTCAAAACCCTCGGCGCGCGAGTTACACTCGCACTTGACGGATCTTGTTTCTATTTTATAAATTAGGCACGTGGAATTGTTCACATTGTAAGACTATCAAACTGCTAAGGTTTGAAACGTTCAATTAATTAAATAACATTACGAATAGGTACCTACGTTTATATATAACTAGCTGCTGCCCGCGGCTTCGCCTGCGTAGTTCCCGTTCCCGTGGTAAGTCCGGGATAAAACATAGCCTATGTCCGTCTCCTGGTTCTAAGCTGCCTCCCCACCAATTTTCAGCCAAATCGGTTCAGCCGTTCTTGAGTTATAAATAGTGTAACTAACACGACTTTCTTTTATATATATATAGATATCATTGCCTACGTGGAACACATACAGGCGCTGTGCATGGAAAACTAAGACTGTCAGATTGCATGTCAATATTACCAAATGTGGTCGGCAGAGGCGCTTATTTTTAACATAGACTTATGCCAAATTTATCTGTTGTAGAAGAGGCAAACTTTTGTTTTATTTTGGTTGATAGCACAATCACAAGGTAATAATGTAATGTTAACTAACATTTGCCCGCGGCTTTGCTTTCGTTGCATGAAAATACCTTAATAAAACCTATGTCGCTCATTGTAGCTTCTCAATTATAATAAAAATTACATTCATCGATAGTTATTCATAGAAATCAGAAACACTTAAAAAAATAATATCATCTTCATGCATGTTAAAGTGCCGACAATATCACCGACCATTATGATAATACTTTGTACATTAAAAAAATATACTAATTTAGTCAAAACAACTGAGGTCTAAATGGATTACAAAAGTGTCAATCGTTGAAGATATTTCGATTTGGTTTTGGAGGGCTTTCTCAAAAAAAAATTAAAATATAAATAACGCTGAACAAGCCACACAACATCATCTAACCCCAAAGTTATTAGAGCTTGTGTTATGGTATACTTATTTTGATATACTTATTAAATACACTACACAGATAGATATTTTTTATATACATAAGACATGCAATAAACTGATTATGATTATGACATCCAGAACACCTAGAATAAATATCTGCAGATGGTACAAACATTTGTCCTGAGGCGGGAATCAAACTAACTGTAAGCTCCTGTGTCGCAGGTGGACCTTTCCCCGCCGCGCCACAGAGGTCGTCCATCAAATAATCAGATATAAAATGAAATATAACAGTGCTTTATTTCCTTTACCCCTTACAGGAGTCTTGGACACGTCAATAAATTCAAATAAGGTTCAAGAGTAAAACTGGGAAATAAAGTGATTACTTTAATTTATTGTTCACTTCAATCTTTTTAAGGTAAAGTAAAGAAGCGAACAAGAAACCTTTACCTTGTTAGGGTGTTAGTTTTCGAGCTGGAGCAATACTATTAGCAATATCTAAGTTTTTTATCCTCTAGAGATAGTCTGATATTTTGTAGTAAGCCTTTTTAACAAAGGATATGTTTTACAAATTGTTTGAAATTATTTTTTGATAACTTTTAACTCTTTTGGAGTTTTGTTGTAGAATCGTATACATTTCCCTTTAAAAGATAATCTATAAATCGATACTATAAAAATATATAAATATATATCTATAAAAATATTCGTAAAATAAAATACGTGAATGTTGGAATGCTGAATGATGAATTTCACGGATATAATTTTGTACACAATCTCAGTACCACTCGCTTACATAATTAATTTTATTTTCCGGAAATAAATCAATAATCATGAAGATAGTTTTAGTTTAGATTGTAATTCTACAAAATAATCATAAAAACCACAACAGACCATGCCTTGCTATCCAAATTGATATTCATACCGATATAAAGTATTCTTTATTATGTTGCTGCCTTCCAAGAACTCATGAGTGATTATGATTAACATGAGTGATTAACAATAATTTTGACAACTGTCATTGGAAATACAATTGTTTTGCATGTTTATTACATTTTTAGCGTCTTTAAACATCTCCTTTACTTGACTTCTATGTTACGCTAACAAAAAAAATATTATATTGATGTCAATGTACACATATTGCCAATAACAAAAAAGTTATGACAAACCGCTCCGTTGAGGTTTTTCTATGAGTTATTAAAAATTTAAAGTAAATTATTATTTTTGAGTATCTGTCCTTTTGAGAATCTCTCTTCTCTAAGAGAACAAACCGATAGAACTACGAGTAATTTAAATTTGCCTGTAGTTCTACTGGTAGAACTACGAGAAAAAAAATGCAAATGATTGGTCCTAAGTAAATCAGTTATCTAGTAAGTACCCATAACAAAGCTCTGCTTAGCTTCGGCCTTGGTGATGATGTGTGAATTCATCATCATCAGCCTATATAAGTCCACTGCTGGACGTAGGCTTCTATTTTAATTTTTCAGCATTGTTTATTTATATATAAGGTCATCAAAATCGCCCTACCTATTTAACATATTTTAACTCGACCAATACTTTTCGTGCTGTAAACATGTTGAGTAGTACCTACCTACCTATCTAGCTACCAGAGATAAAATCACTATAAACCTATTCTACTTAATTGGTAGGTCTGTCAATGAATAAAATTCCTGCAAATTTCTTTTGGCTTAGCTTCAATCAAATATAGACTTTATTTCAATGACGAATGAACCATTTAACCCGCAAAACAAAAGTTGTCGAAAATCGTAATTCGTCCGTCGAACCCAGCTGTCATTGCGAAAAAAGTTACATAACCTCACGTCCGTCTGAGGAGGCATCCAGCCTCCGAATGAAGCTACTGGAAGCTATTTTGAGCATATATTGAAAGGGATGTTTGAGTAATAGGGTTGAAATTCTATTGGCAAAATATTATCATTTTTGCAATTACTTCGCTAAACGCCTTACAAAAATGTGTTTTTTGGGTTTTATTATGTTAATGGTTTTATTTATTTAAAACTTTTTACATATTTCTTTTGTTGATAAAATTTCCTTTCATATAGTATTAAAATAATTAATGCTTGTCACTCAAAATATTGAGCATATCGAGACGAAAAATTTTTTTCTTGTACTTTCTTGTGATTCTTTTTTTCAAGATCCTAGATCGTTTTATAAAATATTTTTGTATAAGTCTTTTTTCCATACATTTGACTATACACTGTTTTTTTTTTGGGCTTGTAATATGTCGGAGAACGGCTAACGGTGCGACGAAAAAGTGTACTTTCTACGGTGTCGCTGTTTGGACAGCGTCTTAAGTGCCTACACTCAAATACCTATTATGATAGGTTCTTACTTGTTAAGGTCAACACTTTCACTCGAAAAAGGTGACCATATAATAAAATGTTCTTATTCTTATATCAATAAACACTGCTGAAAAATATTAATATAAATAGGTAAGTACTTAAACATTTTATGTAGGTGATGGGCACTCATTAGCGTCTCCGACGACGACAACTCTGCATCAGCGAGTCGCTCGCTGGCATCGAACCCGCGACGCGGCCACAAGGACCAACCTTCCCAAGGTCCCGCCGACCTTGCGGTTATACCTACGGACCGAAACTGTGAGAAAAGAGCGTACTTTGTCCCGTACATTTCCCCCTTCTGGGGCATGCCACATCACATCACAGGCTTCATTGCCGGGCTGCTCCTCCCCAGCTCTCTGCTGCTCTGTGCCCCCCCCCCCCATCCCTTAACGAAAATGTGCTCTCCTCAGCGCGCCGTAATTTATGCCATTAGTGTGCAAAAATTTTGAACTCCCTAAAATTTTGTTCCGAAGAGACAAGAAGAAAATGGATTGGTTCCTCATGCTCCCGCTCTATGCTATTTAGTAACCTCTCCCTCCCCTCCGAATAAATAGGACAGTCCCAAAGAATGTGGTCTCTAGTGTGCATGTTCTGCCGCAACTACACGCCGCTGTGTCGCTCAAACCCAGGTCGCTCAGTCGCTTCCTAAAACATCCGTAGCCCGTCAGGAGCTGCGACACCTCGTAATCAGGTTCGACCTAGTGCGCTCTCATGCGCTCTCCCACGTCTGGGAAGAACCTGTACAGGTCACGGCCCTTGTCGTCTGACTCCCAACGAGCCTGCCAAGCGGCTATGGTCTCCTCGTCTATCCGACGCCTAATCCGCCCATGCACCTCTCTAGGCTCGCCCTCGGTCGCAGCCAGCCTGCGGCCAGCACGGGCAAGCAGCAGGTTGGCTGGCAGAACCCCCGCCAGAACCGGCAACGCAGCAGTACTGCATGACCTGTAGGCCTTTGTTAGTAATACTAACGAGGGCCTCTGGGTCCTCAGGAGTACACTGCGAACCACGTGGACGGAGGCTCTGTGGGACCATATCTGCCAGGGCCACAAGGATGTCAAATCTCATTGAAACAAGTTTTTTGTTCTGTAAAATTCCTCGATTGTTTACTTTCAATCCAAATCGTTTGACGGTCCGGCCGCGGCCTGCCCCGGGCCTGCGCAAACATTACAGGTAAACAGTCCAAGTGCGTTATCCAGGGCTCGAGCACGGTCTTATCTCGTCGCAATAGAGTCGCAAGTTTCACAAGTGAACGGTAAAAAAAGTAGCGTGGACGTTAACGTCGCTAACTCCAGTTCATGTTTAAGTTGTTAGGGGCTCCGCTCCAACCGTGTGCATCTGTACTTGGGGTATTCGCTCGGCGCGCGCTACACGGCGGGCTTAGCGCGCGCCGCGAGCCGGTGAGCGGGCCGCGGCGCGCAGTGGACGGCGCGCCAGGCCACCGCCAGGCGCGCCTCGCTTGCTCCGGGGGGGTCTCACTGTTCGTGTCTCAGACACACGTCACGTCAAACCAAACCATCACTGCTCTATTGTGGTTGTGATAATATTTATTCTAAGAGCCGGAATAATTTGGGCACAGCCGCAGCGGCAGCGGCGGAAAAATAATTTCTTTATGAAATATTCCCATTAGGCACCAATTTTAAGGGCACCACATTTACGGCACCTATTTCATTCCCAATTAGGGCACCCACAAACAAGTAGTGTCTTAGTGACGGGGTTTTCATATAGGTAACTAACTGTAACTTTTGCAATTAGATTTTGATATAAGATAAACATACATACTTAGTTTTAGTTCCAGGTACCTACTAGGTAGAAACACTTAAGATCCGTCGTTACTTTTCAAGGGTTCTGTATCGAAATGTTGTTTAAAAACATCCAGCCACAAATACTGTCAAATTTCAAAAGGTGAATTCAATGGTTCTCGTCATAAGTTCATTTTTGATTTGATGACAGCAGTCCAAGTTTAAATCATGCATGATATCTCGGGAACTGACCACCCCAGACCACTAGTTTCCAGATATAAATTAAAGTAGGTAATGTTAGTCAATAAACGTTTATTCATACTACGAAATCGCGAGGCACTGCTACGCAAAAACTACTGATCTGGATGAAATTTGGCACAGCGATAGATTATAGTCTGGAATAGCACATAATGCTATATTTTATCCCGGAATTCCCACGGGAACGGGAATTACGCAGGTGAAACCGCGAAACACCAGTACCTAGTTCTAAAACTATGTATGTGTATCTTATATCAAGATCTGAAGCTGTCTCCGGCTACTGCCCGCCGCGCCGCCCCCGGCAAAATCGCAAAACGCAAGACAGCTTCAAAATCGCGGCTGTGTGGTGGAGGCTTAATTGCAAAAGTTACAGTTAGTTATATCACAACCCCATCACTAGACACTACTTGTTTGTGGGTGCTCTAACTGGGAATAAAATAGGTGCCGTAAATGTGGTGCCCTTAAAAATGGTGCCCTAAATGAGAATACAAGTTTATCTCATTGAGGGCACCAATTTTTATCTGCTCCGTCCGACAATGGTATTTTCCTTTTTTTATTTATGTTTAGTATTAAGATAAAGCACCCAGCACCGTCCTCCCAATAACAAGCTAAGTGAAATAAATTAATCTTAAAGGCGCCTAGCTATATCTACCTACTAGGTAGCTTAGCTACTGGTTGGCTGTAATAGTCTCCGAGAGCAGAGAGCTCTCACTCATTCAGAGCGACAGAGTCCAAGAAGTAATGTTTGTTTGTTAGCGAGCGATGGGAGCTGGGCGGGCGGGGCAGAGCCTCCTCCGCCCACCTGCAGCTCCAGCTGCTGCTGCTGCTACACTGCGATGACGTCACAGAGTTACATAGAGAGATGTGACATGTGCCCTGTTGTAAGGGTGCAAGTGGTGCAACGTGCGACCGACAGGCATTGCGTTGCGTTGCGCATAAAGCCGCAGAGTAGACCCTCCATAACAATCACACATCACATCCCGCCAACTCACAATGCAAGCTCTCCCTGTCCTCTTGCCCTCTTATCCGGAGATAACCCTCCGGATAAAGGAGGGCAAGATCACTACACATTTCAAAACCATTTTGTATGCCCCCACGGCCACGACAAAAAGTTAAAATAAGCTGTATATAAGCTGGGACAGAGTTGTGTTTTTATAGTTTTCTAATAATTATTAAGTATGTACTTTTTTAGATAGGTACCTACTTCATTATAGTAGTTTATGCAACTGTCATATAATGAAGGGTATTAAAACACGAGTGTGAGTTTATGAAACGAGCGCAGCGAGTTTCATAATAGTAACGAGTGTTTTAATACCCGTGTTATATGCAGTTGCATACACTACTTTATCTTCACTAATGCAATTAATCAAACAACAAGAGTAAAAGCTGACAATAGTTTATTTATAATAATTGTTAAAATTTTGGATGGTACAATTTTGAAAGTTAATGTTAATTATTGATCCAGCAGCTGTAGCGGCCGCGGGGCAAGCAGTAGAGCTCGTAGACGGAGTCGGAATATTTATAATTACTTCATTCGTCTTGTTTTCTATACTGTTCAAGATCGTATTTGAGACTTGAATAAGATCTTACCAAAGAGTTTTGTGTATGTAAGTTTAGTAGTTTCGACGAAGTTTTCACGTATAACCCAACTGTTTTCAAAAGCCAGCCTAATATCAAAATTTTATACAACTTGTATGAGGATTTTGACATAAGGCTCGCCTTGTTAATTGGTCGCGTTTTATTGATGTTATAATGAGATTGTACGATATCGATGTGGATATTATACCATCATGTGAAATTGCTTAAATTGAGTGTTTTGTTATCTGCGCTATAACAGTAGTAATTATAAGTCAAGTATTGGAATCATAAGTAGAATGTTATAACATTAGTGTAGATAAAATATCT
The DNA here is from genome assembly GCA_949316285.1 of Eupithecia subumbrata. NCBI lineage: Eukaryota > Metazoa > Arthropoda > Insecta > Lepidoptera > Geometridae > Eupithecia > Eupithecia subumbrata. The sequence goes on along the minus strand of OX438641.1, from coordinate 18,091,909 downwards.
TATTTCTCTACCTAGTGCATAACCTAGTACATAATAATAAATTGCGAAGGTCCGCCTGCGACGCAGGACGCAGGTTGCGGGTTCGATTCCCGCCTCGGAACAAATTTGTGTACGATCTGCAGAAATTTGTCCCGTTGGTCTGGGTGTTTTCTTTGTATAAAAAAAATATCCATCTATTTAGTGTATTGTATTAAGTATATCATTTTTAGACCAAAATTATGGGGAGGTAATACTGAAGGTTGACGTCAAAAACGCCTTCAATTCCGTAGACAGGGGCGCCTTGCTAAAAGAAATTAAAGACAAAATTCCAGAAATTTACCCTTTCCTTTTCCCGTCAAAATTAATTTACAGGAACAAAGTAATTTCGTCCGCAGTTGGCTGTCAGCAGGGCGACCCTCTTGGTCCGGCCATATTTAGCCTTGCCATCCAACCAATCATTCAACGTCTCCAATCCAAGCTCAATGTTTGGTATTTGGATGATGGAACATTAGGTGGAGAGGTGAACACAGTTTTTGATGATCTAAAAATCATCACAGACGAATTTCAAAAAATAGGTTTGGAATTAAATTTTTCAAAATGCGAGCTTTTTATTTCGGACTCTTGTGTAGACAAAAACAATATCATTGGAAAATTCAATAGTTTAGCCCCCAACATTACAGTTGTAGATAAATGTTCACTTCGACTCCTTGGTTCACCAATTCTTGATGAGTCTTTTCAGTCATTTGTAGATGAGAAAATTCAAAATTTCAATAAAACTTCGGACAGATTGCTCAAAATTAATAGTCATATGGCTTTTACAATTATTCGGTTCTGTCTATTTGTACCTAAATTTACGTATTCTTTGAGATGTAGTCAACTGTGGAAACACAGCGAGCTCTTGGAAGGCTTAGACAACATAATAAAGAATACTTTATCATCGGTTTTGAATATTGATTTAGATGACAAGGCATGGTCGCAGGCCTCCCTGCCTGTCAAATTGGGAGGCTTAGGTATACGCAAAATTTCAAGTGTAGCCCTGCCAGCGTTCTTGTCTTCTGTCTACAGCACTAGTTCTTTAGTTGACAAAATTTTAAAACCTTCTCGTTTGGTCCCGCCTGGAATGTCATTAAAAATTTCATTTTTAGACGAAGCTCGAACGGCTTGGCATAATGCTTGCCCCGATGCTGCTCCCTCAAAATCACTTTTGTCCCAACGGCAATGGGACGGGCCTCTGTGTGAGTTGACACGGAATTGTTTGTTACAAAAGTGCTCCAGCTCTGCGGATCGTGCCCGCCTCCTGGCCGTTTCTAAATGGGAGTCAGGACATTGGTTGCAAGCATTTCCTTCATATAACACTGGTACTTTATTGGATCCCGTAACTTTCCGTATCGCAACATGTCTTCGGTTGGGTGCAAGGTGTTGCGCGCCTCATCAATGCCAGTGCGGTACTGCTGTCGAACAGCTTGGTCATCACGGATTATCGTGTACTAGGGCAGCCGGTCGGATATCTCGCCACGCCAGCCTTAACGACATCATCCGGTGGGCCTTTGTCACCGCTAACGTACCAGCTATTCTCGAACCGAATGGTCTGTTACGTGACGATGGTAAAAGGCCCGACGGTATGACACTAGTCCCATGGGAGTTGGGGAGGCCCATTGTGTGGGACGCTACATGCGTCGACACACTTGCGCCTTCCCATCTTCCGAGGACATCCGTGAGGGCAGGCGCGGCGGCAGATTTGGCCGAAGATCTCAAGAGGCGCAAATATGCAGGTCTCGACAGAGCCTACACATTTGCTCCTCTTGGAGTCGAGACCCTAGGTCCGTGGGGTACCGAGGCTCTTCGGGTTTTCAAAAAATTATCTGAGCGTCTGGTCGAAGCGACGCGTGACCCGAGAGCTGGTCAGTATCTGGCACAGCGCATCAGCATTGCCATACAGCGGGGCAATGCAGCCAGCGTCTTGGGGACGCTTCCGACTGGTTTTGATATGGATCAGTTGAGCTACCTGTAGATTGTTTGCAACAGTCTGCAGTTAGCTCAATTGTTTCAATTGTAAATACTAATTATATTATAATTTTCTTTGTGAATAAAGGCTTCTGCCAATTTAAAAAAAAAAAAAAAAAAAAGTATATCAGTTATCTAGTACCCATAACACAAGCTCTGCTTAGCTTGGGGCTAGATAATGCTGTGTTAATTTTCCAGCATTATTTATTTTTTATTACGGAAACTGCTAGGCTTAAGTTACCCATAAGTTACAACCAATTTTGTTAAGTAAGCTGTTTGTATCCCAAATAAAATAAAATTAAAATTAAATTTATTTATCTTACCTACGCGATGGAGTTGGCCAATGTTACAGCCAGGCGGCGCGGCGGTGAAAAAACCACTCATTATTTTCCTTGTCTATGACAAGTCAGTATTATTATTTATCATAAAAATAACGAGAAATTAATCCGGAGTCTATTTTTAAAAGGGTAGAATATTAGAATGTCGTGCACAATGGCGCATGCTCCACCGCTGAGCTGAGTCAAGGGGACTTGTAGTAATCACTATGGCGTGTTCCCGGGTCTATTTAAAATGTTAACTCGTACCTTACACGAATGGATCATTTGGAGAAACTAGCGGGGAGCTGCCCCCAGCGGCGACAGACACAGAGTTCGGACCGTGTTGTTTATTTTCGACTGTAGTCATTGTAATAAATAACACTAATATTATAAATGCGAAAGTTTGGATGGATGGATGTATAGATGGATGGATGGATGTTTGCTACATAATGAAGTAATGAATGAGTGAACATTACACTGTGACGCTCCGCTGCAGAGTGCGTCCGCCAGAGAGCCGCGACGCGGCAGCTCGTCGCGTGCGCCTGCGCCGCGCCGCGCGCCGGGGACGGACTCCCTCCGCGGCTCGATGACCGAGCCGTGCCGAGCTGTCGAGGCCCTCTGCGCCAGCAATGCGCCCGCGCACAGTACCTTTGGATGTCAACATTTCCTTAACAAAAACTAAACGTAGAATGGGGAAACCGCTTCGTTCATTCGCACTAACCATACAGCTATAACATTTTATTTAATTCAATTATTCCCATCCATGGAAATCGAAATAGTAGTTTATAACCAGTCTTTGATTTTAGCGTAATGAGGATCCACAACGTTTTTAGTTGAGAATGCAGATTTATAGAGCTAAGACATCCATAACATGCAGTGAAAACATTTTAGTTCTACAACAAAAATTGACGAAGTTATGACCAAATTACTAGCGTAATGATCCGATTTGGATAATTTATTACAAAGATTTATGACAAAGACTTATGTCATAACTACTAGTTCTATTGATATATTCTATGGATATCTATGTACTGATCCTCATTGCACTGCAGGACGGGCGGATTGGATCCACGCGGGCGAGACTGCTAACGAGCTGTCCCGAGCACCGCAATACCGACTCTATCGCTAGCGCATTAGAGCTCACGTCACACGAACGTGAAAATGTGTCCATTGATTACACATTCACAAAATGTAATGCGCGTTATCATGCCTATTGAAATGGCGGACGTGAAATTGGAGTGCCTCAGCGCCCCCGCCGCCCGCGCCGAGCCGGCGTGGACTCGAGAGAAAGGTTAACGAGCACTGTATGTAGGCAAGTGCTGCAATTAAGGTTTAATATTCATTTATTCTCAAAAAGACAAATTATATAATGTCACTTACATGAGAACAGGATTCTTATAATAAGTATAGATACATAGGTTGTGGTCGTTCAATAACTGACTCATTTAATGTGTTCACTTATTAAGGAGTGAATCATCATTTATGATATGTCGAGTTAATTTGAGTTTGAACGCAATAAATGAGCTTACACTTTTAATTTGGGATGGTAATTTATTGTAAAGCTGTGCGCCTTCACATAGTATAGTTTTTTTTCCATAGTTAGTTCGAGTTTTCGGTAGAACGATAAAGCTGGCACGACGTGAACTACGTTTTCTTATTTCTGCTACTTTAGTGTAAGTTATATTTGTATGAATTTTGTTATTTAATATTTTACGGACTAGGATGCATGTTGTATATTTGTATAGTTGTTTAATGTTCATTATTTTCGTTTTTTTGTAGACTGTTTCGGTGGGAGTTAAGTAAGGAATATTAAAAAGTAATTTGACAAGTTTATTTTGTAATATTTGAAGTTTAGCTAATTTTGATTTTACAGCACTTCCCCACAGCTCAATCAAATATAGCAAATGTGGTTTGATAAGGCAGTTATAGATAGTATAGCGTATCTGACGCGGAACACAATGCATGACATTTTTTACTGAACCAGTGAGCGATGAAAGTTTGGATTTGATGTGTGTGATGTGTGTATTCCACGTCAAACAGCTATCCATGTGTAGCCCTAAATATTTTTCATTGTTCTTTTCCTGTAATTCAACATTGTTTATTTTGGGGGGGTCATAGTAAGATATTGGTTTGTTTTTGGCTTTAAAAATAATGTAGCAAGTTTTAGAGATATTTATTGTAAGAAGATTGTGTTGAAACCAGGAGAAGAGATTGTCTAGATCTTTTTGAGCATGTAACAGCATGGTATGGATTGAAGCACCAAAGTAGAACAAGCACGTATCGTCCGCATACAAAGTAATATCACCATCTAAGCCTATCTGATGTATATTATTAATATAGATTCCATACATTTACAATTGTTTTACCTAATTGCATTGTCAGCCGTGCCGTGGCTGAATCCATTTAGCTGAAAAACACGCGTGAGCGGGGTCGTGTCGTGCCGGCCGTGCCGATCTACGCATTCGTCACCCTAGGGCCTAGGGTGACGAATGCGTAGATCGGCACGGCCTAGGGGCACAGTAGATAAATATAATATCTACTGTGCTAGGGGGGAAGCGGGAGCGGGATTTTTTATATGTATTTATTTAGACGCACAAAACATAAAATAATTACAGAATATACAAAACATAAATAAATGGATTTAGAACTTGATCATTTCACAAATTATGTGCATACAGAGAATCATACGAGCAAAACATGTAGAGTCAAAACTTCAGAATATTTAAAAAATAAAATATAAATAGGATAAAATAGACGGCGGCGGCGCTCACGCGACATGCCGCGCCGCGTAGATGCAGCGCGCTGCAGCGGCCACGCACGGCCGCCGGCGCGGCACGGGGACTGGACCGTCACCTCAAGAAGGCTACACTTGTAACGTGCTTGTCTGCGACACGACCGACACTCAAATGTTTGCCACCAAACGGATGGCAACAACTCATTCTTCCACAAAGAGAAACTATGACGGATTCATAATTGAACAATTACCCCCATGCCTCTTTATGGCGTATTTTATGATCATTAACTGTCGAGAGTCGAGAGTCCCTCCGAAACTGCACAGCACAGTTCTGAGTTTGATAAATAGATTTCTTTATTGTACCATCAACGCATAAAATATCTTACAAACTACTAATTAAATCTAGTATGGCACAATCGGCGGCCTTATCGCTGAAAGCGATCTCTTCCAGTCAACCTTTGGATCAGTTTGGTGTTATTGATTTTAATCGAATTCGAACTTTTATAATATTCGATCGAACTGTTCGTATATTCGAATGCAAACCCTACTCCGCATGTTTATGTTATGTTGCATCAGTTGCATGGCATGGCATGGTCTCTCAACGAGCAGCTACTTGATATAATCTAAGTAAGGGAATATTTCGAACTAAGGACCGACACCAGGTAGGCAGCACAGCCGAGATAACCGCACACGAAGGAACACCAAGCGAAGGAAAAGACGGTGCATCCAATTGTAATGGCGGCGGCACTCCAACGTAGCGTAGGTAGGTATAGGTTTATAATAAAGGTCAGGTACCTTGTTTGACTCTAGCACATTCAGAAAGGGAACATGTACAACTTTGAAACTGCGTCCCTACATTCTTTACGAGGAATTTCTATACTTACGAGTACTATAAATATTTATATATTCTAGGATTTCTGAACACTCGACATCTTGTGCCGATGCGCGGAACCATTCATGTCAATGTTAAGATAAGTGTCGGGTGTTATTGTTAGGATAAGTCGGGTGTCGCCAAAGATTCTATGACTACTTTCCGCAGGGTGTCGCCGTGTGTGGCGTGTGGGGAGTGTGGGGAGTGTGGGGCGTGTGGGCCGTGTGGGCCGTGTGGGAGCGTGGGGCTTGTATACACGGACGGCATGTTGCCGACAGCAAGGCAACTGCAGCTTCGACGGCAGTCTACGACTGTCGACGCGATTCCAGTGATTGAGAAAATTATCAGGTGATGATGTTTTAAAAGTTTTTTTGTTTGAAATTGATGCACATCATCAATTCCTGGAAAGACAAACTTTTATGGGATCACTTAAAAATCAACCTTTATACAACAACGAAAGAATTATCAAAATCTATTATGAATTAACGAAGATATCACCAGAATTGTTGTAGCTAGTCGTGATTTTTCAAAAGTATTATGTTGTTTTGTAAGCTTTACGGGGCAAATGCCAATTCCTTGGGAATAAAATTTTTATGGGACCAATTCGGGATCATTCTCTATACAAAGTGAAAGAATAAGTAAAATCGGTTAACCACAGGCAGAGATATCAAGTAACATACATACTTACATAAAAAATACAAGACGAATAGAGAACCTGCTTCTTTTTGAAGTCGTTTATAAATGCGCATTCAAATATGGGTTAGAATACATCTGGTCCGAATCTCAAACTCATCCGCGGACGAGATGTCCACTTCACTTTTAAGTAGGGGTACATCTCGTCCGAATCTAAATTCTCTTGGTTTTAGATTCGGATGAGTTATACCCTCAACCAAAAGTGAAGGGGACATCTCGTCCGAATCTCTTCGTTACTTTTCGAGATGGGCTTGAACTTGTAATCTTCAGATACACTTTACTATGACAAGACGAAATGCTTCCCACATGCTTGAAACGCGTACTGTCTGACATCTGATGCCGTCATTATGAAATGCTAAATGTTTCGACGTAAGTCCCATATTTAGGTAAATGCACAATTTTGTGGTGTGCTGTAGCGGTGCGCCTTTGATCTGTGATATGAACTCGAGCCGAGCCTGCGGTCTCCGATCTCGGAGAAGATTACGGCCAGGTTTGGGTTTCAGGCTGAAAGTGATCGTCTGGTCGAACTCGATACACAAACAAAGGGCGACACGAATAGGTACTGTTCGATAATATTATTATTAGCTATGACGTCAGCCAGCGCTACATTTCTAATAGCTACCTTAATCACGCTTTGTATGGTATGCGCGGTGCAGCGAGCGAGTGGAAATATCCGTCGTTAGTTGAAGACCTATAAACCGTGGTAAGTGGGTAATTTAGTTATCGTAAGCCTGTCACGGCGCCCGAGTGTACATTGTTAGGTTTCACGTGTCGCCAGGCGGTCGCCGCCGCGCCGCGAGCCGGCCCGGCTGCGCGGCGCGGCGCGGCGCGTCGCGGCGACTGCCTCCGAGCATGGGTCGAGGTCCTCCTAACGGCGCGCCCGATCAGGCCTTCACACCGCTATTTTCCTGCGATTCGTTGCGGTACGGTATAGTTTTTGTCGTTTAGAAGGAAGGTTGAACGTTGATTGAAAACGAATGCGATGATTGCATCCGCCAACCGCAGAACTAGCTCTTTGTCTACTGCTCTACTTAGTTTATATCGTTGACTTTTACGGACAAAGGAACTCTACGCGGACGTTTTTGTGAAGGCTGCAGCGAGCGTCCAGCGGAGCGGCGGCGGCGGCGGCGGCGGCGCTCCGCTCGATCATATCTAATTGATTCCGACAAGTGACTCGCTCGTGGTTGACGGATTTAACGCGAGAATCGAGATCGAATTACACTTTGAATCAGAACCTGATCACATGCATCCAGATGAAGTGAGTGCTTGCACAAACGGGGCGGCTGATACAGGCTGCCAGCACGCGCTCCGCCGTCGCTGCCGATGTTCCGGCGACTCGTTACCTCGCGCAGCTACCATATTACGGCCACTTTCTAACAGCGCTCGCGGCAATTTGCTCGCCGTGTGAAACACAACACCAATAGAGTTATTTCGGGACGAGGATTGACAGTTAGGTAGGTACCTGCTCACATTTTATCTTCGTATCGAGGCCGCGGGGGCCGGTCAAGCGCGAGTGTGCGCAGGGCTCCGCGGGTTAGTCCTCGATGAGATCACTGAAAGCCGACGCGACAGCGGAGCAGGTCGCACACTCACTCCGCACGAGTAGGTACACAGCTCGCACACTTACTTCGCACGAGTACACAGCTCGCACACTCACTCCGCACGAGTACATAGCTCGCACATCAGGCTAGCAATACATAATATACTGGTATGCCTTACTACCAGGGACCGTACAACCCCGAGTTTGGGTTAACCCCTTCCAATGGGTAACACTTTCATCGTCTGCGCATTTCGATAGGGTTACCCCTAGTTCGGGTATCCCGTATAAAACACTATGGGAGAGGGTAACCCTTTCATTGGGTTTTAGCAACGATAGGGTTACCCTTTCGTTGCGCTATCCGATTGAAGAGGTAACCTCATGCTATGGGTTTTTAGTGTTACACCATGGTTATCATTTTTACTGCTGTTGAAGGGTGGGGGTTTTGTTTTGTTTTCAAATTAGTTTTGATCGCGCGTTCACTCAGTCTGGCTGGTTGGAGTTGGGTCTCAGTGGCGCACCTTTTTGGATAAGAACTTATTAGGTACTGGGTACCTATGTACTTAATTAGATATTGAACACTGACTAAAGTGGTTGGATGGGTTTACATACATACCTACCTACTTACAATATTTACAAGTGATTTGAAGATGAGTAAACGTAAGTACAATTTGTTTCATTATTTATCTTACACAGTTTAGCGTGGTTTAGCTACCTACCTAATCTTAGTAGGTATAATAGGTAAGTACAACCTATTATACCTACCTTTCGGTCGAGTTAACTTGACACCTGGAGATAGAGATAGAGCGAGTATCCTGCAGTATGAGCGATCACTGGAAGGATAAGGTGACAAAGAAAATCGAGGTGTCAAGTTAACTCCTCTCCTCCCTCCGGGTTGTATTTATAAGTACATGTATATAGGTGGTATTTTGTAGGTGCAGGTCTATGTGATTGTAGTTAGTAGGTAGTGGTAGGTACTTACTGTAGATCCAGTTTTAATAACTTGGTTGTTTTGTGTAGGTACTTACCTTACTTACCGCTGGTTTTTCATCTGTTCTGGTCGTTTTCTATGTATAATAAAAAAATATCTATCTATGTATTGTATTATATTATGTATATTAGTTATCTAGTAGGTAGGTACCCATCATAATTCATAAATTAAGCTCTGCTTAGCTTTGGACTAGATAATGATGTGTGTATTGTCTAGTATTAGTATATTACTTAACCTACCTACTTACTCGCATATGAATATAATATACCTATGGTCTCGATTCTATCTTCGAATGGACTCTGGCTCTGGTTAGTGCCTGCCTACTTTATTTACAAATGTACCAATCATTTTCAGCACATATCATTGTTCCCGAGAGTGACGAGTCGGAAGATGATACTGGGTCGGTTGATTTTACTGGAGAGATAAAAATCCAAGACGAAGGGGACGCTTTATCAATGCTGGCACCAATATTAGACGGCGATGCCTCTACTCCAGACTTATTAGACTCCAATGTATCAGATGCTAGTGGCCCCGACGTGAAAGAAGAAGACAACAGAGAGGAACAAAATTTAGAAGATTTTCATCAGTGCTATGCATTTTCCTTGCTAGTAGCGAAATATTTATGCAAGATGGATAAGGAGCGTCGAAGCATCTGTATGCAAGAGATAATCCACATGGTCGTGGATCCATGATCATTTAATGATCATGGATCCACGACCATGACCACCATTCATGATCATTTAATGATCATGGATCATGTGGACCATGCTTCGACTACTGCTTAGTTTAGTACTACTGTTTAGTTTAGTAGTCGGTAGTATCATGTAGTATCTGATTTCCTAAAAAAAATGGGTAGGTTAGGTAGTGAGTACCTAACAACCTATGTAGGTACACTAGTCAAACTCGATGTAGAATGTTGGTTGAGTGTATATAGAACAGAGTGAATAAAATTCACTCTGTTCTTCGGTTATGTATAGACGGTTTCTTTAGAAAACATTTCACATCGAGTTTGGCTTGTGTATAGGTTGTTACTGTTGTTAGGTACTTACTACCTAACTTACCCAATTTTTATAGGTCATAAGAAACCACCGACTACTAATGAATAGGTGTCTAACCTAGGTACCTACATACCTACTTAGTCCTCAACTTATTTTCGTTGTATAATTGTGAATAATAATGATACCTAATCAGTAATCACTAAGTACCTTACCTACTCAAAAGTTTATTCTAGTTAAATAAAAAAAATGTTTCCTTAGAATGCGTTTTTATTTATTTAATCATTTTATGCTTAATCATAACATTCATAAAATCATAACCAATGTACAGTATTTTTTTTCATTCTAATAAATCGTGATTAGCACGAATAATCATTATATCTTGAAGTAAACTACCTCCAATGTTGGTTCTTAGCGGATTTAAAATAAATTTTACAGATGAAAAAAGCCGTTCAACTGAAACCTGCGTAGCTGGTGCTGCGAGCACACAGCTCGCTACTTTTTGCAGGCAGATGCCCGAAGCATCTTTGCTTTGCCAGTGAGCTAAGATAGTTTTAGTCAGTGGCAGTCTGGGTTCGAATCGTAATTTGTTTAAATTTTCCTCAAATGTATTTTCTAAGACGTATCCTATGAGGTATCCTCCGCATTTCCTCGGTTTGTTGGAGCATTATTTCTAGATCTGATAAATCATGGGTATCGCTTTCGTCATGACTAACTATGTTAGGAATATTCATTTCTGATGGCCCAGCCTCAGAAGATGCAGTTGCGATCATTACAAGCTGTCGAAAAGTCTGGCACAGCAAAGATTTTGCCTTAACGCACTCTATCGTATCAAATATCTAACGTATTCAAAGTATCTATGCACTGCATCTCTTCTCGGCAAAGGCATTATTTATTCACTCAACTTTACTTCGATATTCCTACTTCCGAGTCGAAGTGGCGAATGACAATAAAATTAAAACAATTAAGTACCACCTTTTCGGCACATCAAACAATAAACCGCTACTAGGTCAAAGGTACCGCGGTAAAGACACCGCCTGTGTATTAGGCGGCGGCCGCGCCCCGTCGCCGTTGCGTGTGTGTGTGTGTGTGATCTTTGCACAAAAGTGATCTTTGCACAAAAGCGATTATTATTTTCAACCTTAAGCAATTCCAATAGAGATTAGTTTACGCGCCGCCGTCGCGCCGGCCACCGCGCCGGCACGTGCTCTTTGCACAAAAGCAATTATTATATTTTCAACCTTATGCAATTCAGATAGATTAGCTTACACTATACTTTAACATACAAAGGGTAACCGTGTTACAATGATGGAAAGGGTAACCCTATACGAAGGGGTTATCAAATCTATCTAAAACCCAAAACCCTTTCAATAGATAACCCAGTCGAAAGGGTTTTGAAGGGGTTACCCCTAAAAGCGGGTTATTCATTGAAAGGGTTACCCGTATGGAAAGGGTTTTAAAACAACTTCTTCAAGAAACCCTATCGAAAACCCTGTCAACGGGTAACCAAATCAGTCCCTGCTTACTACAACCAGCTATCTCAACAGGGCCTCGTCTATTGAAATGCAGACAGACGGACAGGCGGCGCCGGGCGGACGCTCAGCGCAGAGCCGAGAGCGCCGAGATATCGGATATTCATATTCACCGACGCAAAGTTATTCAAGCAAGCATACAAGATTGATGTATCCACCGGCACAGCCCCAGCCGGGCGCGCTCCTTCCAGGGGAACACTGACTTTATTATAAGGACGGTAATGTCGAATTTTGTGTACGAAATGAATAAAACTTCTTTTGAATAACAAAGAGCCACGCTGTAAGAAGTTTGTATGAAACCCTTTCAAGTTTGAGAACTTGTCATATCTCATCGAGATCCTTTACTAACGGCGCGTCGAGCGCGCCGTGCCTCGCCGCGCCGTGTGCTCTGTAGAGAGCTCTCTCTCTCTCTCTTTGTACCTGTAAGCAATGGTTCTAGGTACCTACTTACAGCTTAATTTCATCTTGCCACTCTCCTTCAAGCGTGTGAGAACAGGAAGCGGGTGACATTCTAGTTAATCTGTGACGATACCTCTCTCTCACTATTTGAAACGCATATAAACGTTTTCGATTCTTTGAAACTGGATCTGATTATTTAAAGTCTCTATCTATTGTAACTACAAAAAACCTGAAAAATAATCTCCGACCGACAAAAAATTTGATCGATGTTTGCTCATTCTGCGAACGGCTGTTATTTACTCTAGCGATCGAGTTTCACGACACCCCCCGCCCCCCGTCCGCGCCGCCCCGCGCCGCCCCGCTGCGGTCGTGAGCTCTATCTATCCTAACGTCATTTCACTCATACATAACATAACTAACATGCACTGCAATGAGACATGACTAACATGTAAGTACTTACTCTCGGTTACAATATGCCGATACTCATTAGCTACCTTTAACGTGATACATTTGAAAATCTTGTATCTTGACAGATGAGCTAAGATAACCGAAGATCGCGAGAGAGGCCGCTGACTCCGCTGGCCTCTCCACTCCTGACTGCGGCTGTGCCGGCGGTCTTCGAGGGTGGCACCTTCCACTCTCACTCACTCACCGGTAGATGGAGCTCCAGGGTGGAGCGGTGGCTGGCCGACGCAGCACAGCACAGACCAACACAACAACACACACACCACGCCGACAAGACGTGTGACGCCCGCCGACACTACGTACGACACCACGCCGACACGAGTCTACAATCACACAAGCCAGGCACCTCTGTGCCTGGCTTGTGTGAAGAGCCCACTCATATTATATTACTAGTATCCGGCGCAGGTTCGAGTCCCGCCTCCCTCGCACTCGCGGCACTCGCATCCGCGATGCCAAGTACTTATCTGCATATCAAGTGACTGAATCGATACCAACGATGCATGTGCATACTTGATATAATAATTATAGTTATATTATAATAACCAACCAACCATATTAAAAGTAATAACTAATAGGACCAGCTAGACCATGGAGTCAGACACACCTAGGTATCACTGAAACTAACTTTACCTTTTAGATGTATAAAGTTGTACAAAGTAGGTTAGTAGGAATTAATTTCAATGATGGTTAGTTATGTCCCAAAAGTATTTGTAAAAGAATAGTCGACGTAGATAATGTAATGATTCACAACGGATATGTTTGATATCATGAGGGCACGGGGTTCGCAGCACATCGTGTCGTGTGAATCGAGCACCGCCCTTCACTGCGGCCGGTGTGCGCCGCGACTTCGAATCACATCACACTAATACCTATTATAATGTGAAAGTTTGGATGTATGGATAGATGGATGTTTGTCAACTCATCACGCCATAACTAAGTGCTGCACGGATCGGGCTGAAACTTTGCATACAGTTGGTTTTAGGCCTGGAATAAAACATAGGCTACTTTTGATCCCATAAATCAGTTCCCATGGGATAGATATAACCTTTTATAGTTTCCATAAACAAACAACGCATGCGAAGCCGCGGGCAGAAACTAGTCTAGGATATGTTCAAAGGCACACCGTAGTGCGAAGGCGCCGTCCCATCGCGGCGGCGGCGCTCTATGGCCGGCCGGTGCGTGTGTCGCGCGGGCAGGCCCGGCGCTGTGCACGCCGCGCCGCGCTCCCGCCGCGCCCGCGACTCCGCCGGCCTCGTCTGTCTGCGTGCGGTAATCAATTAGTCCACGTACGTGAGCTGCCACGATGAGCTCGTCTCACATCTCTCTGACGGTGCTCTACGAGACGTGACGACAGTTCGAAGCCCCACCATAATGTGACAAGCCGTAGGTCGATGGACAGGCAGCATAAGATTGTTTTTAGAAACGCTTACATTTGAAAAATAAATCCTGTAAATAAAATTTTATTAAAAACTATCTGTGTCCCGCGACTTTGTTCGCGTTGATGTATTGTATTGTATTTATTTATTTACCATTTATAACATAGGTCGTTATACAAGGCATGTCAGAAATTGTACAATTTGAAATAATAAAACATACTTAGTTCACTAAACAAAATTATAAAGTCTTAAATAAAAGCAAATTTCAATTAATTCCAGATCACAAAATTCAATGTCATGTTTAGGTGTTATTTAAAGAAAGGGATTGAAATAAATTAGTACTCATAAATTCACTGATGCTATAGAATGCATGGCTTTCAAAGAAATGCTTGATTAAGGTTTTAAAACGTTCAAAATTATCAATGTTCGTTACGTTAATTGGTAGTTTATTATATAATTGTATTTTGATATATTCTCCCTGCTTTTGTACCTTTGCAAGGCGTACCGCTGGTTTGACTAATTTTTCCTTACATCTTAAATTATAGTTATGAGTGTCTTTTTTTTGTAGATAGTTTTTTTTGTTAATATGTATTTCTAAAAGACTTTTATATATATAGAGTGATACCACAGTCATTATTTTATATTTTTCAAAATATCTCTTAGCTGACGTTCTCCTGTGTAGTCCGCAAATTATTCTTATGGCCCGTTTCTGACAAATCAAGACCTTACATACAGCAGCACTGTTTCCCCAGATTGTTATGGCATAGCTTATTATAGAATGGACATAAGCATAATACACTGTGACCAATGTCCTTTGACTAACAATTGATTTTAATTTTAAAAGAGCATAGTTGGCACTTGCTAGTCTTTTGCACATTGTTTCAATGTGTGATATATGATTTAATGTGTGATCAATAGTGTACCCAAGGAAAACATGTGACATGCTCCCCTCTGTATGCCTAGTTTTTCTTGCTTTATATCGCATTATAACACTTTTACTCGCATTTAGAACAATTCCGTTAGCCTCAAACCAGTTTGTAAGTAATTGGATTGCGTTTTCAATTTTCTCTTCTAGTTTATGTTCAGTCTTTTCTTTAATCCCTACATGTGTGTCATCAGCAAAGAGGTTTATGAACGCCCAGTCCGGTACACATCTGGGTAAGTCGTTGACGTAGATAAGGAAGAGTACTGGTCCCAATATCGACCCTTGCGGTACACCTACATTTATATATTCTTGGCCAGAGTTTATTCCGTTTATACTTACAATTTGTGTCCTATTACTCAGATATGTTGTCATTATATTCAATTCAGTTTCGTAAAAACCGTAGTACTTTAATTTTTCTAGTAAAATGTCGTGTCTTATGCAATCAAAAGCCTTGGATAGGTCGCAAAACACACTCGCGCACTTATTAGATTCATCCAACGCCCTTAGTACAAAATAACTTACATTTCTTATAGCCATTTCAGTGGATTTATTTTGTCTGAAACCATATTGAGCAATAGTAAATAATTCATTGTGTTCAAAGTATCCTACTATTCTGTTTTTAATTACTGATTCTAATATTTTTGATATAGTTGGGAGAATACACACTGGTCGGTAGTTATTAAGTTCACCCTGTTCCCCCTTTTTAAATAACGGTACTACTCTCCCAGCTTTAAGTACATCAGGGAACACCCCTTCGATTATGCAATCGTTAATAACACCACATACCAATTTTAATAATAAATAGTTTCTTAGTATTAATTGCCTAACTAATTTGGTATTCATGTCATAAATGTCAACAGATGTCTTACTTTTCATATTCTTTATAATTATTCTTAATTCTGAGTACGTCACTAGGTCAAATTTTATTTTACTTGTAGGTTTGTTTGTATTGTATAAATAATCCTTACACTTTTCTAGATTAATGTTGCAATTATTTGTCAGGTTTTTAGTTATATTCTTAAAGAAATTATTAAAAGTGTTTGCTACAGCGATAGGGTCAGATACCTTTTCCATACTCTCATTTTTTATACTAGTAATAATTTTATGACCGTTTCTTTTTTTAGATGATTGTTCATTGATGATCTTCCATGTTTCTTTTATTTTATTTTGTGATTTTATTATTCTCTGTGTATACTTTTGCTTTTTTGCTGTTTTCATTACCTTTCTTAAAACTTTTTTGTAAATTTTAATTTTAGTTCTTAGGTCCTTATTTGGTTGCATTTCTTCCAGAATCTCCATTTTTTCGAGCTTTAGTTTAGAAACCTGTATGCCTTTTGTTGTCCACTTGTTAGCCGTTTGCTTAGACTTGATGAGCCTCTTTTTTGGAAAAGCTACTTTAAAGTAATGTAATAAGGCACTCATCAGTATAGCCATTTTGTTATTTGCATCCCTAGTGTTATCTATTGATGGTGGTCTACTGTTAAAGTCCACCTACATTTTACAGGTCTGGGTCGACTTTAACAGTAGACCTCGAGCTAGCGGTTTGAAAGGTATGTAAATTAAAACAGAAAATGTAGTAATTTACATTTTATCGAATAAAACAATCTTCTGAATAAATAATATAAAACATTTCAAAAATTGTTACACTCTACTATAGGTTTTTTTATAAACCACATTTACCGTATTTATCTCTAACATGATTTGAGTTGATTTGATACTATGTGTTCGACAGTATCAACAACTCAAATCATGTTAAGTCTCAATTTAATTCATTCAGTAATTTCGGCGTGATGTGACGCGCGGCCAATCAACAGACAGACAGACAGACAGACAGACAGACGGACAAACAAATATGAAAAAAATACAGCTCTGGCATCAGTATCGATAATAAAGCGGCCTTCAAAAAAAGTTTTCAAAATATCTCCAATGAACGGAATTGGACCTGTTTAGTCGATCGGCTGAGACCGAGACTGAGCAGTTAATCCGGCTATATTGTATGGGACCTCTTGGTAACAGACTGAGCAGTTAATCCGGCTATATTGTATGGGACCTCTTGGTAACAGACTGAGCAGTTAATCCGGCTATATTGTATGGGACCTTTAGCCTGAAACATTTGTACGGCTCTGAAATAACTCAACGGGGGTAATTGCTTTGCCGGTCATGGCCAATTTAGTGAAATTATTTTCCCGTGTGCTCTGAAAGTTGACCAAAGCGAGCGAAAACTGCGCTGATTGTATCGGTATTGTAGGCTGCATCCCGCACGAAACGTTAACCAACTGTAAATAAATAAAATTAATTGTATCCCTATCAAATATATTAAAATTTTTAATTCTGATTTTAATGTATTTGGTATTCCATGCGGACTGCGGTTGATACACGTGTGTACGAATCTGTGTAGAGTTAGAGACTGGACGTGACGAGGCATAGAATGAGGGTCATCGTCGGGCTGGCCGGGGGCGGCCGGGGGCAGCGGGGGCCAGCCCGAGGAGCACCCCATTATGAGTTACACAATCAGTTATTCATCCAGTACCTTTTGTCACAGCAGCGGACATCTATTTCTGGCGTGCCGTCCACAAGTTCGCTTTCGGTTGGTCCATGTAGGCAGCCTGTCTCCTGTCCTTATCTCCTGCGAGCCCCGATGCGCTGGCATGCCTCTCGGGTTGTGTGGCGCTGGCGCGCACAATGCCGGCTATCGGCGGGTTCCTGACAGGGCGCATTCCGAGCGCGCTATCGTGCGCGCCAGCACACTCGCTGCTCGCACGCCGCCGCGCCGCCAGCCCGCCTCGCCGCCGCGCCGCTCGGTCCCTTGCATTGTAAGAAATACCATCTGCACTGCACTGGGACGTGTGGATCATAAAGGGCTAAACTGGTACGAAGGCTATTGTACTAAGGGAAAGTAACTCAAGCAATAGGAACAACGAATGTATTCGGAGTGGGTACTTAGATGATGCTTTGTGCATTTTCTAACATTACCTATTTTATTCTTCATAATTATTACCTACTTTCTTTCATAAGATAAAAAACCAAAGAAAGAAAACATTGTAGGGATAAAATAGTCGATCTATGGAAGGGAACGCATTATTCGTTGAGGCAGGTGTAGTGTAGTGTACCTAGAGAGCATGGAGAGAGAGAGACGGTACCTAGTTAGCTTGCACGTTGTATAGCGAGCAGGTAGTCGTCAGGCTGTGGACAGAGAGCGGGGAGAACGTGACTTGGATTACAGGACAATGATCGACACCAGCACAATAGTGTAATTCACAAAGCATTTTAACAACAATCGAACAAAATAATGGCGAGGCGCGAGGTCGCTGCGCCATTGTACATTGTGTGCCGCATTGTGCACGACTCTACCTACTCGGGACATACTTGCCGATCGACACTTATCGGGAACCTCTCGGCTGCTCCTCCGAGGATGGCAGGCGGGCACTTCATGTTCATGCCGCCCGCTGCACCGCTCCGCCGATGTGCCACTGGCGCCAGTAAACCACTGTCTTGTCCGGGCACTTGTAGAAGATGCTAAGCAAGCTTCAGAACAAATTACACAATATTTAACTTATTAAGTATACTAATACTTAATAAGTTAAATATTGTGCCTCCATAGTAAATAGATAAACTGATGTAGTAAAGTAAAGTAAAAAGTATTTATTACAGCAAAAGACGTAGGTAATTATAACATTATTATATTAGCTGCACATTCTTGACTCTACGTGTAAAACAAAATAAGTATCCTAGGAAGAGTCACATAACATAAAATAAGCACACGTGAAGAACTAAAGAGAAGAGTAAGTAATTATGTCATTTGCAAACAGCTATTAATATATTGTACCTATTTGTCTGTTGATTTCTTCACTAAGCTAAGTCTGTATCGAAGAAATCTTGAGGACGAAAATTTTGATTCGATCAGTTTACGGAAAAATTAACTGATAAATAACAAAAATAAACAAATGAGAAATGAATCAGGTAAATATTGTAAATATATTTAATAAATATACTAGATCTATTAAATATATTATCTATTAAATATATAGATATCTAATAGATCTTTTTTGTACATAGTTTCTACAATAAATTTAATTTCATTTAATAATATCTGGGTACAGCGCACTCGGCCGGCACGAAGGGCCGCCCGCCGCAGACCGCGGGCGCCCGGGGCATGCCGCCCTACTGCCGCGGCCTGCCTTCCGATCTGCATTTCAGACTACAGCCTAACCAGTCATAAGAATAAACTTTTCTAATAGTCTCTGTAGCAATAAGTTAAATGATAGGTACCTCGGTTCGTACTTCCTTCCCATTCAGTACAATGAGTATCAGGTCTTGCTCGTTGAGTGCCAACTGGGAATACGGATGTAGGTACAGGTACCCCTCGATGGTTCTATTTCCTGTAAGTGTCAAATGTCGTCGAGCTGTAGGTTCCCAGTTGGTCTGCGACGCAGGTAGATGACGTGTCTGTCGATAAAAACGTTGTTGTCGCGTCGCAGGGCCGCCTGGCGGGGCGGGGCGGGGCGCGGGTGGTTGACGCGCAGATTGCCTCCCGGCGGGTCTCGGACGCGCACGTCGTCGGCAGGCGGAGCGACCGGCGGCGGGCGTGTGACGACTCAGATGAAACGGTCACGTAATGGCTCTAATCATCCTTACCTTACTGCACACTCAACCACAAAGTGCACGATGTCTCTACGACTCAGTAAGTGGAACTTGCTATGGGTAGGTAGGTAGGGTAGGTATACTTAGGTACATTATAAAGGACGCTGTAGCGTGTTCGCTGCAACAGAGTAAAGCTACCTGCATTTTGTGCATTTTCCGTGACGCAACCTATTTGGTCCGGTGCTCCTTTTGTTCGCTATATAAGGCGCTCTAGAAATTAAAAACCCTGTGCCCGCGGCGGATAAAATACATTTGGTGTATTGTAGGACAAAATTTACTAGACTACCTATGTCGAAAGTCATTGTAAATCAAGACATAGATATTTGTTATACTTAAAAGAGTGCAAAGTTGCTTTTTAACCGCGTGCTCAATTTTGGTCATCAAAATTTAGCACGCGGTTCAAGCGAAGGATTCTAAAATTAGAGAATAAGAGAACGAATGCTTTGTACGGGCTGATGAATTTAGACAAAAATTAAAAAGAAAAAATACTTTTTAGCCCTAGGTATTAAACTCGAGTTTTAGGATCGCTAAGCTACACTATTATGATACACTTTTTGAGCAAGAGAAGTGAAAATTAAATAAAAGTACACCAAGAAGGTTCCGAGTCCGAGTTTTTAACAAATTAAAAAAGGTTGTATGATGAATTCGGCACCACGGAGGTAGAAGTAAATAGGTCTAATGATGTTTTCTCTTCTCTTGCTCCAAAAAGTGTATCATAATAGTGTAGCTTAGCGGGCCTAAAGCTCGAGTTTAATACCTAGGGCTAAAAAGTATTTTTTCTTTTTAATTTTTGTCTAAAATCATCAGCCCGTACAAAGCATTCGTTCTCTTACATTAAAACTCGACTTCTTGGTGCTCCGTCAATCTTTTTTTTTTTTAATAGAACCTTCGTGGTGATGTTTTATGAAGGTTGATTATTCCCTTCACGGTAGAATGCGAACTGTTTCGCTGCGGGTTAGATAGAGATAAAAAAAAAGATGGTATTGGCGCTAAATCTCTAGAATTTTCTTCATTCCAAATCACAAACTTCTTCGTATAACTTCCTGACTTTTACTTCCAAATTGTGAACTTGAAAAATGTCATCAAGTGATAGTGAAGATGCTATGCAATTTTTAATAAAATTTCTGAAAATTGTTTAATTTTGAATTGTTTTATTTTCTCGCAATCGAAGTGAAAAGTAGAGTGTTTTACTCGGGCCAAAACCACCCATTATAACTCGGTCTTGTCATCCTCCCTCGCTACGCTCGGGAGTATAACAACCTCGTATATAATGGTATGGTTTAGTCCCTTGTAAAACAATCTACTATTTGAATTCACAATCGTAGTGCACACGATGCATGTTCTAAATTCAATTTTACTTTATCCTCTAGCGGATTAAAACGGCTTTTGCACTCAGATAGCGAAGAGCAAAAATACTCTTTCCGAGATGAAAAATAAATTAGGTACATATGTCAAAATAGTAACAAAAGAGAATCCAGCCCAGAACATAATCCTGACAACCCGATGCAGGCAGAGTCGCGACTCGCGAGTAGTCAGCCGTCGTCGGAGAACTAACGTGTGTGTGTGTGTATGTGTGTGTGTGTGGAGCCGCATTGAGTTACAAAATAGGTGCCTAGTTCATGATTTCATAACGTGTGAAACATATGGACCGTCCACGAACCTCGAGATTCAACCTTCTCTCCGAAGTTTAAAGCACAAGTTGGCTTGCAGATGGAATGATGTGTGTTGAATGTTGAACATACGCTTTCTTGACATTCGATACAGTGGAGGTACTTACAGTACAGAGTAACGCGAGTTGTATCGCGAGAACATACAACCGCACACGGCTCTCGGCAGTCGGCGGGTCCCATTACGTGCGACCGAATACACTGGAGCTGCGCCTGCGCCCGCGCCGCCTGCCCCGGCGGGCTCGCTCCACACCGCAGCGGGGACATGCACCCTAACTAGCGGCCAACGGACTAAGTTGTTTTTCGGCTTTTAACATCTGTTTCTCTATTTTATCATCGAGTTATGTTTCTCAAGGTGGTGTGTGTCTGTTTAGATTAGGTACCTACTTAATATAAACTTACATTGAACTTTTTGTGGGACACCACACCACATGCGTTAATGGGTAAGATGTGTGTGAATTTCCGTAGGTTATAGCGAATTGAATGATTGTGAATCTCGTTCATTCGATATTGGTGCACCGTCCGGTCGCTCGCCGCCGCCGCCGCCGCGCCGCACTTAGGTGCTTGTTGGTAGAGTATAGTCAGTAGAGGCCGTTAATGACGGACAGTGGACTGGGGCGAGTGGAGCGACGGGCCCGCGCTCACGCCCAACTGTGGGACAGGGAATGCGGACCCGCTGCACCGGAGAGCCAGCCAGGCAGTCTTCAGCGTCAGCAGTCTGTCTCGCAACAATATAATTAAAGTACCTACCTACCATTCCTGGCACATATGAATACCTCTACATAAGATGAACTGTACGATGCGTGTCAGCTGCATCAGAGTGATCGCTCGCGTCCATCCAATACAACGAGTCCACCAACACTGCCCCGGCCCCCCACGCCCCCGCCCTTCGACTACCGCGGATGCTGTTATTTATTGCTCTGCGCATGATCGAGGTGACAACTCCATCAATTATTAATTAATTAGTGCAACAATGTGCAAGACTACCTGTATGTGTATGTGTTTGTGTACCTCGCGTCCCGCCCGCCCCGCGCGCCCGGCACGGCGCGGGCGGCGGCGCGGCGGCGGCGGCCCCCCGCGGCGATGTCAACTACACGTACTGTACTGACGCACCCCCGCACTCGCAGGGAGCTCTCCCCACGCGCTACAATTAAAACTTTTAATTGCAATGTTTGCTAATTGTATTATTGATGGAGACGCGCGCCAGAGCGTCCGCCAAGTCCGTTAAGAAGTGTGCGACACTGAGTATCTCTACACGAAACAATTGCCCATGCTCTTGGTCCCCATCCCCATTGCACTGTATCTTAGACATTATCAAACCAAATACAAATACAGTCTTGCAATTTTGCATGTTTAGTAAAACCCATGAATAGAGTAGGGAGGGATAGATACCAAATTTTATAAATAAATTATATTTACCTATAAGGTTCTTGAGTCATTGATGTCCGAAAAGTGCCATTTTTAACCACTGACTCATCCAAAACCTAAACCGGTTCCCTATACTTAACCTAGCAAGTTGAAATTTTGGCATTGTACATGATCAAACTTTGTCCGATCAAAAATATCCGAAAACGAATATTTTTATATTTTGATGTATCAATATCTGTGTTCTCACAGTTATGTTTTTGATTAGTTCGATACCCACACCCACACGGAATATCGATTTAATCAGAAACATACGTTTATGCTTGACAATTCACACAGCATATAGCGTCTTATAATAATTATCGGTTATAAACTCAAATAAACATAGAAAACACCCGGAACAAATATCTGCAGTTCACACAAACATTTGTCCCGAGGCGTTAATCGAACCCGCAACCTCCTGCATCGCAGACGGACCTTTGCCCGCCGCGCCACAGAGGTCGTCAATGAAGTCTTGAAGGTTTGATCTGTATAAATATACGAATAAAATTAAGTTTAAAAAAAAAAATCCATTGCCACACGGTTGATAAGGGTAAGGATTCACGTTAAAATCTATTCAGTTATTTCAAAGTTATGGTGTAATACAATCCCCCTCCGCACCGCACATCCCTCCCCCGGAAACATTCCGCTCCTGTTAGTTCAGTAGTAGTGTAAAACTGAGCTCGCTTTGTACTTACAATGAAAGAATACAACCTCTTTAGACGCGGTGACGGCCATCTTTGAAACGGAGCGAGAATTAAATGAGTTCGTTTCCAATAAGAAAGCAATATTGAGCGGCTTCGGCCGGCTCCCACGGGAAATACCGAGCGACGGAGCTAGCCAGTAGCCACCGCATGGAACCGACAGGACCGCAGGGACCGCGACCACCTGTACAACCCTGGCTCATGCACACGTACTACGGTGTACGTACAGGGTGTCCCACGGCCATGGGACATGGAAGGCAGCTACCAGATAGCTTCTAAAAACGCTTGTTGAGTAGGTTGTTTATATTTTAATAAGGTTCATTGTAACTTAGTTTTAATTTGTATTATTTGAACCATAGGCGCCGTCTATCTATTTATTTATCTATTCGACTGATACCTACCAATTTAATTTAGATATTTTTTGTGGAAACTTTGAATTAGCCGTTATTCACCCACCATTCCTGTGATTATAGTTACCTTGCATTAGAATTGTAAATAAAATAAAATAATAATTTATAGACAATTTTACTGACAGGAAGGCTTAACTTCCTTTAGTGTTAGTGTATCTTATATTTGTATAGTTTGTATGTTAAGCTGCATTCTTAGAATTTTGACAAACTATTTACCTTGTCCGGTAATCAAACCCACTAAAATTATAAAAAAATAACCCCCGAGTTTTTATGGCACCAGTAGATTCAATCGTATGAATCAACTCGGTCTGTTATACATTGAATCATAATATTAAAGAAACTCCATGAAATGTGACATAAATTGGACGTGAGGAAGCACGCCGACGCGACGACGGGCTCGTCGGACCTCTCTCTGCTGCAGCCGGCTGATGGCATTTTGACAATGACAAGTCAGCATGCCTTGGAGCACTGTGTTCACCGTGTGGAAGAAAGGCCAACGGCGGCCAGTCTCAACGGAGACTAGCCATGTGCGTTGGACATTACTATAGTGCACAAGTGTGGCGCAAACACTAGTGCACTATCTATTCGCTCATTCCATAATCCGATGGGATGGTAGAAAGACACGACCGAGGAGACCTGACTCCAGTTAGAGGTCAGACGCAGGAACAACGCCACCCAGGCGCAGAACAAACTCTACCTGGTGTAAGAAAGCTATGTGCTTTGTCTCCCCAGTATATAGGTATATTTATAGGTGTTTATAGGTAGGTAGATTTGATTCTCATGATAAGTTCTAGGTACCAATCGGCGCCATAAAAACACAGGTGTTATTGTTTGCAGTTTAGTCGGTGCGATTACCGGATAAAGCAAGTAATTTTTCAGAGTTCTGTGAATGCAGTTTTATTCATTTTAAAAATACCTAAATGAATGTTTCCTTTCAAGTAAACCTTCAATATTCTTTACGTACCATCCATGCTCCAAGGTCGTGAGACACCCTGTATACCTACATACACTTAAGCTACGTATTGTTGCAGTCAGCCAACCATTGTCGCATCCTTTGTTTCGTTTTCGCACTCGGTCCTTTCTATCAAATGCATATTGTGTAAGCACAAGTATCAAGAGCGCAAGAACATTCAATTAATCTGTACACAATACCTATTATTATCCAAGGGTAGAGTTTGTTAACGCTCGCGTGGGAAGCAACATAGTGTTTACTATGTCCATAGACTATTAGTATGGTCTATGGCTCACATGTGTTTATGGTTCTGGATCCGACTGCCATATTGGCTTGCGTCCCCCATGGACTATACTTATAAATCTGTGTCCCCCTGGGAAGATAGGAATAATCATTGAACAAAATGTTTCTGTGATAACAGGTACTTACATAAAAGCGTCGTGTCTCAGTAGTGTCTTTAATTAAATAGATGTATTAGAGGAACGTCTGCCCCACAGTCTGCACGACACGACTCTACCTACAGTAGGTATTCTGTTCGAAGTGTGTTCGCGCTCGCGGTCTGCAACACCTCGCGTAGCAACTGTCTCTGTGGCCGAGTGGCACGCACTCTCGCGGACGAGGTTATACAAACACGCAGGTGAAGGCAAACACGGGCAAGAGCCTTTCTAACGAAATTCACCAAAAGCGACCAACCACGGACCTCTTCCATGTTTGTCTATGTGGTTACTGCGCCCGATGCCGCGCACTGCGGCTCCATGTGGCACAAGTGAAGTGCACGTCCACACAGATCAAATATTGACCTGTGTCGCGGCAGCTCGTCGTTCCACTACCCCTGCTCTACATAATAACAGTTCCTAACAAGATGTCCGTTACACGGCTAATTGGCGTATGAAGTAGCGAGCGGCTTTGTTCCCCGCCCTCAGCGCGCGGCGGATGCGGCAGCGGACGGACGCTGTCCGCTCGACCCGACTCGGCGATCGACCCGAATAATGACTGAGGAGAAAGTGAACGTTGCTGATATCAATTCCATGAACCATGCTTCAATCGCGGTTCGATCCGTCAACATTTTGTATTAACTACTAGCTTCTGCCCGCGGCTGTTTAAGTTAGGCTATACGTTCTAAGTGTGGGCCAAATTTCATCTTGATCTGTTCAGTAGTTTTGGAGATACTAGCTAACAAAAATTTCACATTTTACAAACCAACTTTCGCATTAATAATATAACTAGCTTCGACCCGCGGCTTTGCACGCGTATTTTCTCTAACTATAGTAAGTAGTATCTAAGTTAGGCTTTGCTCTAAATGTACGAAACCTGTAGGAAGGATACTGAATTGTGTCGGTAACCTAAAAATCTTTTATATTACTTGTTTTTGCTCGCGTTGTTTTTATGAATATGAAATGATTTATAGAATAAAAAGTAGCCCTTGCTTGATTCCAGGCTTAAGAGCTACCTACATCTAAAATTTCAGCACTATCAGTTCAGTCGTTACTATGGCGTGAAGATGTAACAAAAATCTTACATCCAAACTTTTGAATTTTAAATATTAGTGTGATACCTGTAAACCTATTTCTGGTAAGTTCTTATAACAGAAATTGCAAGTTTTGTTTTAAAAAAAAACAGATCTTACCTAGTTAAGGTATATGTGCAAACTTAGCAGCACATGTTATTTTTAATATTTTGTTATTATCCTGTTTTACTAAGATTTAATATTATTTTGAAAAAAATATTTATTACTATACAATTTTACAAGCGTCAATGTTTCCTTTGAAATAACAAACTGGGAACCGTAACTGAATGTATCATAAACATTATCTTCAAAAACATTAACCGCGAGGGTTGTGTTGGGTTGTTTCAACTAGTTTCAAGGTTGCGTAACGGTGGATGCTCGAGATAATAAAAAGAAAAACAGTTAAGCATAGTTATTTGTATATGATGCGCCGACACCAGAACTGATGGTGCGCAGAATACGTAGCAGGAGGTATGGGGCGAGGCGGAGGGAACTGCTGAGGTGATCTTTGTGTGAATTCAATGGAATCCTGCCTTTAGGGCGGCGCGGGGCGGGGCGGCGCGGCGGCCTTTCATACCAGCTGCGACCTATTACACGGAATGCAATGTATGCCCTGCGTGAACACTCTCCGGATTCTGTTACGGCACATTAGGATGGGAACCATTGTTGTGACATTAGACACGACCTCCGTGGCGCAGCGGGCGAAGGTCCGCCTGCGACGCAGGAGGTTGCGGGTTCGATTCCCGCCTCGGAACAAATTTGTGTACGATCTGCAGAAATTTGTTCCGTTGGTCTGGGTTTTTTCTATGTATAATAAAAATATCTATCTATGTAGTATATTGTATTAAGTATATCAGTTATCTAGTACCCATAACACAAGCTCTGCTTAGCTTGGGGCTAGATAATGCTGTGTGAATTGTCCAGCATTATTTATTTATTTTATTTATTTATTAGGCACCAGGAGCGAATAGCTTTGTTGGCTCGCTCTCCTATACAAAATACACTTATACAGGCCATGCAACCTGTACCAGCGAAGGTCTGTGGTCAGGGGACACCAATTGGACACCTATCGATTGGAGCTCATGTTCCACAATTTTTGTAGTTTTCGAGATATTATTTTTTTTGTTTTATTTTCAGATTTTTTTATTTTGGACCTTTTAATCTATTTTTTTTTCTGTGAAGCAATTATCTATACATATAATAAAACTGTAACAGGTCCAATTCTGTACATTGAAGATATTTTGAAAATTTTTTTTGGAGGGCACTCTATTATCGATACTGAAGCCAAAACTGTAATTTTTTTCATTCATGTCTGTCTGTCTGTCTGTCTGTCTGTCTGTCTGTCTGTCTGTCTGTCTGTCTGTCTGTCTGTCTGTTTCTTAAACGCGCATCATGTCGAAACTACTGAAGGTATTGAAATGAAATTCGGCATGATTTTAAGTCATATTACGAGGAAGGACATAGGATACTTTTTATCCCGGATTTCAGTCAGGTTCCCTTGGGAGAGGGGATGAAAGTAAAATATCTTCACCGCGCATCACGTCGAAACTACTGAAGGTATTGAAATGAAATTCGGCATAATTTTAGGTCATATTACGAGGAAGGACATAGGATACTTTTTATCCCGGAATTAAGTCAGGTTCCCTTGGGAGAAGGGATGAAAGTAAAATGTCTTCACCGCGCATCACGCCGAAAGTGCTGCATGAGTTGGAATGAAACCTAGCACGATTTGATTTCATACTACAAGGAAGGACATGGGATACATTTGATCCCGCAATTCAGTAAGGTTCCCCTGGGAGAGAGGATGAAAGTAAAATTATTTAGCCGCGCATCACGACGGAACTACTGAATGAATTCGAATGAAACTCGGCATAATTTGAGTTCTACTCTTTGAGTACTAGGAAAGATACATTTATCCTGGAATTAGTAAGGTTCCCCTGGGAGAAGGGATGAAAGTAAAATTCCTTCACGCTGAACTGCTGAATGAGTTGGACTGAATTGGTATGATTTGAGTTCAAACTACAAGGAAGGACATGGGATACATTTTATCCGGTTCCCCTGGGAGAGAGGATGAAAGTAAAATTCCTTCACCGCGCATCACGCCGAAATTGCGGAATGAGTTGGAATGAAACCTGGCACGATTTGAGTTCATACTACAAGGAAGGACATGGGATACATTATATCCTGGAATTCAGTAAGGTTCCCCTGGGAGAGAGGAAAAAGTATAATTATTTAACCCCGCATCACGACGGAACTACTGAATGAATTCGAATGGAAGTCGGCACGATTTGAGTTCATACTACGGGGAAAGATATATGTTATACCGGAATTCAGTAAGATTCCCGTGGAAGGGGATAATAGTCAAATTCCTGGGTCGCGCATCACGCCACAAGTACAGAATGAAATCAAATGATGCATTGTATCTGGGATATCAGTAGGCACGGTTCTCTTGGGAGAGGGGATAAAAGTCAAAATGTGTTCTTAGTTGTAATTCATTAACGCGTCGCCGATTTCATGCATTCTTTTTATTAGAAACAGTGTTGCAAGATCGAATTTGACTAGATCAGTAGAAAGTCGAGTAGAAAATCAGTTCATTGAAACAAAAAAATCAGTAGATAAAGGGTAGGTAAGTTCCTATCCATTTATTATTCCAAGACGCACGCATTAGTTAGGGTTCTACCTTAGTAGGTAGGAACCTAACTAATGAGTGCGTCAATGCCTATTTCAGGCAAAGTAAAATGTACAAATGGTCCATGCAATATTCATGAACATGATATTTGGTGGTTTAGCTGGTCCAGTTAGGTAACTGTACCACCGAAGTTTGGTTGGAGTAAGTGGTCAAATTAAACTAACTGGACCACAAAAAATATTTTTGACTGTGGTACACAATCAACTGTATCTACCTAATAACGAAAAAAAATTACGGTGGTCCAGTCAAATGGATCAGGAGCCCAATTCTGTAATACAATGGCTTCACTATGACAATGTTATCGTCGCAGAATCATTACGTAGAATCTTTAGATTAATAAAACTCCAGATAGTGCGTGCGAGATAAATTAATAGTTTCAAACTTGACGCGCGTCTCTACATCTGCATTCATCATAATTTCTTTCATCTAAGGTAGAATACCCAAACGTGTCATTCCGTGACGTCTGTGACGTCACTGTCATAGTGAAGCGATTAATTTAGCAGAATAGGGCCCCAGCTGAACGGAACCATGAGTAAGAAGTGAAACGAGTATGACACTTCTTAACACTAACGCTGGCCGAGTCGTAGCTGAAAGTATTGTCGATAAAGAATGGGATTGAAGATGACAACATGCTATCCGCCGTAGACCCCACACGATTTATACACTATTTAACTAGGTACTAAATAAAGATTCTTATATTAAAAGTGTAACAGGTCCAATTCTGCGCATCGAAGTTTTTTTTCACGGCGGCGTATCATAATATGAGAGAAACTGTGGTGAAATGTGAACTTAATTATTCGGCAGGTATGGCAATCGCGAACGAAGTCGCGGGTACAGCTAGTCAGTAAATAAATTCAAACAAATTGTCAAAATCTTGCTGTGCAAAAAGGCTTAGATACTATAAACTATCAGATTATGTAGAGGATAAAAAACGCTTGGGACGGGTTTTGCTCCAACTCGAAAAATAACCACTCTTTCCATTAACAGGCTAAACGTTTCTTCGCCGCTTCTTTACATACCGAAGCGACAGAAATCAAATAAGTATATCATAATTTCCGTGTCAGTTTTTAGTTTTATAATTTGACCTTTTCTAAGTGTAGGTAAGGTGCATTTTATTGTATTTATAGAAGAGTATTTGATTTTGATTACGTGTTCAACTTTACTCGCACTGGTGTAGAAAAACTTGATAATAGGTACTTAGAAAACCTTTTCTCTACTAAGTAATCTCTGACAATGAAAGGCTGAGTAAGTACAGGATGCGGTCGGAATCCAGCGAGGTGCCTACTATGGTAGTATGGTAATAATCAAAGATGGTGGGTATACTAGCCAGCTGTGTAGAATAGCGCCCGCAGCCCCGCCGCGCGGTGGCTGACCCCGATGTCGTATACATTGCACGGAATCTTACACAATTGCATTAGCGACGGGGCCGGGGCCCGCATTGAATGGCCAACATTATAAGGAGAACCGACGACAGTCTGAAGCAGAACTGAAGTTTCCTGCTGCGACTAATTCCGAGCGACATTAATGTTGCAATCTACCGACATAAGCGAATCAAACGGAACCGTCTCACTGAATACCTCAGGAAGTGTCTACTGTGTACTATACTATGTACAGACAGCAGCGTCAGAATTAAGTAACCCCCCCTGCATAGCACAATCCAGGTTAGAATCCGATTTTGTATTTTTTTTTTAGATAATTTTTATGTTTTTATGTTACTTAAATAAAAAAATAATTTATTTTCGACTTTTAATCCTCTTACGATTAACATATTTCGATTTAAACCTGCTTGTATTATGCAGGGGCGGTTACTTAATTCTGACGCTGCTGTCTGTACATACGTGTGGTGTGGACGGAAGTCGAACAAGCATCAATCTTGCAAACGCATATTGGTTTCCGGCCGCTTCGATGTTTTCTGTTTCGTTCTAGGTCGGATATCAAGTTGTGTGAAACTAAAGTAGGGACTTAGGTACCTTAAATATTTTCTGTGCTCTATAATAGGAGCAGTATAATGTGCTGTCATTTGTGGTGATTTGAACCACAGGCAGTCGCGGTAGAGCGACCACAGAACATTATAGCTCTGTGAGAGCGACCATCGTACGACCACCGTCCGTGTGGCTCCGGCGCGACGCGACGGAGCGCTCGGCCGCTCAACCACTTCTTTGCGTCATAAACCGAAACGGTGGGCAGCCATCAGCGTAATAGCGTCATTACATTACCGTCACCGTAGCGAGGCATTACCGTGCGTGCACTCGGCTAGAACAGAACCCCATTGGCGAGGCTCATCAGCCGGCGCGGGCGGTGCGGGGGTGCAGGGGTGCCGCTCCCGTCGCCAGCGCACTTCTCTGGTGCAGCCCCCTTCCGGAACACTACCGGCACCGAGCTAGAACTGTGCAACAATTGCGTTCTAATGTGAAACTATTCAATAGTCTTAGTACATCTATATTGCCTGAAGCACGTCTGAGTGGCACGTCAGCGCAGCAGAGCCGCGGTTGCACAGCTCACAGCTGTGCGTCAGGCGGCTGATGCAGCATCTGTCTCTGCGCATCTCCCCCCGCCCCCGCGACGTGCCCTATCGCCGGCCGCCGCTATCGCGCGGCTCTATACGTGACAAATGATAGATCTAGTTTGTTGCGTAAACTGTTTCGAAAACGCCGTCAAAAACAGCCTTCGGAATGTTTTTTTCGAATCGTTTCGCTTTCGTTTCATTTCTTGCCGCCGAAGCCGAAGCACCTAGGGACCTCAGACCTATCTATACCTACAAGAACGTTAGAGTACCTACCTACACTCCGCTCACATCACCGCACTCATAGCTGTAAGTATATCATGGCGGTTGGCTATAGCTCCGGTTCATTGCACCATAGCTCCGTGATAAGAGGCGCGCCGCCGCCCCGGGGGCGGGCGGGGGAGCGCGACCACGGCGCGGCGGCGGCGGCGCGGCGGCGCGGCGCACGCATTACCACAGGGCACATTAGGCCGCTTCGAGAGGTCCACATTAAGCACAGCGCGCTCTCGTCCCGGGCTATGAGAGCGCATTGCGAGTCTTGCTAAGTCAGCTCCTTCATTACTTCATACCTAAGCCTCGCCGCGCTAGATAGGCTAGGCTAGGTAGCTCATCTACCTTGAGATCAAGGATATCCAGGTGTTGCCAGGTAAGCTGGTACATCTGGTGAGAGTGTGGCTCCCAGGAATGCACCCGGGAACCTGATAGAGTAAGTAGATGTCAAAAATAAATTATAAATAAATATGCTGGACAATTCATACACCATCATCTAGCCCCAAGCTAAGCAGAGCTTGTGTTATGGGTACTAGATAACTGTTAAATAATACAATACATAGATAGATATTTTTTAGTATACATAGAAAAACCTCCAGAACATCCTGAACTGTATCTGCCGATCGTACAAAAATTTGTCCTGAGGCGGGAATCGAACCCGCAACCTCTTGCGTTGCAGGCGGACCTTCGCCCGCTGCGCCACAGAGGTCATCAATTCAATGGTAGGTAAGGTACCTAACCAGGCAGTTGGTTGATTTTATTGTAGTATGTGATTTTCTATTAATTGGTATTTAATACAGTTATTATGATGATCTGGCGCACTTCGTACTAATTAATGGAATTGTTGTTTTCCTCTTCGGCGCTGCGCCGCTGCACCTAGCTACAATAATAAACTCAATTAGGTTATTTATCAGCACATTAAACAAGGGAATAACGGATTCAATTACATTTTTAAATGGCCTGATATCAACACATTTTAATGTAAACAAAAAATAACAATACACTTTTTAACCTGTATGTACCTATCACAGAATAGCACATAGGTATACGTAGGTCCACACGTAGACGAATGGAATGTAGATCGAGTATTCCCGCTTCTACGGCACTCACTACAAAACTACAAATATCATTCGTTTTGTTTGAATTAGATAAAACCTTCCCCTCTGTCAGCCAGTTGACCTTGCAGTAGGCTCTGGTGACATGACATTATAAAGTAAGTTTTTGGATCATGGAGTGTGAAATAGTAGTTTATGCAACTGTCATATAATGAAGGGTATTAAAACACGAGTGTGAGTTTATGAAACGAGCGCAGCGAGTTTCATAATAGTAACGAGTGTTTTAATACCCGTGTTATATGCAGTTGCATACACTACTTTATCTTCACTAATGCAATTAATCAAACAACAAGAGTAAAAGCTGACAATAGTTTATTTATAATAATTGTTAAAATTTTGGATGGTACAATTTTGAAAGTTAATGTTAATTATTGATCCAGCAGCTGTAGCGGCCGCGGGGCAAGCAGTAGAGCTCGTAGACGGAGTCGGAATATTTATAATTACTTCATTCGTCTTGTTTTCTATACTGTTCAAGATCGTATTTGAGACTTGAATAAGATCTTACCAAAGAGTTTTGTGTATGTAAGTTTAGTAGTTTCGACGAAGTTTTCACGTAGGTATAACCCAACTGTTTTCAAAAGCCAGCCTAATATCAAAATTTTATACAACTTGTATGAGGATTTTGACGCCAGCCAGGCTCGCCAGGTTAATTGGTCGCGTTTTATTGATGTTATAATGAGATTTTACGATATCGATGTGGATATTATACCATCATGTGAAATTGCTTAAATTGAGTGTTTTGTTATCTGCGCTATAACAGTAGTAATTATAAGTCAAGTATTGGAAACATAAGTAGAATGTTATAACATTAGTGTAGATAAAGGTGTTTTCGCATTCGATGCTAGGTATGCTACTGCATGCTCTATGCTCGATGCATTAGGTACTACGTCATGTATCTCTAACCGAAAGCATGTCCCTGTTAAAAGTAGACCACACAACTGACGGATCTCTGTAGAACCTTGTCACAATAACAAAACAAACGCCAAGCACAGTAACAAACGCCACTATTGGCGTTTGTTACTGTGACATGGTTCTACAGAGATCCGCCAGTTGTGTGGTCTACCTATAGCTGAGAAATGTGAAGATTTTCGAGTTATTCTGGGTACCTAAGTTGCGCTCGGGATTCAACGACGCCCGTGCGCCCGTGGTGTAAGACACGGCTTTATGCCCTCGCGCCTCGGTGCACAGATCTACTACAGCCGCGAGTGAGACGACGTCGTGCAGAGTAGAGCAGGTAGAGCACGTCGCAGGATGTACCTACCGGAAGCATCTTTCAGCTTTGTGATGAACCAAGGCATCACAAAGCTGCGCTCTTCCGCCCGCGTGGAGAGAGCGCACTCAATCCGCTAACATGACTTGGTACTCTTGGTAGCATCTCAGCATCTCCTGTGATGGGTTATATACATACATATAATAACTTTTAGGGTTCCGTACCTCAAAAGGAAAAAGGAACCCTTATAGGATCACTTTGTTTTCCGTCTGTCTGTCGGTCTATCCGTCTGTCAACCCCCTTTTATCAGAAACGCTTGGAGGTATCGAATTGAAATTAACATCAAACACTCAAGTCCGTAACCTCTTGGAGACTCAAAATTAAAAAAAAACGTCTAACTCAACACAATCAAAAGTTACAGCCGTTTATGTCCCAATTTCTTGAAATTTCCAAGGGGATCGCATGTACACAAAACCTAAAGGGTACT
This sequence comes from Eupithecia subumbrata, assembly GCA_949316285.1. Lineage (NCBI taxonomy): Eukaryota > Metazoa > Arthropoda > Insecta > Lepidoptera > Geometridae > Eupithecia > Eupithecia subumbrata. Next base: position 18,057,532 of record OX438641.1, on the reverse strand, counting down.
TCCCGTAGACCTAGAATCATGAAATTTGACAAGAAGCAAAGTCATAGAGCACAAGTAAAGGAAAAAATCCGAAAACCGTACATTTGTATTTTATTCTTTAAAAAAATACTTTTGACTCTCGCTATGTACCTAAACCTATAGGTTACTTTCCGTTGACATAGAATAAAAAAATATATATACCTAGATAATGTATAAGTGCCGATGTGCCCGACGATGTATCAGGAAGGTGTAGAAGACACTGCTCACTCTCGTCTTGCAGAGAGTTCGCAGTAGGTGGTTCCATCGGAAGGCCCCACTCGGCCAAGTTATTGAGCAGTTCTATTTGGATAGCACTCGGCGTGTACTCCGCGGGCCATTACAATGTTATTGCCGACATTCCAGTTCGGACGCGCTGCGCTGCGCTGTGCACTCGTAGGGAAGCCATCTGTAGTGAGTAGTGTACTGTAGTATAGCGATGTAGTGTAGGTAGGTGGTGTGGTGTGGCTGTGAACCTTACCGGTGGGATGTCGGGCGGCGGCGCGGGGCGGGGGGCACGCCACGCCGCTGCCGCGCCGCCGCCGCGCCGCCTACATCTCTCATGAACTTGTATAGGATCTAACGGCAGGCGCACACGAACCAGAGGTCATAGGTTGTATTCCTCTCGATAGATGATTTATTTTGTCGATGTGAATATGTATGAGAATTCAGGGCTTGGCATTATTTGGCAATTTCTTGATTTAAGGTATTGCCATCCTAAAACTAGGTTTCACTCAATTTGATAAATTTATCATTACTATGTAGGTAAAGCTAAAACTTTATATAAGTATCTGTGTAAGTTAACAACTCTACATTTTAGTAGGTAGGTAACCTATTTCTCGAATCATTGTTCAAACAAGAAAGTGTACCCAAGCACTCATATATGTAACTATAATGTTCATACCTATAATGTTACAGGTACTTAGCCCAAAACAATGAGTCATTTGGTTATCGTATCAGGCAGGTTAGTAGTGAATGTAACAGAGTAGGCACCTACTAGTACCTACTGTAGGTATCTGTGTTCTGCCTGTCCCCACAGATCCGGAGCGGCTGGAAGAGCCGGCACCGATCGATAAAGATTACTTGAAGAGCCACTCGGGGGATTGCCACGTCGCGTCGCGCGGTGATGGATAACCAGCTCTATGTCAATGCTGATAAGACGGATAGCAGCAAACGAATGGATAGAAGAGGTCGCGTGAGCTCTGAACGCCGCCCTGCCGCCGCCGCCGGTGGGTATCATTCTGGCGACGACGACGTGTGAAACCAGGGCCCAGGTAAATACTCTTAAAAACAAAATCAAAGTTTCTGATTCGCTTTCGTGCAAACGCTAACTAATCTTATGCACATGACATAAGAGTTGGTTTTGCACGACAACGAAAACGAAACTTAGATTTTCCTTTTCCGAGTAGGCCTCCTTCAGATTACGTAGAATCGGGGCACGGAGCCGCTATCGCATGTTTCTGAAAACCGATTGGTTGTGTACTGGCGCAGCGCGGCGCGGGCGCAGGCTGCTTGTAAACAATCTGCAGGCGGATGTTTGCTCAATTCTTACAATACCAATGCCACCGTTCATAACTTTTTTAACTTTACTTGATTTTGGTTCAATAGGCTAGCGTAACGTAGCACACTACACCAAAGGAGCTTCGGACATTTTTAGGGTTCCGTGCCTTAAAAGGAAAAAAGGAACCCTTATAAGATCACTTTACTGTCCGTCTGTCTGTCTGTCTGCCCGTCTATCACCTTTTCTCAGGAACGGGTGGAGGGTATCGAGTTGAAATTAACATCAATTACTCAAGTCCGTAACTTCTTGAAGCCTCGATATAAATAAAACTTCTAGGTCAACGCAATCAAAAGTGACAGCCGTTTATGTCTAAATATTTTTAAACCGAGGGAATCACATGCTCACAAAACCTATGACCTACTTTCTTCAGACTTATCATGAAATTTGGCAAGTAGCAAGGTCTTATAGCACTAGTTATGGGAAAAATCTGAAAATCGTAAATTTGCACTTAATTTCCAACAAAAAATTATTTATACACTATATGAATTGATTAACATGTTATTTAATTTAAAAATGATTAATTTTAATTTTAATTTAAAAATGTATGTATCTCTACACAGTTTAAAACAAAGTCGCTTCCCGCTGTCTGTCTGTCCCTATGTACCTATGTTTATCTTTAAAACTACGCAACAGTATTTGATGCGGATTTTTAATAGACAGAGTGATTCAAGAGGAAGGTTTTTAAGTATAATACATGCATAATATAGTAGAGAAACACTGATAATTTTAGAGGTTTCTAATGTGACGTCGTAAATAAACATTTTATTTTGCGCTTACAATTCAAACGCTGGCTGAACGAGATAAAAGGGCTACGAAAAAATCCGCGATGGTATGTCTATCTCTTAGGGATAACCCACAATAACCATTTTTTATCCTTAACTTTATACGATAATTAATGGCTTATTTAAGAAGCGATTTTAAGCAATACAGCATTAATCCTTATCCAATAAAGTACCTTAAATACATTGTGCATTTAATATAGATCAATGTGACCCTTTACAGCATGTAATTTAAATGAATATTTTCGAAGTTATTACAGGTTCGAAATGCAGGGACAGAGCGGTTGCGGCGATATCGGCCGGGTGGCCGATTCTGTAGTACATTTAGTATCAGCATTGCACCCGTGCGATGCCGGGGTGGGTTGCTAGTTATTTAGATAATTAAAACAGTAATATCAATACCGGTCGGAAGCGTCCCTAAGACGCTGGCTGCATTGCCCCGCTGTATGGCAATACTGATGCGCTGCGCCAGATACTCACCAGCTCTCGGGTCACGCACGCGTCGCTTCAACCAGACGCTCAGAGAATTTTTTTAAAAAACGATTAGCCTCGGTACCCCACGGACCTAGGGCCTCGACTCCAAGGGGAGCATATGTGTAGGCTATGTCGAGACCTGCATATTCGCGCCTCTTGAGGTCTTCGGCCAAATCTGCCGCCGCCGCATGCGCCCTCACAGCCGTCCGTTGACCTAGAATCATGCATGATATATGGCAAGAAAGAAGGTCCGAAGGTTGACCCCTTGATGCGCGAGTCCGACTCGCACTTGACGTTTTTTTAATAAAAAGGTAGCATAGATGTGTTCTGTAGTTATTTTTGATTATTTGGTGTGCAATATGTTTGTTTTTTAATTGTAACAGTTTATTTGTTTAGTTAGTTGTACCTATTGTGTTGTAGGCATGTTATGTAGGTGCCATTACATAAAAAAAATACAAAATGTTTATTACATTAATAAAATATTATGCTCCGTACCTATCTGTATTGTATCTGTGCCCGGAACCTCCTTATAAGTATGAAATACCTGTATTAGGGGGTAACTCTCTTCCATAACATACATTATTTATTAATATTCTTAAAGTTTCTTACCAAAAAAACATTTAACTTAGGTATGTGCGTAAAATCAAGTAAGGAGAATAATAAACAATGTTACATTTAATGGCGTCGCGTCGTCGTCAGTGTGGTAATGGGTGCAACATTGTTCACATTTTTTGTTAGCAAGTTGCATAATGGAGGTGCCACAAATGAGTGACGTGTGTGAGGGCGCGTGCATTTACTAATTACTATAAGAATCGACGGAGCACGCGGCATGCTGCACGCGGCATGCTGCACGCCGCGCCGCCGTGGTGATGCTTTAGGACAACTGACACCTGTGCTGACAACAAACTTATTTCAGCTACCATTATTGTACGGCGGCGGCGCGGCGCGGCGGCGGCGCGGCGCGGCGGCGGCGGCGGCGGCGCGGCGAGCGTGGTATAATATAAATAAACAAGTTTGTTTGCGCGCTACGCTCCGTTTGCGCATTAGATAATGTTTGGATGCCCAACAAACACAATACCGAAGGATGTTTAATTGTATGACTAGTAGGCAGGCAGGGACCTACTCACTATCTCCGCTTCATTCAACAGAATGACTTGAACGTGAATGTAGAATAGGTTCCTACAGCACATACCAAGATGTGAAGTCAGGCGGTTCTGAGGCTCACCCCCGCGCCTTGGCCCCCGGCGCGAGGGGGCACGCGCGCGCTTCCCCTCTCTGCTTCTTTACATTTAGATTTGAATTGAATGGAATGAATTTGATTTGAATTTAGATTTGAAAAGAATAGAGACATGTTCTTGTGGTCCTAAGCACTAGGTAAGTTGCGAAATGTATCGTACGGCACGGCACATCCTCCGCGCGCCATACTTCGTGCAGCGTGCAGCATGCAGCATGCAGCGTGCGGCGTGCGGCGTGCGGCGTGCGGCGTGCCACAGCGCAAGCATGCCTTCGGCGGATGGATACATGTAACTGTAGCGATCGTTAAATTAAATCGTTGTTCGCCGCGCCGCGGGCCTCGGAGCACGATTCACGAGAATCATAAACATTCTACGAAAGATTACGTACGATACATTATATTATAATGTTTAATTTAGTGACGAGACTACGTTCTTATTCGGAAATAATTTAGGCGATTCGTTGAAATGAATAGACATCTGGCTGCAGGAGACCCGGCGGGCAGGATACATAGGTACATGAATACCTACGTGCTGCGTAGCGCCTACGTACCGGAGTCGACCTGCAGGTTGCTTGCATCATCAATCCGAGGCGAAAACAAAATAGCGTTTTAAAGATCCGTCGGATTCGATTCGGAAACGAATCGGTGAATTAAAATACCCCTGCCGGGCTCGCCGGCCTGCCGTTCAATAGCCAACGAATTGAGTTTCATTCCACCGTGAAATTAGTCCGCGCTCTTATACAAACTTTAATTTAATACCACCGTGTCTAGGTACCTACTCTACCTTCCACGTCATGTCATTGTAAAGTATCACTTCACAAGTAAACAAGGAAATCTTACAGCACCATAAAGGGTACAGTCCATTATTGCATACCGGGCCCTTATGTATGAGGCTGCCAAGACACTGCAATGCGTCGACCATGTTTTCTGAGGCGGGAGTTCCCGACTTCTTTGCTATAATAAGGAGGAAGATAGCAGCTTTCTGGAATAGACTGAGTCGCTCCAACAACACATCTTGAGAGCTGTTTCTGACTATCTGGCCAATCCCATTTACAGACACTGGATATCTGTCCACATGGATGGAAATAAGAAATACCTGGATAACTTAACGTAGGTTAGGTACCTAAGTAAGTTTTAATATTTTACTTTATTATACTGTGTGCACTGTATTTTTTATTTTTGTGTGATATGTTTTTTCTCATTAAAGTGAACTGTATATACTATGTTCTTTGAGAAATAAAGATTCTTTAAACCGATATAGGTATTTTTGTGCCTACAATAAACTGATTTTATTAGGTATTTGTTCATTACAACCAAAATAAAGGAAATTAATTTAATGTACCTAATGTACTCGTATGTATGACTTGCTTATGTCATTTTAATTCACACGTCCCGAATAGATCAGATACACGAGTTGCGGCCGTAGACACCAATACAAAATATCTATCTATGTAGTATATTGTATTAAGTACCTACCTATACCTATCAGTTATCTAGTACCCCTAACACAAGCTCTGCTTAGTTTGGGGCTGGATGATGGTGTGTGGATTGTCCAACATTATTTGTTTATTATTTTATGATTCTCCCACTCGACGCGCACTCAAACTCTTTAAATAAATCTCTACTGGAGTTCCAACATGTAGACCTGTTTGATGTGATGTGATGATGACCTACCTTCTATTTGTATGTACCTTAGTTTGAATTAGTTTATTTATATTAAATAAGGTTGTAAAGCGTTTACTTTAATTAATAATAATAATATTCATGTATTATTGATATCATATCAATTTATAATTGTGTACCTGCTTACCTACCTACCTAATTATGTGTACCTTAAATAATGCTATGTTACTGTTCTTTTGTTATCTTTCCTGTGCTGTTTGTGTATGTAACCAATAAAAAGTCTATCTATCTATCTATCTATCTAGTTTGCACCCTAGATAGTAAGCATATTTTTAACTTTAGCTTCTATTAAGTTTTAATAAATAAATGTCGAAATTATAATATAGTACTTAACATGCTTAGTGGTCAAATAAATTAATAAGGTTTTTTGTTATTCTAGTGCGTAACCTCACACTAAGGATAATTTCTAAGAAATCAAATATGTATGTAATATCGCAAAAATTTTCGACTTCGACGGGACTTGAACCCGCATCCTTCCGTCAGTACCGGAATGTGCTAGCTAGCCAACCAACTACACCACGAGGTAAGTGACGTGGTAGTCGAAAATCTCTGCGAATTCCTACAGATTTTTGTCCGTTAGGTCCACCTACAGGGGAAACTGAAGTTTATCCAATCCTGTTCAACGACAAAAACTAGTTACATTTAGTTCAAAGACTAGTTACATTTAGTTCGTTTGACGAGAGGTGTTGCGTTGCTTACTAATTCTAAGGGTTTTTCAAGTACCTACCGTCGAAGTCGAAAATTTTTGCGATATTATTTGATTTCTTAGAAATAAATGAATATTTGAATTCTGAATATGTAACAGTAGATTGTTTCACTTGGGTTGGGACTCAGCCACCCCATGCTCCGAGGTTGACTTGTGCTTGTGGGCCCCAGCACACAGTTAGTTATATCGGGGGTTTTGGCCCGAGTTGAACACTCTACTATTCACTTAGATGATTGCGAGAAAATAAAACTTACCTTCGTAAATTAATGCATACGCTTTTACTTTCTCTACTTCACGAACTTTTCGTAAGTCTTTAAACACTTTTCAAGTGATTTTGAGTTGACCGCAACCTCATATGAATTACTTATTTATCCTTCTGTTCCATTTGCATAATATATTTATTATCATAATTTTCGCCTGATGACATTTTCAATTAGGTAATTAATTTAAAAAGGCCACGTTAACCTTCAATTGAATTAGTACTACAACAATAATTGGGCGATAATGTAACACATAGCTTTCTCTACAAGCTTACGAATTATCGAATTTTTCAGTGAATTTTTGAGTGTATATTAAAACGCAACTTGCTACATTTGGTTTGCGGTTTGTAAACGCGCGATTTTTTGTATCCCAAAGCACAGATATTATAATACTATACCCATAGTATGGTGGCGCACGCGTAGTGATCAACCGCATTAGTATTTTTTAATTTTAAGCCCAAAGCCAACACACGCTGTTTGCATGAAATTTATTGTGTTACTGAAATTAAATTACGCAAAACGCCATTTGCAGTGCGTGTTTGTACGCGGTTTGGCGTTTTCAGCTTTTCCTAAACCGCGTGCGTTAAAACGCAGTGCGTGCGCGGCTTAGTTCCGAATTCCAAGTTTGACTTTGAAGCCCTGTTACCATGGAAACCATTAGCAACCAGAGATTTTGAAAACTATCATGTGTTGTAAATTCGTTTTACTGCGCATATTATTTACATTCCTCGAGATCGAAAATCAAACTTTTATAGAGGACCACTTCAAAATGAACTTTTAGACAATATTTATGAAATCATCAAAATCTATTAAGAATTGTCGAAGATATCAGCAAAATTGTTGTAACTATTCGTGATTTTTTAAAGTAGGTATTATGTTGTTTTCTAACCTTTACGGGATAAATACTAATCCGCCGGGATTAACATTTTTGTGGGATTAAATCAGGATCATTTTCTATAAAATATAGAAAAAAAAATCATAATCGATCCATACCTAATTGACGGAGAAATCGACGAACATACATATAAAAAAACGTAGCTACATACAGCCGAACATAGAACCTTCTCCTTGTGTGAATTTTTGAAGTCGGTAAAAAGAAATATAGCGCTAATAACTACTTTATTTTAACGCTTAAAAAAACAATGTAAGTACGTATTCTACCATGTCACACCATGTAACACAAAGTACGCATTCTACCATATGTCACACCATGTAACACAAAGTACGCATTCTACCACGGAGAAAGAATCACTCTTCCTATAAACATCCAACAATCACCAAGAGGATCTTTCAGTTCCATTTTCAAAAAAAAAAACAAATATAGTGATGTTCTTTATATAAGAAACACCAACAAGTCGAGTCTTTATGTAAAACAATGTCTTATGCTGAGGCTTTCAGACAAAAATTAAAAAGAATAAATACCTTTCAGTCCTAGAGCTTCTCTTAGAACTCGAATTTTAGTCTGGCTAAGCTACGCTACAACGACACACTTTTTGAGCAAGAGAAGTGAAAAATAAAGAGCTTGTCTATAAATTATAGGCAATAAAGTGCCCTAGCGTAGCGGCATTGTCACCACTCACGCACGACACGGCCACAGTGGAATAATGTAGAGTCATATAAATCTATGGTAGAGTCGACCTTCTCAGCTAGAGACACCATTGCTGCATCGCCATCGGTGTGCTTATGGTCACTGAGTGTACCTATCTAATCTAATAAGTAGGTACCTACCTATTTATATTCATAATAAAATGGTAATCAAGCCCGAGTCTTCATAATCTCGCGTTACTCAACGCAATCAACATTTCTATTGACCTACTGGTTTATGTTTATTGTCCTGTGTCAGCGCCCAGTGAGGCGAGTGAGGTGGGAGGGGGGCGACATCAGCTGTTGCGGGTGTGTGCGTGCGGCGCGCCCCCGCGCGGCCGCCCACGCACACAGCCGCGTCGCCAATCAGCTGATCGCAGTAGGTCGCTGCCACGCGGCCATGCGGCCCGGCACACCACACTATGCGCTGTCGCTGCCGACAGGTATAGGTAAGTATACTAGGTACCTATACCCGACATCGCCCGCACGATGCATCACCCACTCCATTCCACCGCTGTTTTAAAGCGACACAAAACGATGTGAACGGAAATAACGCGTAGGTACTACCAACCTATCTCTTACGACAGCTGAGATTGCCTCTACAAAAAATAAATAGCTTTCCATCGACGCAAAAAATTTTGGACCGCCTCGGCATGCGTATTCGTAGAATAATCTAAGATCTTGAGCGCTCTTTCCGGAGACATGAAAGAGTGCCGCTCCTGAGGTCCGTCTCCGTCGCACGCGGGCGGCGGCCGTGCGCGAGCGAGACGCCGCGAGGAGCGCTGCGGGACCGCCTGTCAAGTTCCTCGCTTAAAATGGCCGATGCTTGCTTAGTTTCGTGATCGCCTAGGGAGGGGGCCGATGTCGATAATATTATATTTTATGACGACGGGTGGCGGCTATACATAAATTGGGTTTTCGTTTTACGAGAGATAACACTGTCGATAAATTATACCGCAATTCGGAAATCGAATCCAGTTGAGTATTATTCCAGTTAAGGCGACAGAAGCGGCATGCCCGGCTCAGTCCAAGGAAAGAGGCAATTACAGCCGCCTGAGCTCGCCAGTGGCGCGACGTTATCAGACCGCGACGAAGGAGCTCATTACATTTTGCGATCTAATTAATGACTCGGTGCGCACCTATCCGGTTTCTGTAAGTCTCAGAGAGTAGTAGAGTCCGGTAGGTGCGTCCACTCCGTACAGAACTCTTACTCTTCTCTCTACTGTATACTCTTATTTCCCTGAACACGGTAAATGAATAGAATACCTACTCAGCATGCAAGCATGTTGTAAATTAAAATAGTAATTGCTTGGAGTGAAAGCTTTAAGTGTGTTTATCGCCATGATAATGGTCTACTCGCGTCGCATTCGCATGCCACACGGCCAAGTATTGTATGGTCGGTGCCTGTCTGTAATGTAATGATTGAAAATACATGAAAATTTCATCATTAAATACATGTACCACCTCATGTATATCTTCAGTCTATTTGATAGACAGTTACATGTCTACTTATTAATGTGAACTCATATTAAGAGCATCCTGCTTGAGACAAAATCGAAGTCATAAAAGCAACAATAAAGGGATTTAATAGTCTCTGCGCAGATAAAATAAATATGGCTTTAATTCGATCCGTCGTCGTCGTGCCGGGGACCAGGGAGTAATGTAATGGTGGTAGGTAATATGAAGAGGTTTAGTTTAGAGACGGGGAGCGGGGAGGCAGGGGAGCCTCACGAGCACGACCGACGCCGACGGCGCGGCAATCATCCATTAGTCTCGATGTTTATTCCGTGTTTATTGCGTGGATGCTAATTTAACGACGTCGCTCGCTGTGATCTCGGATAATGGAGTCGGCACGGCACGGCATGTGGCACTCACACCACCCCGCCGGCGGCGCTGGCTGCCAACGCAGCGCTCGCCTCTCCTCGCCTTTCTTCAGCGTGACCGAATTCTCAGTAAAACTGTTGCGTGCACTTTACATCTATCTCTTGCATCTTAATTAGAGCCGCCACGGCACGCCTAATTGCCCTGCGTTCGCACGATACATTCGTGACGAATCATTTTAATAGTCGTATTGCTATGATAGTTTCATCTTAAATCTTATTTCCCTGAACACGGTAAATGAATTCTGTCGGGTTTGTTCCCAACGACCGCAGACTTTGTGTTTGTTGTGTGCTCACGGCGACGCCTGTGTGAGTGTCTTTCAAATATTCATTCAAAATTCAAACGAATAGCAACGCTGTGCTTTTGTTTTGTGGTTATTTGAGGTGTCATTGGAATGAATACAATGGAAGAATGACTTGGCTGACTAGAAATAGAAAGGCCAGGTTTTATAAATTAACATATTCTACGAGTGTCTCCAGTGCACTTTGTTCGTTGAATTATATGTTTTGGATCAAATTATTAATAAAGTAGTAACTAACTACTTACCTATGTTGGTACACTTGGTAGGTACGGACAAAGCATTGAATGACTATAAAATATGTATTGTTCAATAAAAATTCATCTTATTTTAGATTAATTAACACATACCTATTCAATTTACGTAGGTATGCAGCTACAAAATTTCTAATGGTTAACGAGAAAAGGTTTTTTTTACTGAAACCTCGCAAAACTTGGTTGATTTGTCAGTTATAAATGTTCCTTTTACTTTTCGTTTGTAAAGGCAGAGCCTTTAAAAAAACGGTTAGTTGATTCAACGCTCACTACTACTGCGCAGGCGCACACGCGGCTGATGTCTTTCTCAGAAGCGGGACGTTTCCCCCGAGCTAGTCCTCCCCACCCCACTCTGAATGAGGCAGGTTTCTTCTTTTTTCGCTGTTCCATCACTTTACATTCTTTAATGTTTTTATTTATACTTCAAGTCACCGAAACACACACAATGTTTATCTATCTACATTGTTATTGTAATCATTATAGGTTTTGAGAATGATGATATACCTTGTTAGTTTTTGTGGTCATAATTTCTGACTGACTTGTAAAGAGATTCAAAAACATTTTCTGGTATTTTCGGTTTTTTATTTGTAAAATTGAATCCAGTATCCTGCTATAAAGTAAGTACCTATTAATAAAACATGTTTCAATGCACAAGAATTTAATATGACAAACGTTTTACTTATCTCGTTTGTTTAAAGTCATTACAAAGGAGTTCGTCGACAAGTTTAGTTATCTCAGTCAGCCAGCTGACTCTAATAGATAGGTAATAGGTACCTACCTACACAAGTTAATGTGCTACACAATTAAATTTTCCTAGGGTCCACTATACTGCTTTATAATATTAGGTAGTTTATATATGATGACACATATAATTTTACGTTTATACAAAATATATTTTGATGAAACTATAGTACTTTATAAGTCTTATTGTTTGCCACAAAATAAATGCACTACACAATGTTATGATCTGTCCTTTCGAATAGTGGTTCGCAACAGTCTCTGGTACCTGGGTGGAAGGTACTCGGTTACAACAAGTAATTATGACAACACTTAAAACTATTTTATGGTTAGTAATAAGGCCTTTTGGTTGACACTTGTCTCTCGGTTCGGAATGGTTAGTGTTCAGTTGAAGCAGGCGTCATACTTACGGCGAACACAGTGAGTGCAATCCAAACATATCACAGCTGGCAATCCTTCGAGGCACACACGAGGCGACACACGCACAACACATCGATATCGATATAACCATGTTCCATCGACAGTCCCCTCCCTAGTCGCGCCCGCCTGTCCTACCCTACCCCTACCCCAGTGCACGCCACTATCGGAGATAAATAAAACGAGGCGTAATGGATTTTTGTAAAAAGATAGTTATATTTTTGGCATTGGACTATGACACAATATAATACTATGATATGCTAAGTAAGCGTTTTATAAAGACTTTCACATGCCGAATATTCGTTAATCAGACTATTCATCAGAGGACTCGTTATATATTAACAAAGAACCACGCACCGCTTCCGGGATGAGAGTCACGGTCCTGCCTACTCGAGCTGCTCTAGAGCTCATCGCCTATTCGAAAACATAACTAATGCCTACATTTTTATCCGTAAATTTTCTCACTTTCATTTTTTTAACTCTAAGTATAGGTACATATTTAATATAATACAATTTGAACATATAATTATCGATATGATAATATCTTATACAGAAAATACGCAACGAATCGACCGTACAATAATTTAACGTAAAGCATCGGATAATGCGATTGCGAATAAATATTTTCGTTGGTGGGTATGTACTAGTGCGGCGCAGACCGACGAGCGCGCCGCGCCCCGGCGACGGCGCGCCGGCGCGTCCCGTCGGGCGCGGCCGCGACGTGACACGGTCCGCGGCGAACACAACGCATATCGTCCGTAACGACAACACATTATTTATAAATGAACGTCTAAACAATATCAACGTACATAGGTAGTATTTGGTATTAGGTTCGGTCGGCTCGGGGCCAGCGCCGCACACTTATCACTACAAGTCTAGTCCCCTAGCGGAGCACGACGGTACATCACAGAGAGCGGCGGCGCAGCACGCGCGCTACATGTAGATGGGCAGCTGCTGCAGCGCGCGCTTGTAGTGCACGGCGGGCGGCAGCGCGCGCGCGATATCACAGTCCAGCGCCAGCGCGTCGGGAAGGTAGGGGTGCGGCTTGAGGCGCGCGCGCAGCGCCTTGCCGCCGCCAGCGTCCGGCGCGTACGACTCGAACTGGTAGCAGGCCAGCGCCTCCTGCCGCGCGTGCTGCGCCGGCTGCGGCGCAGGCGCAGGCGCCGGCGGGGCGGGCGCGGCGCGGCAGCAGCGCCGAGCTGGCCGCGGCGCCCGCGCGCGCGCCGCCGGCGTCACCGCGGCCGCCGCCGCCACGTCCCCTCGCGGCAGGTTGTTCACGAAGGGGACTCGCCGCAGGCTCTCGAGCCTCCGGAAGTGCGAGGGGTGGATCATCAGCAGCGGTTCGATCTTGACGCCCTGCGGCGGCTTGGCACAGTCGGGAAGCTCGTATTCGATACTGCAGTCTACGTGTAAAGGCACCGAGTAGTCCTTGGGGGCGAGCGAGGAGGGCCGCGCGTCCCGCCGGAAGCGGTCGGCGGCGGAGTAGTCGCTCTCGGGCCGGGCGTAGCCCGTCATGTCGCGCGGCGACTCACGGCATGTGCGCCGCGGGCGCGCCGTCAGCTGATCGCGGGAGAGAGCGGCGCAGGACGTGCGCGCGAGCTGGCAGCCGACGCGAGACTGAGCCGCGGCGGAGCGCCCCGCGCCTGCGTGCACCCCCCGCCCCGCTAACCGTCCGTCGCTTCAGCCCCCCGCTGCGCGCGCCTCGTGTTGCGTGTTGTTTTCGCTGGGATCGAGAGAGATTCCCTGCTGGCTGGCTCGCCGCTAGTGACGTCGGCTGAGATCGAGACGACGACGCTCTACATAGGTGTTGTGTAGCAGCGTTGCGCTGGCGATGCGATCCCATGGGCGACGAGTCCGCCGCGGGTGCCTGCAGGCGGGCGCGGGGGCGGGCAGCTGACGCCGGATCGATGCTGCTGGCGTCGCTCGGCTGAAGGGGGCGCGCGACCGGCGCAGAGATGCACCGCGCAGGCGGCGCCAGGCGACCTCGAGGACAGGCTCTGTTGTCAATGTCAAACAGCTGATTACGAGAAAACTTCAATACTATTGTACCTAGTACCTACCATTTTTAGCGCTGAAATTTGTCTTGTCTTCATGAAATAAGGAGAGTGTGGCTGGCTCTACAACAATATTCGCGGCTCTGCAGAAACCTTATTTATGTACCTTCTTACAAGTTTTCTATTTACGAGCTCTTTTTAAAAACTTTTGATTATAATTCAATAGAACTTAGAAAGTTCTGTTGAAAGGCACCCGTGTGGTGAGCAGCATTACGTTTTATAACTTTTAGGTACCTATGTATGTTTGAGAATATGAGGAGGATAACTAAAGGGTTTCGTGTTTGCAAAAGTAGAGATTTAAGTTTATTGTTAAATTTTTTTTTAAGTAATTATCTTGTTTTATAAACTGATTGATGTACCTAGCGTAACTTAATGTTAAGCTGTTTCAATCAAATTCTGTCATACGATTAAATGTATAAAATACAAGCAGAATACAAGCATTTTAATTGGAAAAAATCGCAGTACCGCGTCGCGCCGCGCGGTTCTGTTTATTCAGGTTCCGGACGTGCTCGGCTTACAGCGACAATCTTGTATTTGCTTTGAACTAAGTAAGTTTCAGATAAGCATTCACACTGAGCCGTTCGTTTGATTGTAACTATACACGGCGGCGGCGGCGCGACGCGGCGCTCTGCCTGTGCTTGTGCGACCAGTGCTATGTTATCCACTTGCATACGGTGAACAAATACATTTAACACGTACTATTTCGAGCGGTGGTGTCAGAGATGCACACTTGGTTCGACCATATTTTTATTTTATTTATTTATGTTTGGGAAACAAAAAGCTTTGGATCTAGAAAATGACAAACATAACAATAGAAGCAGCTTCCACACATAAAAAGAGAATAAATTATCCGAAAATGTTATACATAAACACTAAAACATTAGTATTAGTAAAAATAATAAGTTTATTAAATACAATTATAACGTGTTTGGTAAACTGGTATAAAAATAAGAACAAATAAATAAATAGCAGTGCCTACCAGTAAATAGGTTACCATACTTACCATTAGGTAGGTGGTCGTGTTGTGCCAAAGGAATTGGAGCTAATTTTTTTTTATGCATATCGTACGTTAAGTAATTTAATTCAGGCATCCATGGTCCAACCGTGGTCATCCGTCTCTCGCCAACTGTTCTGTCGACACGATTAGTTGTCGAAGCGGAATGAACGACTCCCATCCGGGCCCCGGCCAGGGGCCCTCCTGTAACTTCCTTCGGGACCGCACAATGGATATTAAATCGCGAATTCAGTTAAATGGAGTTGCGTGTGCGCGGCTCCACGACTCGCGTCGCGTTACAATGTAGTAAAACTCAAAATGTCGGCGATACGAAAGGATAATTACGTAAAATAAGTTTTAAATTTGAACTTGGTTAGCTTTGTTATTTTGTTTTAAGTTATATAAAATTTTAGTGTGGTATTGTTTTATTTAATAAAATTTTACGATAAAAACACCCTTAGGAGCAAGGCTTAGGCTTAAGGAATAGTGTATAGCTTAAATTATTAGAATCAGTTGCAATATTTGTGTAAGAAAAAATGTTCCTAAGTAAATTTTTGTAGGTTTTAGGCTTAGAACTTTTTTACTACCTTTTAATATCTAGATAGGAAGGTTTTATAATAAGAAGGAGTGTTTTTACTATATAATAAACTTAATTTATAAGGGTTTTTGTAAGGAAATAATAAATAAATAAAGATCTAAAGGTTTCGGCTTAGGCAAAACTCGATAGAAAGTAGGTCAAAATTACGCCGGCGTCTGAGCGGTAAAACACGACCATATAAATATAAGCGTGGGGCCGGCACTCGCAGTCGCAGCCTAGCCTCCGGAGAGGCAAGAAGTAGTCAGCAAGAAAACGAAGCCAGCAAGTAGTGGTAGGGAATAAGCCGAAACCCGGATCAAGTTTCAAGATTGGATCAGTGTTTTATTTCGAAGCTAGTTGAAGCCCCCATTAGGAAGGAAAAGTGAAGTAAGGATATTGTACCACACGAACAGTACGCATTCAGGGGTGCGTGGCGGCGTGCGTCTACCAGCAGCGGAAGGAAAAGGACAACGCGCGTCGAATTTAAGTGGGATACTTTCCCAGGGCGTATCAGGCCAATCCTGGTAACCGTCCGCAACAGTTGGTCCTTCGAGCCGGATCCCTGCTAGAAGTTAGAAGATTCAAGAGGAAGGACCCGGAAGAATAGAATACTCGAGATGCCGATGAACACCAGGTCGCAGAAGGATGGCCCCTCAAACCCTGTGTCCCGTCTCTTGGAGACGATGTCGAAAGAAGATACGGAAGGAACATCAGGGTCAGAAGCGGTCACGTCTGCGACAGAATCAGGATCATCGGGAACCATGGGGACTACCTCGGACTCTTACACGGGTACAACGACGACGGAAGGTACAACTAGCACGGGAGCTACTGCAACAACGGGAACAACTATTACTTCGGAGGCTACTGCGACCACGGCTGCGTCCGGGAAGGGACAAAATAAAGAAGCAGCCCAGAAGACGGCCAAGAAGACCTCAGAAAATGCCAAAGAAAAGGGCCAAGATGGTTCAGCCGCGACCCTGAAACCAAAGGAGGTCAGTCGTCGAGCCCGGTCCACGAAGACCACGAGTTCTTCAGCCAGAAGACGCGAGCTGGAAGCCAAGGAGGAATTGGCGCGCCGGGAGCTGAAGCAAGCCCAGGCTGCAACGAAGCTGGCCCGTGTCAGATTGGAGCTGGCACAATGTGAAGACGAAGACTCCGTGGGTGAAGACCAGGAAGAACAAGAAGAAAGGACAGCACAGGTGCAGAGCTGGATCCAAACATCCGTGCTGGAGAAAAACAAGGATGAACCGGAGCAACGAAATCAAAGTGCCCCGGAAGACCCCCAGGGGGTAAAGCCCGAAGAGAACTCTTCAAGAGGGGCCATGATCGAGATACAAGCGCTGACAACAGCCTTGAAGGAAACTTTCGCAGGAGGAAGAGGCTCAGCATCACAGCCTAACTACATCCACGAGCTACCTTACTTCGACGGGAACAGCAGCGAGTGGTTGGCGTTCAAGGTTGTCTACGCCGATACAGCACCGATGTTCAACAATGTCCAGAACATGGCTCGACTAAGAAGAGCACTGAAGGGCAACGCAAGAGAAGCTATCAAGAGTCTGCTGTACTCCGAAGCCTCCCCGGTGGAAGTAATGGAAGCCCTCAAAAGAAGATTTGGAAGACCTGACGCGCTGGTACTGGCCGAACTTGACAAAGTCAGAGCACTGTCGAAGATCACGGAGAACCCAAGGGACATTTGCATCTTCGCGAGTCAAATCAACAACAGCGTGGCAGCAATCAAGGGACTGAAGAAGCCACAGTACCTGCATTCACCGGAGATAGTGAAGCAAATCGTGGAAAAGATGCCAACTGTTCTCAAGTTCCGTTGGTACGACTTCACTGCGGCATCAGAAGAAGGCGAGTTCTCGGACCTGACACTGGTCTCCAAGTTCCTGAACATGGAAGCGGATAAGTGCGGGGCTTTCGCAACATCTGAGGACAAAAGCGGCGGCTTCAAGAGGACCAGACAAGCGGTACACTCTACAAAGGAAAAGGACCAGAGGAAGGCAGAGAAAATTTGCCCCATGTGCGAGGGCGAACACTTCCTCATGGAATGCCAGAAGTTCCTGAAAGCGTCGGTTCAAGACCGTTGGGCAGCCGTCAAGAAAAGTCGCGTCTGCTTCAAGTGCCTTCAAGGAAAACATAGGAAGGAGAGCTGCAGGAAGCCGTCATGCAAAGAGTGCAAAAGGTGGCATCATCACCTACTGCACGTCGAGTCAGAAGAAAGGACCTCCGGTGAAGAAGCATCAAAGATGGAAGCATCAAAGATGGAAGCATCA
Source organism: Eupithecia subumbrata (assembly GCA_949316285.1). Classification (NCBI taxonomy): domain Eukaryota; kingdom Metazoa; phylum Arthropoda; class Insecta; order Lepidoptera; family Geometridae; genus Eupithecia; species Eupithecia subumbrata. Next base: position 18,039,747 of record OX438641.1, on the reverse strand, counting down.
CCAGAGGCATCAGGCGTCACTGGATCAGTGAACACAGTCAACAACGCAAGGGCCTACCTGAAGATCGTTCCAGTAGAAGTCTTCGGGTCAAAGGCATCCAAGAAGATATTGGCCCTCATGGACGAAGGGTCAACAGTGTCACTTCTAGACAAGGAGGTGGCAGAAGAAATCGGCGCTCGTGGAAACAAGGAAGAGTTGGTCATCGAAACAGTAGGAGGCAAGCTCATCAAGAAGAAGGACTCACAGGTGCTGGACCTCGTGCTGAAAGGGGTTCATCAAGGACAATGCAAGACCTTGAAGAGAGTCCGGACCATCGACGACTTGAAGCTTACTCCACAGTTCCTGGACAAGAAGAAGATACAAGAATATCCACATCTGCAAAAGATCGCCGAAGATCTACACTACGAAGGGGAGTCACCGCAGCTGCTCATCGGGCAAGACAATTGGGAGCTAATCGTGACTCAAGAAATAAGAAAAGGAAAACCAGGTGAACCGGTCGCATCCAGAACAGGACTTGGATGGGTGCTCCATGGGACAGACATCGGGGGTGCAAGACCAGTGCATTTTCTCAACACGTGCCTACACATCAGTACACCAGAAGAGGAGATGCACCAGGCTATCAAGGACCACTTCGCCATTGAAGCGCTCGGTGTGCTACCCAGAAGACCAACGACGGACTCTGAAGGAAGAGCACTCGCCATCCTGGAGAAAACCTGCAGAAGACTGGAAGATGGGCGTTTCGAAGCTGGACTCCTATGGAAGAATGAAAAGGAGCCGATGCCGGAAAGCTACACTTCTGCTAGGAACCGCCTCTTCAACATCGAAAGAAAAATCGACAAAGATCTGCGGTTAAAAACAGAGTACGACAAGCAGATTCAACATCTTATCGAAAGCAATTACGCAGAAGAAGCACCAGATGGACAAGAAGAGTCCAAGAAGATGTGGTACCTGCCGCATTTCTCAGTGGTTCACCCCTTGAAAAAGAAGATAAGGATCGTGTTCGATGCTGCAGCCAAGTCCAAAGGAAGAAGCCTCAACGACGCTCTACTGCCAGGACCAGATCTGCTCCAGTCACTCTTCGGAGTTCTGCTGAGGTTTCGGCAAGGACCCCTCGCAGTGGCAGCCGACATCAAGGAGATGTTCCTGCAAGTTCGCATCAGACCGGAGGATCGAGACAGCCTGAGGTTCCTGTGGCGAGGAGATCGTCGTGACGTACAGCCGAAGAAGTACAGGATGACATCAGTCATTTTCGGCGCAACATCATCTCCAAGCACAGCAATCTACGTGAAGAACAGAAATGCAGCGGACTACAAGGGACAACATCCAGAGGCGGCAAAGGCAATCGAGCTGAACCATTACATGGACGACTATCTTCACAGCTTCCATTCAGAAGAAGAGTTCCGCAGAGTGACAGCGCAAGTGAACTTCATACAAAAGAAAGCGGGCTTCGAACTCAGAGGTTGGGCATCAAACCAACCAGAGCTGCTACAAGGATTGAAGACTGAAGCAACAGAGAGAACAGAAGTGGACCTCGGCGAGAAAGAGGAGAAGACTCTGGGACTACGCTGGTTCACGGAACGGGACTCCATCGGCTTCAGAGCAAACCTCCGGAACACGCCAGAAGAAATAGCCAAGGGGCTCCAAGTGCCCACAAAGAGAGAAGTCACCAGCGCCGTGATGTCGACCTTCGACCCACTGGGGTTGGCATCACCAGTTCTCATCCAAGGCAAGAAGCTACTTCAAGGCATCTGGCGAAGCGGCGTCGGCTGGGATGAAGAGATCGAGGCAAAAGAGTACGCAGCATGGAAGACCTACTTGGAGAAGATGAAGTTGCTTCAAGACTTACAGGTCCCGAGATGTCTGACGCCACATCGCACCGAGGGGGAGCTGCACACCTTCACGGATGCCAGCGAGACAGCGTATGCAGCTACAGTCTATTGGAGGACGGAAGACCAAGGCGGAATCTACCATGTCAGCTTGATAGCAGCAAAAGCACGAGTAACTCCATTGAAGCCAGTTTCCATCCCAAGGCTTGAGCTGCAGGCGGCTCTCCTAGGAAGCAGACTAGCGCATTCAATCAAGGAAGAGATGGAGCTGAAGGTGACAAAGAAGACATTCTGGTCGGACTCCAGCATCGTGCTTTCTTGGATCAAGACGGACCCAAGAACCTTCAAGACATTCGTGGCCCATCGACTGGCTGAGATAGAAGATCTCACCAAACCTCAAGACTGGAGATGGGTCCCCACAACGCAAAACCCTGCAGATGATGCAACACGTGACGTTCCAGAAGACTTCAACTGTAATCACCGATGGTACACCGGGCCGGACTTTTTGAAGAAAGAAGAAGTTTACTGGCCTGCGACGAGAACTTTCAAAAAGGAAACCACCGGCGAGGAGAAGACGGCGGACATCACAGCAGCAACGGGCTTCACGCATCCATCACCAGATCCAGCAAGGTTTTCATCGTGGAAGAGGTTATTACGAGCCACAGCGAGAGTACTGCAGTTCATCAAACTCTGCAGGAGAAAGGAGAAGGTCAACGTCAGCCAAGCAGACCCCGATTGGAGGAAAACGAAAAGGAAACCAAGGAAAGACATCACGCGAAGACCTCCATCTTCAAGAAAAGCGGTTAACCACATACCGTTAGAAGCAGATCTACTAGAGCAAGCTGAAACTCTACTGCTGAAGAATAGTCAAGAAAGAAGCTTCAGAGAAGACATCAGGTGTCTTCAGCAAGGAAGACCAGTACAAGGCGACAGCAAATTGAGAAGACTCGACGTGACACTGGAAGATGGACTACTGCGGCTGAAAGGAAGAATCGACGCAATACAAGGCGTCACAAGGGACTACAAGCGACCTATTGTGCTCGATAGTAAGGACAAGACGACGAGACTCATCATAGAAGAGTTCCACCGCCGCTTCATCCATGGGAATCACGCTACGGTCATGAACGAGATAAGGCAACGCTTCTGGGTGCTGGGACTGAGGTCGGCGATCAAGGCGGTTCAACATCAATGCCAATGGTGCAAGACACGGAAGGCGAAACCCCACGAGCTACCGACAGGCAACCTACCTGCTGAGAGGCTGATGCACAGTAATCCACCTTTTACCTGCACCGGAATAGATTACTTCGGCCCAATGATGATCACCGTAGGAAGACGCCATGAGAAGAGATGGGGCGCTCTGTTCACATGCTTAACAACTCGAGCTGTGCACATTGAGCTTGCTCCCTCTCTCTCCTCAGACAGCATGATCATGGCACTACGAAGATTCGCTGCAAGAAGAGGAATGCCAAAGAACATATACACGGACAATGGGACCAACTTCGTCGGCGCGAATAAGGAACTCAGGGAAGCTGTAGACCAAATGAAAAAAGAAGACCTCGTCTCAGAAGCGGAAAAGATCGGCGTGAAATGGAAGTTCATTCCCCCTGGTGCACCAAACATGGGCGGTGCATGGGAGCGTCTGGTGCGATCCATCAAAACCGCACTAGACGCCACACTCTACGAGAAGCATCCACGAGAGGAGGTACTCCACACCCTCCTGCTAGAGGCCGAGCACATTGTCAACTCCCGGCCTCTCACCCACCTCTCCGAGAGCCTTGAGGAGGAAGCGCTGACTCCAAACCACTTTCTCCTCGGGCGTTCCTGCGGCGCTGCGAGGATCGGCAACTTCGAGGACCACGAGCTCGTGGGCAGACACACCTGGAAGGCTGCGCAGCGGCTTGCCGACCACTTCTGGCAACGCTGGCTGCGAGAATACCTGCCCACTCTGCTGCCGAGAAAGATTTTGAAGAGGACCAGCGCCATAGACCTACGAGTTGGAGACATCGTGCTGATTGTCGACCACACCCTACCAAGATGCACGTGGCCACGCGGAAGAATCCAGCAAGTATACCCTGGACCGGATGGGCGTACCCGAATCGTCGACGTCGAGACCAAAGGAGGAGTACTGCGCAGACCCAGTTCGAGAGTGGTGCTGTTGGTGCCAGAGGGATCGCCGAGTCTGGAGGATGGTGCGACGCACGAGGGGGAGAATGTCGGCGATACGAAAGGATAATTACGTAAAATAAGTTTTAAATTTGAACTTGGTTAGCTTTGTTATTTTGTTTTAAGTTATATAAAATTTTAGTGTGGTATTGTTTTATTTAATAAAATTTTACGATAAAAACACCCTTAGGAGCAAGGCTTAGGCTTAAGGAATAGTGTATAGCTTAAATTATTAGAATCAGTTGCAATATTTGTGTAAGAAAAAATGTTCCTAAGTAAATTTTTGTAGGTTTTAGGCTTAGAACTTTTTTACTACCTTTTAATATCTAGATAGGAAGGTTTTATAATAAGAAGGAGTGTTTTTACTATATAATAAACTTAATTTATAAGGGTTTTTGTAAGGAAATAATAAATAAATAAAGATCTAAAGGTTTCGGCTTAGGCAAAACTCGATAGAAAGTAGGTCAAAATTACGCCGGCGTCTGAGCGGTAAAACACGACCATATAAATATAAGCGTGGGGCCGGCACTCGCAGTCGCAGCCTAGCCTCCGGAGAGGCAAGAAGTAGTCAGCAAGAAAACGAAGCCAGCAAGTAGTGGTAGGGAATAAGCCGAAACCCGGATCAAGTTTCAAGATTGGATCAGTGTTTTATTTCGAAGCTAGTTGAAGCCCCCATTAGGAAGGAAAAGTGAAGTAAGGATATTGTACCACACGAACAGTACGCATTCAGGGGTGCGTGGCGGCGTGCGTCTACCAGCAGCGGAAGGAAAAGGACAACGCGCGTCGAATTTAAGTGGGATACTTTCCCAGGGCGTATCAGGCCAATCCTGGTAACCGTCCGCAACACAAAACCTTTCATTTTTTTTTTTAATTGGCTTCAAAATGCCAGACATGTTACTTGTGTAAAATAACAACCTTCATTGGAAAATAATGTAAGTATAAGCAGTTATGTAGGTAAGTTTAAAATGCTGTCGACCTCTGGGTGTTAGGTATTACGATGCTTCGAAAGAGAGCCTTACATACAATAGGTAGGTACTAGTAAATAACACAAAAGACATTGGACGGCACATCTATACGTTTATTACCGCTACTCCTTATTACTACGTCTACGCGATTTGCTACGACTTGCTACGACACTATTTGAGAAGTGTGTAGCGGCGTAGAGCGTGCTACGTCACTTCGAGATACTTGAGTAGCAGCGTAGAGCATGCTACGAAACCACGAGAGACTTGTGTAGCTGCGCAGAACGTACAACGACGCTACAAGAGACTTGTGTAGCGGCGTAGAGCATGCTACGACACTTCGAGATACTTGTGTAGCGGCGTAGAGCATGCTACGATGCTATTTGAGATGTGTGTAGTGGCGTAGAGCGTGCCACAATGCTACGAAAGGCTTGTGTAGCAGCGTAGACCATGCTACGAATCCACGAGAGACTTGTGTAGCTGCGCAGAACGTGCAACGACGCTACAAGAGACTTGTGTAGCAGCGTAGAGCATGCTACGAAATCACGAGAGACTTGTGTAGCTGCGCAGAACGTGCAACGACGCTACAAGAGACTTGTGTAGTAGCGTAGAGCATGCTACGAAACCACTAGAGACTTGTGTAGTTGCGCAGAACGTGCAACGACGCTACAAGAGACTTGTGTAGCAGCGTAGAGCATGCTACGAAACCACTAGAGACTTGTGTAGCTGCGCAGAACGTGCAACGACGCTACAAGAGACTTGTGTAGTAGCGTAGAGCATGCTACGAAACCACTAGAGACTTGTGTAGCTGCGCAGAACGTGCAACGACGCTACAAGAGACTTGTGTAGCAGCGTAGAGCATGCTACGAAACCACTAGAGACTTGTGTAGCTGCGCAGAAAGTGCAACGACGCTACAAGAGACTTGTGTAGCAGCGTAGAGCATGCTACGAAACCACTAGAGACTTGTGTAGCTGCGCAGAACGTGCAACGACGCTACAAGAGACTTGTGTAGCAAAGTAGAGCATGCTACGACACTTCGAGATACTTGTGTAGCGGCGGCGTATATACGAAACCACAAGAGACTTGTGTAGCAGCGTAGAGCATGCTACGAAACCACTAGAGACTTGTGTGCTGCGCAGAACGTGCAACGACGCTACAAGAGACTTGTGTTGCTGCGCAGTCATTTTGAATTCGTCAAACTACGACAGCCTGTATAGTATATGACTACTCCTAAAACTCTAAATGAAAACCAGAAAGTTTGCGTTGCTTTTTCTTCTCCATTTCAAATCTATTCACTAATATTTTAGAAGATATCTTATAAGTGGAAAGATCCAAATATAGAATAGACTGTGATTATTACAAAACGTGTTGGGTTCCTACCGAGTTTGTGAAATACATTTGTGAAATAAATAAAACTTGCGACCAAGTAGGAGCCACCTGTGTTTGTTGAGACAGGCGGGGCGGCGGGCGGCGGCGAGTCGACCAGACTGTCGGCAGCACGCGTCTAGAGCTGCGTCTCATGTGTCTGTAGGCAGGTTTAATACTTTAATCGTAGACAAAAACTTTAAATAAAATCATATCGCATGCGTAAAATACTAATTAGCAATTTATTTCTTCAAGCTTAAGGCTTAGCCGTGGAAAACTAAGTCTGTCAAATTGCATGTCAATTATACCAAATGTGGTCGGTAGAGGCGCTTATTTTTTACATAGACTTATTCAAAATTTATCTATTGTAGAAGAGGCAAACTTCTGTTTTTTTATTCATAGCACAATAATTAGGTAATAATGTAATGTTAACTAACATTTGCCCGTGACTTTGCCATTATTGCCATTTTTGCATATAAGGTACCTAAATAAAACCTATGTCGCTTATTGTAGCTTATCAATTATAATAAAATAACATTCCTTGGCATTTATTCATAGAAATCAGAAACACTTAAAATAATAATATCATCTCCATGCGTGTTAAAGTGCCGCCAATACTTACATTTTGATAATATTTCGTGCATTAAAATAAACAAAACAACTGAGGACTAAATGAATTACAAAAGTGTAAATCGTTGAAGATATTTCGGTTTTGTTTTGGAGGGCTTTCTCAAGTTTCTCAAAATTTTTATTAAATATAAATAATGCTTAACAAGCCACACAACATCATGTAACCCCACAGTAAGTAGAGCTTGTGTGGTATACTTATTTTGATATACTTATTAAATACACTACACAGATAGATATTTTTTAATATGCATAAGACATTCAGAACACCTGGAACAAATATTTGCAGCTGGTACAAACATTTTATATATATATATTTTATTATATAATATATATATATCTAGTTTACTAAATGTACGAAATTTTCTCTTGGTGTTCTTCCGACACAAACAAGGTTCGTAGTTCACCCGCTCACATTCATAATGAAAATGTTCTCTATTCTAGCAGAGATAACAACACGCTACGCCGCGCCGCGGCAGGCATACTGTTTACAAGTGACACAGAAGGAGCAGCGGCCGCGGCATTCCCACAGGCCGCACCGTGTCGCATGCTGCACGTGTGCGTACCTGCTTGCAGCAGTTGCAGCCTGTGTGTCAGACAGCACGTCCACCGTGGGAATGGAAACAATACATCTGCTGACAAACACCGAATATAATCGCATACCAAAAAACGGCTAACATCCGTGTTGGATCCGCTTCACTTTACACATTACACCTTTCCAATTCTAAACAGATCGAATTCAACTGTAGAGTATAGCTATCAACGTTACAAATGGTTGAGCTCGGCTCTTCTATAGGCACTTGTAGGGCTGCTGCGTTAACCTATTGCTTTAATTACAACTTTATTTTGTTTCAGTGGATCTGATCTGGCACAGGGACCCGCTCGCGCCGCCGTGCCGCTCTCACGGACGGATGGGAGCGTCCACATTTTTATTGCCTTCGACTTATTCAAATACCTTCCTGGCAACCCTACCTAATGAATGAGTGTTTCCCTGCCTTTCCCTGCCAATCATCCGAGTTGCCAATGGATAGCTACACAGGAAAGTAAGCGAATTATCAATAACCCTCTGTATGGGTGTATATAAGTTGCAAACAAATTTTATAAAAAGTTCATAAGATGTGATAAAATAATCCTGCTTACCCCATCCTTTGGTACCTATATTTATAAAGAGCCGGATGAATGCGAACCGTTTTATAATTTCCCTGGCAGAGCTTATCAAAGGTGATCCTTTGTCAGTCGCATGAAGCGTCGTCAGGCCCTTTGTGCTTCCTTGCAATCCAACTCTACAATAGAATAGTTTTAATCCGAGTCGCAGAGCGGTGCTCCGCGGGCGCGCTGAACTGAACCGTAAGTCCTTGCCATAAGGTTCACGGCGGTCTAATTAATAATCGGCTTACTGTCCAAAATGTGCGGAGCTCTGCCCGGCTCTACTCTGCTCTGTCTGACTCGCAACTTTGATGCTTAGTAGGTATTTTGTATTGAAATGCGTTCGAACGACACGAACCGATGAATATGAAAGTAGGTATAAGTTGTTATTATAATTTTATGGTTTCTGGCAAGGAAACGCTGAGGTCACGACTTTGAATCCATTACTGGAAAGAATGTGTCTTCTGTGTCAATCAGTGGAAAAGAATACGGATGGGTGACGTAAGCGATGTTTGTACACCGCCGCGCCGAACCGTGCGCGGCGCTGTGGACATTAACTGTGGGCTTTGGGAAATTTTATTCCATTTACGTATTTCCTAACTTACCTACTGGAGGCTACATCCAGGCTTCCAATGAAAACATTACTGTCCAGTCGACATCGCGCTCGCTATCCCGGAGTTAGCGTCAGCCAGGGGAATGTTGGTTCGTGGAAACGGACAGCCAATTCATCATTTTTAGGGTTTTGATGATCGAAGATCGGTTTCAAAACCCTTATGGTCTCGCTTTGTCTGTCCTTTTTTCCCTCCTTAATAACTCAAAAACTACTGCAGCTATCAACTTGAAATTTAAAATAATAATACATTTCGTGCGCCTGTACAGATTTAGAGAAAAATAAATGAAAATAAATGAAAAATGAAAACGAATATTTTTCATACAAATTGTGATGCCGAAATTTTAAAAGATACCTACAGAGTCATATGGGGTATCAAATGAAAGGTATCATTTTGTACATTTCAAACCAGTTTTTAAAATTTCTGTAACTTTCATACTTTTTGAAATATTTCGAAAAAAGTCGAAAAATTTACCATTAGGTACCCACCTTAACCGAAATGCAGAGAGATCCATCTGAAATGTAGGTTGGTACCTACTATTCTTAGGTATTCGTTAAATTGCGAATTCTCTAACCGGTACTTTTGGTACATATTTGTTGACAAACGTTCAAAACCCTCGGCGCGCGAGTTACACTCGCACTTGACGGATCTTGTTAATGATAGTGACGGTCTCGTTATTTGCGTAGAGCTCCGGGGTTGTTGGACCGACTCCTCGGGCGAACAAACTCCCTATTGTTCCAAAAATCAAACGTAGATTGTTTGAAGTCGCCATAGGTATGTTGTGAGAACGCTGCTCGTCCGGAAGGCGGATGGTCGGAGAACAGGCTCTACTGGCTGCAGGCACGTCTCATCCGTACGGCGTGGGGAGGTGCTCGCATCCGGCTAGTCGGAAATTTCTTCTTTCTTTTGTGCGCGAACACAATGAGGTGGTACGGCGCGACGCAGCGCACGCCGACGATAACGTCGCGTACAGGCGCGCGTCTCGTGAGCTGCTACAATGCACGCCGGTGGAAATGGCATTTCTAAACACCTTTCAAAAATGAGCACATCCATTCTGGAGGATTCTATTTCTCATTATAAGAGTAGCAGGCAATAAATGGAGTGATTAGTGATTTCAAAGTAGATTTGTTAAGACACGGTTGGATCGGGCCGAGAGTGCGTCCCTACTCGCTAGGCGCCTGGCACGACATATATCGGGATCCCCGCCGGCCTCGCTCAAAGTACTTCCCACAGTTCACACGAACGTGACATTTCCTCGATTCACCGGAAACTAAAGAACCCAGAACGCATGAGCCTCGCAGACATGACGCACAATGCAGAGTATAATTCACAGTATTCGCAACCGGTTCCTACTGACATCATTATACTTCTGACAATCGTTCAAAACAGGCTAATGTTGTGATATACAAACTACACGCAACCTTAGTTGATGGCCACAACGAGTCGCTTCCCTCAGGCGCCCGCGCCGTCCCGGCCGAGGTCCGGCGGGTGGCGGGTGGTAGGTGGTAGGTGGGTTTCTCTCGTAGTTGGGATAATGACTGACACCAGGCGAGGTGCCGCGCCTGCACGGTGCGAGGACACGGAACACTGTGATGTTCTAGACATAACAGTGTTAGCGCGGCCGTTTTCCATCGCGACACCCTATTCAGTATTCATATTCATATCATTTATTGTGATTTTATGCATACAGGTATTGTTCTTAGGTGTAGGTAGTCTTAGTGGGTACACAATGCATAAAAACCCTGACAGGGCGCTACAATTATTTTAGGTTCGTTCATGTTAGATTGAAAACTTTGATACTTCATATTTATGGAATAAGATAATTTAGGAATGTCATTTTTAAAATAAGTAGTAATTATAAAAAGCAAGAATAAATAATTGAATTGAATAAGATCAGGTTTTCAATTTAATAGAACGACCGCAAATTAACGTCAGATTTGGAATATAATTTTATACGTACAGTGAACGTGAACAAAACCAGGCATCCACTCTGTACAACTAGAGGTACCAAGTAGTTCAGTAAGTGTTTCCGCGGCCGAAGAATTAACACTTTTAACATAAACACTTATGAAAGACCCAACTTGTTAAGTTCTCAAGTAAGTGAAGCCCTGAGCAGGTCTGAATACGTAATTAAATAATACTGTCCGAGTTGCGACCTCCGTAAAAAATTCAAAGAAATAAACATAATGACCATGTCGATAGAAAACTTGTAGTACACTCATAGAAATATAAATCGGTTCCCCAAAAATAGTGATAAACATAATTTTAATACCAGAAATAAACATAAACTCGCTGTGCCCACAACTAGGCTACACAAAATTAATGTATCTTTTAAAGGGCAATGTATACGCTTCTACAACAAAACTCCTAGTGAGTTGCAAAAATTATCAGTAAATAAATTCAAAAAAATTGTAAAAACCTTCCTGTGCAAAATTCAATTCAATTCAATTCAATTCGTTTATTTCAGACAACAATAAATTATATACAGGGTGTCCAGTGGCAGATTTCAATGTTTAAAAAACTGTAAAAAAAATACTACACTTCTGATATAAAGCAAGTTTATTTTAATTTTATAACAACAAATGCGGATTTCATTTTTTAAAAACCACGTTCTCCAAATGGCGGCCATCGAGTCTGACACACTCTTCCAGTCTAGCACGCATGTTTTCATAAACGCGTTTACAGAGCGACTGGGGAATCCTGCTGACTTCGGCTCGAATATTTTCTTTAAGTTGTGTCACAGTGCTCGGATTGGTTTTACAAACAACAGATTTTAGGTATCCCCATAAGAAAAAGTCACATGGGTTTAAATCGGGTGATCTAGGTGGCCACGGAATGGTACCGTTTCGGGATATGTTTTTTTCAGGAAATAACTGCCGCACTGCATTCATGGACACATTAGCAGTATGAGCTGTGGCTCCGTCCTGCTGGAACCATGTGTTTTGGTTGAAGGATGGACTATTCTGTAGTTCTAGTCTAAAAAAGTCACTTAACATCTGGGTATATCTCTCCGAATTCACAGTTTCAGTTTGGCCACGTTGATTTTCAAAGAAATAGGGCCCTATGATTGCAGATGCAGACATTTTCATCCGTGGCTACCGATGGTGTAGGTCCAGGCCTGGGTCTATTCAGTGTTGATCCTGTAGCTCTGAACCTTGTTACCCATGATTGAATGAGGTTGATCGATGGTCCATCATGTAATCGACGAATACCGTAACGATTATTAAATCGACGGCGTGCTACAGACAGCGAAAATCCACTCGAATTGTACGCCTCGATGGCAAAAGCGCGATGCACTCCACTCCACTGTTCCATGGCAACTAAAAAATCCGCACCACTTGCGCTTCTAACGATGCCCCCCGCGCCTCTCTATCGTGTTGCGTTCAGAAACTATGTTCGCTCAAACTTTGAAATCTGCCACTGGACACCCTGTATAATACAAAAATAAGTTAGAGTGTCCATATTCGAGTCATGATCAAAGTAAAATATAAAAAAGGCAAAAAGGCTTACTATAAAATATCGGATTATCTAGAAGATAAAAAAGCTTGGGACGGGTTTTGCTCCAACTCGAAAAGTAACAACTAACAGGCTAAAGGTTTCTTCGTCGCTTCTTTACTTTAGTCTACATACCGAAGCGACAGAAATCAAAAATATCACTTTATTTCCGTGTCAGTGTTTAGTCTTACAATTTGACCTTTTCTAAGTGTACATTTATTGTATTTATGGAAATAAAGAGTTTTTGATTTTTATTTTGATTTTGCGAGCTCGGTGCAATACCTGAGTAGATCTCCTGACCTGAGGCAAGCAGCCGCCGACAAATACCATTTAAATAAAACGTCATGTGCGAGTCGAACTCGCGCTCTAAAGGTTACGTAAGACCTTGTGTCTTGCTAAATTATCATGATTCTAGGATAATGGGAAGTAACCCTCCAGGTTTTGGTCCTCAGCGAGAATAAAAAAAACGTTTCGTGAATAAACGACAAATTTACGGATTCTTTTTTACACAATTTTTTTTAAAGGGCAGAAGCCATTATTCACAAACAAAATTCCAGTAAAATAATAGAAATAAATTAGAACTAGTATTTACAATTGAAACAATTGAGCTAACTACAGACTGTTGCAATTGCAAAATCATATCATATGCTGACGACACTGCTCTCCTTTTTTCCGCTGCCTCTGAAGAAGAACTGTATAAGTTTGCACAATGTGGATTCAATATTGTAAATAAATGGCTTGAGCACAATTTACTAACTCTTAATGCAGATAAGACAAAGTATATTAGGTTTTCGATGCGCAAACGTCCAATAACTGAGATTATCCCCGAATTGTATGCGCATTATTGCGTAGGTGCTGATAAAGTATGTACATGCCCTACAATAAATAATACAAATAAAATAAAATACCTTGGCATTATATTGGATGAATCTCTCTCATTCAAACCCCATTTAGAAGCTTTAGTAAGTAGAGTCCGCAAATTAATTTTTGTTTTTAAAAATCTACGCCATATTGCAGATCGAAAACTTATTAAGTATACAAGTTTACCGGGCCCTATGCGAATCCATTTTGATCTACTGCATTACATCATGGGGTGGAGTGGGTAAAACATTATTACTAACTGTCGAAAGAGCACAAAGAGCGATACTTAAAGTATCAACTTTCCGTCCTTTTATTTTTTCTACAAACCTTCTCTTTAAATCATGTGGAGTATTGTCAGTTCGACAGTTATTCATAATGAACATTGTACTAAAACAACACGCAGCCCTTCCATATGTCACTGAAAGCGCTAAATTAAGGAGGAAAAATAACGTTTGCCCTAAAGACCTAGATCGAAAACATACTTTTTCAAATAAATTTTACAGTATCCTTGGTCCTTTCCTATATAATAGATTAAATGTGTTAGCCGATATTTATTCCTTAAATTATAATAGTTGTAAGAAAAAACCTGCAATGTATGTCATATGATGACACAGAAAATTTATTGACTGTTTTAAAGTAGGCCAAAGAATTTGTAAGCATCTTTATTATTTAAACTAGTTTAATGTAGGTAGCATAAGTAATTATTTTATAGTATGCACCATCGCCTTGTATAATTAGTAAGTCCATTTGATTAATTTATTTGTTATTAGCACTCTTTTTGCCTGTAAAACAGGTTTTTTACCTTGTTCAGGCACAAACATTACTTAATACCATTATAACCTAAGATAAACCTTTTTGTTATATGTCTAGTCCTAAGTTATTTTGAATAAATTATTTTATTTTATTTATTGCAAACAATCTACAGGTAGCTCAACTGATACATATCAATACCAGACGGAAGCGTCCTCAAGACGCTGGCTGCATTGCCCCGCTGTTTCTTGATTTTTCCTTTTATTTGTGCCTTAAGACCTGGCTTCTTACTAAATTTTATGACTCACAAAATTTAGGTAAACGAGACCTTTTTTACCCTTTAGGTAAAAAAATACTTTTGATTCTTCATTATCATCATCATCAGCCTTTATTAGTCCACTGTTGAACATAGGCCTTATATACATTATTATATTATAGATTTTTTTTGGTGAATAAATTACAAACTTACTTTTTTCGGATTTTTTCCTTTACTTGTGCTATAAGGCCCCGCTTCTTGCCATATTTCATAATTCTAGGTCTACGGGAAGTACCTTATAGGTTTTAGGCTATGGCGAGCATTAAAAGTAATTTTATTTAGTGAATAAATTACAAATTTATGAATTTCTGAAAACTCAAAAACTATGGTTCTATTTCTTTTCGTTGTTACTGGCTTCATTTTACACAAATATAGTACAAAATAGAATGACGTTCACTGAACGATTTTTCCTATGTAAGTATACGATTTCGTTTTTCAAAACAAATCAAAGAGAAAACAAGATCCGTCAAGTGCGAGTGTAACTGGCGGGACGAGGATTTCGAACGTTTTTCAACAAGTAGTAGGTATGGACTAAAGGTACCTACCGGTTAGAAACTTCTCAATTTAAAGAATACCTAAAAGTAGTAGGTACCAACCTACATTTCAGGTAACGGTAAAAGTTTTCGACTTTTTTCAAGATATTTAAAAAAGTATATAACTTACAGAAATTTGAAAAACTGTTTTGAGCTGTCTAAACTGATCGATCCCTTTTTGTCAATTTTTCAAAAAGTGTTCGTTTTACAGACTACTCTTTATTTTTCCTGTAAAATATAGATCCATATCTACAAACGCTTCGTACATTTTAAATGGATCGCTCTGCAAACTTTTCTTCTACTTCTGGTGTATTTTTTCGACTATTTTCAAAATATTTCAAAAAGTATAATACCTACAGATATATCAAAAACTATTTTGAAATGTACTACGTACTACCTAGTACAAACTAATACCTTTTATTTGATACCCCATTTGACTTTGTAGGTCTCTTTTAAAATTTCGGCATCACAGTTTGTGTGGAAATTTTTTATTTTCATTTATTTTCATTTTGTTTCATTATATCTATACAGCCGCACGAAATAAATTATTATTTTAAATCTCAAGTTAATAGCTGCGGTAGTTGCTGAGATATTAAAGAGGGGAAAAAGGACAGTCAAAGCGAGACCATCATCATCATCATCAGCCTATATTAGTCCACTGCTGGACATAGGCCTCCCCTTAAGGGTTTCGAAACCTATCTCCGATCTCGAAACCCTAAAAAGCAATAAAAACAGAAGTAATTGAAAAATGAACTACGCGGTCGTAGAACTCTGCCAAATTAGAGCTCGCGTGAGATGGTTATTAATAATGTAAAAAGTGTACAAGGTAGAAAAAAAGTTAAACCATTTTAAAATGAACTACACCTTTCTTATGATACCCCAGTTGATTTAATTGAGTGATTTAACCCCCATTGCACCCCTTATCTCAAAACCTCGTCGACGAATTCGGCCTCACTAAGTTACCAGCACATTTCACAAGTCCTATCAAATTCCACGCAAATCGGACACCGGTTGGACAGCTGTTATGCTGGTATGCTGTTATGAAGTGACTACTTCCCCACATAGCCAAATCACCCAAGCTGCCGCTGAGATCTTCGTTTACTTCGCTCACTGCCATTAATTAATGAACGTCGGCTATTCATCCTGCCGCATAATAATACCCTTAGATCTACATTACCTCGACGGGGAAGGAGTTTCTTTGTTGGAAATGCAAAACGATCACAAAGAATAGTTAAATCGTGAAAGAAATAATGGTCACAGGGCCATCAGTCGGCCGGCTCGAAGGCCCGGGAGGGCCGGTCCGAAGACGACAGCTACACAATCAACTCCTTTTTTTTGTCGCAGTGCATACGAAGGGTAAAAGTTCTTGATAATGCATTAAAGTATGTACATTATTCACATAACTTACTTTTTACTTGAATTGAATGCATTTACCTAAACGGGCTAAAGTGCAGTGCCCGGTGCCTGATTACAATTCTGGTGGAACTAATCAGCGCAGTACCATGGCATTATATTCGTCGGTGAGTGGCTCGCCCCGGCTGCCGACGCGACGCCGACGCTCGCGTTATGAACGTAAAAACGATTTATCATTATGGTTGCTACAAAACATCAATATTCCCTGATGTTATTTACAATTTCATAGGCATTCATGTGCAAAGAATCGCTCGACTAGAACATCTCGTATTTCTTAGCGATGGATGTAGAGCAAAAACAACACCTCTCGGGTGTATGTAATGCAAGCTTCCCGCGGAGAGGTGCAGGTAGCCAGCTCCGGCAGTGGAGCCAGAGCCTAGGAGCGGGTCGGCGCGGGGCGCGGGGCGCGGGGCGGCCTTGTTCTATCACAATGTGAGCTGCAATATCTCGAGCTATTCTTATTCACGCCGAGCTCGGCTCACAAAAGAAATGAAATATTGATTCATGGAAATGTAAATGCTAAGTCTTGCACCTTTGTGTTCAAAAATGTAATTTACGTAGCGAGCGCTCACTCGCGACTAATCCGCCAAACCGGAGTTCTCATGGCCCGGCACTGTACCCTACCTACCTACCTACCCCATAGACATTACAGACATCACATGTTCCACGTGAAATGCCGCGTCCCTTCACTGTAATTGAATACGAGCAGCGTTCTTTGTTACGTAAAGATGTCGACCGTAATAAAGTGCATTCATCGTGCGTTCTTTGTATCTTATAGTCTGAGAATGTTCTGCGATTATGGAAGGGTTTAGATAGGTACCTTCTTTCTTAACATACCTATTAGTATTGATTGTGTCATAGTAAGGTAAAAATATGACACAATAGTAACTATCCAATAGTGAATGATCCTTCCGATCTCTGCGTTCCTCATGCAACGGCAGCATGGCAGCCCTCGCGCCGGAGGCATGCGTCACAGAGCGGAGCGGACTGCCCCTCCCCGCGCCGCCCGCACCACTCGGGCCTCCCGGCTGACTCATCATTTCAAGGTACTCCTTGATGATGACACGGCAGACTCCTTACTCCTTAGATATGGCATAGGCGAGCTTAACCCTGGAAAAGTTTTCTTCCTGCAAACCTTAGAGTTATAGAAGAGGCGATGGAACAGGTAATGGAAGTAAGAATCGAACAGCAGATAAACTGACAATTAACCCTGAACCAGAATTGTAATTACTTGTAGGAGCTATAAAATGGTCTCGATTAGAAAATGAACGACTAATGTTCTACATTATTTTGCCCATCAAGATATCGCCATGACATGTGTAGTGTAGATGTAAGAATTCCTAGAAAGGTGTTCGAAAACTAACAAACTAACAAGGTAAAGGTTTCTTGTCTACTTCTTTACTTTACCTTAATAAAGATTGACGTGAAACATCAAAGTGATTTACTTTATTTGTTTCCTTGTTTTATTTATGTAATTTAGAATTACTGAGGTTACGGAGGATAAAGTCTTGGTATAAAGGAGCGCAGGTCTAAAGTCTAAAGGAAAAAAAGCATTAGTGAGTTGTTCATAAGATAAGTTGGAGCCCCGGGTCTGGCTGGGCTCGACATCGGAGCGCAGCGCAGGCTGCACGGGAGAGACGGAACCACGTTGTCAGTTTGATTCCCATCACACGACCGGAAGGAACCTCTGCCTGAGGCACCTCGCTGTGTGGCTCACCACACCACTAACCACAGCACGAGAACTGAAACACAATATGTACTTAAATTACGAGCCAGATGTTATGCTATCCGATCCAGTCATACCTTATTATGTAGCAACATAGCTGCGAGCTGAATGCTCATTGTGCGATCCGACCGTGATTGTAGGAATTGTGTTTAGATAACATAAAGCTCTCTTGGCAATCATTTATTAGGGAGCGAGCGAAACGCGACCCTATGCCGACCAGCCGCGTGCGCCGTTCGGTCCGTCTGCACGACCGACGGGCTGCGGTGCGCCGTCCGGTCCGTCTGCACGACCGACGACGGGCCGCGGTGAGCCATCCGACTATGTGCAAACATGAATAGAGTCATTAGCAGCCGCGGAGGAGGGGGGGGGGGGGGGGAGGGCGCTCAGGCTTGTGCAAGGAGATCATTCGGCTCCGTATTACTAAGAAGAGCTTGAGTAAACCGAGTCGGCAGCCATAAGGTCGAGTCGAGGTCGAGACGCGTCGGCCGGCGCGTTATCTATAACGACACTCGGGGCGCATGCTAATGAAATCGTCCGCGGACTATAATCTGATGCTTGATTGAATTCTTAGTTTGAATGTTCATCAGTTCTCATCTTTTCTCGTCTGAACACCGGTTTATATCCCTCACTGATCTTCGAGGACCTTCGTGGCGCAGCGAGCGAAGGTCCGCCTGCCACGAAGGAGGTTGCGGGTGCGAGGTACGATGCTTTCGGGAAAAATGTTTATATGATCTGCAGATATGTATTTGTTTCGGGTGTTTTTTATGAATCGGCTTGCTCCATGATTCTTGTCCCAACTGATGTGAGTCGACGAAGCGTAAAAATGCTATAAGTACTGTTGATTTTGCAACTCGCTCCACTTTTACGAATGTTTTGTATTAAGTAAATCAGATCTCGTATACCTTGCGTATACCCAAAGCACAAGCTCTCGTGCTTGGGAGAGCCCCTCTCAAGCTTTGATGCTGGACCCAGCATCAAAGAGAGCTGTGAAATTTGTCCACCTTTATTCATTTACTATGCGAAAAGAAGGTTCGGTCCCGCCAGAGCCAGACCGTTACGTTTCTGAACCGGAGCCGGCGGACGAGGCTGGGGTGCGCATGTCGTTATTATCGAAGGTCTTTGAATTTGATACTCGACATACCTCTCAAATTGTTCAAAGTCAATTTATGTTACATTTTATTCTTTATTAAATAGGCTACGTCCCCGAGTCGTCGCGGCGTCGAGCGTGCGTCGCCTCAGCGGCGCGGCGCCGGCTCGAGGTCTGCGAAAACAATTTAACGAGTTCAAAGTTAGTCGTTTGGTGTTTAATTGCAACTCGTAAAAGAAAGGCCGTAAGCGTTGTTGAGATGGAGCGGGTCCATTGTGCCCCCGCCGCGCCGCCGAGCGAGGCCGAGCGAGGCACGCACACAAAAAACAAGCAATTTGCTTCCTCGATATCGATATCGATATCCATCGCTTTTTTGTTCGGCGCCAATAGAAAGATGAATATGTGATTGCTCTCAGATTTTTATTCGAAATAGTTAGGAGTTTTTTTCCGAATAAAAAGATAATAAATAACGATACGCCGGCTCGGTGTGCAGCTGTCTTCCCCGTGCGCTGGCGGACAGCATGAGAACTAGGCCGCTCGATAGCATACCTAGGTACAATGTTTATGAACGACACGTCCGCTCCCCCGCGCGCCCCCGCTGCCGCCGCACGGCATCCGGCGCAGCACCCTGACAGTAGACCGAGCACGGGGATCGTTGTCTGCTGTAGAATTGAGAATAAATACATCGTATCGTCATACATTGCATAAATAAATGGAGTTGAAGGAATAAGTATCAAACATTTTACGCATTCGATGACGATGTAATTTTTCTGTATACCAGACGACAATCCCTGGGCTAGGCTACAGGCCTGGCGCAGTGCCGAAGCCCTACTGTAATGTGAGACTGAGACGTATAGGATTATATGACGTCCTATAAGCAATAGTAGGACACGGTCAACGCTCGCCGCCGCCAGTGTGAACCACAAGCCGGGCCTGGCTGCGCTGTGCACAGGCCATACCTACTGAAACGCGGCCGCTGCGGCACGGCATGCGCCCGTGAGCAGCGCAGCACGGGCGGGGGTGGTCTGCTCAGCGGAATGTCTGCTCAGCACAAGACACTTTTCATAGCGAAATGACACATGGAATCAGATCTAATGTGACATTCTAAATCTGATAACAATTTAGCAGTTGCAAAATTTGGATATTTTGACGCTTTGTTTGGTATTAGCACAGAATACAGGCTGGTTTGTTGCAATGGCAGGAGTGAAGCCAGTAAACCCAAAACCATGGGAGTCAGAGATAAGCTGTGAAACGAGTGATCTACTATTCATCTAGCTGTAGTGTATTGACCTCCTCCTCCTCGCTGGTAGTTTCCGTAACCCCCTGCTACAACGAGCCGCCATGCGCCAACTCCGCTCGTATCGTGTGATAGTGTCCGTGTCCGGGAGCGAAGCCGGCGCGTCTCGGCCCCTGCACCACTGCACCACAGCGCCCCTTACCCTCGCAATTCATTTAAACACGACCAGTAAAGGATTTCTTAAGGGTCGAAATTCCCATCGACTTGTTTTGTTTAGTTTTTATTATAACTTGTGAAAAATAGCTATCTGTAGGGAGAGGGGAGAGATTTCTGAGGGTATAATTATTGTTGTTTCTTGGAGTTCTTGACTTTTCTCATTTATTTTTGAGCAAAAAAAGTATTTTTCATGTTGACACAGCCCTATGATTGAATTACAAATTTACAATACAATAAACGGAAAAATCCCATAAACTGGTACCCGGTTCAGATGGTAAGGTAACCCGACTGTCCGACGGAATACCGGCACCATTCGGAGAATACTATAAAAACTCACTTGCATGTTTTGTCGGTCATGACAATGTATGATAAAGTCGGTACCTACTGTTCATAATGTTCTTCTACCTTCTACTTTCGAACATATCGTCGTTGTGGTGCGAGAAGTAATCAAGTCCAAAAACATAGATTATCTCCTATAGTCGCGATCAAAGTTTTTTTGATCTTGAAATTGGTTTAACTCATTAAGGCTTAAAGTAATAAAATATTTCTATAAACAAAATATATATAGGTATAACAAGGGCAGAAACCTTTAATCACAAAGAAAATTACAATCAAATAATAGATATAAATTAGAACTAGTATTTACAATTGAAACAATTGAGCTAACTGCAGACTGTTGCAAACAATCTACAGGTAGCTTAAATGCTCCATATCAATACCATTCGGAAGCGTCCCCAAGACGCTGGCAGCATTGCCCCGCTGTATGGCAATGCTGATGCGCTGTGCCAGATATACAATTTTACCATACAACCGAACGTTCAATAAAACTAAATGACGCATGAGTGGACGGCGTACTGGAACAAGGTACCCAGCGTGGAGGTATCTATGAGGAAGTTTTTATTTTTAGTTCTTTAAACTATTAGTGCTAAACGGTGGTCATTAATATTATGTAAATATTTTTACGGTTACTGAGATACATAGTAAAAAGTAAGTTAGTTCATTCTAGCAAACTCAATAAGATATCATTAGCTTAGTTAATTAACTTTCCCTGTTACTTAAGTAATTATTCTTGGTACAGCTTTGTTCCATAAAGCGATTTGTGACCAATGTTCAAAAGTGAGTTCAAAAGATAAATATAATTTCAATGTTAAAAGGAGTTGAGAGCCATTAATAGTAGATCGTGTCAAATACAATTGTACGCGAAATATCACTAAGTGACTTTAATGAGCAGTGCAGCCCCAGAAGTTTAGTAATCTAAATATAAAAGGATTAATATAAATAACTTAAGTACGCTTAGTACTTTTTTTTTTTACTTTTCTACTTAGTAATTTTTTTTTTTCGTAGACTGATTTTTGGCTCAACAGATAAGTACTTCTGACATTCTTGTATTTCCCGAAATTAAAATTAAAATAATTTTTATACCTTAAGGTACAGAATGGGTTTCAAAATACTTTCACATAAATAAGGAATTCTGGCTAAAACTGTCACTTACTTGAGTTCTCGCAGTACAACGACGATATGTTACGTTCTACGACTGCTTCGTTGGTTTAGCGGTCAGCTTGTTCAACCGCTGATTATGAGGTCCTGGGTTCGAATCCCGGGTCGGGCCAATAGTTGTTTCTGGGGTTTTTCTAGCAAGGAAAATTCACAGTAACAGCCCGGATTCAGGAAGTTGGCGGTGTTAAACCCCCGTGCCTCGGAAAGCACAAGAACGTTAAGCCGTTGGTGCTGCGCCTGATCTCTCCCCGGTCGTGTCGATCTGTCGTCCCATCGGATTATGAGAGTGAGGGAATGGAGAGTGCACCTGTGTTTGTGCACACGCTTGTGCACTATAATATGTCCTTGTGATGAGACTGGCCGCCGTGGTCGAAATTCGGCTAGGAGGACATTATTATCCTTATATGTTACGTTCATAGCCTGCAGTACTATGCAGAACTGTGAGACTACCGTGTGACTCTATCCTCAATTTACCAAACGCACGCAATACACGTCTGTGCACATACTTTGTATTTAAAACATTACTGAACGGAGTGAACGAAATTCTCAGTGGCAGCTTGGGTGAATGCGATGTATGGTGAAGTAGTCACTTCGAGCATAACTGTCCAATCCGTTGATCCGATTTGCGTGAAATTTTATAGGTCGATAGATGAGTTATGTGAAATATGCTGGTAACTTAGTGGGGCCAAATCCGTCGAGGGGGTTTTGAGAAAAGGGGGTCCAAAGGGGAGTAAAATAAATCAATTAAATTAAGTTTGGTACTTATTATATGGTATACATGAGTACATTACAAAATGGTTTGTTTTCTAGCGTGAATTTTTATAACTATTTTCTCGAATCGATTGCCTTTTTAAAGACCTCTCATTTGGCAAAGATTCTATGACATCGGAGGTCTTCTAAAATGAATGCACCGAATATGCACTGAATTATCCGTGAGCTCTCATAATTATCTTTAGAATTTGTTTTCTTCCATACAAATAACGTTCGTAGCTAACCCGCTTACATCCGTAATGATCTCTTAAATCAAACTACGATAGTTTTAAACTTACCTACTGTTTAAGCTGCACAGAATCAGAGCCATGAGTTCAGTTACTGGACAGTATCGAGTCGTCGTCGAGACGTGCCATTAACCTACCTTGTATGGTTTGGCAGAGCGCCGCCGCCCTCGCCCGCCCGCCCTCGCGCCCGCCTGCACTGCGCCGCCCTCGCGAGGCTGCGCCGCTTGCTGTCCGGCTCACCTACGAATGGCACAATTACTTACCTACCTATAAGAAACATGTCTCTGCCTCACCCTTCATCATCATCAATCAAACCATGGGTAACGCTATACATCTATACGGTATTACAATATCTGCGCAGTTTATTACAAAATATAAATATAAGCCTACAGAAGCCAATACAATAAAATGTGATGGGTGTAGGTTCTCTATACAACGTAATATAATGGAGTTGCAGCACGCCTCCGTCGCGTCGGACGTGGACGTGCCGCGCCGCTGCCGCGCCGCCGCCGCGTCGCCTGTCGATCGACATCATTCAAACAAATTGTCAAACATATTTTGTAAAATGGCTTACGACAAAATATCAGATTATCTAGAGGATAAAAAAGCTTGGGACGAGTTTTGCTCCAGCTCGAAAAATAACAACTAACAGGCTAAAGGTTTCTTCGTCGCTTCTTTACTTTATTCTACATACCGAAGCGACAGAAATCAAAAATATCACTTTATTTCCGTGTCAGTGTTTAGTTTTATGATTTGACCTTGTCTAAGTGTACATTTATTGTATTAATGGAAATAAAGAGTTGTTGATTGGATTTGATTTGACATCCCGGCGGTCGGCGGCGCGGCGGATGTGAAGCACGACATCCTGTCGCTCCCAATGCAGCGATGCTGCAATGAAGACGCGACGTCGCGTTCGCGGGAATCATAGCCGCTTCCACGATCCCACTTAAAAGATAAGTTTTAGTCGACTCGTACATAGCAGAGGAGGGCTCCGCTGCGACCGCACGCAGCACGTACGTGGCTCAGCAGAGAAGGGTCTGCCGCATGTACCCTTCACAGGGTCTGTGCACGCAGCACGTACGTGGCTCAGCAGAGAAGGGTCTGGCGTATGTACCCTTCATAGGGTCTGTGCACGCAGCACGTACGTGGCTCAGCAGAGAAGGGTCTGCCGTATGTACCCTTCACAGGGTCTGTGCACGCAGCACGTACGTGGCTCAGCAGAGAAGGGTCTGGCGTATGTACCCTTCATAGGGTCTGTGCACGCAGCACGTACGTGGCTCAGCAGAGAAGGGTCTGCCGCATGTACCCTTCACAGGGTCTGTGCACGCAGCACGTACGTGGCTCAGCAGAGAAGGGTCTGGCGTATGTACCCTTCATAGGGTCTGTGCACGCAGCACGTACGTGGCTCAGCAGAGAAGGGTCTGCCGTATGTACCCTTCACAGGGTCTGTCCGCGTGCCGACAACCATTTATTTAAATACTGGTTTCTGCCCGCGTTCTATGCAAGCGTATAAGGGTTCATCCCGTGGGATAAAAAGTAGTCTAGCTATCTTGAAAAATTTACCCCATAAAGTTCTTACTCAGATATGAGAGGAGTTTGAGTGCCTATCGCTAAATGATGATGTAACATTTTCTCTATTTGACTTATGTCTATAAATACTAACTAACGGAGTACGGAACCCCGCGCCGCCGCGCCGCCGGCTCTCCTCTGCCGGAAACTTTTTGCAAACAAAATTAAATCTACGTTAGTATAGGGGGGCGCCCGACGCTACACTGCTATTCTCCTATTCACTAGCAACGGTGTATTCGAACCCAACTATTTTAAAGCCATACAAATAATTTGTATGAATAAATACAGGTTCCATTGAATGCGCAGTGCCTCGGATAAAACGAGTCCCTTCCCATGGAAGTGAGTACCTACGTTACGTACCTGAAATGTGACGAGAATTTTATCTCTATAATGATTTATAAATGTAAAGCTCCGAAGTTGAATATTTTAATTCTAGCTTTCCTTTGTTGACGATCAAAAGAATTTGCTTCAAAGCAGCTTGTGTTAAAAAATATTTAAAAGAACCGGTTTTTGTATGAGGTTCACTCCGCGATCAAACATTACGTTAATGTTTGAAAGTTCCCTTTCCCTAACGTAAACCACTCGTTCAAACGTATTACAGCGGTACCAAACTAAAAAAAAAAAAAAAAAAAAAACTTAATCTCAGTTAAATAATGCAAAGCTCACAATAAATCGTAGAATTTGTAGTTGAGTGGCTCTAAGTATGTATAAGTCGGACACTGGTGCGCTGCGTGGAAGCAGCGCGCGCCACGGCGCCGCCGCCGCCTGCTTACAGCTTGCGTGCCGCTGCCACACCCAGGACAGGTGCGTGCACCACCCATGTGTTATCTCTCATAATAAAACTGGCCAAGTGCGAGTCAACTCGCACAAGGAGGGTTCCGTACCATCGTACAAAACTATTTCGCAAAATAAACCCTAAAAACTGATGTTTTTTTTATTAATCGTAAAAAAAAGCAAAGCAAAGAGCTGACATGACCCTATAGTGTAACCCATCCAAGTACCAGACCGCGGCCGACGTGGCTAAACTTCGGTGATCGGTGCTCAACGCGGTATACACGTAGACCTCCTTTTTATTTTATTTATTTTATTTTTATTATATGTTGTTAATATAGCGGCTATACTACCTAGTAGGTGATGCTACCCTGACAAAATTTCAATTTTCTACCTATTACGGTTTAAAAGATACAGCCTCGACAAACTTAGAGCAAGAATAGCCAAAAAAATTAGATTTTTAGGGTTTCGAGATCGATGATCGGTTTCGAAACCCTTGTTGTCTCGCTTTGTCTTTCCTTTTTTCCCTCCTTAATAACTCAGCAATTACAGCAGCTATCAACTTGAAATTTAGAATAATAATATTTTTCGTGCGCCTGTACGGATTTAAAGAAAAATTAATTAAAACAAATTTCATGAATTCTAAAAATGAAAATGAAGATTTTCCATACAAATTGTGATGTCGAAATTTAAAAAGATACCTACAGGGTCATGTGGGGTATCAAATGAAAGGTATCAGTTTGTACATTTCAAAAAAGTTTTTTAAATTTCTGTAGGTTTCATACTTTTCGAAATATTTCTAAAAAGTCGAAACAATACCCATTCCCCCCCTATCTGTAATGTATGTAACGTTTGTAGATATGGATCTAAATTTTACAGCTAAAATAATAGAGAAGTTTGTAAAACGAACACCTTTTAAAAATGGTCAAAACCTTTTGAAATCTCGTCACTCCCCCTGGGTTTGATTTTCAAAAGGGAGGATACCTCACCGAGTGGTTTATCAAATGAAAGGTATTGGTATGCACGTTTCAACACAGTTTTTGAAATTTTTGTAGAGTACACACTTTTTGAAATATTTTGAATAAACTCAATAAATGAACCTAATCTCCAAAGTATATTATAAGCAGAGCGATCCATCTAAAATGTAGTTAGGTAAGTACCTACTATTTTTAGGTAGGTATTCATCAAATAGCGATATCTCTAACCGGTACCTTTAGTACTTGTATGTATAATCGACAAATGTTCGAAACCCTCGGCGCGCGAGTTACACTCACTCACACTTCACGTTCTTGTTTTTGTATGGGAGTCCCCATCAATTTAAATACTTATTTGTTTATAATACAGTTTTATTATTTGTTGTTTTAGCGGCAAGAGATATACTTACACTTATTTAAATGTGAAAATTTCAATTAAAGTTAATAATATACAGCCCGCTGACAGACGGACAGACAGCGGACGTTTTGTGACAGAGTCCCGTTTTCATCCTTCGCATACCGAACCCTAAAACCCAATAACAACAGTGAACTAATGGTTCGCAGGAACTTTCGCAGATCAAATGTTAGTATGTAGGCTAGGTACCTTGCTATCTTGAGAGTATCTTTTACACAGTAGGTAGTCCAATAGATTACTATAGGTACCTACTATAAGAACTACCTAGTACCTATGATCGTTATGTTATGAACCAGTAACCTAGTTTAGGTGGAATGATTGTCGGAAGTGGATTCGAACAGCCCAGACGTCAGGGAACGGGTTCTAAAGCCCGCGCCAGGTCCACTAACAACGGGCTTAACAAACAAAGTACCAGTTATATCTATTTTTAATATCAAGTAGCTTATAAAAAAATAGTTTTTGTTGAAAGGATATGAAGCAGGGGCTCGAACGAGCTACAATTTCGATGAATTACTTGTTCGGATTATCAGCGCTATCGTCTAATCTGTGACAGACGGCGAGTGGGGCCCCCGGGGCGCCCGCTGCCCCCTGCAGCACGCCGCGCCGCGCCGGCCCCGCGCCGGCTCCGCGCCGCCGCCGCGTGATGAGGCTGATTGGAGTTATGACGCGCCGCGCCGTGGACGTCCATTAATTTTACTTATAACGTAACTCCGAGAGGAGTCATGTCTCTACTATCTCAGGCTACGAAAATATTTAAACACCAATTAATAATACGTCAGCGACATTATAAGGGGAGAGATTAAAACTGTTATCCAGCGTTAAGCTCGCCTGTGTACTGTAGGATATCCTACATATCCTATTAAATAAATACAGCATGCAGCGCGTGAGGAGCGCAATGGACGAGGCGTCGCGGTGGCTTCCATCCGAGGTGAACATATCCGCTTCAGTTGAATGGAGCGGTCACGGAGCATGGGGGGTTTGCACAAGAGATATCTTGTGTGGCAAACGTTGCAATACCTCCCGTTTAAAATGAAAATACCAAATACTAAGAATTAAAATATATTTATATACCTATTCTATATGTATAATTAAAATAATAACGTGTCATGTTCGTGACGCATTAGTAGCAGGGGGCGGGGCGGCGGCGGCGTCAGCTGCGGGTGACGGCTCCATAGAAGGAATGGAATCGATATACCGGCTCCGCCGCGCCGCGCCGAGCCGAGCCGAGCCGGGACCGCAGGGCCGCAGAGCCGCAAAGCCACAGCAAGGGACCGCACCGAGGGGCTTTCAAATCCTACTCAGTTTTGTGTGAGCTTTCCTACGTTTCTATTTGGAGTGGATCTTGGTCTACGATGCTCTAGCATTATCTATAATGCCCTGTTTCAGTTAAAGAGTGTGTGTGTGTGTGTAGTAGCAGCAAGCGTCCGTTAATGTAATGTAATGAGACTATGTGCAGGCTTTCATGTCGATGTACTGATCTATAATCAGTTCTGGTTGAATGCAGCTGGCCGGCCGCCTCGATGGCACCAAGAGCTGATGTAAGCAGGACCCGCGCGACGTCGGCGGCGGCGACGGCGTGATGAGAGTAGTGATCGAGAATTAGTTCCTGGCGTCCCGTCGGGCCCGTCCCGCCGGGTTGTCGGGCCTGTCCCCCGGCTTTGTGTCCGTGTTATTCTTTAGGGCGCCGCGTAATGGTTGCTCTACAACGAGCGGTTTAATTACGTATCGAGAGCCCTCGTGTACTCGGCGTTACTTCTCGATGGCTCTCACGGACAACCCCCGTTTTTAAATTTAAAGCAATAACTTTATTGTTTGCTTTCTATTGTAGAGGACAATTGCGACCGGCTACGAATAGAGAGGACTTCCAATGAAAAGTCATTGTTGATTTTTTTTAACAGAATAAAACCTACAACGGGTTCGTTGTATACTTGCCAGGGTTGTTAGTAGAGTTTTAGCCATGCCACTGTCAGTGAGTGCCGACCGACTGTCAGTCGGTTGTGCTCACGTAGTGCCTGTTGGCTGCCTCTCCCCGTCAGCACAGCATCGTGTGCCGTGCAGCCTAGGCACCGCACCGTGCAGCACGCGGCAGCCGCAAACCTGCAGGCTGCAGTGCAGTGTTCTGGGGCCTACTCGGAAAAGGCTAATTAATGTAAGTTTCGTTTTCGTTGTCGTGCAAAACCAACTCTTATGTCGCTTGCATGAGATGAGCGTTTGCACGAAAACGAAAAATAAACTTCGATTTCGAGTACCGGCCCTGGATCGACTACTCACTACAAGCTGCTCCACGTGTGATGGCGGCTCCAACAATACTTCATGAACCCTGCTTGGATCCCTGTCCACCGCTGATTGCTATACACAAGTAAAAGCTGCATTTTCTACCTAACTACAGCCATTGATTTAATTGTGGTACTTGCTTACCGAGTCAAGTAACTCCTATCTTTTATTGACATTAATGCCTTGCTGACATTAATCTCCTTCCCATGAGGCAGACATCACTTCATATGAGACATATCACATACTTCGTGCGCCTGTAATGTCTCCGGCAACCCTTCCAACATGACGCAGCAATGGCTATTAGGAAAATGTTTTTATGAGGCAAGTAACGACGGCTCCACCTGCGCCGGCCCCGGCCGGGGCTGCGTCAGCGACGGAGATATGATTCCTGATCCCGAGCCAGGGGTATGCTTGAGGTAGGTACTCGTGTGATCCTCCGAGTCAGCTCCAGCCGAGCTCGGCGCTGCAGCACACAACACATAGAAAACAGATAGTAATGTAGTAATGCTAAAGATTTTTTGTACTAATGATTTTTTACGAAATACATACTGATAAATATACGGTAACATAATACAGTAAAGCGATTGTTACAGTATTGTATGTCATCGTCGCCGGCGCTCGTGCGCACGACGAGGGCCCGCCGCGCCGCGCCGCGCTGCGCTGCGCCGCGCCGGGGCACAGCTGAATGCTCACTCAAGGCCGAGATGAGATTCCACGATTATTTTGTATCATGAACTCTTGAATGCAGAGAATAAAAACCAACTGAATCTTTGCCTGCACTACCTCTATGCTCCGCACAGAGAAACCATCTTTGATAACTCGTTCTGTAGACCTGCTCTGCTGCTCTAATTGCATACTTTAGAATAGGATGAAAAGATTTCTCCCTTGAAAAAATTTCAGAGGGGAAAAACTGGACTTAAAAAAATTATTCCAGTTTTCTCCCTTATGGGGGATTTGTTAAGGGGGAAAACCGGAATAACCCAAAAAACTACATTACATCTGAATACACAATTTTTTTAAAAATAATTTTTAGGTCTGCTTTATACTTGGATGTAGAATGAAGGGTAGGTAGGTAGGCAACTCAACTTAGGAGAGATACTATTTAATATTTTTATTTTATTTTCGATGGAAAACAAACGGCTCGTATAACTTAAATGAGTAGACATTGGTGGTATAACTAAAGCTTAACAGTTTTCACTTATAAAACTTAAATATGTTTAAACAAAAATTTAACCAACTTAATAAGGTTGGTACAAGAAATTAATTAAATGAGCACACTCAGTTTAAAGTTGTGTGCCTGCTCGTTAACAAAAGTTGTTAAGGTACTTTGTAAGAGTCACATAAATCTAGATTAACATTAAATGTAGTTGTAACCTAAGTCGGTACTTCTATAAAATAACTATCTTTAAGTAATAAGATGCTAGTCAGACAAGTTAATGAAAAGGCGAGGTTAATTAATGAGTTATGAATGGGATTTAGCGGAGGGAGGGTGGCGTGCGGCGCGGGGCGTGGGGAGGGGATCTGAGGGAATATAATATAATCCTCAATCTGAGGCGCGAGGCGAGGAGAGGCGAGGCGAGCCGCGCGTGCAGGGGCCAGAGAGCTTTGCCGAGAGGCACAGTCTTCACTAGCCAAATTCAATGTGGAATGTTTGTAAACAAACCGCCCATACTTAACCTAAAATTCGCTCTGTTGTCATGTCACGTCTTTTTCACGCAATACGACTACAAATACAAAATAATTTATTGGCCGTTAAGGTAACAAACATAATATCTTAATGTTACCTATAGATGTTACATTTGAATATGAGAGCATTGATTACCTATGACGCGGGGGCACTAGACTAGGCCTGTGTCGCGGGAGACCGACTGAACTATTATTGATTACTATGACACAAAGAGCGGTACACTAGCAAATAGATCCGAAAAAAAATTATGACAAATGCAAAAATAAAATAAAATAAGTATAATGTGAAAGGCATGCAGTAAAGTGAAATAATTATATGAAGATTGAGATAAATAAATTTAAGCATAAGCTAATCGATGGGTGATAAAGATTCAAAATAATAATAATTCTTATTCTAGTTCTACTTCTGCAGGATGCTATGACAATGGGTATGGATGAGTGGGCAAGTTCACGGACATTCATTAAGAGAGTGTATGTGTGTGTGAACTACTGTGAACAAATTATAAATTAGAATAAAAAACGACTAAGCAATCGAAAACAGAAACAAGTAGTCTAAGAAATATAAGCAATTTACATTAATTGTCGATTTGAGATCCTTCTTTCTAAAAATATTGCTTACCACATATCTGAAACTCTACGCCAAGTAAGTGAGTTTAGTTTTTTGAGTCGTGGTTTGTTGAGGAAAAAAAAATTCCACATTAAGTTTGGCTAGTATGTGGGTAGATAGAGCAATTATTCAAAAGTAAAACGTCCTAAGACAAAGGAAGGTCCGACACTACCTGTGCTGTTGCTTTTTTCTGTTATCAACGAACCTTCTAGTACAGTGCTACATTTACTTACAATGTAGTAGATCACATACAAAAGTTCTTTGAAATGCAGTAATTACTTACAAAGTAGGGAAGGGGCGCTCTGCACGAAGCCTTTTGAAGCGACCAAAGTTTCTCGCCTCCGACAAAAAGTAACCAACAATGTGTCGCCCCCGCGCCCCGCGCCCGCGCCTGGCATCGAACCCACTCTTCAGAGAGCCTTCAACTCACCCGCCCACCGTAGCCGCAGCTCGGTACCTGCTCAAAATAATATATGTATAAGCTAACTAACTAATGACATCCCAAGCAGCACAAAACTCCTGTTTAATGGATGGATAACAAAATTCGCTGATTATTCCCAAGTCTGTATAAGAAGGCTTTTTATTGGTTGTATAAGTGCTTACACATATCTTATAATTTATAATGCTTATTTGGGCCCCAAATTAAACAGCCTTTGGTTTTAAAACGGGTTTTTTTGTCTTTTATACAGCGTTCAGTTCTAAAATTTCTGTTTACTGACTGTAATCGGCCTTATAAAAGAAGCAGATAATAAAGTCTGTGAAACATGCCTAAGGCATGAAATAATGTCTTTAAACTGTTCTTACCAGCTACAATTATAATAGTAAATTAAAAGCATTTCGAAATTATTTTTTTCCTGAACGAAATTATTACCTATCTATTATTATCATTTGTTATTATTATTTCAATCAGACATTAAATTTGTGCAGATGGAGTAAATGGCAGACTGTGAAATTTTTGTACGAAAGTAGTAGTGATATTATTATATTAATATTTTTGTCTATGGAGTAGAATATAGTTGCGAGCATTACTTTACTGTAAAAATATATGCATAGTTTATTGAAATAATTCACGCGCCCGCTCAACAAATAAGTTTTCACATTGAAATCATTGATATAGTGTTGTGTTAGTGTTAAATTTGTGGTACTCCTAACATAGTCTTAGTCGATTCTAGGAAATAATAAATGACATTTTGTGATGCGCATGATATAAATTAAAAAGATATTATTAATTAAACTCTTATCTAAACATTAAAGTAGACAGTAAATATTTACATAACCAAAACAATGGCGAATTCTAAAATTCTTTATGTATTTGATAGGTACATGCTATTATAATTCTATTAGCTTGATAAAAGCATGAACTGTCAGCTTCAAGAACTTTAGTATCTGTTTAGTGAACTTTTCAACAGGGACAGGCTTTATTCTATGTATAATAAAAAAATATCTATCTATGTAGTGTATATCAGTTATCTAGTACCCATAACACAAGCTCTGCTTAGCTTGGGGCTAGATAATGCTGTGTGAATTGTCCAGCATTATTTATTTATTATTATTTATTACAGCAAAATACATAGAGCTTATAATTATTATAAATGCATAATTAGTGATTTCAATTGTGCTACTATTATCTACAAGAGCCATAGTCGTCAATAAACCAGCTTAAAGCACTATTAAACTACAGAAGTTCTGCCTTTGTGCAGTGGCATTAAAAGAGAATCAGTTAATACAGATAAATGAATTACACATTCTTAAAATTGGCTTATAGCTGTATTAAAGGATTTTAAAGTGCTTTCTAAAAGCAAACACCGTAATAAATTCGATTATACGACCATGGCTCTTGTAGAATGCTTAAAGTTGTTTTTCAAGCTATTTAAAGACATAATTTTTTTTTTAATAAGGCTCATAGCGTGCAAAAGAGATTAGCAGCGAGGATTTTACAGCTTTAGGAACTACTAAGAGAATCAAATTCCGTTGTACAGAAACTAGACTCAGCAATAGCCTTTATGATTCGTTAATAAAGTTTCAAGATGTATACTGGTTTCCACTTTCTCATTAAAACAGCCTAAGTGCTACTTGGGATACTTACCCTGTGCCCCCGCGTTCATATCACTAGCGTACTGTACTGATATTACCTCGGCGCCTGCGCCTACGCCTGTTACAGTCCCATTCAGCGGACAAACACCTCAGTGGATGTAAAGCAATCACATTAATATTACATTATGTGAAAGTTTTGATGTTTCAATGTTTGGATGGATGGATTGATGTTTGTTACCTCTTCACGCCAGAACTATTGAACGGATCGGGTTGAAAATTTGTAAATATACAGGTAAATGTGATCCTGGAATAAAAAATTGGCTACTTTTTATCACATAAATCAGTTCTGATGGGATATCTATCCGCGTTGTTTCTATAAACAACGCGTGTGAAGCCGCGGGCAGAAATTACTATTTTATATCATCTTTTTTACCGACGCCCAAGTTTTGTTTTAAATTTGACTTGAATAGGGTTTCAGAAGTGTTATCGATCGACCGAACCGTTCATTAGACGATGCAGCGAGCGCGCCACCCTGTGCGACAAGCCTCTGTGCACTGCACAGCACAGCACACTGTGCGCAGAGGCATCGATGCACAAGTCCATGGCAGACGCTCAAAGCATCATGTATAACCAGCTATGCCCGCGGCACGCGTTCTTTCGGGATTAAAGCCTAATCTATAATGATACCTAATAATCCAGGCATAGAACTACCTGCATGCAACAGTTCAGCCCGTTCAGTACTCCGAGAAGAAGCAACAAATATACGTCCATCTACCATCCTAACCACATCCTACCTATCGCATATTTAATATAGTACTTTCCAGGGAACACAAGCATCACATTATGTACCTAGTAGTAGCTTGCGCTCGGCAAATTCCTAGTATTAAGAAAAATGTGTCTCTTGAAATGCCAGAATCACCCGATTTGACCCCACAACTTTAAACCTATTTCTGGCACAAACTACAGACAAAATTCATTTCATGCGAACATGCGATTTATTCAATAAGTTTTGTAGGCACCCTGATTCAGAGCTAAATCTATTCTGTACTTAGTACAGAATCTGTACGAGCGTCAATTCAGCCAGACAGCGACTGACTAGAATTTACTATACTAATGACGTATGTATGTACGTACCTACATACGTAGGTTTACATTAATTTAACGTTAATACATATTAGTTTATCGCTAATCACTTTTATTTCACGCCCTTGTCAATTGAATGTCGTTTACAAGTTATATTGTGTAGGTACGTGACATAGCAGCACGTATATAACATAGCTGTTGATTTCCAATGAATTAATAAATTGCTAGTAATAAATGTACAAGTACATCGGCAAACGAAATGTCGGTCCACTTGAAAGAGCCGTCCGCGCCGGAGCCTCGTCTGATAGAGACGAGTCCGCCACTCATGAACTCAGCTACCTACTACCTTTTTACTTGATTCATTTATTTAGTGCCCGTTTATGGTCGGTGTCCGTCCCCTCACCATTACCGCTTTGTTTGTGATCAGGTGCGTTTTGTTATCGGCTTCTCAAAGCCTCAAGTATTGCTGACGGCGGATAACAAAACAACTCGCCTCTACTTTACAATCGAGTTTAGCATGGCTTCCCTTTGAGAGACTCGATATAATGTGAAACATAGCGAGTTAGGTACCTACCACCTTGTTACAGACGTGTAGGGCTAGGGCGCGACTGGGGGTCGGCTTTCAAAGGAACAATGTTGACTGAAGGCCGGCCCCCTGTCTCGCGCAGACGACGGGCGGAGGGCGAGCGCGGGGCTGCAGCGTCGGACGCACGGAGCCCTGGCGAGGACACGTTTCATTACGTGTTCCCATCGGGCTGCGGTCGGGAGCGGCTGCACAATTCTCCACGTGCCGATATCCCAATACTACAATGCACACTGAGATAACGTCCTGTAATATTTGAATAGAATCTAACTAACTGATGCTGGTAGTACCTACAGCGACTTGCAGGTCGTTCACTCACCATGATGGCCGACATCCGCCCGCGCCGTGCCCTAGGGCTCCGGCGGCGGCTACATGCACATAGACCCCGCATTAGCTCGACTCGGAGGCCGCATCCGGAGCGCGGTGTGATTCCTCGCAGCTTGTCCCCGCCTCGCCGCCGCCATGTTGTTTGTTGCAGTAAGTTAACTTTATTCGCAGCGAGGATTACCAAGCTCTCGTTCCATCTGGTTTATACAACAGCAATGGCGTCGACAGGGATGCACTCAGGGCACAATTTTTGAAATCTTTTGGACTGTCATCACCAGAGATCGGAATAGGTAGAGTATATTTAACAAAACTTTGAATGTGGAAGTAACATAGAGTGGGATAATACCTTCTCTGAATTCCGGGAATGAGGACAACAAAGTTTAATCCCGGCATTGAAAAATCACGGATTGAACTTTATAATAAGTACCAGGGTAAGGTACCTTTATTAACAAAGAAAATTACTATCAAATAATAGAAATAAATTAGAACTATATAGTATTTACCATTGAAACAATTGAGTAACTACAGATAATTTACAGGCAGCTGGACTGGTCCATCTCAATATTAGTCGGAAGCGTCTCCAATACGCTGGCTGCACTAAATAAGTAGGTACATACATACATATGAGTAGGTTCCATGTAGTTGATTTGAAGAATGATGTATTTAATTTTTTAGGTTCCGTTCTAAAGTTGTGTTCAAAAGCTAGAGTCAAGAGCGAGGTTCCATGCTGTGCCCACAAAACTCATTCCCATCCTTGCACTTAACAGAATATTATTCAGAAATGAATATATAATGAAATTACACTCACGCACATTTTTCAATCGTAAAATGTGCGTGTGTGCTTTCCTGAATAATATTCTCTCTCTCAATTGAGAAAAAAAAAATGGTTTCTCTCTTTTTAAACAGCATGAAAGGAAGAACATGAAAGGAAGAAGTTAAAATAGCAATTCATACATCTGTAATAGTGATAATAAATTATACCACATTCCGTTGTGTAACAAAAGATATTTTGAAACAATAGTCACCGCTACCTTCCTGGGCAAGAATAACCAAATATCTGTACAACAAAATGTCTACACCTACCGTGTTTAAAGAATAAGTTTTAATTTTCTTTGAATTTAATTTACCTAATACCCACTTTAACAAGCCAACTAAGGTTCAATTTACATAAAACAAAGCATTTGAATTAGACACAAGTTTAAAACGAAACCCTCATGGAATATGATCCTTCAAATCAATAATTAGTATGTATCCATATCAATATTGTATAGGCGAAGGTAATTATGTCTGTCTGTCCGTTTCCCTTCCACGTCGAAACGGCTGAACGGATCTAAATAAGATTTGGCAAGAATGTAGACAGTGTCCCTGTGACGGACCAAATCTACTTTTTATCCCGGAAAAGCACGTCCGAAGCCGCGGGCAGAACCCAGTAGTTATGTGTGTCCAATCCATGACTATTGAATCCCGGGATAAACCGTCATTATCACCAAGTATTCCGGGAATTCATAGGATGTATTATCCCACTCCATGTTAATTCCACATTTTTAAAAATAGGTAAATTAGCTCTACCCATTCCAATCTCTGGTCACCATACTACGACCAACACCACTCGCCAGTAAGTAACTCGCAGTCCGTGTACAAAAAGAAAAGTTAATAAATGTAACGTTATTAACATGTTAAATCACGATGGCCTAACTGAATCGACATGCAAAACTAGGTCGAGTAGGCAACCCATACGTTACGTACCAGGGAACTGATGACTGGATGCTACATCCAGCAACCAGTTCCCGGTGAGCAGACGAGTGCCGCTCCCGCCGCGCCGCCCCCGCGACCACGACCGGCCCGGCCCTGGCGCCGCCGCTCGCCCACGAGCTCGGTAAGAAGTTAAACTAGTGCAGATGTTCGCAATGTCCGCTCCACACACACCTACCTACAGTACCTCCGTGCATGCACATCGTAACTCACCTACCTCACCTAGGTATGTGTAGTAGGTACTGTACTGTGCTTAGTTGCCTACTTTGTCTTGTCTTTAGTTCGCACTCATTTTGTAAATTCCTGCAGGAACACTGGCCGGGGCTGCCGGCACCTGCATCGCACATTTGGTTGCACAAGAGGAATCAAATATTACCTATTACGAGAGTAGAGTTTTATTTACCTACTCTACTTACTCTACCTTTACAAAAATCCTATCCCACAGATATCAAGACAAAAACTACTTATGTAAAAAATTATAACTAGTGGGTGATTCATTTAGAGGTACTTTTTTGTCTATGGATTTTTTGACAGATGAAGCGTGAGTCGTGATAACCTTTTATGGTATTTTTGTTCAGTATAGTTTGACATTTTATCATGGAAAGACTTGCTGCACTGCGTCTACATCTACAAATTATTCAGCTGAATTACGCAAATCAGCGTTCTGCGAGGAATGTGTTTCGTGCACTTAGAGAAAAAATTTGTTTAGTGATGAGGCACATTTCTGGCTTAACGGATATGTCAACAAACAAATTGCCGTATTTGGTCCGAAGAGCAACCTGAAGAGATTCAAGAACTGCCATTACATCCAGACAAAACAACGGTTTGGTGTGGTTTATGGGCCGGTGGAATCATCGGTCCATATTTCTTCAAAAACGAGGTCGGCCAGAATGTAACTGTCAATGGTGACCGTTATCGTGCCATGATAAGAGACTATTTGTTTCCTGAAATTGAAGACCGTGATCTCCAGGACATTTGGTACCAACAAGACGGCGCCACTTGCCACACAGCACGTGAAACCATGGCTTTATTGCGTGAGCAATTTGGTGAACAGTTCATTTCGCACTTCGGACCGGTGTGTTGGCCACCTAGATCCTGTGATATCACACCCCTAGACTTTTTCCTTTGGGGCTATATAAAATCCAAAGTCTATATGGATAAGCCAGGTACGATTGAGCAACTGGAAGCCAACATTACTCGCGTTATTCACCAAATACCAATCGAAAGGCTCGGACGCGTAAACGAAAATTGGAACGGTAGAATGGACTATGTTAACCGGAGTTATGGCCAACATTTAAATCAAATAATCTTTAAAAAATAAATGTAAAGAATAGTTCTTTCGTATAATAATAAAAAATAGCCGATAAATTTGTTTTTATTTAAAAAATAAATTATAAAAAAAAAACCTCCAAATGAATCACCTTCGTTATGTATTTACACTTATACACTTCCTTAAAATCTAAGTCGTCACCAGAAGGCAGAATGCCCAGAAAGCTGGCAGCATTACCACGTTGAATGGCAATACTAAAAATTGATAAGATCTTTATACCTGAGGCATTTAATTTATTCTTTATTTTATAATCCGTATGATATAATCTGTAATCTGTGCACATCCCCCCCCCCCCTCCTCCTCCAACGAGGTGCAACCACAGTTTGTTACGTAGTTCTCTAACTATTACGTCGTAGGTTCACTCCGTTACCTGGATATTGGTTATAAAATGAATTAAATAAACCACAAACGTTATTATTCTGTACTTACTTATTACATTTTAATAACAACCAACGAGACCCCACCATTATGCCATATGTTACTTGTGCTGGCTTACAGTATTTATAAAGTAAAGTGTAAGTGCCTACGTAATTGCCGGGAGGGAAGGAGGGAGGGGTATGTAAGTACAGGGTGCGACAAAAAGGGGCAATTGGAAGTGTTTCACGAGGGCCAAGTGCGCTATCTCTGTAACTGCCACGTGTTATTATTACTAAGAGGTACTTTTTACGCACACAATAATAAAGTAATTGCGTTCTACAAACATAACGTCATTTCAGATGTAAGGAAGCCAGCCCCGAGCGAGCAGTGCGAGTCAGTGCAGTGAAGCGAGGGAGAGTAGTGAAGCAAGTTGGTGTAGTATACACACACATACAGTAAACTACCTACAATACGCAACCTTCTGTACCTGTACAATAGTTACCAAAGGCTGCCTAGACAAAATCTCCCTTAGCGATAAAGCCGCCCCTTGTGCAACTGTCTATTACTATTTTCAACTGTTTCTGTGTTTTTCTTAGAGATCTAAGTTTTCGCTTAGATTGATGATTTTTCAGTCTGTTTTTCACTATTTGGTGTGCAACGGTATACCCGTATTGTATCGTATTGTATAGTATTGTACAGTATTGTAGAGCCCCGTCCAAGGAGTACCTAACCTACACCGTACTATGTTAGGATCCTGAGTGGCGGTCGACGCCGTCTCCCGGGAACTGGTCGTGTTCATGGAACTTAGTTACAAGAGCGACGTGTGTCCCCGCCCTCCCCGCGCTTCCCACGCTCCCCGCGCTGTGGACGAACGAAACACGATACACTTACTGACTGTCGGGCCAACAACAATAAGACACCCTGTTATGATCGACTTCAATGATACCGGTGGTAATAGCAGCTAGACTAATTAACTATTTGGAACAAGTGATCATTAATTATATATCAACTCGGATACATTTGAAGCCGTAGTTCCTTTTACGCAGCTTGGTAAGTATTGGAGCCGAACGTTATCCCGGCCAAATAAAAGAGTAGAGCCGGATGGACTTAATCGGTATTGCCCATTTGTATGGGAGAGGCCCCCCTCCCCCCTGCCCCCGGGCCGCGCCGTTATCTGCGTTATCGGCCGCGAGCCGGGCGAAACGTCGCGGACGCGCGATACGTGCCTCTCCTAATGGGTGCATGTGTTTGTGACACACATGGACACGCCCTCATTATGAGCTCTCCCAGCTGTACGGGCAGACGTGCGGGGGGGGGGGGGACAGGGTGCTACTTCAGGGCACTAAGTATTCGCCACATGTTGTGCGGGCGGTTTGCAAATCATAGATTCGCATAAGCAGATTGCCGATAAAGGTCTCCTCCCGCGCTCCCGCGGACACTCGGACATTGTTACCTTGCCTTCAGCGATGTTGTTACGTTGATGTATGCGTAGGTCGGTAGAGTAACGCCGCACCGCGTCGGCAGGCACGCAGCACGCAGCCAGCGCACGATATGAATAGATGACCGCGGCAGGCTCGGCTCGGGCTCCGGCTCGTGACGGATGAGCTCCGTATCCGTCAGTGTCACGCGGCCCCGGATTACATCGGAAACCAATTTATCCGGCTCTACCCTCCGCCCCACTGCCCCGCGGGGGACAGCCCCCCCGCAGGCACGCAATGCTATTCCAACGTACAAATGTCAATCTCATATACTACATGCTTGGTTTAGATGCTTTTGTAAATAGAGGAGAAATGCCAGCGCGATGTCGGGACCCTGCTGAAGGAGTTGATACTACTAGGACTAGGTGGACTACCCGGCAAGGAGTTGATGCTACTAGGTGGACCACCCGGCAAGGAGTTGATACTACTAGGACTCGGTGGACCACCCGGCAAGGAGTTGATACTACTAGGTGGACCACCCGGCAAGGAGTTGATACTGATAGGGTTCCGTACCTCAAAAGGAAAAAAGGAACCAACCTTATAAGATCACTTTGTTGTCCGTCTGTCTGTCTGTCTGTCTGTCCGTCTGTCAACCCTCTTTTCTGAACCGCGTGGACGTATCGAGTTGAAATTAACGTCGAATACTCAAGTCCGTAACCTCTTGGAGCCGCGATATAAATAAAACTTCTATGTCAACACATTCAAACGTTACAGCCGTTTATGTCCTAATCCTAATACATATTTTGAAATTTCCAAGGTCCGACTCGCACTTAACGTTTTATTTTTTTTGTTACAAACACCACAAAAAAAGAACTAGACTAAACGAATGGTCACGAAAAAGAAAAAAATAAGAAAGTTGGAAACATAAATTTCCACGCGGGTGAACTCGCGGGACACACAGCTAGTTCTCTTTCTTTTTAAAACTAGGTAACAAGCGATATTTTAGTACAAACTCATGAATCAGAAAAAATTGTAGGTTTTCCGGGGCAAGGATGTTGCTTAGAGCACTAGCGAAGAGCTTACATGGGTACCTATACCTACGTGCGTACGGCAGCCGTGGTGGCGACCATTCCAGCCGCATATCTCAAACATCAAACGTGTTTGAAGCAGACATTCTCCGTGGTTACATACCTCGCGGCAACTGGGTGGAAGTAACGCCGCCGCGCCGCCGCCGCGCCGCGCGCCCCGTCCGCGCCCCGCCGCCGCAGCGCCGGTCGTGCCAGCCTGAGTCTGATCGGACGAGACACGCCTCCCGTCAGGGCTCGAAGTCGGCCCCGCTTCGACCTTACTCCCCACACCATACAGACGACATTCCCTTGGCGACAACGAACGTTGCTAACAAATGCTTGCGGTTTCCACGGTCCGGTTACAAAATACAAACGCAGCGTCGTCGTCGCATCGAGACTCGTGCTTCGGGCGAGGCGATAGGGTCCAGAACGGCTTGGCGGGGTCGGCCGGGATGCGGGGTCGTGATGAAGGGCGGAAGGGAACGAATTGATGATGGTCGCGTCACGATGAGTTATGATGAACTGCAGCGAGCGATCGCGCGGCGTTCGTGTTTCCGACAATTTCAAATTGAATTTAGTAACATTAGTTTTTTCGATTTCACACCTACCTACCTACCTAGGTAGAACTAGGAACCTAACTTGAAACGGCGGCAGGTCCTACCTACTTGCTAGGTACCTTAGATTCGTTTGATTACCTATTTACAAAGTCTACCTACCTATAAGTTACCTATCTACATTATTATTAACTCGCCGACTTCTTGGCTCGAAATTAAGTATCAAAGGGTTGAGAGGAAATCAAAGTAACAAATAACATTATAAAAGCGAAAGAAAATCTGTCCGTCTGTTTGTTATGTTTTCACGATCTTAATGTTGTTTGGCAGGAGCGGACGGTATTCGGGAGACAGATACCTAAATGAATTAATACTTGATTGTAAGTACTAGTAATTAACAAAAATAAATAATTTTTGAAAAGAGCGTGCAAAACCGCAGGCAGATGCTGGTAAATTATAAAGAAAGATGTTAAAAAATGACACTTAAAAATGAGTTATTCTCCTTAGCGGTTTGATGTGTGCGTGCGTGTACACTCACACAAACACACAAAACACAGAACACGTGGTGGCTCTAAGTAAGGTGTCTAGTCTACTTATGTTAGAAGAGGGGAAAGTGTGTGAAGTTGTGCGAGGTTTGTGTGGTGAAGTGAACCCCTGGTACCGATCCTTCCTGGTGAAACGCGACCGAAGCCGCGGGCAGAACATCATTAACGAATAACCAAACGATCATTTTGTATTGTGTTTCATTTATTTAATAGAGATAAAATGTCGTAAACTTGAAAATATTAGCACAATCACCAAACCGCCTGCTCAGGCTCACCTACATCATCATAACCAGAGACATCACCTCAGCGCCACCTGTTGGAGCCTTCGCGCGGCAGGACGCGGCGCGGCGGGCGCGCGGCGGCCTCGCACACTACTCACCCGCTCAGCGGACAGCTCGGTGGGCGCCGAGCTAGTACCCGCGTTCGCCGCGAGAGGGCAGTTTCAGTAAAATACTAAACATTATTGTGTATAAACCACAGGATATTATAATACTATACTAGTAGTACAAACAAAGCGAGCGTGCTTCCTGGGAAGGTTTGACATTTGATGGTCGTGCCGCCGGTTTGGCACTCTGT
The DNA here is from genome assembly GCA_949316285.1 of Eupithecia subumbrata. Classification (NCBI taxonomy): domain Eukaryota; kingdom Metazoa; phylum Arthropoda; class Insecta; order Lepidoptera; family Geometridae; genus Eupithecia; species Eupithecia subumbrata. The sequence goes on along the minus strand of OX438641.1, from coordinate 17,996,998 downwards.
CAGTAGGTACTTGTGAGGATAAATGTGTGCTCTAAGGGATGAACACCGGGGGCGGGCAGCAGCGCCCCTGCAGAACAATTCTACCACCAAACTTCGATCCCCTACCTGCATGCCCAGCGTGGAAATAATAGGCATTATCCCCCACGGGATAAAAGCCAATACGGCGCTCATCAGGGGGAGGCCTGCTTATAGGCTGTTGAGGAGAGGTGAGTTCGACGATGACTCTCGATCAAAAGTTTTATGAATTAAATTCCTACTTTGTTAATATTTTACTATCGTCGTGCCTTATACCTCTATCGGTTTTGTTTTATGATCTATAATGTTTTATGCACAGTGTTTAGTAATCTGATATTGAAATCGAAAAGGACCATGGGCATTTTGTTCGAACCCTGAGGCCACTTTTCAAAGTTTGTCCAACAGCGAAGCGGCCGCGCCGCGCCGTGCCGCAACTCTACGAAATCGAAGTTTCGTTTTCGTGAAAACGCTAATCTTATATGTTGTGTAGGGAATTTTGGCCTCTTTCCTCTAATCTCAGTTTTCCTCCTTACCACATACGTTATACTTAATTTTATCAAAGATCTTCGTAGCACGTGCTACGCTATCTCCGTAGCACGTGCTACGCTATCTTCGTAGCACGTGCTACGCCACACCGGCGTAGCAAACAAAAGACTTCAACGCGCACCCTCTGTTCTGCTCCAGACTAAATTCTTCAGATAGGTTTTCATTGTGATGGAGTACCTACTCTACTGCCGGTCGGTTCATTCATGAGTGTATCACTCATACTATTTAGGATGCCTTTTTATTACAAAACAATATCAGTCAAGTGCGAGTGTAACTCACGCGCCGAGGGTTTCGAACGTTTGTCAATTATACAAATAATTATATTATGCACTAATAAAAGTAGTAGAGGTAGAGACATCGCTATTTGATGAATACCTACCTAAAAATAGTAGGTACCAAACTACATTTTAGATGGATCGCACTGCATAGGTACTGCGGAGATAAGGTCAATTTATGGACTTTATTCAAAATATTTTGAAAAGTGAATACTCTACAGCAATTTCAAAAACTGTTTTGAAATGTACAAACCGATACCTTTCATTTGATGCCCCACTCGGTCTTTTGAAATTATTCCCCTCCTTTTTGTCAATATTTTTTAAAAGTGTTCGTTGTACAAACTTCTCTCTATTTTTCCTGTAAAATATAAATCCATTTCTACAAACGCTACATACATTTTGGATGGATCGCTCTGCAATTGGCGGTTAAATTTCGACTTTTTGTAAAATATTTCAAAACTAGCTGGTCTCCGCGACTTCGTCTGCGCAGGATTAGTATTTCGAGTAGCTTATATAATCTGCTTTAAATACCAGAAGCGATAAAAAAATCTATTTTCATTTAGGAATCAATTTATTACCACCAAAAGTGCTTTTGAAATAAATTATCAATTTTTATTTTATTTTATTTTATTTTTATTTATTTGGGAAACAAAAAGCTTGTACTACTAGTATAACAATACATAAAAATAGAACAATTAAATTTATTGTAGTTTTGGTTCACTATTTTGGCTATAATGGCTTACACATAAGATATAGATATATACTTTGTCGGGCTTTTTTGTAGGACTATTTAAGATAAACATTTCCATCATACATTACATAATGTGTAACTCTAGCGGTTTTGGCAGCGCACGCCAGAATAGCTCGCAGATGATGGTAGATTTTTTCCTACTTACTTGACACTTATCGTCATATTTTAGACAATTCACACAATATCTTTATAAATTGTAGCCTATGTGTTATTCTGATGAATACTTAAGATATATTATTGCAAAGTTTCATTAAAATCCATTCAGTAGTTTTTACGTGAAAGAGTAACAAACATCCATCCATCCATTATGAATGTAAGCGGGTTAACTACGAACCTAGTTTGTGTTGGAAGAACACCAACGTTCCATCCATTCATACATACTTACAAACTTTCGCGTTTATAATATTAGTAGGAAGTATGAAACCTATAGAAAGGAAAATGGGCAGATTGGGACCACCCTCGACCCTCCCGTAGCAATCAAATGTAAAGTTTTTTAAACTTACGCGATCAGAACACATTATTAAAATTATTCACGGGTATTTATCGCGTTTATTGTCATTGTCAAACCGTGACCACGACAGAGTGTAAACCTGTTGAAACGTCGGGAAAAATAGGTAAATAAACGCGATAAATACCCGTGAATAATTTGAATAACAGTCAAATGTAGGTATGTGTGGTTGTCGTTGTATAGCTATATTCAATCGGAATAACTATTGCTTTATTTTTTTATTGCTTTTTTTAGCTTTTCTGTTACAACTGAAAGATAAGACTTGTAAGTTTTGAGAAAATATTAAAATTAATAATATATTTAATTATAAATAATTATTTATTTTTACAGTAACAAAAAACCCTGTTAAACTGTTATAGGGTCTCTATTCTCTATACAACTCGTGTCCGACTGACGACGTATCTTCTGCGTTATCTATAAATAATGTCATTTAAAACATTGCTAGTGCATCAAACCCTTCATGAATCGCATACTTACCCTAAACACCAGATTATTGATATAATGTGTGCACATGCGCTCATCGCTCGCCTTCAAGGGTGGTCCCAGGCTCCATATATTTTTGCCCATTGTTCTTTCAAAAACAATTTGTATTAAAATATTTATTTTAATTTTTTTCTTCAAATCTGTACAGGCGCCCAAAATTAATTATTATTTTAAATTTTGAGTTGATAACTGCGGTAGTCGCCGAGTTATTAAAGAGGAAAACAAGATCCGCCAAGTGCGAGTGTAACTCGCGCGCCGAGGGTTTCGAGCGTTTGTCAACAAATATGTACCAAAAGTACCAGTTAGAGACTTCGCAATTTAACGAATACCTACCTAAAAATAAAGTGGGTAATGGTAAATTTTTCGACTTTTTTCAAAATATCTCAAAAAGTTTGAAACCTACAGAAATTGCAAAAACTGTTTTGAAAAGTCCAAACCAATACCTTTAATTTGATACCCCACTCGGTGGGGTAGCTCCCCTTTTGAAAGGTATCTCTTGTTAACCATTTTTCAAAAAGTGTTCTTTTTACAGACTTCTCTATATTTTTTATGTAAAATATACATTCATATCTACAAACGCTTCATACATTATACATGGATCGCTCTACAAACTTCGGAGATAGGGGGGGAATGGGTATTTCATCGAATATTTTCGAAATATATCAAAAAGTATGAATTCTACAGAAATTTGAAAAACTGTTTTGAAACGTACAACCGATACCTTTCATTTGAGACCTCACCAAAAATTTCAAAAACTATTTTAAAATGTACAAATATAAACTGATACCTTTCATTTGATACCCCACATGACCCTGTAGGTATCTTTTAAAATTTCGGCATCACAATTTGTATGGAAAATATTCATTTTCATTTATTTTTCTTTAAATCTGTACAGGCGCACGAAATGCATTATTATTTAAAATTTCAAGTTGATAGCTGCAGTAGTTTCTGAGTTATTAAGGAAGGAAAAAAGGACAGACAAAGCGAGACCATAAGGGTTTCGACACCGATATTCGATCTCGAAACCCTAAAAAATGAACCAAGGTATGAGTGATATTAGGGTTTCGAGATCGAACATCTGAATTGAATTGCTACTCTTGTTCTCGACTTTCAATATAGGTCTATCGAGTATCCTACCCTCCCCCTTCTTCCCCAGTAGATAAATACTAGGTATTTTGTCAACTCACATGTATGACTAACAAACTTTACAAAAGTGGGCCCATAATCCAAATTTTAATGCTTCTTTCAATCAAATGTTAAATGTGCAGACAAGATTGATAAAGTTTTTTTCAAGTTTTCTTTGACTTTCCATCTGGCCATTTCTTAGCTGCAAAGTAAATACTGAGTTGTAATTAGTGTTATACCTACCTTAAGTCCTTTTAAAATCTGAATAAATTTTGTTATCATCATCACCAATGATAAGTACCTACCTACTTATAAAATGGTAACCTACATCATATTGCAAGTCTTAGGTAGATTCCTACATTTCCTACCCACACGGTTACACTCATCACAGCTCCGTAAAAACTACATTTAAAATAAACAAAAACCAAGAACCTACATAAAATCAATGTTCCCTTGACTCAGTTTGTGACCTAGACATTTCACTCCGAGTGCGGCTTCATTCACTTCCTATTTAGATAGTACGTACATAGTTTACTGCTTCTTAGTAGCTTCCTAGTTCCGAGTCCGCACGAGACGAAACGAACACGCGGCTCAAGCGAGCTCCTCCGAGTTGTAGAGGAATATACCGCGGGAGTGGTTGCTGCAGGAGTAGCCGAGCAGCGCAGGCGGGCCGCTGCACGCGCCGGCCGCCAGCTCCGACCAGTCGCGGCAGCCGCGCCCGCGCAGCGCGCCCGTCGCCGAGCGCGCGAACACGCGCCACGCCTCGTTGTGCTCGCACTCCAGAGGCACGCGGCGCGCGACGCACGCCGGCTGCCGTGCGCCCGGCCGGCCCACGTACACGTCGGCGTGCCCCGCCGCGCGCGCCACGCCCAGCGCGCCCGCGCTCGAGTGCACCACCTGCACGAACGCCGCGTCCTCGCGCCGCACGCCACGCGCCGACGCCGCCGAGCCGAAGCACGGGCGCGCCGGGTCCAGCGCTGTGACGCGGCCCACGGGCGCCCCCAGGCGCGCCCGCACGAGCCGGCCGGCACGCCCCGCCGCGTGCGCGCCCAGGCTGAACCCCAGCAAGTGCAGCGAGGAGGGCGGCACGCCGCGCGCCCGCAGCGCGCCCGCCAGCCGCGCTACCTGTCGCGCCACGGCGGGCACGCGCGCCGCGGCCGCCAGGTACGGCCGGCAGAAGGCGGGCCGCGTGTCCACCACTAGCACGGTGCGCTCGCGCCGCAGCAGCGCCGCCAGCAGCGCGCGCGCCGCCGCGTCCTCCGGCGTGTTCCACCAGCCGGGCACGTACACGGTGAGCGCGCGCGCCCCGTCCGCCGCCAGCGCGGCCGCGGCGCGCGACAGGCGCAGCACGCGCCGCCCGCGCGCGCTCACCGCCACCGCCTGCAGCTCCGGCACCCGCGCCCCCCGGAACATCTCCTCCAGCGGCAGCGCGTCACCTGCACACACACACACGACGCAGTTAGATCTCGCTCACAGATGCACCGGCGCACTCCTTCCCTGCTCTGTTCTGGGTCGCAGAGAATGCTCTCTGTGACGTTTATTATTCTGGTGTGGAAGTACATTTTAATAAGCTTTTGTAGTTATGACGTATGAAAGAAATTTGATTGTGGAGCGCTAGTCGATACATTATTGATGGAGTAAGCTCCGGCGCACCTCGCCGCGCCGCATCGTAAGTGCCTCATTACGGCGGGCACTCGCCGCCGGACGATTTGTGATCTAATGATGCTGATCACTGCATTCATTAATTAGATACATTTTATTGCCGGTTAATATGGGTAATTCTCACAAGGCTCAAAAATACGTGTCCGGCTCGAAAAAAAATACAAAAAGTATCCCTAGCCCTTTGATGTTTTTTTAGATGTTAGGTTAGACAAAAGTTATGGGGGAGGCCTTTTTTAGTTTTTTAATTTTCTTATTCTAAATAAGAAAAAAATAATAAAAACCTTGGAAATATTGACTTTCGTGGTGCGTCCGGACCTCATGTTCGAGTGTTAATAAATTTTTATATTCTCTCCTATTAATAATAGCACTAATTCACACAGGTTCACAAATAAACAGATAGTTACTAGCTTAACTGACACTATTACTTTGCAAAAATAAGCTTTAGTTGATAAGTTACAACTAGATAACTTTGCGTCCGACGTTTGGCGTTGATACCCCTGGCGGGCACTAATTTGTTCATATAAACTGTACTTTAGTAATTGCGTGAATAGTTGTTAGACCGAGACAAACTATCAGTGGCGCTCCATCAGTGGTGAGGACAACACATCTCTATGTCTCCGCGTCCATCTGTTATTAAGGTAAGTAATCACTTTCCGTGGCTTGGTATACCGCAAGTGTTGATTACCATGTAGAATTTAAATTCGTTCATACTAATCCTATTGTTTTAATGATTGTAATAACAGATGCCTTTTGGGTTCCTAATTTCGACTGCAGATACCAAAGTAATATATACCAGCAATTTAGGAAATAATTTACGATTTTGTACATATTTTTGATTTTCGTGGTATTGATTTTCGTGTTTTCCGTGGACAAAAAGTACACGAAATGTCATTTAAAACAACGAAAACCTAATCTGCAGGTCGATTAACATTTTTATATTGTTAATTTTAATAATGTTTTTTCAGTGAGTGCGCTGGGAATATGGTCTACTCACGAGAAGATCGCTTAGTTGCAAAAATATTGGCTGAAAGACGGAAGAGAACCCGAATCAAGCTTAATCTAGAGAAATATTAGGGGTTAAAGTATGAAATTGCCGATTTGTATTGAAAATTTTTAATCAGTTTTTTTTTATGTAACATTTTTATTTAATCAAAACAATTACCATTATTATCTATACACTGCTGCCATCTAATAGGAAGGTCATTTATGCCTTTGCGATAGAACTCTAGTGATCTAGATTCGACAAACTGTGTGAAAGCATTTTGTACTGCCTCCTGAGAAGAAATTTTTTTATCACGTTGAAATTTGTCCAAATCAGGAAAAAATGGTAGTCCGTTGGAGCGAGGTCTGGCGAATACGGAGGTTGACGAATGGTTTCTAATTGCAGTTATTGTAGAGTTAAAGCCGTTTCACGTGCTGTATGAGGTCTTGCGCTATCATGGAGCAATAATGATGAAGATCGATTCATGAGTCGGGGCTGTTTCACTGCTAGTTTTGCTATCATTGTTCGGAGTTCGGCACATTAGACATCTGCCGTTATTGCTTGACCAGATCGGAGAAAGCTATAGTGAATAACACCATGCTGAGACCACCAAATAGTTACCCATTACCTTTTTATTGGTAAGCTTTGCTTTAGAACACTATTGCGGCGTTTGACCTGGGGTCAGCCATTGCATTTTTCGCGAACGGTTATCGTAAAGAATCCACTTTTCATCACATGTCACAATTCGATCCAATATTTCTTCATTTCTGTATCGATTCAACAAGGCAAAACAAGTTTAAACACGCGTTTCTTTCTGCAAATCAGTCAAATCATGAGGCACCCGTTTTTAATTTTTTATTTTATTGATTTGACGCAAATAAGTCAATATTATTGGTAAGTTAACGTTAAACCATGCCGCTAATTCCTGGGTAGTTTGGCTCGGATTGGCTTCAACCATTTCTTTCAATTCATTTTTATTCACCTGTGTGGGCGGTCTTTCATGTGGTTCGTTCTTCAAATCACACGTTCCATCACGAATGCGTTTAAACCAAAATCGCACGATGCTTTCATTAGCAGTCCCCTCTCCAAACGCAACATTGTTATTGCGAGCTGTTTCTGCCGCGTTAGTTCCGCGTCGGAACTCGTATTCAAAAATCACTCGAATTTTCGAAGTATAAGTAATCTTTCTTGTCTAAGCTGAATTAAAAAAAACAACTAATAGTCGATAATCACATGTTGTACATTTTTTAAAAGAAGAACCTCATTGGTACCATGTGAAAAGAGATTCGCTCAAAAATCTCAAACCATGAAGTCCTGTCAATTTGAAGTACCTATTACAATAAAACTGCAATTTCATACTTTAAGCCCTATTATTCCGTGCAGAAAGAAAAAGATAGGCAGCGGTATTATCGAAAGAAGAAAGAAGGGAAGATACATTCAGTTAGTAAATTAGATCTTCGTCAACAACGAACTGCTAAAGAGAAGCAGATTTTCCTCTAATAATTAAAATAAAACACAAAAAATATAAAAGAAAATATTTACAGTATTGACTTAAGAGTGTGTAAATGTTTGTCATACTTTCTTAGAAAAAAACTACAAACATAAAATAATTGCTCCTTAATTTTAAGAAATTTTCCATCTACTTCCTACCAAAAAAACATTATTTTATTAATAAACCAACCCGAAATTCCTTCTTACATTGATTTTAATATGCTAATTCACATAAAATGTATGTATCAACGTTTAAATGTTCAATATTTTTATATATTTGATTTCGGTGATATGAATACTGATTTCCGTGGATACCATATTTTTAAAATTGAATTACTTCGTAACCATTAAGTCAATTAAGTTCCCTCCACTACCGATAAATTTTAAATTAAATCTTTATTCAGAATATTTCATCATTATGTGCTATTTCAACAAAAAAAAATGTGCCACGAAAGTCAACCAAAAAATGTCTTTCCGAAGAATGACCCATATTAAGTATTAACCGATTATTACAAGCGATTATTACTATTCTATTTCGTTATTTTAGTCTGTGGTGGTCAAGGAGAACATAACATTACTGATTATTTAAATTAAGTATAAGCATATTTTACGTTCTATAAGTGAAAACTCTTATGCTTAAATTGTATCACGACTGTTTCTACACATTTAAGTTTTTAAAAACTGTTTGTTTTCCACATAAATAAATAAATAAATTATACTACACAGATATTCAAGTTCAAGGTTGAGGCTAGTAAGTAATGTGTGTGAGTGTGTAAGTGTGCAAGGTGGGCAGACGTACATGCGAAAGAGGCGGCGCGCAGCAGATCCTCGATCGGGGCGTGCAGCGCGCGTGGCAGCAGCGAGTCCAGCGCGCCGCCCTCTGCAGCCTCCAGCGGTGACAGTGCAGCCCCGCCGTCGTCCTCCGCCTCCAGCGCGGCGCCGTCGCCGGCCGCTAGCGTCACCGGAGCGTCCCCGTCGGCCGTCGCCAGCGCCGCCAGCGCTGCCAGCACCACCACACCGCTCGCGACCGCTCGCCTCGCGCGCGCCATCAACAATGCCTGCCGTGGGCCGCCCGCGCCGCCTGCGCCCTCGCCGCCTGCGCCCGCGCTGCGTGACATTGCCGCGGAGACTCCACTCCGTGCAGCGTGCGGACACACTCTGAACGTGCCCAGATTGTGCTTATACGACAACTCGCATTTATACGATACTGTTTCAAACTGAATATCTGCATCATCGGCCTTTACGACTTGCCGACGCGACGGTATAATAGGAATTTATTAAATTTAGATTATACTAGCTCCTGCCCTCGGCTTCGCGCGCGTATTTTCGGTATAATAAGTAGCATATGTGGAGTGTGGAAACTGTCTTTAGCTTCATTTGTTCTAGTTTAAGAATTTATTGTTAACTGTACATAAGCTTTTTGTTTCCCAAATAAATAAAATAAAATAAAATAAAATAAAATAAAATATTATTTAAGTTAGACTTTGCTCTAAACGTACGCCAAATTTCATCTTGATCCTTTCAGTAGTTTTGGAGATCCAAGGAAACAAAAATTCAGATTTCGCAAACTTTAGGCTTTATAATATTATAAGTAGGATTCGAAATAGAGGTGGCTACTTATTGAGGACTATACGTATCCACATGAGGCGTCTCGAAGCGGTTGCTTTAGTAACGCGCGTTCATAAACCATCTGGTCACTCCCACTATCCACACTCCCCAACGCGCACTTCTATTCAAACGACAAACTTTGTGTTCAGAAAAACGTTCATAAGCGCGTGCTTTAAAACGCCTTATGTGTACATCGCTCTAAGCCAGAATTCAATTTAGGTCTCAAATAATACAACTGGATCTAATAAACAATGTCCTGAATCCCGATCCCGTGCTCGCATCCCGTCCCCTGGACCCTGCAGCGCCCGCGCCGTGCGACGCGACACTCCTACAACACAGGAGGTCGGTCGCGACTCCTGCGCATGACAAGTCCTTGCGCCGCAGCGCGGAACTCGCCTCAAAGGAAACGCACAAGGTAGTCATTCCAAATCTGGTCTTTATTGTTTTAGAGCAGAACGTTTTCTGCCTGTTAATGAAGCCATAATCATAATCATAATCATAATCACTTTATTGCATGAAAAATGGTAATATAAAGGTCTTAGGCTTAAAATTAGTTCACATAATTCACCGGTTAATTCGGCATGCAAAATAGACACATAAATAAAAAATACATGGAAATTAAATTTAAATTAAAGAAATATTTTGAAAATTTGTGAATCTTAAATGTCAGTAAATTTATATAATGTCAATCTCGATAGTTAAGGAATTCAGATACAGTATAAAATGATTTGTCAATAAGCCACTTTTTTAACTTAAATGCAAAAGTTTTGGAAGGTAATTCTTTGATATCTTTAGGTATCTTGTTGAGAATGCGTCCACACATCGCATGACAACTTTTTTGATAAAGAGCAGTTCTGGGCGTTCTAGATAAAACAATTCTATCTGGATCCCTAACAGTCCTTGGGTAAATATCCCGTGCTTTCGTAAAAAGATTTGTGTGTTCCTTAGCGAATTTAGCAGCTTCAAGAATGTACATACTAGGCAAAGTTAGTAACTTAAGATTTCGGAAAACAGGCCTGCATGATTCCCAGGGAGGTATTCCAACAATCGCACGAACACACTTTTTTTGAGCTCTAAAAGCTCTGGTAACGTCGGTAGAATTACCCCAAAGAATCAAGGCGTACTTCAGTGTAGAGGCCACGTACCCGTGATAAGCCGACAATATTGTACTATAGCTTGATGTTTTGCGCAACCTATAAAGTACGTACACAAACTTGTTTAATTTAGTACATACTTGATCAACGTGCGCTTTCCAGTTGCAGTACCGGTCTAATATTACACCTAAAAATTTTGTATCATCGACCTCCGTAATATTCTGTCCATTATAGTTAAGACAAAGGTCAACATGTTTCCTGCCATAGTTACTGAATTGAATAAAGTTAGTTTTTGCTACATTAACAGTTAAATTATTATTTATCAGCCAAGCAATTATAGAGTCAATAGTTTTATTTATGTCATTAGTGTAATTTGTAATGTCAGAGTTAGTATTGGATGATATTATTAAAGATATATCGTCTGCAAATAAAGTGCAAGGATTATTAGTAACTTCGGGTAGATCGTTAATATAAAGTAAAAACAATATCGGGCCCAATACGCTTCCCTGAGGCACACCGCAGCTATTGTGTAAATAATTAGATCTGACGTGATTTAGCTCTTTGTTTTTATCAATATTTGTAATTTCAACACACTGCATTCGGTTAGTTAAATATGTTTCAATCCATCTAAGAGCTGAACCTCTTATGCCATATTTATCAATTTTGTCAAGTAGCAGCTTATGGGATACAAAGTCAAACGCTTTTGACATGTCAAAGAAAATCGTAGTCACTCGCTTGCCGGAGTCTAAGTCTTCGACTATTTTCTTCATTAAATTAAAACAAGCTAATGTTGTAGATTTCCCTCTTTGAAATCCATATTGATTGCTCTTAAAAATGTCATGTTTATTGAGGAATGTCACGATACGTTTTTGGATAGCTCGTTCGAAAACCTTAGATAATACCGGTACCAATGTAATAGGTCTATAGTTTTCTACAGTTCTCTTATCGCCCTTTTTGAAAAGAGGTTTAACTATAGAATATTTAAGGGCATCGGGAAAGTATCCCTCCTCAAATGACGCGTTTATTAAATGTGTAAGAATGGGTACGAGTTCTCTTGAGCATTTCTTCAGTATATTGGTTGCAAAATTATCATAGCCAACCGCCTTTGTATTTTTTAGAGAAGATATCAGTTTATGAACGTCCGTATGGCCAAAGGGTTCTAGAAAGATGCTATTCAAAACGTGGTGCTTGTGAGTAATTTCAAGGTTGGCATGTTGATTTTGTGTTAGATTTACCCAATAGCTGTTGAATTCATTAGCAATTTCAGTAGGACTATCTATACATATGGCATCTCTAATTATTTCTGGAATAACGTCGAAATTTTTCAAATTTTCTGAGTCTTCCTTAATTAGTTGCCACGCTGTTCTGCATTTGTTTTTTGACTTACGTAGAGTCTCTTCTCTAGATGATTTAATTGATTTGTCTATGCAGCGTTTCAGAATACTAGAGTACAACTTGTAGTTACATTTATTGGTCGTTGTTTTATGTTTGTAAAATTTATATCTTAGTATCCTTTTTGTTTTGCACGATTTTTTTAATCCCGTCGTAATCCATTTTGGATTTTTAAGTTTATTTGTTATTTTGATTTTTAATTTAGGAAAGCAGAGATCGTAAAATAGCGTCAAATGCTCATGAAAGTAGTTGTAAGCAGAATTTACGTCACAAGCTGTATACATTTCTGAAAAGGACAGGTTTGCTAGGCATTCTTTGAACTTATTGATATTGTTTTCATTAAAGTCCCTTACATGCACGTAATATTCCTGCAAGATCACTTTACGTTTTACTGGAACGCTTAACATTTGTGCTGTATTGTGATCCGAAATATCCCAGTGTAAAAGCTTTCCCCTTGCTAAAGGTATATTACTTATCAAATGATCTATACACGTCTTTTGACGAGTGGGTTCTTTGATATGATAGAATAAATTATAATTCATAAGAAGGGTGGTTAGTTCAGTCGATTGAGTCGTGGATCGTAAGATGTTAATGTTTAAATCTCCAACAAAAATAACTTTTTTCTTACTTTTAAAGCAAGTTTCATGAAATAAAGATGTTAATAAATTTATGAATACTTGAAAGTCAGATGTTGGAGTTCTATAGAGGCAAATAACCATCATGTTCTGTGATGGTAACTCTATTCCACAACACTCAAAATGACAGTCTCTACATTTGTTCTGGATAGATGTAATTATTCTAAAATTCAACCCTCTCTTCACCAATATACATACACCTCCTCGTTTTTGCTTTTTAATCCGGCAGTACGAGGTTGCTCTACAATAACCTGCGATATTTAATAAACATTCAGAGCCCGATTCTATGAACGTCTCTGATAAACATATTAAATCAGGTTCCTCATTGCGAGCTCGAAGATCTGAAATGTGTAAGTTTAGTAGGTCGCGTTTACTGAGGAACCCAGCTACATTTTGATGTAATATGTATAGAGTATCGTCATTAGGGACGAAAAAAATCCTCGTCCGCTTCCGTCTGAGTGGCTATGCTTATTTTTGGTACTTCTACGGTTTGTGTACCCATATGTATCATGAAATGTTGGTCAGACGTGCGTTGGTAGCGATCAGTATAATTAGAAGATTTTTTCGTTTTTTTATTAACTTGCCCAGTACGCACTCCTTTTTTTCCAAACGATAGGAATTTTTTATCATAGTCAAATTGATCCAAGATAGAATTGATTTTAATACCCATTTTAACTGTTTTAGAATTATTATAATCAGAATCAAAGTCAGTAAAAGTACAATTCTCATGTTGTCTAGTTAGCATTGTTAACATATCGTTAAGTGTCTTTTCGTTCATGAACTTATTTCTTATAATTTTCAGAATAAACACCGGACACTTTACATACTTTAGGAAGATACAGAGTTCTGTCATAACTTGAAGTGGACTTTTGTCATGCTGACCAACACAGATTATTACGCGGTCCTCGGGAGCTATGTCAAATAACTTAGCAGAACTGAGTATTTCCTCTGATGATGCATTCGGTTTAATAAACGAGATCACTTGGTATCGCTCGTAGTTACTGAGTTTTCTTGATTTTCGAATGTATGTTGAAAGTCCTAGGCATTGTGTTCCTCCAAATATAAAAAGTCGTTTTTCTTTTGCTGTAACGTGATTTTTTTTTTCTGGGCTGAGCTTTACGTTTCCTTTGTCTAGATTCAAATGATAACTAAAATCAGCGCAGGCGATTTCATTGACGTTTTGGATCTCTAGCTGTTGCAACGATGTGGAGGGGTCAGAAATGTTGGATGGTTGGCTAGGTTCGCTTTCCATCACCTCAGCGTGCGCTCGCGGCCGCCTCCCGCACTGCAAGTAACAGTAGCCACGGTGTGCCTCTACTGCGCTCGCTGTTCTGTATGCACCATTGTATGGGCTCTCACTGTACTCTGAATAAACAATTTTTAAATAATAATATCTGTGACGAGAGCCGTGCCGGACCAGGCGGGAGACTAAGCGTATTTAATAAAACTGAACCCACACGTGAACCAATTCAGTTTTTATTACAATTTTATTGTATGATAGCTTTCAATTTTATTTTCAATGGATTTGTGTGGCAAACAACCACACAATTATTATAATAAACCTTCCTAATCTACCTATAGCTTCAAGAAAATAAACTTTTCCAATAATCATCATAAAAGATGACTGATGAAGCGAACGCCATTAATAAACAAGAATGTGAAATAAAATCAATGTTTGCAATGAATAGTTTCGTGGCCTCGAAACGGTCGCAACTGCGTCGAAGGTCAGAGCACATCCAACTGACATTGAACCTATCGTCTGTGCTCATCTGTTAGTTAGTCCGGTACATTATCTGACTACACAGATGTGGTAGGCAGTCCAGACTGAGGAGAATGCCTACTACCGGCAGGTAAACATCACCGTGCACTGTTCGGTATTTGCATAATCTTCAAATGTTCGCTTCCGAGGTTAACTCCGTTCACGACTATTATTTCATTTGTATTGTTGTCGGATCGTTTTATTAGGAAGTAGCATCGACATCATTTATTTATATAATTTATTGGAAAATCAACGGCTTAATCTAACATAATCAAATTACTTAATAACATCAGAGAGCCAAATTAAGATTTTCACGTAGGTATAGTGACAATTTAACTAATAACATGAAAAACATAAAAAGAAAACAGCTCAAACGACAATGAAGTGGAATAAAAAGATTACCAATAACTATGTACATAAAATTTATGCAAACCTAAGTACCTACTTCACTATTAAAGTAACTTATGGTCAGTCGCTGTCTGGCTGAATTGATGCTCGTACAGAATAGATCTAGGTCTAAATCAGTCTTCCTGCAAAACTTATAAAAAAGATCGCTTGTTCGCCATAAAAGTGAATTTTATCTATAGTTTGTGCCAGCAATAGGAATGGAAATGGTAGGACTAAATCGGGTGATTTTGGACGGGGCATAAATGATAAATGTCTATTTTACTGAGTAGCTCAGGACAATCTGTTATATTTGAAAATATTTTGAGGAGGAAAGAGAGATCAGCAATTTCACGCCTATTTGAAAGAGGAAGAAAGTGAAACTTTTTACTGAGTGCATCATAATTCATAACCGAAGGACTTTTATGGAATTTTTAACCGAAAGCTGAGATATTTAATAAATTTTATTTGAATTCTTTCTATTCTATCAGTATACATATATACCGTAGCGCGGGTTTCAAACCTGTGAGGCATATTCAAGAATGCTTCGGACAAACGAACAATAGAGAATTTTAAAGGTATTTAATTTTAGCCCGGTTGAAGCTAGCGGAACTCCTCATCACAATTCCTAATGATCTAGATGCCTTAGAAACGATAGCGTCGACATGTTTATCAAAGATTAATTTTGGATCATGTAAAACTTCTAGATCTCTAACAGTGTTGCTCCTTTGTAATGTTTCCTGCTTTAGTATGTATGAAGATGCTATGATGTTTTTTTTTCGGGTAAAAGTAACTACTGAGCATTTAGTTGGGTTAAGGTCCAGGTTATTAGCAATACAGTAGCTATCCAATCTTGTAAGATCAGCCTGAAGCTTGCTCACATCCTCAGTTGATTTGATGGCCCTGAAGATCTTCATATCGTCAGCAAAACAAAGTACCTAAGTGTCTGTGTGTGAAGTATTGTGAGGTGTCATTTACAAATATCAAGAAAAGAAAAACCTAGCAAAGATCCCTGTGGAACACCACTGGGGACGGAGACCCAGCTAGATATGTAGTTGTTTATGACTATAGCCTGAGAGAGATTTTTTATAAATGAAGAGAACCATCGAAGTAAATCTCATCGTATCTCGATGAGGTTGTTGGTTGGGCAATAGCAGCCTATGGTCGATTCTATCGAAAGCTTTGCTATTTTGATTTTTATTTATTTTTAATACTTTATTGCACACAATTTTAAATGTACACAATAGGTAGGCATAATGCCGATGGCATTTTCTGCCTGCCAACCACACAGGGTCAACAACGAGAAAAAGGCGTGCTTAAACTTGGACTTAACTTAAACTTAGCTATAGTAAAAATTAAGTACAAATAAGTTTTTTTTTTAATGTCTACTATAATATACAGATACAGTCTGTGTAAATTACGTCTACCTGAAAGCCGTTGTCCATAGCCTCAGTAAGAAGATCCCTAAAGAGAACCAAGTTTGAGGTGGTGGAGCGACCCTTGAGAAAGCTTTTTATACTTTTTAAAATATTTGAATTTTTCCTTTAACAAAATAAGCGAAATAAGCGCTGGAGAACTGGCTGGATAAAACTATTTGGGGTATGAGTTGTCACGTACTAATTTTGTGGGTATAAATTGCAATTTTAGTTGATTAATTATAGAATAGAATAAATCATCAGCTGATCCCCCCACAGCCGGGCACGGGGCCCGTTTCAATAGGAAGTAGAGTCAGTGGCATCATCAGCTGATCGCCCCACAGCCGGACACGGGGCCCGTTTCAATAGGAAGTAGAGTCAGCGACATCATCAGCTGATCCCCCCCACAGCCGGGCACGGGGCCCGTTTCAATAGGAAGTAGAGTTATCGACATCATCAGCTGATCCCCCCCACAGCCGGGCACGGGGCCCGTTTCAATAGGAAGTAGAGTTATCGACATCATCAGCTGATCCCCCCACAGTCGGGCACGGGGCCCGTTTCAATAGGAAGTAGAGTCAGCGACATCATCAGCTGATCCCCCCCACAGCCGGGCACGGGGCCCGTTTCAATAGGAAGTAGAGTTATCGACATCATCAGCTGATCCCCCCACAGCCAGGCACGGGGCCCGTTCCCTTCAGACTATTCTCGTCGGTCCTATGCCACTTGCTGAAAAACACGAAACGAATTCTGAATAATAGTCTTAAAGCCTATTACTTGCACGTTTATATTATCCTCATTCGTAAATGGAAAAGATAGTTGCAGTAATTTATATCCCATTGAGCATAATTCATCTAATGGGGGTATTATCTATGAGGCCCGGTAGGCTGATATAAGGCAGGAGTGCGCGGAGCGGTGCACACCTGGCGCGATGGCGGTCAGGGTGCAGTGGCTGCTGGCGGCGGCGCTAGGGGCCCTGGCGCTGGCCGGGGCCAGCCCTATTGTGAGTTTATATAAAAGCTCTGACATTTATCCAATTTTTTCCATATCATCAAGAATACTAGAAACTTCAGTATGCTTGGTAATGTCTGAGTGATTAAATTAGAACAGAACTTTCAGTTGCACTATAGTGAAACAGGTATTTATGTGTAGTTACCGGAGACGAGCGGCCTGAGCTCGCTGGGCCAGCGCCTGCTGGAGTCGCGGGGGGCCGAGGGGCACCTGCTGGAGCCGCGGGGGGCTGAGGGGCGCCTGCCGCCGCTGCCCTCGCCGCAGGACCTGGAGGCCATCCGCAAGGTGGCGCAGATCCTCGTCATGCTGGGAGAACAGGTACGACCCGACCCCGACCTGCCGAACGATTGGTCAGACTCGTGCCAGTGACTACGATAGATCTACATATTTGAAAAGTGGACGACCAATAGTAGTAGTTTTCTTTCTCATTTCTACGTATTTAATCTAGAGAGCATAGAAATGATAAAAAAAACTGACAATAAGTGGTAAGAAAAGTATGGTCAAACAAGGGTTTTTTTTCTCCTTAAAAATCTTTTGTTGACGTAGGGCTAAATTATAGGCTTTAATGAAGCCGAAGGTTACGTGTATAATTGAAGGGTACAAGCCTGTTTGTCCATCACTGGACTTAGGCTCAATTCGTATCCAGGCCGGGCGCAGCGCGCCGCAGCCGGCCGCTGGCATCCCGGTTTCAATCGAGCCACCGCCGTCGTCTCTGACGTCGACATGACATGTGTATGTTTGCGGCGCAGCACTCGCAGAGAGACGCGCAGCAGGCCACGACGCTCAACTCTCTGGCCGACCTCTTGCGCAGCATTAAGCCCAGCCCGGCAAGAAAGCGGAAACTTAGAAAAGTAGGTAACCTACTAATCACTTTACTGTGGAAACAATGACAGGAATTTATTTTATAAGTTGAAAATAACTTTAATCCTACATTGCCATTGTTATTCAGTAGTATAATACAATTTACTACATACCATAATGAGTAAGACATTGACATTCAGAAAGAAGTAGGTAGGTAATTGTTTGATGGATGATTGATTATTCGTTTGATGGTTTATTAAAATACAATAAAGAATTGCTGCTACCCAAGGATAGTGGTATACTGCTGCCCGTGACGATTGATCAACGCAACCAAAAATTGTACAGTTGCTTATTTCATGAAATGACAGACGTTGTTGTCCGGCAGGTGATCCCGGCGATCACGAGGGACGGCGGCGGCGGCGGGCTGCTGCCGCACTCCGCCGCGCCGGCGCCGGCGGCGGCGGCGGTAGCCGCGGCGGCGCCGGACGAGGTCCCCAACGACCCCGTGGAGGACTAACAGAACAACACTTATCTAACAATTACAATTAAGGGCTTTAGATTAGAATAAACAACTTTCGTGTACATCAATAAAGATAGTCGCAAATCATCGTCTCCAGACGGATCTGCATTGTAGCAACTTTACTGGAAAAGGAGACCACTTGAGAGTTTTGGAATTTTTATTAGTAGGTACTTAGTTACATGATATAATATAAAAAAATTGTGTTTGTTTTTCCATTACATTTTGAGTCGGTTTGTGTAGTAAAACGAAATGTGCATAAAATCAGATCCGTCTGTTTTCAACTGCGACGTGTAATGCATGTTTGTGTTCATGATCATAGCTACCTGTAGATTGTTTGTCTGCAGTTAGCTCAATTGTTTCAATTGTAAATATTAATTATATTATAATTTTCTTTCTGATCATAACATACATACATAATGTATCTCGTATCCAACATATTAGGGACATTGTCGGAGCGGAGCTATGTTGTGTATGCAAAGAGCGTGCGCGCGCGCAGCGCACGGGGCCCGTCAGCCGCGGCGTCGCCCTCGTCGCTACGGAGTTAGTTGAGTGCGATGTCGGACGCGTGAACCCATGACCCACTTGCTAGGTACCTATCTACTAAACAAGTACATTCTAATCAATGACACTGCTCTAGGTAGGTATTATACCTACCTACCTACTACATAAACTAATTACATAACGTTTGTATCTACATCGAATAAATAAGTGGATATCATCATTGACGTGAGTACCTGCTTGTTAATTTGAAGGTTGCGCTCAGAAGTTTAAGGTCGAAAATGCTTTAAATGTAATATTGATTAATCAATACGACACCTACTTACCTAGAAGACCTTCTAATATAATAGTTATATATATGTATAGTAGGTAATCTTCTTGTACCTACCTTAATTCATATTTAAAATTTGAATAAGGGCACACTAACGAAAAAGTACAGGGAGGTTATTTATTATTATTGGGCAAAGGCCTTCTCCTGGTCTCACGCATCTGCGTTCTGAGCAAGCTGGACCCAAGCTTCGTTAGAGGTGTCTAGTTCGTCGCGCCATCGGTTCCTCGGTCTGCCGCGGTGCCTCACGCGGTTGGGGCTCCACTGGGGGGTTATCGTGGCCCACAGGTCTTCCGGCATGGCCAGCCCAGCTCCATTTAAGCTTCGCAACTTTTTAAGCTACATCAGCAATTGACAATCGAAAAAATAGTGAAACCCAGAATTTAATTGAACCAAGATGAAAGGAGAACCCAGCGCCAGCGCCCCCCCACTGAAACCAGCAGTGCCTGCCTACCCCTTAAGTGTCAAAACGATTCATCAGTAACTCGATGTCAGTTAAAATAGCTTTTACTTGTACCAATTCTATTTAAATATAATCAAAGCTTTCCATAGCTTTTTCTAATCTCGACAAACGTTAGCTCGACGCACGGAATCTCGACAAACGTTAGCTCGACACACGGAATCTCGACAAACGTTAAATCGATACACGGAATCTCTTCTTTTTCTTAATTTTCCTCTCACAAAAGGTGAAATCAAACAAATAATTTTGTATGTTCATGAACAAATCTTTACATACATAGTATAAACAAAGTTGCTCCCGCTGTCTGTCTGTCCCTATGCTTGCTTAGATTTTTAAAACTACGCAACGAATTTTGACGCGGATTTTTTTAATAGATAGAGTTATTTAAGAGGAAGGTTTATACATGCATTATATAGCAGAGAAACACTGATAGTTTTAGAGGTTTCTAATGTGATGTCGTAAATAATAAAATAAATCAATAAATAATAATAATAAAGTAATAATAATGTCGTGAATAATAAAATAAAGTAGGTAGGTTCAACTTAAAGCCCGTTCCGTTATTTTAATAATTTATTCACAAAATAAAGAACATAGGTAGTCGAAGCATCATTAGTTTACAAATAAAATAAAATTGAATTGTCTTACATAACAATGCATACTTATCAAATTATGTACAGGCTTATTGGTAGTTCACTGACATAGCGTAAAAAAAAATATAATGCTAGACAATCCAGACGGCACCATCTAGCCGCAAAGTAAGCTACTCAAAGCTTGTGTTATGGGTACTAGATAACTGATATATTTAATACATTATATGTATACATAGATAGATATTTGTACATTGTTATTATAGAAAACACCGAGACCAACGGAACAAATTTCTGCAGATAATTTTTTTTTATTTATTTTCCCCCCTATGAACTACATAAAATTTTAAAAACTGAGACCAGCGTCAAAATAAAATAAAATAAAATAAACATAATCTATGCATAAGCTTTGGAATACGGCCCTCTCTTCTGATCAACACAATAATCTAATAGCAACCTCAATGCAAGTACGATTTCTGAACTTCCGATTGCTCGAGCACACTTCTAAGGCGCAAACTTCTTGTTAAACTGAGTGCCTGATTCATTCTCTTCCTGTACATTATTCATTCTCTTACTGTACAATATTTTTATGGTCAGTTGTAGGTATTTATTTAATTAATGAAGCCGACTCGACTCAACACTTTATATCAATTAAATGACTTGCATAAGCAATTGAATGAATAAAACACGTACTTAACCAACAATGTGGTGAGCATTGTCGGTGTCGGTGAGGTGAGTGAGGTGATCGCGCACGGAGCAGTGCTGCCGGTCGTGCGGCGCGGCGGCGGCACGGCGCACGGCTCCACTCCTCAGGGTCCACGGTACGCGGGGCGCATGCCGGCTTTCCGTCAGCCGCGCCGCTGCCGTACTGCTCGCCTCTACCACAGTACATAAATAGTATCTATGTACTGTCTCTACTATCAATCACCATAATATACGTAGGTACGCGATGTATCGCGTGACTTTAAACTGTTGTATGTATGTGATGTACCTACCACATATGTCATTGGCATTTAATCCCAGTGACTAGCAGGCTCTGTGTAGTAAGGCAAGAGCAGGGGCGGCTTTAGCGGGTGTGCAGGGTGTGCGGTGTGCAGTGACGACTACTTAATAAGCGCGCATCGTCGTCGCCGTCGGTGGTGAAAGCATGGCGTCTGTTTTAATTTGTTTGAAATGACGCCGGTAATGATTGCGCATTAAGTTGTATGATAATGTTCTGACGACCTCCGTGGCGCAGTGGGCGAAGGTGCGCCTGCGAAGCAGGAGGTAGCGGGTTCGATTCCCGCCTCGGAACAAATTTGTGTACGATCTGAAGAAATTTGTTCCGTGGGTCTGGGCGTTGTTTTCTATGTATACTTAATAAAATATCTATCTATGTAGTGCATTGTATTAAATATATCAGTTAACTAGTACCCATAATAACACAAACTCTGCTTAGCTTGGGGCTGGATGATGCTGTGTGAATTGTCCAGCATTATTAATATTATTATATTACTTCCTTGGGCCACGACGCACATGTCCGTCTATCTGTTGACAGCCATGGAGCCGGCTGGCGCCGCGGCGGCGCGGTACGCGCCTGCGGATCTGGCAGAGCATGCGTTAACATTCACATTGCAACAAGATTTTTCAAAGGCGTTGGGGCAGGGCCGGACGGCGGAGAGGGACAGGGCGGGGGACAGCATGCCACGCCGCGCCGGCTCCGCACTGGCTCCACGCTGGGGTGTTGTACGAATGCCGCACCTTGTGTTGTACCGGTGAGCAATCGCTAGGTGGCAGGTGGCAAGGAGCGCTATGACGCTAACTTCTGATTCAAACAATCTATCTAGAGCGAAAAGTAATAGTCTGAAGGGCCCCTGAGGGGACTTCTGAGAGAGATCTATGCAGGTGTAGTGTAGGTACACAACCATTTTAAAATAATTACAATTGTGAATGTTGTGTGTTAGTTAATTTTGTAGAATAAACAGACGTTGATTCTACAACGTGACTTGCGTGTGACAGTACAAAATTAGAGTCGGCACTGAATGTTTATTTAAAGCAGATTTTAATTTAGTGTTGATTGAAACACATGGTTCAGGTGACCTGCGGGCTGATCCCGCTGATTCCCGCTCGTATGCTGTTGTTATACCTACCCGTGGCAGTTGCTGTCGCTTACTACACAAGATAGGTACTTATTAGTCGTGTAGATAATTATTGTGACTGAAAATATAATTATTGATGATGGTCCGCGTAGATTATATTTGACAAAAATTAGGTTAGTATCTTGTAAATCAAATAATATTTCATAAATGTTCGACTTCCCGGGAATTGAACCCGCAATCTGCCCTCAGTGCGGGTGCGCAACCAATTTTCGTGTAAAATGGCTATTTTTCGCTAACTGTAATGAGCCTTGTTTACAACAGTTACATCTTTAATCTAAGCACGAACAATATCACCAATAGGTACTTTAAATGAAACTATGTAATGGAGTTCAATTGTACTTTATTTTTCAATTATTTCATGAGCGAGATGACAATGTTGACATATTGACAATGTTGACGTATCGCTCACATTCTTTGTACTTCTCATGTAATACTTCGTTCCTTACGTTTATATATACCTGTACTGTACTGTAGTACGCCTAGTTTGATTACGAAATAAGTTTTCGAGAACTCAATTCAATTCAATTTATTTAATACTGTGGGTTCACGAGAAACACGTACCTAGTCAATTCAAATACTTAGAACAATTAATTACATTTCAAAGTCACATTACATTCAATCATAAAATAATAATTTAATTTAGCTGCAAAAGCATTGTCAAAAATGTAAGAAGCAAATTAAATTGAAATAAATCAAATTATGTGAATCTCAGATTAAATGTCAATCATCAATTCATCAATCAAGAAAATATTTTTGTCAGCAAAAGCTTCATCTAATCTAAAATAACTCTTATTAATTAATCGACTTTTAATAAATTATTTAAATTTTAGATCTGACATTGATTTAACAATATTTGGTAACATATTGTACCTACAGCTTTATCGAATTACATACAAAACCTTTGGGACTTGTTTTCGGGACAACTATGTTATTTCTTTGTCTTGTATTGTAATCATATTTGAAAATGTGTAAATTGTTTTTGGCATAAATCAAATTTTGGTAGGTAGATAACTCGATAGTCTTTAACTTCTATCTCGCTTACACGTACAAAAACGAATGAAACAAATACAATATTCCGTGAAAAGCCTCTGTCAAATATCTCAATGCCATTCGAAAATTAAAATGAGTATTCTACTGCTGTCAAACTACAAAAATTAGTTCCTCTCTATCCGGTAGAGGCGCTGCAAGGCGCCAAATGTATGGTAGGAGACGAAAACTTTTATCGTCATCGTAAACTAATGCACAACTGTAATTATGGATTCTTCTAGTTTCTGCAATAATGTTAAAAGGCAATATTATGTAAATACTTATTGCATTATTATTTTATTCGATATTATATCAATTTATTCGTTTCTTTATTTAATTTCTATTCGTTATAAAATAATCGGATTTAAATACTCTTTATTAAATTCGATAATTTTATAAATTTATTCGTTTCTTTATTTCATATATTGTTTTTACATTAGACCTCTTTATTTTTGAAGAAGGCGTCTTTGGTATCTTCTTTGTGTCAACCAGACAGCACTAGAAACTGACTGGCTCTAAGCGAGGCACCAGATCCATTACATCCTAATTAATTCTTAGGTATAGTTCCTTACATAAGGTTCCTTACATTAAACATAGATTACAATCGCGTCGACTAACGCAGATCAGGCACGGCAGGTGAACAGACCCTCGTCGGAGCCTCTTCAGCCCTTCCATCACATTCTGTTCCTTGGTCATCTTTGTTCACGGTAACTCTCAATTCGATCCTTCAAAAGGGTCTTCTCATCACAGAGCTCAGGCGTACGTATAAATAAGTATCTTCTTCCTTTATATCTATAAAAGTCCATTTGAAAGTCGAACATATCCGACAGTCAGTCATCGTCAAAAGAAGCTTTGGAAGACTTTATTCTAAATATTTCATTTCGAGAAGAGCAATTTCGTACAGCATCAACGAAATAAGCGTGAAGTCGCGGCGGCGGGGCCCGTCACAGTGCGGCCCGCAGCGCCAGCGGCGGCGGGGCCCGTCACAGCGCAACCCGCAGCGCCAGCGGCGGCGGGGCCCGTCACAGCGCAACCCGCAGCGCCAGCGGCGGCGGGGCCCGTCACAGCGCAACCCGCAGCGCCAGCGGCGGCGGGGCCCGTCACAGCGCGGCCCGCAGCGCCAGCGGCGGCGGGGCCCATCACAGCGCGGCCCGCAGCGCCAGCATCAACGCCAGCGCCAGCGTGGCTCCGCCCCCGCGCAGGCCCGCAGCCCCCGCTAGGATGCTCTTCCCTGAAACAAAGGATCACATCACCTCGCATCTCAGTACTGATTGCACCGTCGTGCGGAGTGCGCCTCGCAGCAGACGGGGGAGTGGGCTACTGCGGGGATGAGAGGACCGCGGCCATGCCTCTGCTCTCGATGGGCAGGTGTTACCGAGGCGAGACCTAGTACAAAGCTCTACTTCGAGGGTGCTACTGATTTGAGAAGTTTTCTTTATCATTTAACGACGACGAAGTTTCTGGTTTACTCGTATAGTTCACAGATGCAGGATAACACTCTTCATCGTCATCATCATCATCAGCCTATGTTAGTCCACTGCTGGACATAGGTACTGATAGAAAACTTTCCTTTTCAATCATGCGGTATGGATGACGAAAAGACTCGACGGACTCGATGGATAACACACATATAAGCAAAAAAAAATTAACTAGTGCTGGGAAAGTATTCCTACGGTACGAAGTAAGACCGATAATGGTATGGCGCTCATAAAGGGAGGCCTATGTCCAGCAGTGGACTAACATAGGCTGATGATGATGATGACGACGACCGATAATCATTATCACTAGAGACCGGATTATATGCAACATATAAGCCCGAAATATTCATGCAAATATGCATGAAAAATGCTAGGAATATGCATGAAAACTAATCAAATGTGTCAAAATATGTAACATGAAATAGTAAAAATAGCAGACTTTAATTCAAAATCATTTACAATTAGTAGACAGATTGTAGTCTTGTGGACGCTTACAATCAGGTAGTGTTCCAAATCTTCTAAGTACGGCCGCATAACTCAGCGTGTCTACTCTCGCTTAGTCACGAAAAGGCCGTTTTCGGACGAATTTTATGACTCGTGACTTTTTAATACATTTTACTTAAAAAACGAGAAACGAAATTTCAATGTCAAACTAAATAAAAAAATTGTTTACTTTCATCATTTCAATATGAACAGGCGATTCAACTTCGCACGAAATTTTTGTTTTCGTTCACTTAGAGTACCGACCGAACAAAACGAATCGAAATTTTGTAATGAAGTAAGACTCCAGTTTACGAAAAACAAAAGACGATGGTGTCAACTTTTAGTAACAGAGCTATACTACGACGTAAGATTTAATTTGTTTATTCATAATCATTGACTGTCTCACCCAGAAATATGGAAATATAGCGGAAATATGCACCATCACAAGATTTTAGGTAAAATATGTAACTACCGATGAAAATGGGATAAATATGCAAATGCATATGCAAATATGCAATTGCATATAATTCGGTCTCTAATTATCACCAATGAAAAATCTGACAATGCCCATAAACAGTAGCATACTTTGAAATACCCTCTAATTAATTAATTTATCATTTATTTGATTCTAACTAATTATTTATATTTTTTACAGTCATGTCTATCTGTCTTTTTTTAACTTTGTATCTTATGGTGTTTCCTATAACGAAGTACATAATGTGTGTTATTATTGTTAAAATAAGTTAATAGTAGGTAAGTAGGTACAAGTAATATAAAATGTAACGACATCAAGTGTTACATCGAGTGTACCTGCGATGGAATAAATAAATAAATACAAATACTAATACAATACCAATGAAATATGGTAAGATCACACTGTTATTGTTATTACAGTCAGTGACGAAGACTTAAGGAATAAGATTCGCACTAGAAATTGAACAACTGCATATTCAAGGACCATGTTGTCATAGCTTAATAGATAGTGAGATTTTTCACAATCGGTGGACCTCCAGAGTCCAGGCAGAGACTGCGGGCAGTGAATGCTTTAACGTACATTTTTGAGCCATGTCCCGCAGGCAGCAGCAGTCGCGCAAGCGCGCGTAGTGCGCGCAGCTGGCGGCCAGCGGGCGGCAGCGGCTGGCGCCCAGCAGGCAGGCGTGCGGCAGCCAGGGCAGCGGCTCGGGCAGGAAGCGCCGCTCGCAGCAGCAGTGGTCCGCCAGCACGCCGCCGCCGCGGCAGTACTCGCGCTCCCAGCGCGCGCACGCGCCGCACCCCGGCAGGGACGCCGCCACTGCAACAACCAACCGCAACCATTCACTTCCACTTCCAGGACACCCGCCTCATCTACACGTACTGAACTTGACTGTTACATTTCAGTCATTATCATTGCATTAGCCCGTTTCACATCTAAGAGAGTTGGTTCTAGTGAAGTCTTTAACCGGTACCTTTAGTACACATTTTTTGTATAATTGACTAACGTTCGAAACCCTCGGCACGCGAGTTACAATCGCACTTGACGGATCTTGTTTTATTATGTTTCCCTAGGCGACAATCCAACCCACTACTTCCCGCGTCGCAGGCGAACCTACGCCCGCTCCGCCGGAGGGGCTTAGGTGACTTTAGTTTTGTTGGAGACAGCCGAGTAGTAACCTACTTTCTTGCATAGAAATGTACCATTCCCAGCGTGCATAGCATAGCATATGTTCTAAGCGTGCGGAGATCCGTCTGGTTGCTCGTTGCGCGCGAGTTCTTTCCCTGAACTGAGTGCAGGAACGCTCGCTGTGTAACACGTTACATTACGGCCCGTTACGCCGATCAGTATCCAGCTCGATTGAGGAGGGGCCTCCGCTGCGATGATGTACCTAACCTACCGAGCTTGTTGAAAAGATCCACAACACACAATAAACGGTTAAACTGACCCTTCAGGCGAGGCAACTCTGACACTGATGTCAGAGTTGCCTCGCCTGAAGGCTAAAATAAATGAAGACTGAAAAGTCTCATGTGGGCTGTTCAGATAGACAGGCAAATAAACATTCCTGATCTGTAATGCGAGCAGCGGTCGCGCCGTGAGTGTACCCGCGCACGGGAGCGCACTGCAAGGCATTAGCATTGCATTAGCATTAGCGCTCGCGCCCCCGACGTGACGAGATGTCAGGGGACTGCCCGTGCCTGACCTTGAAACAACCGTAGCTGTTGTCGAACACGAGAATAGTACCATAGGTTTAGTAATAACAATCTATCTATCGCCCGCCACTTAGCTATCTACTTTGAAATTCTCTATCTACCAATATAATTTCGTCAGGAGTCACTCGTGCGTGCTATAGCTCTTTCGAGACGCAGAAAAACCTTCAAAAACTAAGAAATTTCAAAACCGTATCTGATTACGCGAAATGAATCATAAAAACTGAACAAATCTGGTGTCCGGTGAGCCGCGTCCGATAGGTGGGGGACGCGGGGGAGGTGGACCAGGTACTTGCTACCCACAGAGGTAGTTACTACCGATACTAAGGAATTGCTTTGATCGTGTGTAGTTACAGGTACCTACCGCACCGTGCCTTGTGAACCGTGAAGGCTTGTCACTCGGCTTCTCTCGGGTTCTCTTATAGACGAGCTGTACTGTACCTACTGTAGCGTAGGTACCTAGTGCCAGTCATGTTCATGATGTTAGCCTCAGCCCTGCGCTCAGACAATGGCAGGCGCGGAGGCCTCGCCGACTCTGTTCGGGTAATAACATATTATTTTCAAAATTGCCTCTCCGCCGCCCCCTCACGTGCTCTGTCACCGGTCAGTCAGGGACAAAGCGCTACTTTATTCAGTACCAACTGAAGTTAGTTCTCAGTATTCCTTTAGTAAGAAAATCGTTAAAATTATATTAAGTATAGGACACGTACCTACTCGTAAGTAGGCCTACCCGAGTACGTACAACACTGTTACAAAGTAAGTCATCAATGTCATCCATCATCAATAGAGTAATCGCTAAATGCATAGATTGCAATAAAACCATAAACTATCTATTTAATGGTGGGTTTATAGCTCATTTACAATAATAAGTACATGACATGGAAAGTGAAATTTACAATGCATTATAATGTGACTAGTTTATGCCCGCGGCCTCGCACGCGTTGTTTCTGGAAACGTTTAAAGGTGATTTCTATCCCATAGGAACTGATTTATGGTATAAAAAGTAGACTATGTTTGATTTCAGGATTAGAATTACTTGTATGCAAAATTACAGCCCAATCCGTTCAGTGGTTTGGCGTGAAGAGGTAACATCATCCATCTATCCATCCATCCATCCAAACTTTCGCATTTATAATATTAGTGTGATGTGATATGATACATACAGTTAATTAGCTAAATAATAATAATTTGAAAATTAACTTGCCAAAAACAAATATGATACAGTTTGGGACTTATTATAAGCGTAAAAAATTTAATATTTCTATTAACTTTAATAACTATGTAATTAATAACACAGAGATCGTTGAAGTTACCTAATACAGCCACATTCCTAGTAAATGTCTCGATGAGCAATGTAACTGGAAGCACACATCTCAAGCACATCTACCGGTGACAAGTTGGATCGATTAGTTTTCGCAGAGTTCGGGTGTCCACGGACGCAGCCCTGAAACCTTACCACGGCCACACGGGTACCTATGTCTCGTCGACCTTGACGCGGCGTACGGGTTCATTTTGTGGGGAAATTCAACAGATGCAGGTAAGGTCTTTTTCATTTTGAAAAAACGCGTACGAGCCATCTGCGGCGTTTGGAATACGGATAGCTGCAACCCTTGTTTAAGAAATTTTGCCATTGCCCTGCGTGTAGGTACATAAGGGATATGTGCCTGTTTGTGAAACAATACCCTTATTACTGTAAGACTCACGCCGCCGAT
Organism: Eupithecia subumbrata; assembly: GCA_949316285.1. Classification (NCBI taxonomy): domain Eukaryota; kingdom Metazoa; phylum Arthropoda; class Insecta; order Lepidoptera; family Geometridae; genus Eupithecia; species Eupithecia subumbrata. The sequence continues at coordinate 17,967,653 of OX438641.1, read as the reverse complement.
GTGATGCAGAGGCGCACGAGACATAGAGACATTGCAGGCGCTATGTAAAAAAAAAAGAATATACCTAATAATAATAATAATATGTATATACGCTATGAAGTATAAACACAGTAAAACTTGTAACGAAGAATGTCTATCACCAGGCAATAAAATTAAATTAAAAGTGTGGTTAATGTAGAGATGTTTTTACTTACAGGAATATTTTGACTATAATTTTTTTTGACGTTTTTTTACTAACTAACAAATTTTCTTTTTTGTAATAGTAGTTCAATGTTTGATACACACATTTTGAGATGTATAATGCTAGTTATAGTACTAATCTTTGAGATATTACTTTAATGAAGCTTAACATTTTAATTTAGCACGTGTCCACTCTCGGCGAGGCAGAATGTATTGCAGTTACCATTATTATTATATTACATTCTTGCCAATAAATGTGTTGATTTGGTTTGAGTACCTACTGTCTTTAATGTTACGTTTGTAGAGATTACGCCCCACCCGACACCGACACCGACCTACTCACAGATAATATATAGATCAACGTGACTCAATGAGCAGGGTGAGTATGACGTCACTCTTGAAGCTGCACAACACGACACGCACGACACGACATCCAGTATGTCGTGAGTGAGGCGCACCGCACTCACCACACACCGGCATATCCACTGTGTTGTTTTAATATACTGAAGTCGTTTTAGAATCCACTGTAACTATGTATGTAGGCAGATATTAGTCTTATCGGTAAATTATTTAACAGAATCGCACAATGATAGACAATAACAAGAAACCTTCTATGAACTAAACAGGTAATAAATAGGTAGGTACCGACCGACGACGACGGGATCAAATAACGGTCGCCTTCAGTAATTTGTATTCCAGTACAGCCATGCGCTGAGTGCGCTGACGTGCTGAGCAACAATGGCTCGGAAAAGAAATCGTTGCGATGGAGTTTTCTCTTTATATCGGTACACTGTGGGTGTTACTAGTTAAGTAGTTACAGCTGTGTGGTGCCGGCTTACAATTTGCTCTACCCCAACTCTTCCCGCGGGTGTCGAAAGAGGCGACTAAGGGATAGCAACCGTAGCAGGCAGCCCCCTGCAATTCTACCAACGAACCGCGATCCCCAACCCGCATCCCCAGCGTGAGAATTATGGGCACTACCCCCCATGAGATAAAAGTCAATAAGGCGCTTCTCAGGGGGAGGCCTGCGTCCAGCAGTGGACCAATACAGGCTGTTGAGGATTGAGGCTAGGTGTAGGTACACATTTATTGAAGTAAAGTATGATTACTTTTTCCATCTATATTACTCTTAACTTTAACTTACTACTTTCTTTGCTTATTCCATTATGTCGTCGAGTCGAATATATTCGTAGAGCGCGCTACGACTCGCTACGACGCACTACGACACTACGCGCATGCAAAAGATTTCAACGCGCACCCAAACACATAAATGTTTGTTATCTTTGTTGCCGCCGGATTGTAGAATCAGCCCGTTTGTAGAATGGCTAGGCGGATTACAGAACGAACGCTGAATTGATGGGAAAATCTATTTCATTTCATTTGACGAGATGGCTAAGTAACGTTTAGCCATGGATGGACCAGGAACAGGAAACATTTATCAACTCACTCACTTTTGACTCAAAATTACTTAGGTATACTTACATAAGTTTAAGAACTTAGTTATTAAGGTTAAATAAAAAGGTTTATTATTTTTTGCTTTTCAGATTTTTCGGCGGTTTAATTTTGTTGTTAAAAAGTTTTATTTCATAATTTTTTGTTTCTATGCTATACCTAATCTACTAATTACTACCTACATGCTTAGTTTTTGATTTCTTTTAAAATCTTCCTATTATAAGCTACCTATGTTATCTTTTATAAGCTACATTAGCTACCTTCCTTACTTTAGCTATTAACTATTATGTAATCCTACTTTAATAAAATACACAAATATATTATACTCAAAATTCCTTAACAATAAGTCAAGGTGACCTATTGTTAAGGAATTTTAATTATGTATATATGTTATTTACCCTTAGGGTAGGATTTTTTTATTTTCAAATGCATATGGGACCAACTTCAAGGCCCTATCCAATAAAAAAAGAATTATCAAAATTGGACAACTCTGTAAAAAGTTATGCGTGGTCATGCATTACAAGCAGTGAGTGAACAATTAATCATCCCATGTTTTCCTACTCTTAGGGTTGTACTTTTTATTCCAAATTTAAATTGGACCAATTTCGGGGTATACCCATTCAAATAAAAAAAGAATTATCGAAATCGGACTAGTCTGTAAAAAGTTATGCGTGGTCAAACATAAAAAAAATATACGCGTCGACTTGAGCACCTCCTCCGTTTTTCATAGGTTGGAAATCAAAATGTAATTCTTATTTATCTACATATATAAAAATAGATACATAAGATTTTTTAAGGCAATGCATAGTGCATAAGTTTATTATTATATTTAAAACTAGCAGCGACTCGCGGTTTAACCCGCGTAATTCCTGTTCCCGTGGGAATTTCGGGATAAAATATAGCCCATGTGTTATTCCAGACTATAATCTATCTCTGAGCCAAATTTCAACCAGCCAGATCCGTTCAGTAGTTATTGTGTGAAAGAGTAACAAACATCCATCCATCCATAGGTACTTACAAACTTTCGCGTTTATAATAATAGTAGGATATTAGTAGGATGAAACGTTGTAACGTAATCGTTACATACTTACGTTTTTATTTAATTAATAATTTAAAATTCATTACAATTCCGATTCCAATTAAATATTACTCGATTAATAGTATTAGTCGATTATAGACGACGGCCCATAGATAAGTTCGTCAACACGCCGCTAACTTCATGCCGTATCCGCTGCGATTGTCTATGGCCTTGAAATAGGACGTGTCACACTTTTACTGCGCAGGAGACGCACTGAGACGCCATTTTACTCGCTAATTGAATCAATCGTTATTTCATCGTATTTTTTACTTGTATTTAAACTACAACAAAGTGAAAGTTATAAACCCCTGCTGGGTAAGTTTTGCACTGATTTATAATGTAGGCTGTAAACATTCATTCCAATGCTCAAAGAATGACATGGGCTTTCTTTCACCTCGCCATGTCATCTCTTCATTCTGTTCACGGGCTAAGGCTTTTCATTGTAATATTTTATTTCGCTCACATTTCTCTCTGTAATACTTTTAGCAAATTCTCTTTTCATATTGTTTTAAATTCATCTCCCGTTCTGATTGTGACTTCCACGGCATCATGAACACTTAGTGCTTCTGCTTTTTGTGCTGCCGTGGGAGCCCGTCACCCTACTAGGCCTGGCTGTAATGCCTAGCTTTATGCGCATTCCAGGGTTCAAAGTCCACCCTAGGGCAGTCTTCGTCTCCGGCCGGACTTCTCACGAGCTGCCCCCCTTTTGGACCTGGAACTCCACGCTCGCACACACCTTTCGCCGTCGGGTCCCTGCTACACCCGCGACGCACTAAAAGGAGAGTACGGTGGAAGAGGAAAGGCAAGAAGAAGACCCTCAAATCATAACCTAGTAGAATCAGCCTTCTGTAGGACAAAGAACCCACTCGCTAGCCCCTCTGGCCGAGTTAGTTTTATTTTAAATTATTTAAATGACATTATAGCCCTTCAGGCTCCCTTGTTTTCATTATTAATTAAATTTGTATTTCTTCACACGTGTTTTTTAATTTTTGTACAGTACGCAGCTAGGTTCTGTACCCCCCCGGGTTTCTTAAAAACCGGAAATTTAAAAACCGGATTTTCTTTAAAAAACCGGGACACTGGCGCCCTTTATCCGTGGTTAATACAGCTGATTCTACTTGGTTCTTCTTTTTGTTTTTTTTCTTTTGTTTATGCATGTTGGTGGTAGTCTTATGTAAAACGTATCTTTTTTTGGTTTTCAATCATAAACTACTGAGGTGTACGTAAGTACTTAGATTGTATTTTGCTAATTGTAATAACATTTGTAAACTCTAGTCATTTTACATTATTTACAAAATTGTTCATTTTAATTTTAACTTTTTACACGCTTGTTTTTTTTGTTGTTTTTGTTGATTGTTCTTGTACAGTACCGAGCAGTACACATCAGTAGTTTCTTTTTTCGTTGATTTTGCATTATTTTTTTTGTTTTCACTGTTCATCTCATCAAAACCATACGTTCATTCATTTATTTTGTAACAGAACGGCGAGCTTTAGTTTTATTCAGTGCACTACTTATCCAACAGGTCAGTTTATTTCTCACTGCTATACCATGTTGCCCGTTAAGTTTTTGTCTCTCCAAAAATCGGAGTTAGATTATGAGGTTCGCATACGAGGCGCTACTCCAGCATCTTCTGTTGAGGAGTTACGCAAACAGATAGTCAAGTTAGGGGCTGAACATCCTTCAGAACACATTTTAGAATCTCCACTTGATATAAGGCAGGATATTAAAGGTTGTTTAGATGTTCTGACGAAAATTCAAACTAATTTGGATGTAGAAGATCCTAGTGCTTCCTCGCTCATGCGAACACAAAATATGCTCAATCACTTATATAACCGTATTGAGAGGATAGACCGTGGCGATGAATATAAGAAAGAGTTTGACGATATAGTCGCGGCATATAAAGGTTTCTCGCTCAAGTGTTCTGCCCTGCAAAATAAATCTCCATCTAGTGCTTCTTCAAGCGTAAACACTGCCTCTTCCGAGACCGTACGCAGTGCATCGGATACGCAGCAGACTGTGATCAACGTGACTTGTGATCGCGCTTCCTCCGAACTATCTCGCTTAAAATACAATGGCAAGTCATGCGTGCGTTCTTTTATACAGCGTGTTGACGAATTTATGGAGGCTCGTAACATTCCTTCTTCAAAAGTCCTAAGCTACGCCTCTGAAATATTTCAAGGTGATGCCCTTCATTGGTATCGTGCGGCGAAAGATAGGGTTAACTCTTGGACTGAATTAGCAATCTTGCTTAAAGAAGATTTCGGCCAAACTGATTACGACTATAGGTTGGTTTCAGAGATCCGTGCTCGTACTCAAGGGGAAAGTGAAAACATCACTATATACCTCTCCATAATGAAAGGTATGTTTTCGCGCTTGTCTAAACCCATACCAGAGGCGGATCAATTGGAAATTCTCCTCCATAATATCAGGCCCTGCTATGCCAGCACCCTAGCCTCAGCTGCCCAGATTTCTAGCATCGACGAATTGCGTACATTATGCAGGAATTTTGAAGCTATTCAAGCACGCCTCTCTCAATTTCAGGAGCCGCCTAAGGTTACTTCTGGTACTCTTGCACCGGAGTTTGCATACAATGCTGATAAGGGCTCGTCTAAATCTAATAACTATAGTAACAATCATAATAGATATAATAATAATAGGAATCACAATAATAAAGATCAGAATCAAACAAATATAAATGCAGTCGCCACCTCTAAAAAAGAACCTTATTGTCCAAGGTGTCGCACTAACTCGCACCATTTGCGCCAATGCAAGGCTCCGCGCGATATCGTGTGCTTTAAATGTGGGAAGAAGGACGTTAAAACTCCTGATTGCCCTGACTGTCGTAAGAAGAAGTCTTCTACGCCAAAAAACGAGTAGATCAGAATTGTAGCTATTTTGATAAGCAAGACTGGGAATCTTGGCTTAATTTTATACGAACCTTTAGCTCTTCATATAAAATTTCTACAATTCTGGACTCTAAACCGTCAAACGATTCTCGTCCCTATGTAAATATCAAAATCAATAATATTGATGCCTGTGGCTTACTTGATTCTGGTGCTGCAGTCACTGTTTTAGGAAATAATTTCCATAAACACCTTGTCGATTGCACTTTGCATACAAATGATCGCATTAATATGGTAGCTGCTGGTGGTCAATCTCTAAATAGTATTGGTTATATCAATATTTCGATTTCGTTCCAGGACCAATTGCACATTCTCCGAGCTTATGTTGTTCCCGAGGTTGAAACGCCGGTTATTCTGGGCGTAGACTTTTGGCGAGCTTTTGAAATTTGTCCTAAATATTTGAACTCTATTAAAATGACCACAACTTCGTTGGCAGATCTGAATTGTAATACTGATGCGACGTTTATTCAGTCTTATGACAATTTGATTGACTCTCAAAAAGCTATAGCTGACAATATAATCGCTCAGTTTAAATCAATTTCAACAGAAGAGAAGGGTTTAGGTAGGACTGATTTAATTTGCCATCGCATCGATACTGGAGACACGCTTCCAATCCGACAACGCTACTATAGGATGTCTCCTGAGAAACAACGCATTTTGGTTGATCAGGTTGATGAAATGTTGTCTCTTGATGTAATAGAGCCTTGTGAGAGTGCGTGGTCCTCTCCCGTCATCATTGTTACTAAAAAGGATGGAAGTCCTAGGTTCTGCCTCGATAGTCGCAAGCTTAACGCGGTTACGAAACGAGATTCCTATAATTTGCCTTATGTCTCTGAAATTTTGGATAGTCTTCGTGACGCTAAATACTTGTCAAGCATTGATTTGTCTAAGGCATTCTGGCAAGTCCCTATCGCACCTGAAGATCGAGATAAAACTGCTTTCTATGTACAAGGTAGAGGATTATACCGTTTTAAAACTACCGCTTTCGGCCTTACCAACGCTCCGGCGACTCAGCAACGTCTGGTTGATTTGCTTTTTACTGACAGAGAGTATAAAACTTTCGCTTATTTGGACGATATTGTTATCGTTAGTTCAACTTTCGAAGAACACGTCTCTCGTTTGTTGCGTCTCTTGGATAGGTTGAAGCAAGCTAATTTAACCGTTAATCTTGGTAAATGCCAATTCTTTCGCAGCGAGCTAAAATACCTCGGTTATGTTATTGATGCCCATGGTCTGCGTACAGACCCTAATAAGGTGGAGGCTATTCTCAACTTTCCAACTCCTACTAACAGAAAAGAATTAAAACGCTTTCTCGGCACCGCCACGTGGTACCGACGTTTTGTTCCCAATTTTAGTACTGTAGCTGGTCCACTAAATAAACTAACTGCAAGTGGTAAAAAAGCACCTCCTTTCCAATGGACACCTGAAGCTGACATATCATTTAACGCATTAAAGGAATCCCTAATTTCTGCGCCGGTACTTTCTTGCCCAGATTATTCCAAACCTTTTGAGGTCCATGCGGACGCTAGTAATTATGGTGTTGGCGCTATGTTGACGCAGACAATAGAAGGTAAAGAACATCCCGTGGCTTATATGAGCAGATCGTTTAACAATGCTGAGAAAAACTATAGTATCACCGAGAGGGAGACTCTCGCTGTGCTGACTGCTATAGAACATTGGCGTTGTTACCTTGAAAACGGTCATACTTTTACAGTGTACACTGACCATTCTGCGTTGAAGTGGTTTTTATCTTTGGAAAATCCAACTGGTCGACTAGCTCGTTGGGGAGTACGTTTGTCATCATTCAATTTTGATATCAAACATCGTCGTGGAGTTGATCACGTCATCCCTGATGCTTTATCGCGATCTTTTCCCACTGCTGCCATTTCTCTTGCCAATTCCTTTGTCAATACCAACGATGAATGGTACAAAAATATTTACAATGGTTGTCTTAACGCCCCAAGTCAGTATCCAAATTTTTGCATCAAGAATAATTCTTTGTTCAGGCTGTCTAAATCTAAATCTAATCTAACTTCAGAATTTGCTTGGAAAGAAGTAGTCCCTAGTGAATTTCGCGATTGTATCATTACAGAGAATCATTCGGAACCTACAGCCGGACATCTTGGCATCTTTAAAACATACCGGCGGTTGTCACTGACACACTACTGGCCGGGCATGCATCAGGATGTTGTCAAGTTTGTTAGCGCTTGTTCTGTTTGTTCTTCTTACAAGCCGCAAAATCACACTACTCTTGGCCAAATGGGTCGTCCCAAACAATGTTCAAGACCATTTCAAATGATCTCTATTGACTTTGTTGGTCCTTTACCCGCCACTCGTAAGCAAAACACTTTTATGCTTGTTGTAACTTGTTGTTTTTCGAAATACTGTCACATATTTCCCATGCGTCGTGCTACTTCAGATGGCGTCGTCAAAGTTTTAGAAGAATCAATTTTTCTTGTACATGGTGTTCCTCAAACAGTTTTTCTTGATAATGGAAGTCAGTTCATTAGTTCTACAACTGAATCTTTGTTTAAAAAATATAAAATCCCAAATATTTACTTTACTCCAAAATATACACCACAGATTAACACCGTTGAACGTTATAATAAAACTATCGTTACTAGTCTGTCCTCATTTGTAGAAAATGACCATCGGACATGGGACACTTTTATCCCGAAGGTACAGTTTGCGATTAACAGCTCCGTAAACGAAGCCACTGGTTACACTCCGGCTTTTCTTGTTTATGGTAGAGAGCTTGTTTTGTGTGGATCGCACTATACTGACAATGACTTAGGTGATGAGGTTCTCTTCCTTCCGCGTGATATCTACGCCGAAAATCGTGGATGTCTTTCGGCTGTATTTGATGATGTGCAGGCGTCATTGTGGCAGGCACATGTAAAAAATACAGCACATTATAACTTACGCAGGAAGCATGCAGAGTTTAACGTTGGTGATGTTGTCTATAAACGTACTTTTATTTTGAGCGATAAAGATAAATATTTTAGCAAAAAGTTAGCTCCCAAATTTATAAAATGCCGTATTACTGAGAAACGGTCTCCCTTAGTATATGTCTTAGAGGATATGTCAGGCAAGGATATTGGAGCTTGGCATATCAAAGATCTAAAATTAAATAGTAATAAAGTTTAACGTATCTTATCTGTTTGTTCTTCGGTAATGTTACGTTCCCCGTTTTTTTTTGTTTAACATCTTAGCTGCAAGCATTGGTTATCCTAGATAAATAAAGGATGCCCTGTTTTTTGGAAGGTTGCGCCAAAACTTTCTGTTGTCTTGGTGTTGTTTGATAGGTAAGAATGTTTGTGTTACGAAAGGTAGTATGAATGGTTTAATGAATGTGGAGTGTCAGTAGTTAGTAGTCAGATTTTGCATTCCTAGAGCAAAATCTTTGCCTACAAGAGGGGGTAATGTAACGTAATCGTTACATACTTACGTTTTTATTTAATTAATAATTTAAAATTCATTACAATTCCGATTCCAATTAAATATTACTCGATTAATAGTATTAGTCGATTATAGACGACGGCCCATAGATAAGTTCGTCAACACGCCGCTAACTTCATGCCGTATCCGCTGCGATTGTCTATGGCCTTGAAATAGGACGTGTCACACTTTTACTGCGCAGGAGACGCACTGAGACGCCATTTTACTCGCTAATTGAATCAATCGTTATTTCATCGTATTTTTTACTTGTATTTAAACTACAACAAAGTGAAAGTTATAAACCCCTGCTGGGTAAGTTTTGCACTGATTTATAATGTAGGCTGTAAACATTCATTCCAATGCTCAAAGAATGACATGGGCTTTCTTTCACCTCGCCATGTCATCTCTTCATTCTGTTCACGGGCTAAGGCTTTTCATTGTAATATTTTATTTCGCTCACATTTCTCTCTGTAATACTTTTAGCAAATTCTCTTTTCATATTGTTTTAAATTCATCTCCCGTTCTGATTGTGACTTCCACGGCATCATGAACACTTAGTGCTTCTGCTTTTTGTGCTGCCGTGGGAGCCCGTCACCCTACTAGGCCTGGCTGTAATGCCTAGCTTTATGCGCATTCCAGGGTTCAAAGTCCACCCTAGGGCAGTCTTCGTCTCCGGCCGGACTTCTCACGAGCTGCCCCCCTTTTGGACCTGGAACTCCACGCTCGCACACACCTTTCGCCGTCGGGTCCCTGCTACACCCGCGACGCACTAAAAGGAGAGTACGGTGGAAGAGGAAAGGCAAGAAGAAGACCCTCAAATCATAACCTAGTAGAATCAGCCTTCTGTAGGACAAAGAACCCACTCGCTAGCCCCTCTGGCCGAGTTAGTTTTATTTTAAATTATTTAAATGACATTATAGCCCTTCAGGCTCCCTTGTTTTCATTATTAATTAAATTTGTATTTCTTCACACGTGTTTTTTAATTTTTGTACAGTACGCAGCTAGGTTCTGTACCCCCCCGGGTTTCTTAAAAACCGGAAATTTAAAAACCGGATTTTCTTTAAAAAACCGGGACAACGTGCCGTTTCGTAATCCGCCTAGTCATTCTACAATCGGGCTGACTGTACGACCCGGCGCCGGCGGCGGCGGCGACATAGCCACAGATCGCATTATACGCTGTAATGTAAACCTACAGTTCAGTTGTAGAATGAGATCTATCGGAGAGTGAGTGAGCACTGGAGCCAGAACAAACCTGGGGCATCATCACAATCGGCCTAAACATGATTGACAGAGCATCAGTATGGCTGGGAGCCAGGCAGAGTGACACCTCCACCGAAGCGGGCTGCGGCAGGCAGAGGTGCCACTGCATCACCGCTATTTTTTATGTTTTATTTATTAAGTTTTGGTTTTTTTTTGTTTTGACCACTTGAAACCAAAACAAAAGACGTGGTCAAAAGAATATTGGGCTTAAAATGGAAATGGGCAGGACACATTCAAAGGCTAAAACCAAATAGATGGCCATACATAGTCACAAACTGGACACCACTTGACCAAAAAAGGAAAAAAGGGAGACCTTTCAAAAGATGGAATGACGACATCATAAAAGTGGCAGGAAAAATGTGGCCACGTAAAGCCAGAGACCGAAACTACTGGAGATCCTTGGAGGAGGCGTACACCGCCGTAGGCGGTCCATATCAAGAAGAATGACGATAACACAAAATTATAAATACGCATGACTATTTTCTTTGTAATCAATACTTTTATAACATTTTTAAAATTTTAAAATTATGTGATATGGAATAAAGCTCTTTTTATTTTATTTTATTTTTTTATTTTATTTATTTATTAAGTATTGGTAGATTATAGTAAATTTTTAATAAGTAGACATTATAACTTCTTCAATGTGTTTCTCTGTGTACATAATTATTGCGCTTCAGCATAGCTGTAATGTTACATTATGAAAATAGTAAAACTATTAAACTATTATCACAGGCGGTAGGTACTTCCCGGGGCGACAGGTGGAGTGGAGGTACTCATGAGGTGGAGCCGCTGCTTCATCAATCATCATCTACCGTGACTCGGCACAACGCGACAAGAAACTACTGAAAGCCTACACATTCAGTTTCACAAACAACTTGGAGACGGGAATTGCTCTAGCACTCTGATGACCTTTCGTAGACCTTGGATTGTAATCGGGAAAGCACGTTTACTGAATGAATGGAACCAACGGTTGTACTAGGAGCCTAACTTAGGGATTCCTGTAACGGACAGAGATAAACGTTAAAGGAAGATGACTTTGGACAGGACAGAACAGGACAGTATGCAGACATCCTCATACTATGAGGATGTCGACTTAGAGAGACCCTATGAGGCTCATAGGGTCTCTCTAAATCGACAGACGAGCTGCGATGTTGCTGAACGACGACCGTCGCCCTTTTATGATTAATCTTATAATCTATGAGCCAGAGATATATCTTATGGTAGGTAATGTGAGCGCTCATATACGCAATATCTAATTGAAAGAGTTTAATGTAGACATATGTGATAATCTGAGTCAACAATTGCTCGCGACGCCAATTAGTGCCGCTTGTGACGTCACGCGTTCATCTGAGAAGCCACGCAAATATATTGTGACTGACTTACGAGCAGCGAGCACAAGGACGCGGTGAGCTCAGCGCGTCCACTGATGACTTACCAGCAGCGTGCACAAGGACGCCGTGAGCTCAGCGCGTCCACTGATGACTTACCAGCAGCGTGCACAAGGACGCCGTGAGCTCAGCGCGTTCACTAATGACTTACCAGCAGCGTGCACAAGGACGCCGTGAGCTCAGCGCGTCCACTGATGACTTACCAGCAGCGTGCACAAGGACGCCGTGAGCTCAGCGCGTCCACTGATGACTTACCAGCAGCGTGCACAAGGACGCCGTGAGCTCAGCGCGTCCACTGATGACTTACCAGCAGCGTGCACAAGGACGCCGTGAGCTCAGTGCGTCCACTGATGACTTACCAGCAGCGTGCACAAGGACGCCGTGAGCTCAGCGCGTCCACTGATGACTTACCAGCAGCGTGCACAAGGACGCCGTGAGCTCAGCGCGTCCACTGATGACTTACCAGCAGCGTGCACAAGGACGCGTTGAGCTCAGCGCGTCCACTGATGACTTACCAGCAGCGTGCACAAGGACGCCGTGAGCTCAGCGCGTCCACTGATTACTTACCAGCAGCGTGCACAAGGATGCCGAGAGCTCAGCGTGTCCACTGATGACTTACCAGCAGCGTGCACAAGGATGCCGAGAGCTCAGCGTGTCCACTGATGACATACCAGCAGCGTGCACAAGGATGCCGAGAGCTCAGCGTGTCAACTGATGACTTACCAGCAGCGTGCACAAGGATGCCGAGAGCTCAGCGTGTCCACTGATGACTTACTAGCAGCGTGCACAAGGATGCCGAGAACTCAGCGTGTCCACTGATGACTTACCAGCAGCGTGCACAAGGATGCCGAGAGCTCAGCGTGTCCACTGATGACTTACCAGCAGCGTGCACAAGGACGCGGTGAGCTCAGCGCGTCCACTGATTACTTACCAGCAGCGTGCACAAGGATGCCGAGAGCTCAGCGTGTCCACTGATGACTTACCAGCAGCGTGCACAAGGATGCCGAGAGCTCAGCGTGTCCACTGATGACTTACCAGCAGCGTGCACAAGGATGCCGAGAGTTCAGCGTGTCCCCTGATGACTTACCAGCAGCGTGCACAAGGATGCCGAGAGCTCAGCGTGTCCACTGATGACTTACCAGCAGCGTGCACAAGGACGCGGTGAGCTCAGCGCGTCCACTGATGACTTACCAGCAGCGTGCACAAGGACGCCGTGAGATCAGCGCTCACGGCGCCGGCGTCCTCAGTCTCTAAGTCTAAGTGGATGATGATGAAGAGAGAGATCTCTAGAACGTTAGAAGTTGTTACGTTGCTTTTATTTTTTTTACAAATATTAATTTCCGTAACTCACTCCACTCGTTTGCAAGTGTAGCAAACACCCACAACGCCTGTGTTCACTCTAACCCTACAATGCATACACGTACAATATGCATACACTCTAACCCTACGACATAATATGCTGTGCGTGTGCGTGCTACTGCACCTACCACTAAGAGGCACCTGCCGCCTCAGCACAGCTTGGAGTGCCTAAACTGTATTAGTGAGGAGAACATTGTGGTCTAACTAAAATAAACCAGCTTATAAACATATTTGTAACAAAAACAGCAAATAAATAAATGAGAAGCTCACCATCAGACAGCTTCAAGAGCTGCGCCGCCCTCCGCGCGTCGGCGGTGGAGACCTCGTGCTCCACGTAGTAGTCCTGGTCCTGGCGGTGGGAGCTGTCAGCGTCGGCGGCTGCCAGCGCGGACCGGTCGGCGGCCGCCAGCGCGGACTGGTTGCCGCGCGTCGCTGGCCCGGTGCCCACGGCGCGGTGCACCGCGGCCGTGCGGACCTGCACCGCAACGCAACGTCTATCACTCTATGTGACTCTACTCATTTCTTTTGAAACTACGACTAAAACTGAACGTGGCCGTTCACCAGCTTGCCTAGCATCATCCTCAACCAATGCTAGTTCACCGCTTGACAGGCCTCTCCTATTCTATCTATAAGTGAAAACACTTCAGCTTTAGTTATATCAATAATGTTTCTGCTCAGTTAAGTAGTAGAAGCTGTTTGTTTTACATGTTTATGAATTAAATAATTGACATCTGTAAGTGGTATCGCATCTGTAGTGTTTCACGTTTAAGTTTGGTGAAATGGATCGTAGCAGTTTTCTGGCAGTAGTGAGGCAGTGTACGAAACTCACCAGCACCTCGGGCACCCGGAACACGAGCTCGGGGCGGGCGGCGCCTCCGCCCAGCAGCAGCACGAGCCACGCCCACAGCAGCAACCCGTCCCTCATCCCTCCACAGCGCGCTGGAAACACGACAACATTTCTTTCAGACGTCTTAGGATTTAGACCCGAATGTTATTATCTGTGCGTTTGGTCAGTTCTATTCTATCAACTATCCGGTGTTAGATATAAGTGATGTGGTTTGATGCGCCTGTTTCATATCACAAAGGTGGACAAGCGTGCAGCCTGCCTGAGGGCAGGCGGCTACCGCGGCCTCTGGACGCCTGGAACGCCTTCACTTCAAGTAGACTAACAGCTACCTACTCACTTCAATCACATCACAAGTACATCCATAAATATAATAATGTACGCACTAATCTTCGAACCCGCTAACGTTATTATTATTTGGCCTTGCTATGGAATCAAACTCGTAACCATCAGTCGCCGGCAGCTGCGCCAACACCACGTCAGATAAGGAGCGAACATTATTGAAAACGCTACTATTATACACTAGTAAGTACCACAGTAGGTTCCTAGCGATTTTACAACCGCAACTGCGGGAAGATGGATATGTCTAGAATAGATGGAGCCTCTAGGATGAAAGCTACAGAATGGTATGTAATGTAGGGCATCACGCAGTACCTACACTACATGGACCACTAGCCGCGGCGTGCAACTATGCGACTCACCATATTGAATGTGGTGACTCATGCGTGGGTAGAGTTCTTACACGCTATAGCCACTTGTTTGACGAATTGATAAAGTACCTTCCAACTGGAAAAAAATTTGTTTCGAAACACCTAATGTTAGAAAAACAGCTTACCTCCAAAACAAATGCTATATTTCAAAATTATTTACAGCTTTTCCATTTATTGAATTTAATTTTATTAATTTATTTGTATTCAGTTAGCAGTGTCATAGAAATGTTTGTATTGGTCATCCTTATGTTTAAATGGTTCCCAAGTATTATTTGACCTGTAACTTAAAAAACTTTTCAATCGCTCTCCAGAATCTTCTTTGATTACGAGATCGGTCTACGAGATGAGCCCTCGTTTTTATCCACACGTTTACAACAGTGCTAAGAGCAGTTTCACAATAAAACTCAAGGACGTACTCTACTAAAATGTTCTGGATTGATTTATGCGAGTGTCTAAAACCAACCTCTATCAAACTGTAAATAAAAATAAATAAAACGTCAAGTGCGAGTCGGATTAAGGATTCCGTATATTTTAGTAAAACCTATTTTCTTGCCAAATATCATGATTCAACGGGAAGTAGGCATAGGTTATAGGTTTTATAGTACATGGCGAGGATCAACGAAATTTTATTTATGCGAATAAACTACAAATTTACGATTTTCGGAATTTTCCGTTTATTTGTGATATAACCTTGCTTCTTGCAAATTTGATGATTCTAAATCAACGGAAAGTACCCTTATAGGATTTGGTCCATACTGTCCATAGCCAGAATCAAAACTATTTTTTTGTGAATAAACGTTTTTTGCCTTTACTTGTGCTAACTACAATTTCGTGTTTTCGGATTTTTTCCATTAGGTACTTGTGTTATATTATAAGACCTTGTTTCTTACCAAACTTCCAAAAACTTCAAACTTAGTGAGCTATTTTCAGTAGACATGATTATAAAATTGAGTTCGTCTTCTTTCCTTTCATAGTCTATCATTTATATCCCCTACCTTCCCAAATCAATCAATCAATTCATGCAAGATAAATATAAATTATATTCCAGGTTTATTCATTCAGATTCGTAGAGCGTGCTACGACGCTACGTCGTCGCCGCGCCGCCGCCGCCGCGCGCCATCGTGTACTCCTATGCATTCCCCATACTGGTGTAACGGTCCAGATTATGCTGGTTCATTCAATTTGCAAATATAGAAACATTTAACACTTTCTGATATAACTTGTAACACTGAAGGAATAAAACCTTCTTAAATCTTGTTCAGCAAAATACAATATTTGAATTTGATTACTCTAGGAAAACAAAAGGGGTTTGATTAGAGAGGTGACAGTCGGGTCGGGGTAGAAAAAGGAGTCGGAGGGCTTTGGGGTTTTTGCGAGATTTTCCAGAAATTGTGAGAAATGGTGTGCCTGATTGAGAGAATGATGGGTCGACCTAGTACATATGATGAACGGCTTCAGAATGGATCGGATTTTAGCGTTGAGATCCTTCGGACCAGCGAGGATTTCGGAGAGAGCATTCTATCGTTCCGGAGAGTGAGGATTCAGGTTACGTAAACACACTACTTACTTCTATCGTTTCTCTACGTTGTAGACGGATGGTGTTACATCCCAGAGCTGGCTAATCTAAATTCTTATTATGTTTATCAAGCACATCCAGTAGTCCCTGGATGTGTATTAAATTTTAACAAGCAGACTTGGGAGACCATTTACGTTCCAAGTCTGTGGAATTGTCTTCCGTTAAAATGGTTCTCTCTGCAAGCGTCATCCCGATTGTAGAAGAACTGAGGGTTTATTATGTCTATTGATTAGATCTACGGTTAGCCTGGAGTGTGGTTCCACCCCGTTTACAGAAGCAGCAGCTTCTAGGTAGGTATAGGTATAGGTTGAGGTAGGATAGCTGTAGGAGAGGTAGGTAGGTGTATTTGGGTCGCTTTAGACCATTCCCCGTAAAACTCTACTGAGTTAGCGTCTTTCAATCGCTTTGCCCTTAAATGTCTGGTTACACTGAGTACGGGCCAGGCGATAGTCTTCTACTTTCGACTGACCCCGAGGCGCTGAATGTGATTCTGAATGGGAGCCCTTAATAACAGGAAGCTTTGGTCTGGACCTGCACAGGCCAAAGCAAAGTTCTCTGGTAACCGCACAGTGGAGGCATTGTAACCGAAATCATAAAATGATCCATTTATTATCATAATCTATACTTAAATCTACTTCTTCACCTAATTATCTTTACCTTGAATGCCCGGGATTGAATTCTAATCTTACTACGTAATCTAAGCTGTTTCAGAGAGAGAGAAAGTTAGGTTTAACCGACCATGAAAAAGGCTGGTTATGCTGTACCAGAATTGAAGAATCGATGTTTTCAAGTAAGTTGAAGAGTTAGTTCGTTTGTCTAAAGCTCCTAAAAGAATCTGAGTTACTACTACACAACGTTCGCGTCCTTCCGCTAGCTAGACGATCATTGGCCACTTTAAATGATAATTTTATTGCAAAAATTACTGTAAAATATACAAATCTAACTATAATAATCAATATTGAACAGGTAGGGTATGTTACGATGGTTTGGAGTGTTACAATTTGGTGCCGTAGTGACCAGGATGATAGAATAATCTAAAAATAACAATAAAAATATTAATAAAAAATTAAAATGATACCTAATATGGCTGGCAGAGTATTGTATAAAATGACCTAATAAAATTATGTTAGGTTAAGGTAGATTTAGTTGTCAAGTGGACTTTTGCACAAATTGCTACATGTGAAGATACGTGGTGCGGGTTCGACTCTCGCACAATTTGCTATATGGAAAGATACGAGGTGCGGGTTCGATTCTCGCACAATTTGCTGCATGTGAAATGGAGAGGAGCTCAAGACAAACGAAGCAATAAAATACATAGGGATCTAAGCTTATCCAGCAGTAGTAGAAGGATAGTTAAAAATCGACAAGTTGAGGGGTCGTTTAAAATATATTTAATTTCGTTATTCTTCAATTAACTTAATTTGACTTAATGTCTAACACTCGTGTAGTGTAGGTGGTGTTGATGATGATGAAGCAGGTGGTGTTGATGATGATGAAGCAGGCAGAGCAGTGAACAACGTTCTCCAAACAGCATCTGAAATAAATAAGAAATTAGGTTATTTTGTCAGGGTCTACGAGCTAAGAGTTTGGAAGAGCTCGTTTTGCATTGATAAGCTGAAATTCTTCAACCTCCTCAACCTCAACAGCCTGTATTGGTCCACTGCTGGACGCGGGCTTCCCTCTGATAACACCTTGTTGTATTTTATCTCATGGGGGGTAGTGCTCATAATCCCCACGCTGGGCATGCGAGTTGGGAATTGCAGTTTGGTGATGGAATTGTTCTGCAGGGGGCGCTACTGCTCGCCCGGTGGATGTCCCTTAGTCGCCTCTTACGACACCTAAGCCAGCACCACACAGATAAGCTGCCATTATATACATCTTATTTAAAGAAGTAATAATAGTTGCCTGGAAGAAATCACTTCGAAGTGATAAGGCCGACCATTGGAAGAAATTAATGTTTTTTTATTTTAGTTGGAAGTATATACCTTGCTTCCTTAGTAGGGGTTTTCAAATAGCCTGTATAACAGGGTCTCCATTTACATGGACAAGAGGAGTTGGTAGAACATTATATATCCATATTCATATAGGTAGCCACAGATTTAGAAGGTGGACTGACTGATGTATCTGCATTCCAATTTCAGCAGGATAATCTGAAAAAGAGGAATTGTCAGTGTGCATTGTACGTGGGAAGATGCAGGATCATCGACTACACAGAGGGAAGGCTTTTTCTTTATTCATATCTGGGATCTCAGGTAAGTGATTTCAGCTGGTTAATATGGAGGCATCAGAGGTGCAGTATTGATGATTAAAGAGAATCAGGACTGAATGCAGGGCAGTTGTCTGAACCAGACGTGGGATTCGAGGACATTATGTCTATGGATAGCTGATTAGAAATATTTTAAGACTTGAACCTAATTAAATGTACTTACTTGGTTTTTCCTTGGAGTAACGGGATACTGTATCAAGCGGCTAGTTAGGCGATTGGCACATTCACTGCCACTGCTAGCTTTATGTTACTGGATGAAGCAAAGGAGAAACGGGATACTGTATCAAGCGGCTAGCTAGGTGATTGGCATATCCACTGCCAACTTCGTGTTACTGGATGAAATAATGGAGATACGGGGTACTGTATTGAGCGTCTAGGTGTTTGACTTAATCATTGCTAGTTTCGACGAAGGGATCCAACAGAAGCGCGTAGCTGGAAGAAGCGTTGCAGTTGGACGCCGTGTGTCTTGGATTATGAAAGCGTAAGATTTCGTAGGGGTCGTAAGTATTATTTCTGAAATAAATAATAAGAAAATATGTAAACAATCATACGAGTTTGGCACTTCTTGTCATTTCCTGTCATTTATGGTAATCAAAAGGACCAGACAGGGATTTGGTTAGTCTACATTGAAATGTCAGAGGTTACCAATAAGTTTTACTCTGCTAACGGATCGGCTATGGTTTGATAATATAAACATTGGAAACTTGTGTAGATTTGATAGAAAATGGTGTTTATACTCACGATTAAGCTAGGGTTATCCAATTGTCCATTCGTTTTGCCGGTACAGCAACTTCTTGCCGGTATAGGTAGGTACAGCAACAGCTTCTTGCACGAGGATGAAAAACGAAATACTTTCAAACATAGGCATCCCGCATGGAATTGGTGTATTTATCACGAGGATTGTAAACAACCATTAGTAACTGTTCTGATGAACATAAATAACTTGTCGAATGGAAGAATTCTTGTATTTTCTTGAAAAACATTTGTTTACATTCAAAAAGTCTAATGTCTTGTCAAGGCGCCAACGTCAAATCACTTCAACTTCTTTTATAATGGCGTTGCTTGCTTTTCGCTACGACTCTGCCAGTCTCAGTAAATGTCACATCGCAGGTAGAATGTTACGTTATAAGGGCGATTTACACGAGGCAGAGTAACGGACGCGTTTTGACGCTCGGGGTCGTTAAAATATTAAAACATTTAAATAAACTAAATTTAAAACTAAAATTCAAGCATAGCATTGATCGTTTACAAATAAAAAAGAAAATGTTTAAAATAAACTAAATTAATAATTAAAATTAAAGCGTAGCGTTGTTCGTTAACAAGGTAAAAATTAAACAATCGTTATCAAATAAAATAAATACAACGGTTAAAAAAAAAAAAAAAAAGTGAATTTAAAACTTAAAATAAAGCATAGCGTTAATCGGTTAAAAATTAAAACAGTTTGTTAATAATATAGATAATTAACTGAAATAACGCGCGGGAAAAATATCGGTGTAAATTGACGGGCCAATGTCGGGACGGGGCCTTATTTTATTTAGGATTTTCTCCTTATTTGTTTATTTTTGGCTTTGCATCATGGTTTGACATAACTCTGCCTTATTAGGCCCATAGGTTCATAGACTCAGGGTTGGTCTACATTCTGTTCAACCAACAAGTCGGTCTAATTTCGCTCGTCCAAGGTGTCTACCTTACTACGTGTTCATAGACTTGAGGTATTAGGTCTGTAATTCTTACCGACCAACAAGTTGGTCCATTTTCTTCCGTTCAAAATTGGTTTGAACATAACTTACTTATCTGTCAATCTTTGACAATGCAGGAAGATGTTTTACCACCGGGAAAATTGAGATAGAAACTGGATGTTCTAAAAATATGAAATCGCAATTTAGCTCACAAATTAATTATCCGAATTGTATTATTAGTCTCTGTGTCACAGATTCAAGTGCGGGATGACTACGGGGCAAGTGTGACTGATGTGTCTGAGGGGGTTTGTAAGAAGATGGAGGGATTGTTAGACATAGCTTGTAGTAGTAAGTTTGTATGAAGATTAGTATCTGTAAAATCGGAGTGCAGTTGCCCATGTAAGTTACCTCAGTTCTAAATCTGGGACGGTTCATTGAGGCTTAAATCACATGCGCATCACAAGTAGGTTCTATAAAGGAATAATTCTGGAGTTAGGATACTAAGATCATATCAGATTACATTGGAGAATCTGAGATCTGAATTGCAGCTTGGACTGACTTTATAGAACCTCAAACTCAACCCAATAGGCCAGATCTGAGCACACTTGACAAACTCCAGGTTTAGAATGGGAGTAAAGCCTTTGTCTGGGGTTCTGGGGTAAATTAAGATTGCGTTATCGGTCGGTTTATTATACAGTTAACGACTAATTGATCTGGCTTCAGTTGAGTTATGTGTGAGGTCTGGAATCCTATCATAAGTTTACTGTTGTTCTACTAGAGATGACATGATTCACGACCATGTTCCAGGAGCAATTGTTTTTATTCTGTGAAGCGTTGATAATGCAATAAGATTTAACTTGACAATTAGATTATGAATGTGGCGCTGGACCATATTGATTGTTTTAAACCTGGTTTAAATACACAAAACATTAAAATGTATGTGATTATAAGTTTCAATAAATTAAGAGATTAATAATTGCAATATTTAATAATATTAAATTGAAAAATGATTATAGTTTGCAAATTATTAGAAATATTAGGAAATCCTTACTTCTTTGGAAATGCTTAAGGATTTGGGGTCGATGTAACGGTCCAGATTATGCTGGTTCATTCAATTTGCAAATATAGAAACATTTAACACTTTCTGATATAACTTGTAACACTGAAGGAATAAAACCTTCTTAAATCTTGTTCAGCAAAATACAATATTTGAATTTGATTACTCTAGGAAAACAAAAGGGGTTTGATTAGAGAGGTGACAGTCGGGTCGGGGTAGAAAAAGGAGTCGGAGGGCTTTGGGGTTTTTGCGAGATTTTCCAGAAATTGTGAGAAATGGTGTGCCTGATTGAGAGAATGATGGGTCGACCTAGTACATATGATGAACGGCTTCAGAATGGATCGGATTTTAGCGTTGAGATCCTTCGGACCAGCGAGGATTTCGGAGAGAGCATTCTATCGTTCCGGAGAGTGAGGATTCAGGTTACGTAAACACACTACTTACTTCTATCGTTTCTCTACGTTGTAGACGGATGGTGTTACATCCCAGAGCTGGCTAATCTAAATTCTTATTATGTTTATCAAGCACATCCAGTAGTCCCTGGATGTGTATTAAATTTTAACAAGCAGACTTGGGAGACCATTTACGTTCCAAGTCTGTGGAATTGTCTTCCGTTAAAATGGTTCTCTCTGCAAGCGTCATCCCGATTGTAGAAGAACTGAGGGTTTATTATGTCTATTGATTAGATCTACGGTTAGCCTGGAGTGTGGTTCCACCCCGTTTACAGAAGCAGCAGCTTCTAGGTAGGTATAGGTATAGGTTGAGGTAGGATAGCTGTAGGAGAGGTAGGTAGGTGTATTTGGGTCGCTTTAGACCATTCCCCGTAAAACTCTACTGAGTTAGCGTCTTTCAATCGCTTTGCCCTTAAATGTCTGGTTACACTGAGTACGGGCCAGGCGATAGTCTTCTACTTTCGACTGACCCCGAGGCGCTGAATGTGATTCTGAATGGGAGCCCTTAATAACAGGAAGCTTTGGTCTGGACCTGCACAGGCCAAAGCAAAGTTCTCTGGTAACCGCACAGTGGAGGCATTGTAACCGAAATCATAAAATGATCCATTTATTATCATAATCTATACTTAAATCTACTTCTTCACCTAATTATCTTTACCTTGAATGCCCGGGATTGAATTCTAATCTTACTACGTAATCTAAGCTGTTTCAGAGAGAGAGAAAGTTAGGTTTAACCGACCATGAAAAAGGCTGGTTATGCTGTACCAGAATTGAAGAATCGATGTTTTCAAGTAAGTTGAAGAGTTAGTTCGTTTGTCTAAAGCTCCTAAAAGAATCTGAGTTACTACTACACAACGTTCGCGTCCTTCCGCTAGCTAGACGATCATTGGCCACTTTAAATGATAATTTTATTGCAAAAATTACTGTAAAATATACAAATCTAACTATAATAATCAATATTGAACAGGTAGGGTATGTTACGATGGTTTGGAGTGTTACACTGGGACGAATTGATAGAGAGCGACGGGGGTGGGGAAGGAACACATTATAATTGTCAGATAAAATAAGAAAAGCTCACCCTCTCTTTATAGAGTTTTGTGATTTAAAACAAGTTCCGTAACAAAGTGACGAACTTGTCAAGTATCGCGCGAATGTTCTTCGTGCATGTGTCCTCGTGATACTTTAATTTTCTGGGCAAATACATAGATAAGTTTCGTCTTGCCCCCTATCGTGCATAGCCCCTGATCCGGGGTCAACGACCCACTACCCCATCCGAAGGGTCCTCGTGCTCCAGCCAGGTGTGCGATTACGATAAAATATCCCATTCAACGGATCGCCATCCGGGGAGACTGGGTATTAACAATTTCGGTTTCCATCACACGGTACAAAAACAAATACATACAATATTCTGGCTGGATTGAGCCGACCGACAACGAAGCTGCCAGCGTCATAATATCACAAATGTTCAACTCAATTGTAATGTTTTTTGTTTTATTTATTTGTTAATACCTACTTGAGTTACTTATCTTTAAAATTCATCCTTATGTTACTCACACTAGACCTTGTTTTGCTCGACTTATTTTTATTACTGCAATGTGCCTATTTACTGTTTGAAACTTTGAGTCAGAATTACTGTTATCGAGCAAAAAAAGTCAAGTGTGAGTGATACGACGTAAGACATCACCGTCGTCGGTCGGCGTCGCCTGCCAGAAAGTTGTGTGTATTTTTTTAGTTCCATATTGGAAACTCAAATGTCCAGTCTCCCCGGATGGCCCATTCAATGGGAATGGGAGATCTTAGCGTAATCGTACGGCAGGTGTCCGTCACCGTCCTAAGTAGGTCACTACGCAGTGAGCTTGCATCTTATAATGCGTAGTAGCTTAATTTCTCTAATGCTACGGCTTCACCTGCGCGCTGCGTTAGCGTTGACGCTGGTGTAAAGTCCAGCCTCCTAATACAGGTGTTTTATACTTAAAAGGAGGTCTCGAACACTGAACAATGTATTAAGTAATTTAAGAGAACAATAATAAATATTTTGATTTTTTTTAATTAAGGCGCTAGAAATGCACGTTGGCTACATTTACGTAACAACAACGCCGTCAAGAGGTAATTCCTAGTGAAGTAACGCGTTAACAGCACAACAACGGTTTTTGTATTTATTTGGTAGATTTTTGTACCTATTTGTTTAGATGGATACGGTAGTATCACATTTAGGTTTTTTTTCTTTTTAAATTTTTTCTTACGTCACAGGAAATGATAAAGACTGGATTATACGCCGTCACGTATAACTAACTGCTCATGGCGTCATTCGCATTAAACGGAAAAGTTGCCTTCAAGAATCCTCGCCGGTATTGCCGACAGTCTACTCCATACGGTACGGATTTTTTAAGTATGTCAATCCATTGATGGGGCTAGTGCGGATTGTCCGATGTCGGCCTGTGAACGCGCACCCTAACGTTTCAACAACTACTAACGTTAGAGCTATATAATGCCGTGCCTTACCACACCGTAATCGCCCTCCTGAGCTTATCGCTTAGTGTCTAATGCCATTAGTAACGCCGTTAATAAATGAACACCTTAAAATCTAGGCCACACCGTTACGCCCTAATTAACGAGCTAATTTACGCGTTAGGACGCAGGCGGAGCAGTAGCATAAGAGCCTCTAAGTAGGTAGGTACTCGATGACTTTGTATCATTGTATCAGTGAGCCAGTAGGTACTTACCTAAGTTGAATATAGGTTAGCTGTAAAAGGGTAAATTGCACGGTAGAGTGGGTACAATAGAGCGAAGTAGCACACAAGGTGTTCTATAGGAGCTGTCTCAGTCGTCCGCGTCCGCGCAACGAACAACAACAGGCGACGCACACAGAAGCGCTTCCGGACAGCTGTCTGCTGTCTATGTATGTCCATTGCCTATAGGCTATCTATCACACCTACTTTACACTCTTATAGGTACTTACCTATCTATTCTATAAGTACTCGCGGGGGTAAGCTTGATGCAAGTTACCTTAACTACCGTAAGCACCTCAGTTTATAAATAACATCAAAATCATTGTGCTAAGGGCCCAATAAATAATTTACTTAATAAAATTAATCTATCACAATAAGTACATAAATGTACAAAAACTCAGGTAAAATTTAATATAAATTAGAATTAAAAGAAAGGATACGAATAAATTACTTGCTTCAACACACACTTATTATAGGTGAGCCGTTTAAAAGACCTATTATGATGAAGGAAAGACCATACAAAATAGAGATTCGCTATGCCAGCTAAGGTTGGTTAATTTGTGAAGTTATGAGATGTTTTTAAAGTTTGTTCTGAAAGTATTCACATTATTTAGATTTTGAAGAGGAGTAGGTGGAACATTATTCCAATACTTGGTGGCGGCATAGCAAAAGCTGCCTCTGAAGGCTGCGGTTCTATGACATAGAACCGCAGCCTTCAGAGGCAGCTCTGGTAGAATACTCTTACATAAATCTGTTCTACTTTTTGGTGTTATGAAGATCCGTAAGCCAGTAATAGGTATAGGTAGGTACCTAGTACCTACCTATACCCATTACTGGCTTATTATTACTGGTAGGTACCTACCTATACCTATTACTGGCTTACGGCTCTTCATAACACCAAAAAGTAGAACAGATTTATGTAAGAGCATTCTACCATTCATTTTCAGGAGTTTTGAAGCGTTTAAGAATGGTGTAAGTAACATGTGCTCAAGGGGCAATAAAAAAACTAAATCTAGTGCAGGCGTTATGAACTCGCTGAAAGAGTATTTCGGCCCCCTTTAATATTTCCTTATTGAAACGCTCAAAGTTTTAGGAAGTGGTTGAAATTGTAGGTAATATAATAATAGAGCAAGCGATTAAATGAACAAAAGTAGGTACCTAAGTTACCGTGGTCAGCGATTTAAATTAAAAGCTACATTTGTGTTCGCCTACGTGACGTGACGTGACGTGACGTGTCCGGACGAAAACACTTGATTCGTCAAATGACCGGTAAGTAGTAAGTAGGTACTTAACACTTACCTTGTGATTGAAGGATGCATAATTGGATGCAAACAAGGACATCCTCCTCACCAGAATGGGCCGAGTGCTAAATTTCCGACGCTTATACTTAGGTAAGTCCAAATTATACGTCCTATGTATGTCCTATGGATACGGTGGATACCTACCTACTCCATTAATTACCAGTCATTTAAGTACCTATGTAGTAGGTACCCTACCCATAACCAAAGCTCTGGTTAGCTTGAGGCTAGGCAATGCTGTGTGAATTTTCCAGCATTAGGTATTACCTACCTTACCTACTATAATATTTGATATTATGGATCATTTGAGCTACCTGTAGATTCTTTGCAACAGTCTGCAGTTAGCTCAATTGTTTGATTGGAAATAGTAGTTCTAATTTGTTTCTAATTGTCTTTGTCACTAAAAGCTATGCTTTATATTAAATTTTTTTATTGCGACCATATTGTACATATTATGGTATTAAATATATTCCGTCTCAAATATAGACCCGGCTAAGGCACAGCAAGATAAGTACCTACTAAGTACTAAATAATAACGCTAGTTAGTTTAAGGTTTATGTTTAGCTTTGTAAGTCAACTACAAAATCTTAAAGATTTTTTGACAAACACTAAGGGGTAGAGTAGGTAGGTAAACCTATCATCTCACTTTTGTCAAAACTTATTAAACTTTTCACAGTTAAAACATCAAGTGGTCATGGCGCGTGTCTAAACTTTGGAAGCCAGCGCAGCGGCGCGGGGAGACGGCGCACGCGCAGCAGGCTGAGCTGTAGATATAGTTACCCGATTAATGCGTTAGATTCAAATTCAAACTAATTTAACTTCAAGTGTAAGCATAATGCAAGTTAAGTAAGTAGGTACTACTAGCTAGACGATCATCGTCGACCTCGTTAATTAGCACACAATGCGCGCGCGTCACTCAATAGGTAGGTTTATGGAGGAAAAACTATCCTCAGGCAACCGAGCGGCTTTCTCACGACTTGTTGCAGTTTATACTTATACTTTATCCATCGAGCTTGTAGATTTTTCGTAAACAAACGTAATCAGCTGATTTTTAGGGTTATCACCATGAAATGACACAGGCCTAACGTAATTCCTATGATTTCACCCATAGATTCCGTTAGATTTGTTACTTTTTTCAATCTTTACTTCATATCTATGCAATATCTAGTTGTAGCAATTTACAAATCGTCATTATTTGGTCAAAAACGAAGATTCAAATGACCAGATATTTTTATCTTTTGTTAAAGTGCCAACCCTAACGAATCTTAGTTTTGACGTCATGGGATGCAAACAATTGGTATTTTTTGAACTATGCTTCCCAATTTAGGATAGCACTATGACCATACTTATTTCCTATACAGAGCAGTATTTTATTTTTAGCCGGATTATTGAAGAACGAATGGAACGTAAACTCAACACTGAGCGAGTGCTGCCAGCTGGTCTTAGCTACCCTATTGAGTGTAGTTTTAGGGCGCTTTAGGGTGTGTTCCCATTTTTTTTTGTGACGATAGATAGTCGTGCAGTTTAAAGCATCGTGGCTTGTAAACACGTTGTCCCAAAACTCCACGTCAAGACGGAAACAAGTGACAGGCCAAGTCAGGGTATTTATCACAAGAAATTTAAAAAAAATCTAAGTGACCTATTTGTAAAGAAAAGGTAAATATAAAAAAAATGGAGATCGTCTACAACCTGTGATGGTCTTTTAACCTTGTTTACTGCATTTTTTTTCAATTTTTATTTTTAATCTGAATTCTGAGTAAATTGTTCTTCAGTAAATTGTTGCAATGAGAGAAAAAATATGAAGTACTTTTAGTTTTTTATTATTAAATATGAAATAATATGATATATAAATATAATTGAAATCCTAAAAATGGCTAAACAAAAAAATCTAAATATTATCATAGACCCAGGAAGAATCTAAGAAATCAATGATGCTTAGAAAATATGGTCAATGTAAAGACATAAAATTAAGAACGTCTATTTACTAATGGGCCTGGGCCTGAAACGCCTTCCTTCCAATGGAACCTCATTGACAAATAATAATCTAGCTAATCTAAATCTTCCACACTATTGATTTATGAATTGAACTCTACCAGTAAAAATCGTTTCATTTTTACATTTACAAGATTATTTCTTGGATTATGTTTTTTTTTATTTAACAATGATTTGAACAATGCTTTCTTCAAGACCGAAGGGTGAGACTTGAGAATTTTCAGCAAAACCAGTGTAAAATTACAAAAATATGTAAATCTACGTACGTAAAATTATGTGTGTAAAGTATGCGGATAATAATGTAGCCACTGCTGTCACTGCACCCTGCTTGGGCACCATTGTGTCATATACTTTACCTAGATACTAATGCCACAGTATAAATAATAATATACAGTAGGCCTTTGATATCGCGGAACCTGCCGACAAGTGACGCGACCAGGTAATCAGGCCAGGGTTGTCACCATGCTAGCACAATGCTAGTGTTAAATGAAAACTTTTAATTATTAATTATAAGGAAACATCATCATAAATAAAACATTATGATTTTATTTTTGGTGATTTTTCAAATGCCTCGCCCCTTGCCCCCCGCACGATTGCCCTGTCTAAATGGCTTCGTCGAACAACTGTATGCATAAGTTGGCTGTGCTAATACTTACAAATCTACAGAATTATTACAATAAAATTTGAATGAATGAACGAATGATAACATAACTTTATTTTCCCCGTTTTTCTGACAGAGTGGGTAACACTACCCACGATCGCTATTTTATTTCCTTACTTGACTTTCTTGCTTTGTTGTGGTTAGTTCAAGTAATTCTCTCCTTTTGTGCTCTCTGCTTACGTTACGTTGTTTTCGTTGAGTTTATCGTTGTTTCTTGAGTTTTTGTTATTGTTGAGTGTTACTGTTGAGTTTTTGTTGTTTGTTACGTTTGTTGTTTTGATACAATGAGCAATGAACCTGGCCCGAGTTCGTTGAAGCTCTTTGCTTCGCCCAAGAAGAAGCGTCAAAAGAAAACGCCTCTCAGTTCTGCAGAGAAGCTCACGATTATTAATATTTATAAACTGGTGGAAGAAACTTGGCCTCGAGACCAATTTCCCTATAAGCAGGAGATGGTGAAAAGGACTGCCGATACCGCTGGAGTTGGCGTCAGTACGGTGTGGAAAGTCCTGAAAGGCTATTCTACTGAGCATCGCGTTCAGTCACCAGCACCTCTACCTCCAAGAGTAGCCAAAATTGACAAACTCTTGGACTTTGAACTAAGTGCCATACGAAGAAAAGTGCATGAATTCTTCTTCAGAAATGAAATCCCCACACTAAACAAAGTGTTAAATTCGGTTAACGAAGATGATGACCTACCAAATTTCAAAAGGAGTACATTTGCAAAGCTTTTAGTAAAGCTAAAAATAAAACACCTGAAAAGATCACGTAACAGCAGTCTCATTGAAAAACATGAAATAGTAAGGTGGAGGCGCAATTATTTGCTAAAAATTGCCAAAATGAGAGAAGAAGGGCGCAAGATATATTATACAGATGAAACATGGTTAAACGAAGGTAATTTACTCTTTGTTTATTATCCTTTTTAGTAAATAATTATATTAAATATCAAACATGTAGTCGTTAAACTGAACTGAACTGAACTTTTGTATGTTATGTTAACATTGTTTCTTGTTTTTGTAGGTCATACGAAAACGAAGGTGTGGCAAGACATGACAATACAGTCAACAAGGCAGGCACACCTGGAAGGCCTTTCTACAGGACTCAAAGGGCCTTCTGGAAAAGGAAAACGCCTAATAATAGTACATATTGGTATGTTATCTGTTGTATTTTCATGAATCAGGATAATTTATTTAAACAATAGCATCAACATATCAAAGAAGTAGCACCATGGTCAAGTATGAATAAGTATAGATTGAGTATTATTATTGCATCTTGTAATATCATTGATATTTTTATGGGTGGTGATGCAATAAGGTCCGTTTTCACCAATAGATAATCGGACAATTAGGCAGCTTTCAGTTAAATGTATCAAAACTTGTGTCAATAACATCAAATCAACTGTTTAAAGTTTAATATTTGTTTTTTTTTTCTAGGAAACGAAGATGGATTTTTGAATGGTGGAAAATTAATATTCGAAAGCAAAAGTGGTGATGGAGATTATCACAAAGAAATGAACGCAGAAGTATTTGAAAAGTGGTTCAAAAAAATTATAGATTTAATTGAGCCAGAATCAGTTATAGTAATGGACAATGCTCCCTATCACTCTCGTCGCCTGGAACGAGTACCAAACATGCAATGGAAAAAAGCTGACATCCAAGATTGGTTAAATAGCAAGGGTATCTCGTTCCAGGACACTATGATAAAAAGGGAGCTTATCGATTTGATAAAACCAATAAAACATAATTACATGGCCTATGCCACTGACACATTCGCAAAAGAAAAAAATATTGAAGTCTTGCGATTGCCCCCCTATCACTGTGAATTAAACCCAATAGAAATGATATGGGGGCAAGTCAAAGGCCATGTTGCAGATAAAAATCAAACATTTAAAATGCATGAATTGAAGATTTTATTAGAAGAATCTATGAATTTGATAACACCTGCAGCATGGCAAAAATGCATAGACCATGTTATACAAGAAGAGAAAAAAATGAGGGAACTGGATGGTATTACAGATAATGTAATTGATCAATTTATCATCCAGGTGTCCGGAGATACATCAAGTAGCTCAGATTCTGACAGTGATGATGATAATTGATTGTTGTCTATCAATAATGTCCCAGAAGAGAGACACATGTATACTAAAGATTGAAAATATAAAATGATGATAATTAAATTAACTAATGATAATGTCCCAGAAGAGAGACACATGTATACTAAAGAGTAAAGACATAAAATGATGATAACTAAATTAACTAATGATGCAACAATAAATTATTCCTATAATTTGCATTTATAGTCTTATTTCATCTCCTTTACCTTGTATTTCCTTTTTAAGGATAGGTAACAATAAAAAGTAGTACTGATTTCACAAGACTACCTTATTTACTTATGCCAACTATTATTCACATTAAATATCACTACCCAGAGACATCTATCAAAGCTCAAAATAGCCGCCATATGAGTATAACTTGGTTTGGTAGGTTATGTACTAATTTGTTCTATTTTAGTTAGGTATGTCATAGGTTTTATAATTATTTCTTTCTTTGCGTCAGTTAGAAATCAAATAAGACCAAATTATGTATATCCTAAATACGCAAACGAAGCCGCAGGCAAGAGCCAACCACATTATTAAAAATGTTTTTCACCCCTGCATCAGCTGATTGAACTGTCAGTGGCTTTGTTATTGAAAATTCTACAAGCTCGATGGATAGAGTATAGTTGCTTCATTTCCCTTGTGTTGGTAGGTACCTACCTACCTGCTTAGTATTATTTTATGATTAGGCAGGTACTGCTTCTACAGGGATGTTCCTTCTTTAAGGTTCGCAGTTCCTCCTAGGTAGAGGTACCTACCTACCTACCTAGGAGGAACTGCGAACGGTTTTGAGCAAACCTTCTCATGTGAATCTACCTATTAACGTTGCGCAAAACATAAATTTTCTCTGTGTTCAACGATTAGGTACCAGGAATTCTAGCAGAAAAGTACGTGTGGGGTACCTATAGGGTAAAACACTCAGTAGTCAGCCTTTTAGTGTGGACTCGAATTTGATTTAGTAACTCTATTTTATATATGAAACACTATGAATAAAAACAATCGTTGCTTTCCGAAAGTTTGTTTATTTAATTTACAAAAAAAATTACGTAACATTATATATTTTTAATAGATTCATAGAAAAAAATCATCATTAAACAAATTATGGCACTTTTCACCAGGAGTCAGCCTCGTTTCTCCAGAAGTCAGCCATGTCTTACCCAGTAGTCAGCCTTTCTCTTATTCATGCGTATTTGGCATAGAATTTTAAGTATGATAGGTACCTATATTTATTTTCATATAATATGTCCCAGCGAATAATATCTGTGTCGCTAGTCAATTCCCTTTCAAAGTTTGTGCATCTTATTCTGTTTATTGTATATTATCGTATTTTTCTGCCTCTTTTTACTATATTTGGAATAAAATTTCTTCAGAAATAATATAAATACCAACATAATGAAATTCTAAAACAAATGATTTTCATGCTAATATAATAAAACGTCAAGTGCGAGTCGGACTCGCGTACTAAGGCTTCCGTAAGACCTTGTGTCTTGCCAAATTATCATGATGGGGAAGGATTTTTTCTTTTATTTGTGCTATAAGACCTTGCTCCCTCCCAAATTTTATGATTCTACGTCAACGGAAGTACCCGTATAAATTTTAATTGAAGTATAGGTTTTGGTCCATGGCGATATCAAATGTTTTTTTTTTTGTGAATTAACGACAAATTTACTGTTTTCTTATTTTTTTGGAATTTTTCCTTAACTTGTGCTAAAAAGCCTTGCTCCTTGCCAAATTTCATAATTCTAGGTGTGCGGGTAGTACCCTATAGGTTTTGGTCCATGGCGAGCATTGAAAAGTAATTTTTTTAGTGAATAAATTAGAAATTTATGGTTTTCGGATTTTTCCCTTTACTTGCGCTATAAGACCTAGGTTGCGCACCAAATTTCATGATTCTACGTCTTCGGGAAGTAGGAACCTACCCTATAGGTTTTGTGTGGATGTGATACCCTTGGAAATTTCAAAATTTTCGGGCAAAAACGGCTGTAACTTCTGATTGCGTTGACTTATAAGTTTTATTTATATCGCGGCTCCAAGAGGTTACGGACTTGAGTTTTTGACGTAAATTTCAACTCGATACGTCCACGCGTTTCTGAGAAATGAGGGTTGACAGACGGACAGACAGACAGACTGACTACTGGATTTGTAGACCCATTCTCGGTCGGCCCCTGACATTTGTATGCAGCTGACTACTTCTAAAATACACTTTTCGTCGTATAAGAGCTAAGCCAAATATAAGGAGCAAAATTGGTATTATTCGCTCCGTTAATTTCAACTAGGTACCTACACAAGAGAATTTCGAAAAACCAGTATTCAACCACCTAAATTACAACTTAATAAACAAATAAAATGCATTTTATTACAAACATTTTATTGTAACACAGTATAACAATCCACCACAAATTACAACAAATACACACAAAAACTTACCGAAAACTTGAACGCGTTTTAAAAATTGTCGCAAATTAAAAAGTGACGCATCTAGCTCGTCAACCTGACAAGCTATTGGTTCGAAGGTGTGCTTATTAGCCAATAATGAGACATGGATCCGATTGAAAGTTATTTTACAGGTGTAATCAAACAACACTATATAAATTGAAATAATGTCTGTAAAGGCTGAGTACTGGTGAGGGGCTGACTACCGGGTGTTTTACCCGAACTACTACTAAAACGCCACGGTTATATTCAAAGGTGATTTACCTACTTAGGAATTGTAGAGCAATAGAGCATACCTACAGCATATTGATGACATCAAGTTTTCACTTTTGAAGTTAGGTACCTACTATTAAGTAGCACTTTACTTTTAGGTGCCTAGGTCTGTTTTAATTTTTATAGGAAAGTAATCAATTAGTAAACCCTTCAAAAAGTAACTTTGATGTGGATGCGTGCGTCTCTTTACAAGTACGTCGCACATTGGTCGTCGTCACGTCGCCGTCGCGTCGTCGTCGGTGGGACAAATCTGTGACACCCAGTGTTTTATAGCGAGTGTTTCTGCGAGCCAAGATGAAGACGACCCCTCTCGTCGGCAACAAAAGGACCTTCCTTATGTATAATTAAATTAGGTTGCTTGTTTTTGTTGATTCCTCGATTAAAACAAACTATAATATTTTTCCAACATTGCAATCTATATATATAAAAGAAAGTCGTGTTAGTTACACTATTTATAACTCAAGAACGGCTGAACCGATTTGGCTGAAAATTGGTGGGGAGGCAGCTTAGAACCAGGAGACGGACATAGGCTATGTTTTATCCCGGAATTACCACGGGAACGGGAACTACGCAGGCGAAGCCGCGGGCAGCAGCTAGTTATTATTATAACTTAACACAATGGAGACTTACAGTAGGTACCTAGGTATTCAGGCAGCCGCAAAGCACGGTTGTTGCATCGATGTCGCACAGCACAGCACTTTACAACATGTTGCACCGTTCACCGGAGACCGTTAGTGGCTGGGTCGTTGTTGTGCCGCCGCGCCGCGTCGCGTCGTCATCGAGACGGATACGAGAGGGGCATGACACGCATGCGCCCGCCGACGGACCCGCGGACACTGCCGCTGTCTGCCGGCCACGGGGCGGCGGCGGCGGCACCGGCGGCGGCGGCGCGGCGGCACCGGCGGCGGCGGCGAGGTTGGCGAGGGCGACGACGCCGCGACACACTCACCACTACCAAGCACTCTGATCCGTCAAGTGCGAGTGTATCTCGCGCGCCGAGGGTTTTGAACGTTTGTCAACAAATATGTACCATAATTCTTTCCATCCAAAGGTTGCCTGGAAGAGATCGCTTCTTAGCGATAAGGCCGCCCATTGTACTTGTGCCTTATTTCATGTCTTTTTTATTGTATTTTTGTTGGTGTACAATAAAGTATTTTTGTATTGTATTGTATTGTATTGTAAAAGTACCGGTTAGACTTCGCAATTTAACGAATACCTAAGAATAGTAGGTACCAACCTACATTTCAAATGGATCTCTCTGCATGCTTCGGTTAAATGGGTGGTTCGGTTAACCTTTTGGTGGGTAATGGTAAATTTTTCGACATTTTTCGAAATATTTCAATAAGTATGAAAGTTACAGAAATTTGAAAAACTGGTTTGAAATGTCCAAATCGATACCTTTCATCTCGGTGGGGTAGCCCCCCTTGTGAAAATTATTCCTTTTTGACCATTTTTCAAAGTGTTCTTTTTTCAAACTTCTCTATATTTTTCCTGTAAAATATAGATCCATGTCTAATAAACGCTCCATACATTTTACATGGATCGCTCTGCAATCTTCGGAGATAGGGGGGGGGGAATGGGTATTTTTTCGACTTTTTTCGAATTATTTTAAAAAGTATGAAACCTACAAAAATTTCAATAAATATTTTGAAATGTTCAAAATGATACCTTTCATTTGATACCCCATATGACTCTCTAGGTATCTTTTAAAATTTCGGCATCACAATTTGTATGGAAAATATTCATTTTCATTTTTTATTTATTTTCATTCTTTTTCTCTATATCTGTTCAGGCGCACGAAATGTAATAGTATTTTCAATTTCAAGTTCATAGCTGCAGTAGTTTTTGAGTTATTAAGGAGGGAAAAAAGGACAGACAAAGCGAGACCATAAGGGTTTTGAAGATCGAAGATTGGTTTCAAAGGGGTAAGGGTAGGGTAAGGGTTTTGAAACCAATCTTCGATCTTCAAAACCCTAAAAAGGCGAAACATTAGGGGGTAGGTAGGTAATCGTTAAATAGACACGCATGCAAGCGAGCACCAGCCAAGCAGCTACCTACCTGTGAGTTTTCCTTCCGAATGCATTATACGGGTTAGGTTACATCTACACTGCATACCTACTAGGTACCAACTAGGTAGTTGGAATTTTTAAGCATTTCCCAAGCATTTCCCAAACCAAGTGGAGTAGGGGATTTAATTTGCAGGTACCTACATAATAACGCGCGGAATTAGTTTTGATCCCGATTGACCGCTGACCGCGGAACTCGACCTAAAAGCGTTGATGAAATCTTGACCTAGTTCTATTAAATTATACCTACAGTATGTTCAAGCCACGCGCATCGCGCCTATGCTTTTAAAAAGTAAATGAGTAATTCTCAAATAAATTGTACGTAACGAAAATGTTGTATCGAAGTTGTTGTAACGAAATTGTAAATAAGTAACGAAAATGTAATTATTAAGCTGCATTTACACTGTGAACTACTATCAGAATCAGTCTATTTATATATATTTACTACTTGAAAACGGCTTGACCGATTTGGATAATTTTTTGATATCGAATCCGACGGCGGCCTTACCGACGAATCAAAATACCCCTGCAGCATGCACATTCACAGGGCAAGGCGATGCAGGACTCTTAACTTCTTTTCCACATGATGTAGTTTTACGTTTATTTGTTTTTTTTTTCTTTATTTAAATTGGTATAATTTTATTGCTTCAATATGAAGTGTAGGTACCTACGCAATTGTCGACGGAAAAATTTAGTGTTCACACTTAAGGCTTGGTAGGCCAGCAGAGGCCGCATTTTTGTTATTTTTTAAATCATCTGAGACTTAGACAACAGCAGACAACAGTGTTTAAAATTCTGAAAAAAAGATATATATTAAGGATCTAGTCTAGTCAAAGTCGCATTTAGTTACAAGATCTAATGTACTTCACTCGATAGAAAATAATCCCAAAGTTACCCCTTTTTCTAACGTTTTTACAATACTGTGTTTATTCAATAATAATGACTAGAGAACTACTGATATCACACTTTTTTTGTACTCAACTAAGGACACTTATTATTTCTATACAAATTCGCAGAGTTTGACTTGATATAATGATTTTCTTCATCATCATGTTTAAATAACTACAAAAAACACGAGTGCGGCAGCTTGGCAGGCGCGCGTTTTCCCTTACGCCTACTGCTGCAGGAATACCTGGCCTTAAGTAGATTATTATAATTATATTAGCGAATTTCTATTATAAACTTTCTGTAGGTATCTATTTTAATTTCTATTGTATTAAGTTAAGCTGATGGCAATCCGAATTAAATAATAAATAAATGGTCAACATCAAACAGCGTAGTACTTACCCTTCCACCTCAACCTCAACAGTCTGTGTTGGTCAACTGCTGGAACTGAACCGCTGGAATTCTAAGTCAGCATTTTTTTATATAAGTACTTAATTTAAGATAATTTATAATAGGTACTTAATGCTTATATTTTTTGACCTGTAATGTACTTATTCCATTATAAAATAAATGAACTGAACTGAATCGAGCGACTCGTTTAGACTTAAGGTTATTAGGTATTTCCCCTTACTGCCCCATCATATTATTTGTAAATTTACTGATGTTTGTAAAAGATAATTATAAAATGGTCAATATATTTTTAGAGACATACCTACCTATTGCCAATAACAAACCAAACACATATTGCCAGCAATAAACAAAGAAGTAAAGTCATCTGGAAAAAACTATTCTCACTCCGTGATCAAATAATTAACCTTAGAACCAGAGAGCTATGTGAATCTAACAAACACTAACAAATAGCTTTCTTTTTTAAACGCGCTTCTATCAGAATATTTTACTAAAGTATATCTATTCCAATCCAACGCTCGGCCCTCGTCAGAATCAGAGGTGCGATTACGGTGTAGAATCTATCGGCATTACGGCTCAAACGTTGGCAGTTGAAACGTTCGGGTGCGAGTTCACAGGCCGGCATCGGACAATCCGCTGACAAGTGCGTACACTGATCGGCAATCTGAATGACGTCAATCGCATTAAATGGAAAAGTTGCCTTCAAGAATCCTCGCCGGCATTGCCGACAGTACGCTCCGTGCGGCACGGATTTTTTATGTCAATCCATTGCTGGGGCTAGTGCGGATTGTCCGATGCCGGCCTGTGAACGCGCTCCCGAATGTGTCAACTGCTAACGTTTGAGCCGTAATGCCCTAACACACCGTAATCGCCCTTACGCCGCCGCCGCGCGGCCGCCAGCGCGCTTTTCCAAAACGCTTAATGTGCAAGTACTAAAATTAAAAAAACTTATTTAAATTGGACAGAAGCTTTATTCAGATTAAATTTTTAGTATTTAACATAACATACAGACAGACATTCAGATAACAACAAAAGCGGGACTCGGCAAAGGAATGACTCACACGGTCTCATTTAACTAACACCTTATTATACCCTAATCCTAAGATAGAGATAAACACTTAAATATAGACAAAATACTACAGACTTCGCATCAGTCTAAACATTCCATGAAAATCGAAAGTACCTATTTATAAATGATAAATCGGAGCGCTTAGATACATCTAACTAAGCGCTCCGATTTATCATTAAATACCTAAATTAGTCTATTTTTTACTTAACAAAGGACTGCAATTAAAACGGAGTGGTGGATCCGCTTTCGACTCCCTCGCCATATTTATCGACGTCGCCTGCCGGTCAGCGACAGGTTTACGCGACGGCGACACGCGGGTGTGCGTGCGACCATCGACAAGTAGAGTACTAAGTTACCTCAAAGCCGCCGCCGCGCCGCCGCGACGACGCACAGTGTTTCGAGTAGAACAAGCTAGCTGGACAAAAGTCATTGTTTAATTTCGCGGAATTTATTACCTGAGCCCCTAACCAAAACCCCCACTATCCCAATTCCGAGAATTGTTTTGCACTAATGTCAACCACTCGTATACTGATAAGGGAAGTATAAACAAAAGGGTTAAAAAATCACTAATTAGTTGCATTTTTGCGCTTACCGAAGTAACACCTAAATGTCAGTGAGTTTTCGTTTTTTAAAAAATATTTGTGATGGATCTTCAAGTTCAAGGTATGTTCTTTTTAATTATAATTAGTATGTGGATATAATTAGCTCCATGTTTTTTTTAATACCTCAAGTTTAAAGAATTTTGTAAATTTTTGACGATTTTCTATATTTATTGGAGTAGGAAATACTTGTACCCTCTTGTACCCGGGCTAGAAATTGTATATGTCATAGCCATGTCTGTTACCTTTCAAATGATAGTCATTTTAGCTTGCGCACTTGAGTGCAACTTAGTTTTTTTGTCTCTTTTTCAGAATACGAACTCTCCGTTTCAAGAATGGAGTTCTTTGATGAATGGCAGAAACATTCCAAAGAGAACCGTAATAGTAGAATTTATGATTTTCTATCGATGAAATATGATTTTGGAAATATTACCGATGCATCTGCGAGGCAAGTTAACTTGACAATTGGAAGATTATCATCCAAGTTGACAGAAAAATGGGAAAGTTGTGGAAAGCGCCGCGATCGCTTTCTGACTAAGAACTCTGAGTGGTTGGCTGGATATATTACGTTAAAAGTATCCGTCCACCACTCAGCACCATCAGCAACAAGGACTCCACCCTCGACTCCTGGGCGTCCATCAGTGGTCTTCAATGAAGCTAGTGAAAAAACAAAAAGGAGGCGCGTGGACGACCTTCTTCATTCACGGGATGTGAATCAATTGATAGTGGCAGCTGAAATTCTTGTTCACAGTGTAGATATTGTGAAATCGGCTCTTTTACCTATCGGGCAGCTTTCTGAGGAAGCTCAGGAAGCGCGCAATAAAGATTGTAGAAGATTCCGAGACCACAATACTCGAAAAAATTCACGTAATGCCACGAATAGGGATTTACTGAATATGTTACTAATAACATCCGATCCTGTAGTAAATGGTCTGAGAGAAGTACCCAAAAAACCGACAAGTAAGCTTCCTGCTGAGGTTTTAGAATTAATAATAGCCCCTACTGTAAATATAAATTCTAATGTAAGTCTTAGTAGTTTTAGTCAAAATGTTAGCGACATGTCAGACTCTTATACAGAAGATTCTTCAGGAGAAGAATTTAGTGATGTAGAATAAATAAGAGTTGTAAATATTATTGTACTATTAAACTAAGCTTTGTACCCTACTAACTTTGTAATTAGTTGTAAATTATTTGATTTTTTTATTACTTAGTTATTATTATAATCTGCGTGTTATTTAATTAAACAAATATTGTTATAAGGTAGTAACGATCTGCTAATTTTTAACATTTTTAGGTATATTACGATTTTTATATCAGTCTCAATATACGAAACATCAATTATAATTATTATTATTTTTTTACCTTGACCCTACTTTCTTTTATTTGGTTGTTTTGTACTAAAATCGCAGTAAAAGATCATAAAAAAGTCATATGAAGCAAAATACCCCAGTATATAATTTTGTCCAGCTAGCTTGTTCTACTCGAAACACTGTGCGACGGTCAGGTATAGCTTTACGTCGTACGTATAATGTTTAATTCCGACAGGGTAGGTAAAGCTGATTCCGCCTCGATAGAGGTGGCGAGAGCGACGACGACGAGACAGGATCGGTGGACGCCAGCCGTCGTACACGAAAGGCCTCCGTATTACAGAGTGTGCGCAGTGAGAGTTTTTGTTTTCGTTCGTATTCCAAAGTGGGAACGGTTGCGATCGTAGCTTGTTAGTTTTCAGTTTCTTTATTAATTCTGTACAAAGCTAGTGCAGAGGTAGAGAGGTAGAGTAGGTGCACTGGATGCAAACATTACAAAATATTAGTAACGTTAACGTGATCGAGTATCGGTGGGGATAACAAGAACTCGCACTCAACTCTCTGCTCTGGTAAGTGAGTCAGTCCACGTTACCTAGCTACTCTTACAAGATTTAGGCTCCTACAAACGACCTAAACCTATACAACAGGCAGGCACTACCTCGATCATTACAAATTAAGAACAAACAAACCACGGGAACTAACAATTGAACAAAAAAACAATGAAAATATTAAGTAATAATAAGTTTAGTTCGCACTCTGGTACATTCAGAATACCTACATGTTACCTACCTTACCTACTGGGCAATTCATAACAGACTTGAAAGTTATTTATAAAACAGCCTTTTTTAATTCCCTAATAGGTACTAACTAATCATTTTTTAGGTCTATGTAAAGAGTAAATTTAAACATGGATGTTATATAAGCTGTTTGATTTACAAAAAACAACAATTAAATTATTAACAGCGAGACAATGCAGATAGCGTCTCGGGGACGCTTACATTGGCATTGATTGGATCGGTTGAGCTACCACCAGATTGGTTGCAACAGTCTGCACTCTGCAGTGTTACAATTGTAAAAACGAGTTGTAATTTTTCTATTAGGTGTAATTTTGTTGCATAGTAAAGAACTTATTATCTAAAATTAATTATCAAGATTTGAACTATTTCCTAAGTTATTATCTAAGTACCGAATCGAATACATAATTGAAGCCCACATACCAACAGCCAAATAGAATCACTGACGCGACAACATGACTATATTCCTACGACATTGAATGGTGTAGTGTGCAAGTGGTGGAGGGCACAAAGGCGAGCAGGCCAGAAGTCATCTTCAGTCTAGTCAGGTTCAATCTTGGACCTTGTAGTTATATGAAGGAGGTTAGTACTCGGCTCGATAGGACACGTGTGGTACCGGTGCAGCGCTGGCGTAGCGAGCCCCGGCGGGCCCCGCGCCTCGTACCTATTCACACTGGTCGGGGGCCCTTCTTCCCGACTGCGACCGAGGTCCGACTTCAGTACCGTAACCTAGCTTTTTTGTACCCTTTCAGAGAATATAAAGGGTCGTCAGGACGTATACTATGAGGTAACAAGGGGTAGATGGAACCAAGTGCAAAAGCTTGGGGGGCCGCGAAAAAATGAAGGCTGACATTAGATGAGAATTTAACAGCGGGCGCATTTTTATGGCGTTTGATTTGATGGAGAAAAATTACAAATTGCTCCAAAAGTACCTAGGTAAGGTGAGGTTGGGTTAGGTTAGGCATGATTCGGCAAGAGTTCATAGAAAATAATAGTATAACTACTAGCCCGCCAATTTAGAAAATGTTGTGTAGGTAGAACGCAGACAATGTGTATTGAAACCTTGAATTCGCAAATCGGCCGAAGAACCGCGAACATCTCAAAATAGCGTTGCATCTGACATCATCTACAGAATGTAACGAAAGAGTACAAATAACAGGGTCATTGTGATGTATTATGTGTTGCCTCGCCGCGCTTGGAAATTAAAGGAAGTCAACAGAAATGTTTTGCTAACACACTTAAGCTTCATTATTCCGGGGCCCCGGTACCCCGGGGCGCGCGCCCGGGAGCCCCGCCTGCGCCCCTGTATATCACAGGACCTCCAGGGACTCTGGCGCTCATCGATTGCGCATTACCTAACGCATAACCTGCTTACTCCTAGATCAGTCTGTGTTCGTCGTCGAATGGTAAGGTAGATTAGATGCCTCTACTTGAAATGTTAGAGAACGAAACGGGCAGAAACTTGATTGCATTTTATAGGTAGGCTCTTTATGATACCATCACTTATCTGGAATGACCGGGAACCTACGAGTATTTTGGTTCCGTTGCGCGGTGGTTCTAGATAAATGAAGGCTCAGGCTCAGGTATTCGTAAGTACATATGCAGGTACTCGTGCGTGTAACTGTATAATCAGTTCCGTGCTGCCCGTAAGCAAGTCTGCTGATCTCGGCTCGAGGCGAGGAGGCGCGAGGAGGCGCGAGGTGAGCAGTTCGTCTCTAATATTTCAAATAGTCGCAAACATTCTGATAACCCAAAACATGGCATTATCAAAATATATTTTTATTTGTAACTAACCTTACATCACTTACATTTACTTAACTAATTATTACTATTTCCTAAATTATTGCTTCACCTCACTAATTAATATTAAAGTTCTTTATGACTGCAGTTTGAGATAAAGCGAATATTTACAATGATAACAAAACAATGTTTTATTTTTCTTTTCACCGCATTTCGTGATGTTTAGAATCTTAGATGTTTATCGATGATGTTTTAAAGAATAATTCAGAGCTTTTAACTACTTTATGTTATAACTAGTCGTAAGTTAAGGTAACATAACTTATTCGGAACAGAAGCAGAATAGTCGTCTAGCGCGATCTGAATTGGTGTAAGCATTATCTCTTAATAAACTGAAATATAAACATATGTAACACTACAGGGGCCCACGAGCTGGGCAAACGTGCCGTCGTGACGGCGGCGGCGCCAGCTCGGCCAGCACCGGCCAGCAGTTCTGCAGAGCTAGGCGCTGGCGGCGCGCGGCGGCGGCGCCAGGCACTCG
This sequence comes from Eupithecia subumbrata, assembly GCA_949316285.1. Classification (NCBI taxonomy): domain Eukaryota; kingdom Metazoa; phylum Arthropoda; class Insecta; order Lepidoptera; family Geometridae; genus Eupithecia; species Eupithecia subumbrata. Next base: position 17,925,126 of record OX438641.1, on the reverse strand, counting down.
TAGCCGTACTTGAGCAGGTGGTGCACGGCAGGGCGCGCGACCAGCTCGGCCAGCGCCGGCGCCGCCAGCAGCTCCTGCAGCGGCGGCAGCACCAGCTCCAGCGAGGCTCCTGCGGGAAACGCACTCTCTCATTCACGACTCACGTACGTACCCGGGGGACCGCGATCTCTTTCTGGGGACATACTTATATCTGTGGGTGACTCACCGCTGACGTGCAGCAGGTCCAGCAGCCGGAAGAAGCAGCGGTGCTGCAGCTCCTCGCGCGGGTCGGCGTGCTGCGCGTCCCAGGAGTCGCGCAGCACGGCCGCGCACCACACGTCACGCCGCAGCGCCTCGCGCCGCTCCGCCTCCTCCACCAGCTCCACCAGCTCCAGCGCCGCCTTGTACTCGTGCTCCGAGAGTGCGGCCGCCGCGTGCGCCGACACGTACACCTGCACCAGCTCCTCCGGCTCCAGCGGCTCCGCGTCGGCGCCGTCCAGCGCGTGCCCGAGGCGCAGCGCGCGCGGCAGCCTCTCCTGCGCCGCGCACAGCGTCAGGCGCCGCTCCAGCCGCACGCTGAGCGCCGAGCCCTCGCCCCCGCCCCCGCCCGCCGCCAGGCACAGCTTGCCGAGCGAGGCGGCCGTGCGCGCGCGCCGCACCGAGCCGTGCTCCGCGTCCGCCAGGCGGGCCAGTGCGGCGGCGGCGGTGGCGGGCGCGCCCTCGTGCAGCGCGTGTAGCGCCGTCAGCGCGCCGCCCTCGCGCCGGCGCGCCAGCCAGGCCCGCAGCCGGTCCGGGTGCGCGGCACCCAGCTCCGCCAGCAGCAGCCGCACGCGCCTTTCGGCCGCCAGCCGCGCGCAGGCCAGCTCCACGAGCCCGTGCTGCGCGTGCGCCCGCGCGTAGCGCAGAAGCCGCGGCGCGTCGCCCGCGCGCACACACATCTCCACCAGAAGCCGCAGCGCGCCGTGCCGCTCCGCCAGCGCGCCCGCACGCTCCAGCTCGCCCGCCTCCACTGAAACCGACCACGTCACATTCTAAGTCACATTCTAAGCAGCTTCCCTGGTGCAGCGCAGGCTTGCTCCGCTCCAATCCAACATAAAGAAAAACGGGAACTTAATCACTCACGATACGAACTCATGGAAACTATATGAGAGATTTGTATTTTTGTAACTCGAAAACTACTGGACCGATTTCAAAAATTCTTTCACAATTAGAATGCTACAGCTACAGATCTCTGAGTAGCATAGGCATATTTATAATAAGAAAAAATTAGGGGACCGTACTAAAACTTCAATAAAGGGGTATTTTTTTTTTGCCATAAAATGTCTTTCTACGGATGCGCTGCGGAAACTATTGATGATAGGACAAAAAAAAATTCTACAATATTAAAGAACACATCAATATCTACAATAAACTTCGAGATACCATATGTCCAACTATTGTAGTTAAGTCCACTACTAACTACTTTTTACATATTAAAAGTTGATAGAAATGCCGACTAAAATCAGAGCAGGTGATAGGCAGTGTGCTCCTAAGGACCCAGAGGCCCTGGTTAGTATTACTGCCTGCAGGTCGTATAGTACCGCTGCGTTGCCGCTTCTGGCGGGTTCTGCCGGCCGACCTGCTGCCCGTGCTGGCCTAGAGAGCTGCACGGGCAGCTAAGACGGCAGATCGATGACGAAACAATAGCCACTTAACAGGCTCGTTGGGAGTCAGACGACAAGGGCCGTGTCCTGTACAGGTTCTTCCCAGACGTGGGAGAGCGCATGAGAGTGCACTGGGTGGAACCTGATCACGAGGTGTCGCAGCTCCTGATGGGCCACGGATGCTTTAGGAAGCGACTGGTGAGCTGGGTTGGAGCGGCACAGCGGCGTGTAGTTGCGGCGAACATGCTGAAACTAGGGACTACATTCTCTGGGACAGAATGTATAAAAGAGGCTCACATACTCATGTATGCGGATGACGTAGCGGCTATCGTGGAAGCTACAAATCTGGACACATTGCAGGAAAAGCTCAACTCAGTAGCAGGTGAATTGCAGAAGTGGTTTAATCAGAACGGTCTCATTCTAAATGTCGCGAAAACTAACTTCATGCACTTTAACCTGGCTGGGCACTGCAGTCTGCCGATGGCCGTGAGCCTGGGAGGCGAAGTAGTTGTAGTGTACCTAGAATACCTACGTCATGCTCAAACGAGAAGGCGACCGCGGCACGCGAGCGCGCCGCCAACACTGGCGGGCCCGCCCGCGGTAGTGCGCGATATATTTATGTTTGTTGTCCCGCTCGCACACAACTAGCACTGTCTCAACTCACCGGCCTGAAAAGTAGCGCCTGCGCATCGAGCCTCAGGATTGGTCAAATTATCATTTCTCGCTCTTCGCTAGATGGTATATGGAGTTACTTTAATTTGTAATATTTATACGCTTGATTCCTCAATAAAAACACAGTTAAAATTGAATCGACTTTTAATCCTAAATAAGTAGTAGGCAAATAGGACCCTTCCTACAATGGTGACCCCGACGGAAAGCACTCCAGAGTTTGGAGTGGACATCTCTCCGGTATCAATCCAGTCCAGAATCCTGCCTTTTTGGAGAGAATACCCAAGACTATGGTTTGCGCAGTTTGAAGCCCTCATCGAACCGTCAAAACTAGGAGACGACAACAAATTCCGCTACGTGTTAAGCGTTCTTCAACAAAACGACGTACAACAAATTGGCGATATCCTCATGAACCCGCCAGCTACCGGAAAATACCTAGCGCTGAAGAATAGACTGTTATCCGTTTATCAAGAGTCTGAAGCAAAACAGTTACAGAAACTTCTGAGTGGACAAGAATTGGGAGATCAAAAACCTAGCCAGTTACTACGAAGGATGAGAGACCTAGGAGGCACAATGGTGAAAGACGACGCCTTAAAAGTTCTGTGGCTCAACCAACTACCACAGGCGGTTCGAGCAGTTTTGTCAGTGAACGAAGAATCATCACTGAACACATTAGCTTCGATGGCTGACAAGATGACAGAACACATGGAACCCCAGATCGCCGCCGTATCAGCATCGCTAGCAACATCATCGTCAGCAGCGCAAAGTACCAGCAACGATCCACATATAGAGCTAATATCAAAACAAATTGAGAAGCTTACAATGGAAATCGCCGAGTTACGGGGAAGAAGGAACTTTCGACAACCTAACAGATGGCGCGGCCGCTCTCGTTCAAAATCAGCCAATAGAAGCGGGAGAAAACCGACGGACCCAGATTGGTTATGCCGCTACCACTACCGTTTTAGAAAGGAAGCAAGAAGATGCGAATCCCCTTGTGCATGGAAGAAACTGCAAACACCGTCGGAAAACTAGAAGAGGCATCGAGTTCGGCGGGCATCGGTGTCGACACATATAAAATGAACCGCCTAAGCGTCACTGACAGGCAAAGTGGTGAACGCTTTCTAATCGATACAGGCGCCGAAATATCAGTCATCGCAGTAAGAATGAAGAAACCTACACCTACAGAATTCAAACTCTACGCAGCAAACGGAAGTTGCATACATACCTACGGAGAGAAGACACTTCATTTGAACTTGGGCCTACGCCGGAACTACACATGGACCTTCGTCATCGCCGATGTCAAAAGATCTATTATTGGAGCGGACTTTCTACGTCATCACAACATACTAGTGGACCTACGAGGAGGAAGATTGATCGACGGGCTGACCAAGCTATCTATCAAGACACTCTCTATGTACTCCAGCGATTCATCCATCCACATCATCAACGAGAAACATCCCTACGTCGACATTTTAAAGCAATACCCGGACATTCAGAAACCTATGTCAATGAGGAAGCCGCCGCCGCATGACGTCACGCATCACTTAGAGACCACCGGACCTCCGATACACGTCCGACCACGACCTCTACCACCAGACAAATACATCGAAGCAAAGAAAGAATTCGAGCGCTTGGCAGAGATGGGTATCTGTCAACCGTCTAGCAGCCCTTGGGCCAGTCCTATGCACGTCGTCAGGAAGAAGAATGGACAACTACGAGTCTGCGGGGATTATCGACGCCTCAACGCTATGACAATCCCCGACCGCTACCCAATACCAAGAATACAAGACTTCACATTCAGACTACATGGGAAGAAAATATTTTCAAAAATCGACATCAAGAAAGCCTACTATTGGATACCGATGAACAGCAAAGAAGACATTCAGAAAAGTGCCATAACCACACCCTTTGGCCTATGGGAATTTAGGTCAATGACATTTGGCCTTCGAAACAGTGCACAGACATTCCAACGCTTCATGCATCGTGGACTACGTGGTTTGGATGAGTTCACATTCACCTACGTCGACGACCTCCTGATATTCTCACCGGACGAACAAAAACACAAGCAACATCTACATGAAGTATTCAAGCGCCTCACAGAATATGGTTTGAGCATAAACACGGACAAATGCGAATTTGGAAAAAGGACTCTCAACTTCCTCGGCTACAAAATATCAAAAGAAGGAATACAACCGCCAGAAGACAAGACTGAAGCTATAGCTACGTTTCCAAAACCAAAAACCATTGAAGAACTAAGAAGATTTCTGGGAATGTTAAACTTCTACCGAGACACTCTACCTAAACAAGCAGAGCTACAACGAGAACTCAACAAATATCTACACAACACAAAGAAGAAGGACAAAACAGCAATCATATGGACACCAGAAGCAGAAGAAGCATACAAACAATGTCGCGACAGCATCAAAGAAGCGGCCACATTGTCATATCCCGTTCCTGGAGCACCGTTATACATCATGGCAGACGCCTCGGACAAATGCATGGGTGCCGTTCTCCAACAGAAGCATGAAAACACTTGGAAGCCAATAGCGTTCTACTCGAAGACCCTCAGCGAAGCGCAGCAAAAATACAGCGTCTATGATCGCGAACTCCTAGCGATATACACCGCTGTGAAACATTTCCGACGCTACATCGAAGGACTCGACGTGGTGGTATTTACTGACCACAGACCACTTACGTACGCCTTGAAGAAAGCTCCGAGCAACAGCGACACTCCAAGAAGAGAAAGACAGCTACAATTCATAAGTCAGTTTTGCACCGAAATCAAATACCTCAAGGGAGAAGACAACATAGTAGCCGATGCACTATCAAGAGTAGAAGAAATAACTTGCACTTCAACAATCAACTATAATCAATTGGCGAGGGATCAACAAGAAGACGAAGAACTGAAGAAACTAAAAAACAAAAGTCATTTGAAGTTTGCTATGAAAATTCTACCAGGCGTTACCCTACCTATAACATGCGAGATGACCACAGGACGATCAAGACCATACCTACCTACTGCATATCGAGAAGCAGCATTCAAAGCACTTCACGAACTATGCCATCCTGGGATTAGAAGCACAAGAAAACAGATGACATCACGATACTTTTGGCCACGGATGAACACTGAAATCGCACAATGGACCAAGAATTGTTTGAAATGTCAGAAGAGTAAAATCGCACGTCACACGATCACACCACTGGGACAGTTTGAAGAGGCTGGAAGATTCGACCACATACATGTAGACATCGTCGGTCCCCTACTACCGTCAGAAGAATGCCAGTACATCGTTACAATGATGGATCGACGCACCAAATGGCCAGAAGCAGTTCCAGTACAAAACATAACCGCAGAGACTATAGCCAGAGCAGTCTACGAACACTGGATATGCAGATTCGGAAGTCCACTGCGCATCACTACGGATCAAGGACGACAGTTCGAGTCAATATTATTTCAAGCCCTAATGAAAAGGATGGGAGTGACACGCCTACGTACAACGAGCTATCACCCTCAATCCAATGGACAAATAGAACGCTGGCACCGGACGCTAAAAGCAGCACTCATGGCACGCGGAGCAACGACTACATGGACGCGCGAACTACACACCGTTCTACTAGGACTACGCGCTTCACTGCACAAAAATACCGACCTGAGTCCGGCCCTGCTCACATATGGATCAACGCTAAGGCTACCTGGAGATTTCTTCGTTCCTACAAAATCAAAAGAAAACGACCAAGAATTTGTCAAGAAAATAACGGAGACGATGGCAACATTATCACCCAGCGGACAGAAGCAAGCACAACAGCGAACATTCATCCACAAAGACTTGGAAACCTGCACTCACGTTTTTCTGCGCGTGGACTACGTCAAGAAGCCACTAACGCCACCATACGAGGGACCATACAAAGTTATTGCAAGACAAGAAAAATGCTACAAAATACAACTTCCTACACGAACAACAGTCGTATCAATGGATCGTCTGAAGCCGGCCTACATATACGACAGAACCAGCGAGGAGCAGGACACGGCCACCACGACAGCCCCAGCAGCGACAGCAGCAACCCCACCTGAACAGCCCTACGTGACACGATATGGCAGAGTCGTTCATCGTACCGTACGATTCTCTTGAAGGGGGGTGATGTAGTGTACCTAGAATACCTACGTCATGCTCAAACGAGAAGGCGACCGCGGCACGCGAGCGCGCCGCCAACACTGGCGGGCCCGCCCGCGGTAGTGCGCGATATATTTATGTTTGTTGTCCCGCTCGCACACAACTAGCACTGTCTCAACTCACCGGCCTGAAAAGTAGCGCCTGCGCATCGAGCCTCAGGATTGGTCAAATTATCATTTCTCGCTCTTCGCTAGATGGTATATGGAGTTACTTTAATTTGTAATATTTATACGCTTGATTCCTCAATAAAAACACAGTTAAAATTGAATCGACTTTTAATCCTAAATAAGTAGTAGGCAAATAGGACCCTTCCTACATAGTCAACCAAGTCCACATTACTACTTTCCTTGGGTTCACCTTGGACAATAGTCTAACGTGGGAGGCGCATATAGACAAACTATGCAAGAAGATAGGCAGGTCATGCTTTGCTCTATGGCGCCTCTCAGCTACCTTGGACAGAGCTATGGTGAGAAGCATTTATTTTGCTAACATTCATTCGCTCCTTCAGTATGGTGTGGAGCTTTGGGGGCGTGCATCCGATTGGGAGCGCATCTTCAGACTCCAAAAGAGAGCGATAAGAGCGATGGTACGAATTCCACAGGATGAGTCCGCGCGGCCGTATTTTGAGTCTTTGGGGATCTTGACCGTGCCCGCCCTTGTCATATACCAGGCCGCAATATATGTGCGTCAAAACTTGGATGAATACACAAGGTTTGGGGACGGTCATAGATACAACACGAGGCACTCAAACCGGCTAAGAGCGCTTCCACGACGACTAGCGAAGACGTCGAGGCTGCTGCACGTAATGGGGACGGCTGTCTACAACCGAATTCCGACTCCTATCACCAGCACACAATCCATAACATCCTTTAAGTTTAGGTTGAAAAAGTGGCTTATATTTCAATCGATATATGACATTAATGAATTTATGACCTTAAAATGTACCTAATTATTCAATTTTATGTTATTAATGATGTATTTTGGAGATTACACTGTAGATGTACCTTTACATTATGTAATTTATATTTTGTGACCTGTAACATAATTGTTATAAATAAATGAACTATGAACTATGACAGTCCAATTGTCTGTCAAAAATCCAAACTCGGAGGCCAGGAACAAACTCCTAAACAGCTCCAGCACCTTCGTATATACACATCCTTACCGAAGGGTCGTATGAGGTCATCGCGCAGAGCGTCGTGCTGCGCGGCGGGCAGCGGCGCGGCCAGCGCCAGCAGCGCGTCCGCCAGTGCGCCCGCCCGCTCCAGCACCTCCACGCATGCGCCCCCCGCGCCCCCCGCCCCAGCGGCGCCGCAGCTCCTGCATATTTTTATTTTATTTATTTATTTATGTGGAAAACAAACAGCTTTTAAACTTAAATGAGTAGAAACAGTGGTACAATTTAAGCTTAAGAGTTTTCACTTATATTTTAATTTATTAACAGCTTACCTAACAAAAGGATCGCTTTATTGTATCGGATGAAAAAATCTGAGCCGCGGAAGTTAGTCGAATTTGATAAAATGAATTCTCATACAACAGATAGTTTTTTTTTAAACTGGTGAAAAGGGGGGGCTACCTCACCGAGTGGGGTATCAAATTAAAGGTATCGGTTGGTACAAGTCAAAACAGTTTTGAAAGTGTAGGTCTCATAGTTGTCTTGTATGCAGACAACAAGTAGAGCACCTGACGCACCTGACGGAGGCAGCCACGAGGTCCCGGAGCGGCGGCAGCAGCGCGCGCGCCGGCTCCGGCGGCGGCGCCTCGCTCTGCGCCCAGGAGAGCCGCGTGCGCGCCAGCTCCTCCAGCGCTGCGGCCAGCAGCTCCAGCAGGCGCGCGCGCTCGGCGCAGGCGTGCGGCGGCGGCGCGGCGGCCGCCAGCGCGGCCAGCACGCGGTGCAGGCCCGACACGCGCCGGTAGCACACGTCGTCCGCGGACAGCGCGCCGCTCTGCAGCGCCGCCGCCACGGCCGGCTCCTCCGCGTCCAGCGCGCGCGACACCGCCGCCACCACCGCGCCGCCCACCAGCGCGCCCGTCGCGCCGCCCGCCGCCTGCCGCGCTCGCAGCAGCGACCCCACGCCCAGCATGCCGCCTAGCCAGCACAGCGCGCCCACGCTCGGGATCACGCCTCCCTCTGCGCCCGCCGCCCGCAACACAAACACATTTCATGTTAAATACAAAACTTATAATAATAACTCTGAGTAAACCAAAGAGGTTTGTAAGGGAGTGTCATTACATTAGCGAGTCAGCCGAGTAGGATAGATACCATTAAAGATAGGTTTGACAAAGATAAGACCCTTATTTCTAAGTTATGGTAGGTAATAGGTGTTAAGAGTTATAAAAATAGGCAAAATCTACGTATAAAAATACAATATATTTATTCTGAAAAATTTGTATCATAAATTGTAATTAGGTGAGTAACTGAGATCAAGCTCTTTGATACAGATGTAGGTTCGATGTACGATCTGAGTTTATATTTTATACAGGGCGTCCTACGGCCATGCCACATGGAGAGAAAGTACCTCTTATATTGTAGATAGAACATTTTACTGAAAGAAGACATATTTTAATTTAAAAAACAATTTAAACTGGATTCATAGATATTTAAATAATTACATAATTGAACCGGGAATCGAACCCGTTAAACGAGAAAAACAATTATCCTATACCTTTATCATATCCATCGAAAGGCTTCATCACAAGGATTATTTTTTGCTAAATAACATTGTTTCGGAAATAAAAGGATACGACGAGGACGAGATATTCAAGATACTTACCCTCCATATGGCATGGCCGTAGGACACCCTGTATAGTTTCAAGTGGTTCGATGACAAGTTCGTTTACCTATCAGTCGCGGTACCCGGTAACGGCTGTCCGCTCGCCGCACGCACTGTCGGCGCGCGAACTGACTACCAGGTGTTCAGTAACAGCTCGTGTATGTACACTCGTATAGGGTGACTAATAACTTGTCGAATGGTTTCATCAAACAAATAATTCCGAAGTATCATATTATATTTAATTTGAGTATGGACGGGCCTCACCTCACGTCATCAGCCTGTGTTGGTCCACTGCTGGACGCAGGCCTCCGTTGATAAGCGCCTTGTTGGCTTTTATCTCATGGGGGTAATGGATGGGAAATTCTTTAAAATGCTTTTACAATGATTTTAAATATACACAGTATGGTTGGTTCAAGTTTACAATAGTTAAATGTCAAAAGTAAAAGTCGAGTACCGTATGTGAGGGTCTGCAGGCGCGGCAGTAGGTGCGTGGCCTGCAGGAAGTCCAGGAACAGCGCGAAGGCGCGGCGCTTGTCGGCCAGCTGCTGCGCCAGCTGCAGCGCGGGCGAGCGGCCCAGCGCCAGCGCCGTCGACGTCGCCGGCCAGCGCGGGTCTCCCTGCGGCGCGTCGTCGAGCATGTCGCGCGCCACGCGCACCACCGTGCGGTCCAGCGCTTCGTCCGGCGCGCCGCCGCCGCCGCCGCCCGCCAGCGTGCCCAGCAGCGCCCGGCAGCGCGCGGCGTCCCGACGCACGTGGAACAGGAACGCCGTCTTCAGCTGCCCGCACAGGTCCAGAGACTGCTGGTTGATCTGCGGAGGGATATCGCCGTCAGCGCGTCGTCCGCGGCTCCGCGTCGCTCTCCGACCGATCGCTCACCTCCAGCGGGTCTATCTCGTACAGCGACAGGCTCCCCTCGTACACGTCGGCGGCGGCCGGCGCGCCCGCCCCGGCCTCGCACGCCGCTCTGTGGTGCGCGTGCGGCTTGAGGCGCAGCAGGCCGTGGCGCAGCGAGAACAGCAGCGCGCCGGCGGCGCTCAGCTCGCCGCCCAGGATGCGGTCCCCCTCCGCGCCCAGCTCCAGGCACTCCGGCTTGTCCCCGCCGCCCGCTGCAACACGCGCTCGTTACAGCACCGCCGCTCCGCCCACCAGCCCCACCCGCCTCGCGGCGCCACTCACCCGGGTGCAGCGCGACGGCGGTGCGAGTGTAGAGCAGCACGTGCGCCGGCAGCGGCAGGAAGGCGGGCGGCTCCTCGGGCGCGCCGCCGCCGCGCAGCGCCACCAGCCGCGTCACGCGCGGTGCCGATGCATCCTCCAGGGATATCTGCGCTGCGGGGCAGAGCACCACATACCAGTTAACAAGTGTCGGATGGTCGCAGGTCAGCGAGGGCATGGGGTCTCATTCCATAGAAAAGTTTTATAGTTCAAAAAAATGACAATGGATGGCGTTAGGTGTATTACACTTAGTTATCGAGGTTTGTGTAAACTGACAAAACAATAAAGAATTTCTTTATAAAATGTCTGAACTCTTTTAGGTAAAAACCCTTGATTACAATATAATTAAATTGTATGATTTTAAATCAAAACTATCATAAATTTTTAAATTTCATTACTATCGACACACTATCGATGTTCTTCTGGCGGCATTTTTATGAACTTATCAAATCTCACGACTTTTGTAGAATAGTAAATAGTAAGTGCTACTCCTTGATAGATGGCGTATCGGTTTTCTTATTCCGAATGAATAAAACGCAAACTTATTGTCAGTCAGTAAACAGACTTCTTAAATATATTCATCATTAGAAGTAATCAAAAATATTTCTGAAATCATTCGTTTATCAAAATAAATCGGAAAGTACAAAAAAATATCAAAAATGGTGAAAATCCTTCTAATTTCTGCAACCGTTTACGCGGGGGGCGATGAGACGCAGGGGGGATGAAATTCCGAATTAGGGCGAACGCCGCCGAATGGCCGACACGACGATGCGACGAGCCGTGTCGTAGGTACTCGTACGTAGTCGGTCGGGCCTCGTCGGCTATTCTCTGTTGGTTGTTTAATTGTGCTACACGCTTTGCCGTCTGCGTAGGTGACGAGATAGGTACCTATTATAGTTACCTACATACCTACCTTATTAATTATTCGGAAAACTTACGACTTGGTCTGTGTGTTGGTACCTACTTACCTACCTAACCTACTTATGTTTTAGGTAGTACATTGAGATCTTCAAAAAAAACAAGATCCGTCAAGTGCGAGTGTAACTCGCGCGCCGAGGGTTTCGAACGTTTGTCAACAAATATGTAGGTACCAAAAGTACCGGTTGGAGACTTCGCAATTTAACGGATACCTAAGAATACTAGGTACCAACAACCTACATTTCAGATAGATCTTTCTGCATACTTCGGTTAAAGTGGGTAATGGAAAATTGTTTAACTTTTTTCAAAATATTTCAAAAAGTATGAAACCTACAAAAATTTCAAAACTATTTTGAAATGTACAAACTGATACCTTTCATTTGAAACCCCACATGACCCTGTGGTATCTTTTAAAATTTCGGCATCACAATTTGTATGGAAAACATTCATTTTAATTTTTCATTTATTATCATTTATTTTTCTTTAAATCTGTACAGGCGCAATAAATGTATTATTATTTTAAATTTCAAGTCAATAGCTGCAGTAGTTGCCGAGTTATTAAGGAGGGAAAAAAGGACAGACAAAGCGAGACCATAAGGGTTTCGAAACCGATCTTTGATCTTCGAAACCCTAAAAACGATTATGGATGTCAGCGAAAAGGAAAAATAATAAATAATAATAATAATTCTAAAAATAACAATTCTAATAATAATAATAGGCATCGTCAGGAAGTTCCTCTCTTTGCAGCCCTAGTCACCGGCCGCTTGAGCCTAGCTTCGCGGCCACCGAAGATATATTCATTAGATATATTTACCGTTTTGATATATTTTTTACTGTAGAATAGTTTTATAACATTTTATTTTCTATAGTAAAAAATGTATTTTATAAACGAGATTAAAGAATAAATGAGTGTATAATAATAATAATAATTTAAAAAATAATAATTCATTCCTTCAAATTCAATAATTTACGCAATGTAGGTATGACGATGCGATTATCGATGCATTGTTGTCTATTCTACCCTAGACAACAATCCCCGTGCTAGGCCTACAGGCATACCTACTACTTACCTATTCTGTACCTTACCTACCTATTGTAAATTATTGCATCGACCGACTACGTACTAAATAGTTCCTATTCTGTGGCGACACCGAGCACACGCACAGGCTTCACTCCCTAACTCCCTACACACACAGCCACAGCTTTGCATTTTGATGGTTAGACGCGCTTTCTCTGTCTGTTCTAAAATTAAAATAAACCCTAGGTTTGACGCTTCTTATAAAATTACAAGTAAATGTTCTCACTACTAGATGGCGTCATTAAAATATCGCATGAGTCGGCATCTAGTAGTGGAAGGTGGTACTTTTTCATTCGTTCTTGCGGGCCAAGACTTGCGCCATCTAGTGAACTTATAACAATAACTGGTTGGCCCGCTCAAATCTCGCCCGAAGCGTGTCACATTTTTTGCTATGAGATGAGGCATCTGTACTAGTATAGTATTATAATATCTGTGGCGAGGGTAAGGTGAGGTGAGGCAGTACCGATGTAGTATCTGGCGTCGGGCGGCGGCGCGCCGTGCGCGAACAGCAGCAGCAGGTCGGTCCCGGAGGCGGCGCGCAGCTGCAGCGCGGCGGGTGCGGCGGTCGCGGCGGGCGCGGCGGGCGGCGCGTCGGGCATCAGCGCGCGCCGCAGCTCGTGCTCGTGCAGCTCGGCGCCGCGCCACACCTGCAGCACGGGCCCAGCGCCGCCGCCGCCGGCCACCAGCGCGATGCACCGCGAGCCGCGCTCCTCGCCCGCGCCCTCTCCGACCACCGCCACGCCTACCAGCTTCTGTCGACCGCAACACACGACACACGTCATATGCTTCATAATCTGGTTCAAGACATTTTCATCCCATCTATTCGAAAAAGACGACTTGGTTCGCCTTTAAGTGCACCCAAAGATTGTGTTTTCTCTAGGAAACCTATAGCGGGCAGTAATGTATTTTTAATCCTCTTTATAAGTGCGCCGCACGCAAATATCTTAGCCGCGCACTTTTTCAATTTTGGAACATCTTAGTGTTCAGCGACAAAGAAATCTAACGATAATAGAGTGCCGTCCAAAATATCTTCAATGCACAGAATTGGACCTGTTATACTTTTATTATACGTACCTATACAAGATAGATAGATATAGATATTTGTTTTTATAAACGATAGCTTCTAATAATAGATTGTTTTACTTGGTTTTTTAACGGTCAAGCAAATTATTTTTCTACATTAGGTAACAGGATTTAGCGCAAAAAACTGCGACGGACAGCTCTAAGAAGAAATCAAGAATTGGTAGACATAAAATGACGACACTGCCCCTTCTGTCCGTTTCTTCACTTTAGGTACCAAGCAACGGACTTCGATACGGTACCTACCTATCTGATGTCGTATAGCTATTTTATTGGAACGTTTTACAAACCTTCCGTAAACATACATATCTAAAAATTTAAGCCTCGTAGCTCTTCTAGTTCCGTGATATGTCAGGGAGTCGCCTAACTTTTCTAGTTCCTGAGATTTCTTGATAAGTCAGTGAGTCGCCTAACTTTGACTCCACAACACCATTGACCTTTAGGGTGCGAATTTCAAAAAATACCCTGAAACACGTATCTGTTTATTTTAGGTCATCTTCCTACGCTACAAATTTCGACGTTACGGTTTTGGAGTTATTATAAAAATGATCTTTGACCGCCTTAGAATACGAATTTCCAAAAAATCGTTCATAAAGGACTACAACCTAAAAGGAACCTCTATGCAACATTTCAGTTTCTTAGCTCTTGTAGTTTCAGAGATCTCTTGATGAGTCACCCAGTTTTCTCTTTTATAAATATAGATAAATGTAGCGTGGAGATTATAAAATTGAGGAATTTGACTTGCAGATCTCTCATTAGCATGTTCTAAGTGATAGAGAGCTGAAGACCAACTCCAAGATGTAAATGGATACGTACCGTGTCCACATGCGCAGGCATGGACCCGAAGAACATGAGCGATACCCGTCTGCCGATGCCGCCCAGCCAGCCGCTCGGCGGCCGCAGCGTCCTGCAGCTTACGGTGGCCCTGCCATCTGCAACCACTTCTTCACTCAGATATGCTTGTAAAGGTAGCCTCGCCTCGCCGGCTTACGCGTAAAGACGACAGTGATGAAACATTGATGTAACAAGTTGACGTGTTTTGGTAATTTCCATTAATGTCGGGTTTCGTTTGTATAATTATATATTTGAAGAGGGTCATGGTTAGGAAAATGCATGCTGATCAAAAGGTAGCTCTATTGCGATTCAACTCAATTACAATCTTCAAAGTTCCAAGTTACGGTTTAACTTTGCAAAATCAAAATACAATAAATTTACACTTAGAAAAGGTCAAATTATAAAACTCAACACTGACACGGAAATAAAGTGATATTTTTGATTTCTGTCGCTTCGCTATGTAGACTAAAGAAGCGACGAACAATAGTGCGAGCGTACCTAGGTAGGTACGGTTGGTAGATCGTCGTAGACAATGTATGCACGCAAGTACAGATAGGTACCCTATTATGTGCCTAGCTAAGCTACGGTATATAAAACTTTTCCAAATTTGTAGGCAGTGGCTGGGAACATAAGTATTAGGATCTGTGCCGGCTCCCTTGCTCCTAGGGTGTTTACCTGACTCAATCTCAAGAGGCTATGTGACTAGTACAGTCCATTACCGAGGTGAGATTGCTAGCTAACTGCAAACTGATTTGAAATGGCCGCGACGTCTGGTTTTATTGGCAGCGTCACAGATTTCCATATTGTTTGTACGGCGAACGTGTTCAGTGGTGGGACTTGCGTCTCATGAAACGGCACATCGTTTGAACGAGAAAGTATTCGAGCTCACATTTAAAAATCAAGTGATTTAAATCATGCAAAATCTGCCCGGAGCTGCGCTACGCTGCACTTTCGGGCACCATCATCGTGGCGGCCAGCGACCCGCCGCCGCGCCACAGAGGTCGTCGATGACTATGTGACTAGTATGCACTGCACTGCTTGACAATACTAACCTACTGTGGATGGAGTGAGCAGCACCAGGGTGCACGTGGTGGTGGCCAGGACTAGCGGCGCTTTAGATCTGGAGCAAGCTATCCTGTCGCACTCTTGGCCCGCCAGCTCGCAGCTCACATCCACGTAGGCACCTTCCTGCCCCACGCTGGCCCAGTAGCGCACCACACCTTCAGGAGACACTCCGATGCAAGATGGCATCTGAAGCAAATCAACAGTTATGTTCAATGATTGGATGTATATCTCTTATCAAGTACCCATAACACAAGCTCTGCGTACTTTGAGGCTAGATAATGCTGTGCGACCGCCCTCTTCTAACGCCGCTAGTGCGCACACGGCGCCGGCGGCGGCGCCGCGCCGCGAGCCCCGACACTCGCCTCGCATTGCTCCATACAGTCGCGTCTGGGCACATAGGTACTAACCGTACCCGTGCAACTGTGTGATATTGTGCGAGTGAGACAGTTGCGAAATAACTCAGACATTTAAGTTTTTTATGTTCCTCTCACAAAAAGTTAAATGAAACCTCAAAACAAAATAAATTTCGTGTGTCCATGATCAAACAAACAAAATATCGAACACCATCGGCACTTTTTAAAGTGAATTATGTCAAGAAATAGCAGCCAAAGATGGGCTGCGAGAATCGTTGAGGATCCTGGGCTCACAGGTGGTGTTGAACCGCTGAGTCTCAGGAGTCAGGAGGGACTTCCCTTGTCTGTGTGTGTTCTACCGTTTAGCGTCTGTACAATGACTGGCGTTCTGATCAACTTTTTGACTTGGTGCCCGCTGCCCGTTTATTTAAACTCTGGTTTGCAAACTAGAATTTAAATAAACGAGCAGCCAACTTAATAATATTAAAATATTCTCATAGGTAAGTCTGATTAACCTAACTACCTACTAGAAATGTACAGATTGGAATGCGGTGTAAGAAAAGGTGGACTGTCGTCAAAGTTTTTCAATCTGTATAATGAATCACCTGATTGTTGAACTGGCCAACACCTACGCAGGCTGCTCTAATGACGCGGACGGTATGATGGTCAACAACACCTACGCAGGCTGCTCTAATGACGCGGACGGTATGATGGTCAACAACACCTACGCAGGCTGCTCTAATGACGCGGGCGGTATGATGGTCAACAACACCTACGCAGGCTGCTCTAATGACGCGGGCGGTATGATGGTCAACAACACCTACGCAGGCTGCTCTAATGACGCGGACGGTATGATGGTCAACAACACCTACGCAGGCTGCTCTAATGACGCGGGCGGTATGATGGTCAACAACACCTACGCAGGCTGCTCTAATGACGCGGACGGTATGATGGTCAACAACACCTACGCAGGCTGCTCTAATGACGCGGGCGGTATGATGGTCAACAACACCTACGCAGGCTGCTCTAATGACGCGGACGGTATGATGCTCAACAACACCTACGCAGGCTGCTCTAATGACGCGGGCGGTATGATGGTCAACAACACCTACGCAGGCTGCTCTAATGACGCGGACGGTATGATGGTCAACAACACCTACGCAGGCTGCTCTAATGACGCGGACGGTATGATGGTCAACAACACCTAGGCAGGCTGCTCTAATGACGCAGGCGGTATGATGGTCAACACCTACGCAGGCTGCTCTAATGACGCGGGCGGTATGATGGTCAACAACACCTACGCAGGCTGCTCTAATGACGCAGGCGGTATGATGGTCAACAACACCTACGCAGGCTGCTCTAATGACGCGGGCGGTATGATGGTCAACAACACCTACGCAGGCTGCTTTAATGACGCGGAAGACGGTATGATGGTCAACAACACCCACGCAGGCTGCTTTAATGACGCGGACGGTATGATGGTCAACTACACCTACGCAGGCTGCTCTGATGACGCGGACGGTATGATCGTCAACAACACCTATACAGGCTGCTTTGTTTTCTTTGTTTTTTGTTGTTATTTTAAGTTGGACAATTTTCATATTGGACAAAATTCATGTTGGACAAAATTAGTGTTGACATTAATCCTAGTTGGACATTTTGTATTTCGGACATTAAACAAGCTAAGCTATGGATCCTTCCGGGGACACTGATAGTTAGTGAGGCAGGGGGATTTTCTCAAGGTACACTTTTCAAAAAGGCTAAGTATTTACTTTTTTAACATTCATTGTAGTGCAAGTAGGTTACTATTGAGAGCCGTCACTATCCCACCCTCCCTCCATGGCTGAATCATAAACCTATATTTAGTCCACAGCTGGACATAGGCCCTTTAATGAGCGCCATAGAACTGTCTTCAGCTTGCCGCATCCAGCATCTACCTGCAGTCTTTCGCAGATCGTCATCCCACCTGGCTGGAGGGCGTCGTACACTATGTTTGCCTAGTCGCGGTCTCTACTCAAGAACATGTTTACCCCATCGGTTGTCGGTTCTTCGAAGCTATCACCATGAAACATAATCGCCGTATTGTCAGCATAATATGCCATAAGTTTGTCTTTTTTAAGTTTTAGTGCAGAATATCTATTAGGTAAAGGTTAAAAAGCGTAGGTTCCAAGATGCTACCCTGGGGTACACTGTTAGATAGAAGATAGAAAATTCTTTATTGCACACTTATCAAGATAATTTACAAAAACAACAAAAAATTACAAAAAATGTGACAATTGGCGGTCTTATCGCTCAAGAGCGATCTCTACCAGACAACCGTGGATGGATAGGATCGTTGGATAAAAGATGGGGATCTGTGTGCATTATTACTACAAATTTTACAAATAAAAAAAAAATATCGACAAAAATTACAAATATACCTTAATATAGTACCTATATACCTACATATACATACATATATATTTATAAACAAATATATCTATATTTTATAAAGGAAAACAAGGGTGTGGTCAGTGACAGCAGGACAAATAGTGTTCCTTTAACATACTCTTGAATATTGGTAGTGACTTTGCACGCCTTACTGAAACTGGCAGTGTGTTCCACAGCTGTACAGCACGAGCAGTAAATGAGTTCTCGTAGAAAGAAGTAGAGTGGACAGGGACTTGAAGCATAAGAGTTTCAGTGGAGCGCAGAGAAAGAGCGTGAGAATGATGAAGAAAAGTGAAACGTTCCTTGAGATAAGGGGGTGCAGAAGCGAGAAATAAGATATTATAGAGAAGAGAAAGGATGTGACTATTACGGCGAAGCCGTATAGGTAACCACTTGAGCTTCCTGCGAAATTCCGAGACGTGGTCATACTTGCGCAAGCCAAATATAAACCTTATCCCGACATTCTGCAGGCGCTCAAGTTTATCAAGATGTTGCTCAGTTAGGTCAAGAAAGGAAGAATCAGCATAATCAAGAACTGGAAGGAGAAGAGATTGTGCAAGAGAAATTTTAGTGGCGATAGGTAGAAAGTTCCGTAGTCTTCGAAGGGAACCAGCTGAAGCAAACATCCTACGGCTGATTTCAGAGAGCTGAGGTCCCCACGACAGGTTCCTGTCAATGAGGACACCTAAATTTTTCACCGTTTCACTTTGCCCCACAGGAGTCCCATCAAAGACCACGGACGGAAGACTACTCCAGGTTACCCGAGCTATCATCCGCGAGCTTCCTACTGTGATAACCTGCGTTTTTGCCGGATTGACTTTGAGACCAAAGCTTTTGCTCCAGTCAAGGATACGGTCAAGGTCTTCATTTATTGCGGAGATAGCATGCGATAGTTGGTCTACCGAGGCTTGCGTGTAAATTTGGAGATCATCTGCATAGAGGTGGTACGATGAAGTTATTTTATGAGATATAGAGTTTATGAAAATAGCAAATAGGAGAGGTGAAAGAACGCCGCCTTGAGGCACGCCTGCAGAAATATCGCACCAAGATGAGCACACATCATCAATGCATATACGTTGCCGACGTCCATGCAAATAACTGCGAAACCAGTCAGCCACTGCTGGAGATACGTTTAGAGAGCGTAATATTCCAAGTAGAATATCGAAATCTACGTTATTAAAAGCGTTGCTAAAATCTAGCAAACAAAGGACAGTTACTTTTCCGTCTTCCATGCCAGAGCGTATGTCGTCAGTTATTTTAACTAACGCAGACACAGTACTGTGGCCTGGTCGAAACCCAGATTGGAAGGGATTGAGGAGGTTATTTATGGAGAGAAAGGTGCTAAGTTGTTGATGGACAAGGCGTTCGAGGACTTTGGACAGGAAAGGAAGAATGGATATAGGACGGAAATCAGAGAAAGCACCAGGCTTCGATTTTTTTGGGAGCGGGGTAACCTGGGCAACCTTCCAGGCAGATGGAAATAAACCAGTTGACAGAGAGTAGTTCAGTATGTGTTGGATTATAGGAGCTATTTGGACAAGGATGGGGGTTATCATATTCCGGCTAATGCGATCATCACCAATAGCCTTGGAGGATATAGATGTTACGGCTCTCTTTACGTCACAGACAGTGAGCTGGCTAAAATGAAGAGGTGAATAGTCGGGAATCGGCGTAGAAGAGAGATGAGACAAAGTTTTCGATTTCGATTGCATATCGAGATCGGAAATGGAAGTGAAATGTTTATTAAGAGAATTTAGATCAAATTGTGCAGGAATTTTGGTACGTTCTTTAGATTTTCCGATTCCCAATGACCGTAGGAACTTCCAAACCTTAGCAGGGTCAGAGTTCTCTACTGAAGTATGGATATAGCGGCGTTGCGCGTCACGACACGCTCTATTGCAGTGATTCCGTCGATCTATGTACCTCTGTTTGTTTAACTCGGTAGGTTTACGCTTTAGTTTAGCTTTGGCTACACATTTCAGATGCATAAGTGATTTTAACTCAGGAGTTATCCAAGGCGCAGGAAGGTGCTTCAGTTTAATCTCTCTGAGCGGGGCATGCTTGTCGTATAGGTTGGTAATGACGCTATTGAATACCTCTACTTTGCTATCAACGTCTGGAACATCAAAGAGCTCAGACCAGTCAAGACCCTCCGCATCACGTCTTAATTCCTCCATGTTAATGCCGCTAAAATTTCTCTGCAGAATTATCTGGGGTTTGGGCCTAGGGGGACGAATTTTGTAGGACAAGTATAACATGTCATGGTAGGAGAAAGCACCTGCTTCACATTGACCATGTTTGGCAACGTGTAAAGGAGATGAAACTATGATGAGATCTAGAAGAGAAGGAGCTGAATTAGGGAAGAAATGGGTAGCGTTTAGAGGAAGAATAGACATGTTGCACCCCCTAACAAGAGTTTCAAGAGAAGTGGACCGAGTGTCTTTTTTGAGTAAGCAAGTATTGAAGTCGCCCATAATTATAAAATGATCATAAGATGGGGCCAGATTTTCAAGAAGAGTTTCAAACGAAAGGAAATAATTAATTTTTGAAGAAGGACAGTAGAACACTCCAAGTAGTACCTTGGCATGCGAAAGGTCGATTTCAATGAAAAGGTGTTCTCCCGCTTTGGAGGGTGGTGGCTGTGCAGACACACTTACTATGTTAAAAGGAATGTGAGATCGAAGATATATGGCAACACCTCCACCACCTGATCCAACGCGATCGTTGCGAATAAGTTTGAAACCTGGAAGAGCATAAGAGGAAGAAGAAAGACATGGCTTGAGCCATGATTCAGAAACAAGCAAGGCGTGAATGTTCTTTTGATCAAAAGAAGAAAGTAAGTCAGGGTAGTGTTGAGGGATACTCTGAGCGTTTATGTGAAGGACATTGAGATTTTTTGGAACATCAGAAAATAAAGAAGAGATAGAGCCAGAAAGAGAAGGAATACTACAGAAGCTGTCGTCACTACCAGAATCATTGTCGCTAAAGGACACGTATTCATCGCTGTTTGAACTTTCATCACTGAGCGGCATTAGATTGATGATAATAATATAATAAATACGAGTATTATAATATTAAATACTGTTCATTGGGACCTATTTGATATTTTTATGCATTGCCTGTGATTTGACAGGTACCTTTTGAGGAATTGAAAAATTGAATTTAACCTGTAGGTGTGCTATGTGAGGCCTAATTATTGGGCTCGTTTTTTAAGCCTATGGTACATACTAGGGCTTGCAAATATTCGAAAATTTTGATATTCGAATTTATAATTTTTTTTCAGGTACTATTCAAATATTATTCAAATAGATTTTTTTTAGAAAAAACAGTCTTCAAAATCTAGGTGAGATTAGGTATTTTGAACCCCGACGCAAAAAGCGAGGGGAGTTATTAGTTTAACGTCTCTGTCCGATACACATCTGTGTATCTGTCTGTGGTATTGTAGCTCCCAAACATATGAACTGATTTTTGTTCAGTATTTTTGTGTAATAGATAATTGTATCCAGAGTATTCTTAGTCATGTTTCATGAAAATCTGTCAGAAGGTTTTTAAAATTTTTAATTTTGTTCTCGTTACAATATCTACAATAAAATTTAACACAATAGCAAGTAAATAAACACGGTAAGTAACTGTAACATGGCGACGAAGATGGATAGGCAGGCCCTGTACTCTTAAAAACGAAACCAAAGTTTTTGATTTGTTTTAGTGCAAATGCTAATCTTATGCAAGCGACATAAAAGTTGGTTTTGCACGACAACGAAAACGGAACTTCGATTTTCTTTTCCCGAATACGAATAGAATACGCAAATGCAATACGCAGTCGCACGCGGCACTCCCAAGTGTTTCCGAATGTTCCGAACCCTATAACTTTGTCATTTTGTTATCCCAAACAACGTAAACTTGAATTGACTTGTACGGATATATCGCGCTAACTTATAAGTGGCATTTTAAGCACATTGGAGTTCTATGTTTGGTGTTTTTGATTTTAATTAAATATTTGAATAATGCAATTTTAGTATTTGAATATTCGAATGAATACAGTATTCGAATTATTTGAATATTCGAATGCAAGCCCTAGTACATACTTTGCGTAAAATAGATAAAGTTGATACCTGTGCTCCATCCTCATAGAAAAGCATGACCAAATCAGCCTTATGAGCTAGGTCTGTCTGCGGAAGAGTGAGTTCACGGGCAGCGGCAGGGCCGGGGCAGGCGGGCCCGTCCACGGGCCACGCCAGCACGCGCCGGCCTGCCACAACCCAGCACCAGCCGCAGCCCGACAGCCGCACGCTCACCTCGCCATTTGCTGTCGTTCCAACCAAACAAACATTGTACCAACCACTTCTTTTGATTACACCGACTAAATATAGTTAAAAGCAAACATATAAATACCTATTAAAAGAAAATGCCATAGTTTTGGGTGTCAGGGCATATCTAACAATATAAATCTTTGGTTTTAATTATTCACTATATAAACATACTGAAGTCCTACCGAAAGTGAGAGCTTCGGTGACCATAACAGGCAGTGGGGGTCCATAGGTCTCCAATGTAATCAATGGGGTCTTGTAAATTACATCACCGCCAACATCTTCGACGGGTTGATTGTACTTGCTGAAAACATCAGTTTTAGGGTTTTATTTAAAAAAAAAACAGATTTTTATATTCATAGAAAGGGCGTAAAAGCATCTCATACAAACCACAAACCTTGGATTATTCTTGGCGGAGCCTATTCCTATTTGTCTTCGGCCAGACAAAGATTGTCTTACTCGTGGAGAGAAGGGGCTCCTCATCGCACCTGTATTATAATCCATTTCCTTTAATCAATCAGCGACTGCCTATATTTAACGCTACGTATTAAAATAAATTCGAATTGATTTACGCTACTCAAAAAGAAAAAACAAAACAGCTATAAAATCGCGAGGACGCGAATTCAATCAAATGCAAATCAATCAACTTCTTTCTTTCTTTTCTTCTAGGCATTAAGCAGGCAGCAGTGCTGCCAGATCGAATTTGCAGCGGCGCGGCGGCGCGGCGGCGCGGCGCGGCGCCATTAAGAAAGAAGTTGAAAACTCATAACGCGTAACCATAACCTCAGTGGTGACAAGTTAGGGGTTTTCCCCCTAAATTTAGGGGTAAAAAATGTAAACAGGGGCAATTTCAGGGGTAGAAAATATTTGGGGTTTTTTTTAGGGGGGGGCCTGACAAAACCTGCATTTAAATTAAATAAAACTAAGCCTGCGTGTCATGCATGTGTCTCGTGCGTAGAACGGATCGCACGACACGATCACACATGTCATTAATTATGTATTGGTATTGCAAAGCCTCGTTCAAACTTCACATCGTATGGTCCGTCCCTCTCACTCAAATAGTGAATAAACAGGGCAGTGAGAGAGATGACACGATCGAGTCCGACAACAATGTAGCGTTTGTTATTGTTTGTCTATGACGACGTGTTGTGGTTTGATTTCTTTCATTATATTCTTTCATTATGGATGTTAATTATTTCTAGCACTGTTCTCATCCTAACCAAATAGTGGAGCATTTCTATTTTTCCAAATTCAGAAATTGGTGACAGAGAGTCAAATTAATCTGTTTGTTTGGTTTCGCATTTTTTAATGTTAATCAACAAGAAATCAACAGATAAAATACTGTTGTTATATTTTTTCAATAAAATTTCAATTTCAATATAAGCGTCTTTTATTTTTTAAGAGTCTTTTATAAAAATAAATTTCGACAGAAACTCAAGTAAAGGTTAAAAAGACATGCATACCTATACCTACCATTCATAGATGCAAGCGTCTCTGTCGGTTGTTGTGATAATTTGCAAAGTTTAAGGCTTTGGGGACTACAATACTAAAATTATAGAAAAATAGGTGATCACAGTTCTAAGCTCTCATGTCTCTGAAAAAATTTGATAAGTGATTTGCAGTATACAAAATAGAAAATTGAAAAAAAAATGTTTAGGGGTTTTTAGGGGGATTTAATAAAAATACTGGGGGTAAAATTTGGTATGGGTTGGCAACACTGCATAACCTCCAAAACGCTTAACCTAAATCAAATCCTAAATTTTAAGTACGTAATGTAACCAATCTCTATTTCCAAAACGCCTCCAATTCCAAAACTCCAAATTATCTTTGGTTTGAATTGAAAGTTTTGAAACTCCATCTTATCCACAGAGTATCTACATTATTTCTCTTTTCCAAAGAAATTATTCAATCATCTCTGCCAGACAAAAGTAAAGTAGAATTCATTTACTTTATTATTTTCATTATAATCTCTCTACGCTCGGTCTGTCTTCTCTTCTCGACTGCCTGTATGTAGGTAGTCTAATTTGTGATTCTATAAAAATACAGCGGAGCGAAAACTTCGTATATCTTCAATGTCAGTCTCTGCGTAACACTACAACAGGCATCCCATTCATCTGGCTCTGTGCTCTCCTGTAATCCTTGGCTTTATCTTGTAGATAGCGCTGCGCTGGAATACCCCTGGAACAGAACTCGACATTGAACCGATTCACATGAGTTAAAACTGCAAGGAACTAAGATACTACCAATTTGTTGAAGCAACTAAGTTGGTTGTCCCAAATCAACTTATCTACCTGCAGGTTGGTTATCAGTTATTTATTATGTACTTCAATAGGTAGGTAGGTATCTAAACTTTCTTTCTTGGTGTAGTTTTTACAAAATTTGCACTAGGTAGGTAGGTATACAGGTAGATTTTACAATCTCAACACCAAAACCACAACATTTAGAAAATGTTGTGTTGTGAATTTTGCAATAGTGATGTGTACCGGAGGCAATTTTAGCCTCCGGAGATTAAGACGAGATTTTATTGAATAACTGGAGATTCTCCGGTGATTCACCGGTTATTCTAGATATATCAAATCAACAAAATACGGAGAAAAAAACAACACTGAGAAATATGAACTAACTTGATTTTTAAAAAAATCTTATAGAAAATACCTAACCTACAGCTGGACCGAAAAGAGTAGAAATTAATTTAAATTGAACTTAACTAAACCTTTGCTCTGGCAACTCGAAACCAATGTCAAATCTTTTCAAAAGGTCATGCACATGTAAATAAACATTGGGTAGGTACCTCAATGAAATTTGGATTAAAATAACCGTTTTTATGTGTACTATGGTGTTTAGTGTAATCCAACATGTAAAAAACTAATCGCAGTGGAACAAGACAAGTGATTGATAAAGTTTTCATACATTGTTTAGCCGAATTTCAAGTGGGAAAGCTATGGCTCGATGATAAATACAATTATCAAAGCGCCTGCGAGATCACTGATAAATACTTGATTCTATGGTTTTTATGTAGTAAAATCTCCCTCTCTCAAACGATTAAACTTGTGAATTTGATTGCCTCAGTAATACATATTTATGCTCTATTTTTGTAAATTGTGTTCATGGTATTTTTAATGTTTATTTCCGTTTGTATTGGAAAAAGTATAGTCCACTTCCATATTTTGAGTCCTTAAAACAAAATCATCATCATTATCATCCGATTTTGCCATTTGTTGACCTCAAAACCCATCTGCCACTCTTAAAGGTCCTTCGTTACATTTCAGTATAATTTAAATTTGTTTTCAGGTAGGTAGGTACATCCGATATGTGTCAGGAATCGAAGATGCAAGGTTCTACTAAAATATTCAAAACATAATAACTGAATGGCCCCTTTTCTGCTAGAAGAAAAGGGGCCATTCAGTTATTATTATTTTCTGCAAGAAGAAAAGGGGCCATTAAGTTATTACATAAGACGATTTAGGGGGGGAGGGGGGTCGACCATGTCTTATTTTTCAGAAAATAATAATAACTGAATGGCCCCTTTTCTGCTAGAAGAAAAGGGGCCATTAAGTTATTATGTAAGACGATTAAGGGGGGGAGGAGGGTCCACAATGTCTTATTTTTTCTTACAAGGCGGTGGGAGGGAGTCTCGATAGTTCTTACGTAAGATCACAAAAAAAACAAAGTTTATACTACCAAAAAATAAAAATTATTAGTACCTTTGTTAATCGGTACAAATAAACATTTCTTAAAATTGTTACTTTGAAAAATAAACATTAAAACTAACCAAACGTGTATTCATTTTTTCCTTTAGATTCTTAAGGGGGTCGGCCTATTCTTATTTTTTTCTTATAATAGGGGGGAGGGGGTCAAAAACTAGCGAAAATCGTCTTACGTAATAAATGAATGGCCTTAAAGGAAGACCTTCTATCAATTCGACGATTTCAATTTGTGCGAAAACATGTACCTACTACCTTCCCATTTTGTTGTATTTTATTAGATTCTTTAAAAGTTTGTTTTAGTAAACTAGGTAGTTATGCTAAAGTATATATATTTTTAAGTGTAAAATATTACGATTCTAAGAAGAATATCAGTCTACTTTTTTTTTAATCGTTCATAAAGAGATGCCAGTTTACATTAAGTTTTCGTTCCTTGATAATAAATTTTTACTATTTTTGGTCAGATTTGTACCTATTGACATCAACGTTTTCAAGAAAATTTTATTGCTAAACGCAAATATCAAGACCGTTTGCGTCTTAGTATTCGTGTTGCCATCTAAACGACAGCAGCGCCCTCATTGATTTTAATTTCTTATTAATTTACTGCCTTCTTTCGCCGTTTGCAGACAAGGACAGAAATATACGAAACATTAGTGTATCAAAAGAGATAGGTAGCAATAATCTTGTTGCGAGTCGGAGTCGTTCTTCGACTCACACCATCAATCTTCTCCCAACTTGTGAGAGTTGATAAATCGTAAAAGGATATTATTTTCATTCGACAACTCGCACCACCCTTTGTTTCCATTTATTAAATACCTACGTCGAGAGCAATCATCGAAAAAACGAACTTTTTTAGGTTCCATTCCAATACAGATTACAGTTTTATTTGCGTAAAGTTTTAAATTCTATGTGGAACCTTTCTAAAGGTTCCATTATGCACATAACACGAAAAAACATTGTGTAAGTATTCATAATCATCTGACTCTACTATAGTAAAACTCAGAGGAATCCCGAATTTGTTTTAGTTTCATAAGGTTGCACAATAATAAATAATAATAAATAAATAATGCTGGACAATTCACACAGCATTATCTAGCCCCAAGCTAAGCAGAGCTTGTGTTACGGGTACTAGATAACTGATATACTTAGGTAATACTATACACCACATAGATATTTCTTATTATTTAATTTTAATTTATTTATATATATTATACATAGAAAACACCCAGACCAACGGAACAAATTTCTGCAGATCGTACACCAATTTGTTCCGAGGCGGGAATCGAACCCGCAACCTCCTGCGTCGCAGGCGGACCTTCGCCCGCTGCGCCACGGAGGTCGTCACTAGCGACTCATATTGTTGTCTCGGTCTCACTTCGGTCATAGGTACCTACGTCTTTCCATTTTTGTTGTTCTGTATTATTGCACAGGACTGGAAACGTAACTGTGAGCGTATGTGTTTGCGTGTAGTTTTAACTCAGGCCAATTCTTGAGTAAGCGCTGGGAGAACGTAACACATCTTCCCTTTTCTACATCAATGAATGTGACCAATAAAATATGTTCTGCGACTGAATAATTCGTTTAGAAATTTTTACCAATACAAAACCGGTAGTTTAGACAAACACCGATTAGGCTCCGGTACTCACCCTAACCGGTGATTATCCGGTTTTTTGAGAACCGGTGCACACCACTATTGCGCAAGCATTGCATCTTGAGAATGGCTTGAATATGTAAAGGTAGGTAGATAATCATTTTTTATTTCAGCAATTTTTTTAGTATGTGCTAGGTGGTCTAAAGCTAGTTAGATAGTGCTATGATAAAAAACAAGATCCGTCAAGTGCGAGTGTAACTCGCGCTCCGAGGGTTTCGAACGTTTGTCAACAAATATGTACCAAAAGTACCGGTCAGAGACTTCGCAATTTAACGGATACCTAAGAATAGTAGGTACCAACCTACATTTCAGATAGATCTTTCTGCATGCTTCGGTTAAAGTGGGTAATGGAACTTTTATATCGACTTTTTTCAAAATATTTCAAAAAGTATGAAACCTACAGAAATTTGAAAAACTTTTTTGAAATGTCCAAACCGATACCTTTCATTTGATACCCCACTCGGTGAGGTAGCCCCCCCTTTTGAAAATTATTCCCCCCCTTTTTGACCATTTTTATAAAAGGGTTCTTTTTACAAACTTCTCTATATTTTTCCTATAAAATATAGATCCATATCTATAAACGCTCCATACGTTACATGTTACGTTTTACATGGATCGCTCTGCAATCTTCGGAGATAGGGGAGGGGTATTTTTTCGACTTATTTCGAAATATTTTAAAAAGTATGACACCTACAAAAAATTCAAAAACTATTTTGAAATGTACAAACTGATACCTTTCATTTGATACCCCACATGACCCTGTTCCAATCTTTTAAAATTTCGGCATCACAATTTGTATGGAAAATGTTCATTTTCATTTATTATCATTTATTTTTCTTTAAATCTGTACAGGCGCACGAAATGTATTATTATTTTAAATTTCAAGTTCATAGCTGCAGTAGTTGCTGAGTTATTAAGGAGGGAAAAAAGGACAGACAAAGCGAGACCACAAGGGTTTCGAAACCGATCTTCGAAACCCTAAAAACAAGGATGCATACCTACAATATAAATTTGAATTTTTAGGTTTTTTATTTTGTATGTTGGAAAGGAGAATCTGTTGTGACGACCATTTTATATTTGTTTTAAAACCCTACACAGTATATCAATGATCTCTAATTTTATGTTAGACAAGTTACCTACAAATACATTTTGACATGAGTAGGTATTTATCAAACCTTTAATATTTTGTTCTGGTAGGAGTGAGCTGGTTTGATTGCGTGTTGGTGGCCTGCAGCAGCGTTGGTGCCAGCAGCTGTCCTGTGCTGTGCTGGATGAGTGCTCCATACTTCTACCTGGAGATTGAGTAAGTATTTCCTGATTGTGAAAAACTGATTTCATTATAGTAAACACCACACACCATTACTGGTGTAACTGCAATCATCGTAATTTTTCATGTTGATTTTTTGCAAGTCTATGTCCAGTATTGGACGTCATGCGGCTGATACGGTGGATGATGATGAAGTACTTGACGTCCCTTCCACCCTCTCATATGACACCTCACATGTCGAGGCACCTGTTAAAGCTGTAGGTAGGGTGTGCTTAAGTATCCCCATACATACTGAACTCACATACATACATACGTAACTTACAAAACATATCCCTCCTCGCACAGTCAGTTAATTAATAAGATTATGCCATACCATGCACTCCTAAAGTTTGTGCACTGCACCCTCTGTCTGACCTGTGGCGTGTGGCGGCGGCGCAGGTGCGGGGAGTCGCTGCTGGCGCTACGCGCGCGGGTGGAGGAGGCGGCGCGGGCGGTGCGGGGCGCGGCGGGGGCGGCGGCGCTGCGGGCAGACGTGCTGCGTGCAGGCGTGCTGCGCGTGCCGGCGGGCGCGGCGCGCGAGCTGGGCGCGGCGCTGGCGCTGGCGGGTGGGGTGCGCGTGCGGCGCTGCGCCGCGTCGCTGGCGGCGCTGCTGTAGCGCGCGTCTGGTTGCAGGTGACATGTCTCGACGGCTGGAGACGTTCGGCGCGCGCGGCGAGCACGCGCTGCTGATCGCGCCGGCGGAGGAGCTGGCGGCGCCGAGCTCGGTGGTGCTGCCGGAGGCGGAGCCGGCGCCGGGGCTCATCCTGTCGGACGGCTCCATCAACTGGGGCTGCCCGTGCCTCGGTGGGATGGCGACGGGCCCCTGCGGGAACCAGTTCCGCGACGCCTTCTCCTGCTTCCACTACAGGTGAGCCCCCGCGCCCCGCTCCCCGCGCCCCGCGCGTTGTTTGCCTCTGACCGTTGCGCGTGTTGTTGCAGCACGGCGGAGCCCAAGGGCAGCGAGTGCTACGAGAAGTTCAGCGTGATGCAGCAGTGCATGGCGCACTACCCGGACCTCTACGGAAAGGTACCTCCTCTCTCTCTCTCTCTCTCTCTCTCCTCTCTCTCCTCTCTCAAGGGTGCCACGTAACATGTGAAATGTACGAAGCCGAAAGAGGTCACTCCCTCGGCGACTCTTGTATTATTTATACAAGAGCTTAAGACTTTGGGGGCCACACTTTTGGTCAGGGCCGTACCCAATATCTCAAAGGAATTCCTTGGACCCCACAGAAAACCGCTAAACGGCATCGGTGAGCGGAGAGAGCTACGAAAATGGTGGCAAAGTCATCTTAAGGCCAGGTAGTCCTGCAGCAGTAGGCGTAAGGGAAAACGCGCTCCTGCCAAGCTGCCGCGCTCGTGTTTTTTGTAGTTATTTAAACATGGTGATTAAGATAATCAATTTATCAAGTCAAACTCTGCGAATTTGTTTCGAAATATTAAGTGTCCTTAGTCGAGTACAAAAAAAGTGTGATAACAGTAGTTCGCTAGTCATAGTACCTATTGAAAAAACCTTAGAAAAAGGGGTAACTTTGGGATTATTTTCTATCGCGTGAAGTTCATTAGATCTTGTAACTGAATGCGACTTTGACTAGACTAGATCCTTAGGTAATAAATATCTTTTTATCAGAATTTGAAACACTATTTTCTAAGTCTCTGATGGTTTTAATAATCACAAAAATGCGGCCTCTGCTGGCCTACCCAGCCTTAAACGGGTGTCGAGCACTGCACCAAGCACAGAGAAAGATAAAATACTATCGGCGAGCAGAGCGAGCCGCGAAATTTTGTAGTTCCGTTGAATTTTTTGTTTTTCATATTGACCGCAAACACGACATCCCGACCCTCAACTCCTAACAACAGAAGGTATAAGTAATGTTGAGCGTAGCGAGTCTTGAAATTTTTTGAGATTTTTTCTGATATTATTGGAGAAGTAAGCAAGAGAGAAGCTACCTATGACGAAAAAAATATAGCGATCAAAGCGACCCCCGAAATCCTGAAGTAGAAATAGCCGCTAACTTCCGGAAGCTATTCCAATCTCTTTCTTTACTCTAGAACATTTTACTCTCCTTGTCTTCCCTTTCGATTCGGTCGATAAATTAATCTATAGGTATATATGTAGGTAGGTAAATATGAGTCGGTCGCTGACAACTATTACATAGGTAAGCTATGTTGGCCTATTGTTGTCGGAAACAAGTACTATTATTAGATAATAGTACTATTATTAGTAACAAGTACTATTATTAGATAATAATACTTGTACCTTAAATAATGTTCGATTTTGAACTCAAAACTTAAAAAAAATCCTATTCAATCGAATTATGAATTTAAAATCAGAACTTCAAGAAATATCCTATTAAAGCTATTAAGTAGATGTTGTCCTGAACAATTTTTGAACCATAAAGTCGTCGTCGCCAACTGGAGTCGAGCGACTTGTATGTTGGAATCATAAACTAAGGTGAAATATTTAAGTAGGTATGTATTTTTAACACAATTTAACATTCGTGCTCGTGAACACCTTCACCTATTATTTGTGATTCAATAACTGACTAAGTAGGGTGGGTGTACCAGTCCCAAACCAGTTAAGGACAAAGTTTGACTTTGAAATGCTCTGTGGTGCTATTATGTAGTTTTGCCGTAGAAATGTATATTATGTAAAGTTATGCATTATTTAATAACGCTGCAATATTGATATATTTTTTTTAATCTAAATATTTAAATTTTTTAGAAATTTCATGAATAATACCAAAAACGGGAATGCACCTAAGTTTGACCGGTGCGATCCAATAAATGACCACTTTTGCACCAATAGTTGACCATTGAAAACTAATGGAAAAAAGGAAGCTAATCTATACTTATAATAAAACTGTAACAGGTCCAATTCTGTACATTGAAGATATTTTGAAATTATTTTTTGGAGGGCACTCTATTATCGATACTGAAGCCAAAACTGTAATTTTTATCATTCATGTCTGTCTGTATGTCTGTCTGTCTGTCTGTCTGTCTGTCTGTCTGTCTGTCTGTTTCTTAAACGCGCATCACGCCGAAACTACTGAAGGTATTGAAGTGAAACTCGGCACGATTTTAGGTCATACTACGAGGAAGGACATAGGATACTTTTTATCCCGGAATTCAATCAGGTTCCCCTGGGAGAGGGGATGAATGTAAAATTTCTTCACCGCGCATGACGCCGATAGTGCTGAATGAGTTGGAATGAAACCTAGCACGATTTGATTTCATACTACAAGGAAGGACATGGGATACATTTCATCCCGGAATTCAGTAATGTTCCCCTGGGAGAGAGGATGAAAGTAAAATTCTTTAACTGCACATCACGACGGAACAACTGAATGAATTCGAATGGAACTCGGCATAATTTGAGTTCATACTACGAGGAAAGATATATTTTATCCCAGAATTTAGTAAGGTTCCCCTGGGAGAAGGGATGAAAGTAAAATTCCTTCACCGCGCATCACGCCGAAACTACTGAATGAGTTGGACTGAATTGGTACTACCTATTTGAGTTCAAGGAAAGACATGGGATACATTTTATCCTGGAATTCAGTAAGGTTCCCCTGGGAGAGAGGATGAAAGTAGAATTCTTCAACCGCGCATCACAACGGATCTACGCGTCGTCCGATTTCATGCATTCTTTTTGATAGAAACAGTGTTGCAAGATCGAATTTGACTAAATCAGTAGAAAGTCGAGTAGAAAATCAGTAGATTGATGAAATACTTAATCTGTAGATTGAAGAAAAAAATTAGTAGATAAAGGGTAGGTAAGTTCCTATCTATTTATTTTTCCGAGACGCACCCATTAGTTAGGTTCCTACCTACTAAAGTGGTGCGTCTTGGAACAATAAGTTAGGTTCTTACCTTACATGATATATGGTGGTTTAGCTGGTCCAGTTAACTGTACTACCGAAGTTTGGTTGCAGTAAGTGGTCTAATTAAACTAACTGGACCACAGAAAAATAATTTTTACTCTGGTACACAGCCAACTGTAACTACCTACTAACGAAAATAAAATTACGGTGGTCCATTCAAATGGATCAGGAGCCCAATTCTGCAATATAATTGCTTCAGTATGACAATGGAATCGTCGCAGAATCATCACGTAGAATCCTTACATTAATAAAAATCCAGATAGTGCGTGCGAGATAAATTAATAGTTTCAAACTTGACGCGCGTCTCTCCATCTGCATTCATCGTAATTTCTTTCATCTGAGGTGGAATACCAAAACGTGTCATTCTGTATGGATACCCCTGTCATAGTGAAGCTATTAGTATAGCAGAATAGGGCCCCAGCTGAACGGAACCATGAGTAAGAAGTGAAACGAGTATGACACTTCTTAACACTGACGCTGGCCGAGTCGTAGCTAAAAGTCGTGTGGATAAAGAATGGTATTGAAGATGACAACATGCTATCCCCCGTAGACCCTACACGATTTTTTGCACGGCGGCGTTTCATAATATGAGAGACTGTGGTTAAATGTGAACTTAATTAGTCGGCAGGTAAGGCAATCGCGAACGAAGTCGCGGGTACAGCTAGTTAAAAATAAAACACTATTTTGTTACTCAAATTGACTTTCATTTACTGACACTATCTTGACCCCACAAGAAGATTTGCTCTTGACGAGGTGGATTAACGCTAACGCTAAAAAGGGAATCCCCATAAACTAAGGAACGTTTATTGGAAACAGTTAGCCAAATAATACAAGAGGACGGTCGGAAAAATCCTTTTAACACATCCGACCGTCCTTCCTGTACAAAACACCACTTTTCAGACCGTCGTCTTCTTGTATCATTTGGCTAACTGTTTCCAATAAACGTCAAAAAAAACTAACTGTTTCCAATAAACGTCAAAAAAACTAACTGTTTCCAATAAACGTAAAAATCATTTAACAGTAACAATTCCACTAACCCAGTACCACCAGTACAAGGGGTGTTACAGTAGTTAACCACCTTTAAAAATACTTGAAAATGACATCACTTATTTGAAATAATAGGATATAGGTATCACTCAAGTGATCACTAAATTTTCAAAATCATACTACTTGATGACAGAAAGTAAGGAAATAATAGTGATTTTAAAAGATTTACTTTACCATGTCGACGTGTAGGCGTTACTGCGATGGCGGCCGGAAGGCATGTGAACGAGACACTGACCGGTTAAAACGAGCAAGTTATCGATATGTTTTGTTTAATCTCGCAAAAGTTATGTTCGGAAGGTTGCTAAAAGTCTAGGCAACATAACGAAACAATTGAATTCTTCAAAAGTGCCCGCCGTTTCTTAATTTATTCAATTTAGTATGCGAGAGGTCAACTACTGGTACCTGGTTTGGGACTGGTACACCCACCCTACCGTATGGTGGCCTAGACTGTAGAACTGTATCAGTTACCCTATTTATGGAAATAAACAGTTTTTATTTGATTTGCAGGACGACGACGAGCTGTCGGCCGCCATGGAGGAGGCGGCCGGCGACAGCGCCGCCCCCGCCGCCACCGCCGCCACCGCCGCCGCCCCTGCAGTCCCTGCAGTCCACAAGTAGCTCGGACCTCGCTTACCTACATTAGTATTGAAAATGCATTTTATTTGCTCGTTTTGTTAAAAATAAAATAATTCTAGGAAGTTCGTTTTTTTTTTTCAGGACCTTGTGTTAGGTTAGTTTTCAGGGTTCCGTAGTAATCTTCGGCGCGAGGCCTGGGGAAAGGAAATGGAGAGGGGTTGTCGCCGTATCAGTGTCCCGGCACAGCGGAGGAGGGATAGATGTGACGACGTATGGCCATGTAGCCATATCTAAGGCTTTGTGATAATGAAAGGTGACGGATGGCATGGGACTCGCGGGATACAACCCGCGATACTCGTGCACAGGTGTGGGACACGCGGGGCAGTGATGCGCGCGCAGTCTGTTATTTTACCATAATTGCGGAAATCCTCGTTTTATGCGCTTTTTGGATGGACAACTTACAAACAAAACTCCGAATAAAACTCTCCCGGCTTTATCTATCATATTATTTTAGAGATAATTAGAAAATCGAGAAAAAGTCGTAGAAACCATAGAAATACATTTTCTACTTTCGTGGTAGGTACTTTTTTAAAATCAAATGTATACCTAATGGTAAGATAGAAATTTACCAAACGCAGCTAGGTATAAATGTATAAAAACTAAAATATATTATTTTAAACTAAAATTTATTATTTTAGTTTTTATATATTAATGTAATTCTGCGTTTGGTAAATTTCTATCTTACCATTAGGTATAGGTACCTACATTTGATTTTTAAAAAGTACCACGAAAGTAGAAAATGTATTTCTTGCTTAGGTAATTAGGCGACAGTAATTTGTTGAGTAAATCTCTGCATGGTCGCATTTTATTACAGTGCGTAAGTATAATATTATGTTCATTTTATTGCTAAGCAAAACCACGAAAAAAACAGATGCCACAAATGCAGATATCGGAGAAATGGATTTTTCCAGTTTAGGGTTGTCACTCAATGTCATCATCATTATCATTTCAACCAGTTCTGAAATAATATCTACTACTTCCACTATTGAACAAAGGTCTCCAAACAGCGCGAAAAGGAGCGAGCTGGAGCCGTCTCCATCCACTAAGCAAAAGTCATAGAAACCATAGAAATACATTTTCTACTTTGCTCTACATTTTTTAAGTAAATATGTAATGGTAAGATAGAAAATTACCAAACGCAGCTATAAATGTATAAAAACTAAAATAATATTGCTTATTTAGGCGACAAATTCTTTTTTACATAATTTTGAATCATATTTTTTTGAGTAAATCTCTCCATGGTAGCCCTAGATGTAAAAAAGGGAAGATGGTTTACGTTCTCCCAGCGTTTACTCAAAAACTGGCCTGTGTTACAACTACACGCAAACACATACGCTCACAGTTACATTTCCAGTCCTTTGCAAAATAAAGAACAACAAAGATGGAAAGACGTACCTACCTAAGACCGAAGTGAGACCGAGACAACAATATTAGTCGCTAGTAGGTACGACCCCACCATACTTAAAACGAATTCGGGATTTCCCCGAGTTTTACGATATTAAAGTCAACAAAAAAACTTGGGAGTAGATAGTATCTAATAATATCATTTTTACAAAAATTTTATTGAATTTATAAAAATAAACAAGATTCAGATTTATTTATATACGATTTATAAAAAAAAATATGTTACACATGGTATGTCCATAAAATGGACAAAATAATAAATTAATAGTACAAATAAAACAATTTAAAAGTGAATCTCTATACCAAGCCTGCTAGATCTGATCGCAGCATTTAAAAAAGACGCAGACTCCAAGCGCACACCAAAACGACGCAGTTCTAGTATTCAACAAAATGATGTAATTATAAGTGAGGCCCAATTATGCATGCAAGATGGACATATTACTGTAGGCCATTTCCTAGAAATGGTCCGTTAGAACCAGGTGTTTACCTAGGTGAATAAAGTTTACTTTTATATGTAAATATATGTCTTTTGTTTTACGAGCCGCGGTACAGGTGTTTAAAGTTAACTAAAAGTGTATTTAATGCACCTAGGTGAATAAGCTCAGGTGAATTAAGTTTACCTACGTCACCCAACTTACCAACTTATTGCTTAGTTCGCGGGTAATCTAGTTATAACTATAAATAAATAATGTTGGACAACTCACACAGCCTTATCTGGCCCCAAGCTAAGCAGAGCTTGTGTTATGGGTAGGTAGTACCTACCCTACAGTACCTACTAGGTACTAGTTAACTGATATACTTAATACAATACACTACATACCTAGATAGATATTTTTTATTATACATAGAAAACACCCAGACCAACGGAACAAATTTCTGCAGACCGTACACAAATTTGTTCCGAGGCGGGAATCGAACCCGCAACCTCCTGCGTCGTAGGCGGACCTTCGCCTGCTGCGCCACGGAGGTCGTCATTATATACTTATCACTACATAATATACAGGGTGCCACATAACATATTTGCGGGCGAATTGAAAGAACTTATGTCAGTCTGTCTCCTCTATTGTGAGAGGGATGGATGATCGATTGTTAATTACACCAATTTGCTTACCTACGTAATATTGTGCAATTACTTATGAATATTAAATCAGTGTCAAACTAGCACTCGGGGGTTTGGTTCGTACTTTATCCTTCCCTATAACTATTTAACTATTAACTTAACTCTCATAACAGTAGGAACCCATACACTCACATTTACTTAGGTACATTTAAAAAATCACCGCACCCAGTAAAACTTATATACCTATTCTGATAGAGGATAAAATTCAGTAGGAATCCGAATATATTACTCTTATTGCTCTCGGCGATTTATTTCGGCCATAGCGCCCATTCCCCCCCACCCCCAGTATCCGCCAATGGTGAGCGAGAGTGCTCGGAATAAAACCAATTTGGAACACTTCGATATCGGATTTATTCTATAAAAATATGGTCCGCGCACGCAGGCAGTCGTACACGGCGACACACGGTCACGTGGCGGCGGCGGGCGGGCGGGGCGCCGCGTGCGCGGGGGGGGGCGCCGCGTGCACGGCCGGGGGCGCTGGCAGCGGGGGCGCCGGCTCCGGCTCGTCCAGGTCCAGCGCCGCGTCGATCATGGTGGTGTCGTGCAGCAGCCGCAGCCGCGACGCGCTCAGGGCGCCGCCCACCACCACCTCTGCAACACAACGCGCACAGAGTTAGGTATATACCTACCGGACTTTCTCTGCGATCGGAGGCGGAACACTTCCTAACTACTATTACAGCTTCTGTGGGTCTTCGTTTGTCTCCGCACGTCGCAATGTTCCCACCTAGTTACGCAACAATCTATTCATTTACTTAGGGGGCGCCTTCAAATTAGCCGCAAATTGTCGCGCGTAGGCAGCGCGGCTGCAGCGCTGCGGCCGCGCTGCTGTAGCTTGGTTCGAGAATCATAGTGTTGTATATTTATATAGTTTCACGATGGACTCTGACGAAGAAACATTGCTATTAGTGTTAATATTAAAAAGAAAAAGGATTTTGGACAAAAAACAAAAAAATAAGCCTAAGAAAACGTTACCGTTATTTTGTATAACTCAACAAACTCAATTTTATAAAGTGAAAGATTACAGTGATAAAAAAATTCAGAATTACTTATGATTATCAAGAAAACAATTCTACGAATTACTTCCCCGTTTGGAACGTTATAAATAAAATACAACCTTCAAAAATACTATTTGTGCTGAAGAAAGACTATTTAAACCCTCAGGTGAGTAAAAATTGCCAAAAAAATACATAATAAATTGTTTTATTTTTTTAAGTAAATCACGTCACACATTTTTCTTTTTACTATTTTTAATTGTCATTACTCTCTGAAAGCACTCTGG
The DNA here is from genome assembly GCA_949316285.1 of Eupithecia subumbrata. Classification (NCBI taxonomy): domain Eukaryota; kingdom Metazoa; phylum Arthropoda; class Insecta; order Lepidoptera; family Geometridae; genus Eupithecia; species Eupithecia subumbrata. Next base: position 17,886,584 of record OX438641.1, on the reverse strand, counting down.
TGTGCACCGTCACCAGTCGATCGATGAACTGATGCGCGGCCGCAGCGCGGCTGCAGCGCTGCAGTAGCGCGTTTTTAAATTATATGGATTTAGACAGCAGCGTGGCCGCAGCGCTGCAGCCGTGCTGCCTCCGCGCGACAGTTTGCGGCTAATTTGAAGGCACCCTTAAGATCCGGGCTATGATAGGCGCCGTCTCACCGGTGACCGGCCCATAGCTTCCGTCTTTACGTTAACCAGTAACCAGAACTGGGCGGGGGGCTCACCTTGCAGCGGCACAGGGTCGAGGTCGAGCGAGCGGTTCATGTATACGTGGCGCGAGGGCAGGGGCGCGGCGAGGGTGGGCACGGGCGCGGTGGGCGCGGGCGGCGCGGGCAGCTCGTCAGCCGGCAGCACGCCGCGTCGGTCGATGAGCGAGGGCGCCAGCGGGCCACAAAGCACGTGCCAGCAGTTCAGGCAGGCGTTGCCGCGCGAGTAGGGGTTCGGGTTCGGCACGCCGCGCCGCATCGAGAACGAACCCTTGATCTGCAACACGAGGAAGGGGGCCGGTGAGAGGTGGGCGGGGCGGGGGCCGGGGCGAAGGCGGGGTGTACACTCACGTCTTCGTTGGTGGTCTGGTCGGTGGAGGCGAGGTAGGTGTGGAAGCCGGCGAGCCCCAGCACCGACCACACGGAGAGGAAGCAGACGGCGGCCGTGAGCGCCGAGGCCGGCGAGGCGCGCAGCGCGGCCGCCAGCCCGCCCCCACCCCCCGCGCGCGCCGCCAGCGCCAGGTGCGTCACGCTGCAGGCGAACACGAACACGGCGAGGAAGGAGAGCGAGACCACGAAGGCGTAGAAGTAGCGGTAGTTGCGACGGCCGACGCAGTTGCCGACCCACGGGCAGTGGTGGTCGAAGCGGTCCACGCAGTTGTCGCAGAGCGAGCAGTGCGAGGCGCGCGGCGGGCGGAACATGCGGCACGTGAAGCAGTACTTGAGCTTGACGGGCCGGCCGCGCACCAGCACCTCGCGCGCGCGCGGCGGCGGGCGCTGCGCGGCGCCCTCGGGCGGGCAGTCCTCGTGCGCCTCGTGCGGCGGCGCGCGTGGGATGATGCCGGGGTCGGAGAGCGCGGTGCGGAGCAGCGCCGCCAGCGTGAAGCCGGTCAGCGCCGCGCCCACGGCCGGCACGGCGGGCGAGACGCGCGCCGCCAGGAAGGGACAGTCGAAGGCGAAGTGCAGCGCGCAGGTGCCGGTGATGAGCGCCAGCGTGAGCGCGAACACGCCGGGGTGCGGCGCCGTCATGAGCCGCCCGTCGCACCAGAACCGGTTGCGGCCCCCGAACACCTCCCACTTGCGCGTCACGCGCCGCGACATGGCCATGCCACCATGTCACCGCGTCCCTCCGCGTCCCCACGCCGCCGCCGCCGCCGCCGCCGCCGCCGTGCGCGGGCGCAGCCGCACCCGCGATGCACACTATTGTCTACACAAAACATATTGGTGAATGCCGGTTCATGCTGTTGCGTTATAATAATAATAATGTTCATATTCGTATTTTCTATTATTAGTTTTAACAAAGAAAATAACAACTAAATATAGAAATAGATACACTTTCTTTAGAAACATCAGCTCATGTCATCATTTTATTAAATTTGACTAGCTTCTGCTGCTGAGCTTTTTTATCTAATCTCTACATATACTTAGTATAAAACAAAGTCGCTTCCTGTCCGTCTGTCTGTCCCTATTTAAGCTTAGATCTCTAAAACTATGTAACGGATTTTGAAGCGGTTTTTTTTAATACATAATTTAGTACACATGCAAGGTCTTTTAGCACAAGTAAAACCAAAAATATGAAAACAGTAAATTTGCAGTCTATTCACAAAAAAAATACTTGTGTCTTGCTATGGACCAAAACTTACGGGTACCTCTTGTTGACCTAGAATCATAAAATTTGGCGAAAAGCAAGGTCTTATAGCACAAATAAAGGAAAAAAAACCGAAAAAAATAAATTTGTAGTTTATTCTTTAAAAAAAAATTATGTTACTCCTACTTCCTGTTGACCTAGAATGATGATATTTGTCAGGAAACAAGGTCTTACAATAATATGGAACCCTTAGTGCGCGAGTAATAAAGGAAAAAAAACCGAAAACAATAAATTTGTAGTTTATTCTTTAAAAAAAAATTATGTTACTCCTACTTCCTGTTGACCTAGAATGATGATATTTGTCAGGAAACAAGGTCTTACAATAATATGGAACCCTTAGTGCGCGAGTCTGACTCGCACTTGACGTTTTATTAGGAGCTTCTTAAGCTTGGCCAAAAAACTTGATGTTTTTCTCTAAGAAAGAGCTGATGTTTCCCAAGAAAGTTTCCCTGTACTTCTATTCCTCTGGTCACAGGTACTTTACTTATACCTACCCCCATACTGTCCTAGTTAAAAAAAGTTATAAATTCTTTGGGAAGGTGAATTTATTTCACAATTTTGGTACCTACTTCGTTACATGTGTGGCTAAAGAGTTTTATATTCTTTAAAAATATAAGAGAGGCTTGTATTGTCCATCTGATTTCATAAAAATTCAAGTGGCAGATCTCTCAATGTGTAGCGCATGTTGTACACAAGTGTTGTACCATACACATTCCGTTTCTACCTTTATCTTGATTAAACTCCACTCAAATGGACAATCACAATGATAAATACCTAGATTAATACTTGCTATCATACACTAGATTTGGTTATTTTTATATTTAGATAAGTGGAGACTATTCAGCCATTAGGTACCTATCAATAAAATGTATTTGTCGGAGTTTAGGAAAGACATTTAATAAAGTACTTTCATTTTAAGAATTCACAAGGTTTTCAAACTGTACAATTTTTCATCATGTTATAGCAAAAAATAGCAAGAACCAAATAACTCATGAAATTGTACTTGCCATTACAGTATTTTTGAATTGATCGACTTAGAAAATGTTGATATTGATCTCGAAAAACCACCCAATGGCAAGAACAATGCAAATGGTTAGTTTTAACAAGCAGAAGTGTAGTGACTAGGTACCAAGTCCATCGACACTTTCTTTAGCAAGTACAGGTGCTAGTTTAGCACAGCCTCTACCTTGCGTACTGGCTGGTTCACCAGCTGATGCTGGTTGTATCCTGTAGGTCCTATCATTACTTCACATTGGCTGAATATGCATGCTTCAAGTAGAAGTAATAAAAGTAGCTAACACTTATTCATAAATATGTAGATAGGTACTTACTTACCTACCAAAATTAAACCAAAGTCAATGGTAGGTATTGTCAGAACCAACAGCTTAGTACATCTATGTAACTTGCAAAATGTTAGAAACTGGATGCAACTTTAGATTATGGCCTTGTGTTTTGGAAATTGGAGATGAGATCCGCTTGTAAAGTTTCTGCAATTTGGTTTATATTTCGAGGATCTTTGATTTAGTTAAGTTGTCTGCAGTGGCTAAATCTAGGATAAATTTAATAAAATTCAAAACTTTCTTTAGAAACACAATCACAAAGGATGGACTGGACGTGACTGATTGATTTGTTTGATTGATTGGAAGGAAGGGAAGAGAAGAATCATACAACTTCTTGGTGAAAGGCTCCAAGTCCGTGATTCAAATGTATTATCTTATCATAGACCCTTTCTGAGAAATATAAAAGAAGATAATATATAAAGTACCGGATATAACCATGAAACATGTGTCAGTTTATTTTGAGCCAAGAATCTACGCTTCAAATTTTGATGGGCCCACTGTGAAGATTTCGAAGTTATTTTCAAAATAACCTTTCCATTTATACTAAGTGTTGTAATAAAACAGCCCTGTTTACAGAGTATAGGGTTTATTCCACATGACGTGACATATCGAGACATCACGATGACATTCTCTGTACATGGTCTATAGTTTATAATATAACTAAGAAGGTATAAAGTATCTAACATAAAACCTACATCATTCTCCCCTACTTAGATTTGTTTCATAGTCTTGCAGATGAGGTGGCGGACGTCGGCTTCTTTCGGAACGTCGAAGGTCAGGTGGAGGAAGTGAAGGAGATTCTTCTGTGTCATGAAATTCCGCATCTTCAGAGTCTGAAGTTTCGCTAACATCTGCGCCTTCGCCTCTTGGCGCCAAGTGTCTGTTAGATACCATTATTTCTCGTCCACTAGCAAATCGCACTCTGCTGCTCATTGGTGCCGGTTCGATCATCTCAACCTCTTCCACCAGTGGGTCGTACTTGCCACGTACATGTTTCTTCAGAAGCACTTTGTCGTCTTTGAACCATGATGGCAGTGATTGTCCCGAGGATGATCGTCTTTGATGGACAAACATCCGTTCGTGTGGAGTCATGTTGGTTGCGGTGCAAAGAAGTGATCGAATGCTGTGTAAAGACTGAGTTAAAACATTCTCCCACATTTCTACAGCCATGTTCTTAGTTTTCAGTGCAAGACGTATTGTTTGCCATAGCGTTCCATTTAAACGTTCTACTTGTCCATTACATTGAGGATTGTACGGTGCTGACCGGCTAGTGGCAATTCCTTTTTCGTTTAAGAAGTCTTTTAATTCTCTGGACATAAACGCAGCTCCTTGATCTGTATGTATCATACTTGGCATTCCAAACATTGAGAATAATTCCGTTAAACTTTTGATAATACTGTCTGAGCTTGTGTCTTTGCAGGGGTATGCAAATGGGAATCTTGAGTATTCATCAATTATTGTAAGTATATATTTGTTTGCGGTGGAAGATGGTATTGGTCCTTTAAAATCTAGAGATAAACGTTCGAAAGGTGTTGTTGCTTTTATCAAATTGCCGATTAAATTTCTATTGAATCTTGGTTTTTCTTCGGCACATACTTTGCAAGACAGAACAACGCGTTTTACCTCTTCCGCTGAATATGGAAGATTTTTGCATCTAACCCAATGTATCATTCTTGTTACTCCTGGATGGCACAAAGATTCGTGTAATCTCATAACATCATTACTATTTGTATTAGCACATACTGCTTTAGTACGTGACAGAGTATCGGCTACAATGTTTTCTTTTCCGCATCGATATTTAATGTCTATCTTATAGTTGGCAAGTTCCATACGCCATCTCTGAATTTTCTCATTCTTTATCTTACTTGCATGTCCATTCATCATAAACGCCACTGATTTTTGATCAGTTATAAGATAGCATTGCCGTCCGAGTACGTAGTGTTTCCATTTCTTTAGGCTTTCGATGATTGCACATGCTTCTTTCTCAATAGAAGGATATTTTCGTTCACTTTCACTTAATGTTCGTGAGAAAAATGCTACAGGTCTTTCGTTTTGAGTTAATGATGCAGCTATTGAGTGTGCTGATGCATCAGTTTCGATTGTAAATGGCTCCTTTGGATCAATTGCAGAAAGAGAAGCTTTTGATATGATTTGCTTCATGTTCTGAAAAGCTGCAATTTGTTTATCGTTTAGTGGATATACTTCTACATCAATTAATGCTCGTAGTTTGTTCGAAAAATCTGGTACCCATTTTGAATAATGTGAGAAAAGACCAATGGTACGTCTCAAAGCAGCTGAATCATGAGGCACCGGCATTTCTAATAAGGGAGCTAAACGATCTTTGTCCGGTTTAACCACTCCATCGTTAATGTTATATCCTAGTATGTTGAGGTTCCTCACTGAAAATTCGCTCTTGTCTTTGTTGATGGTAAGGTTATATTTTTCAGCAATCTCCATGAATTTGGTCAGTTTTTGATCATGGTCTTCCTGATTTACTCCACAAATTGTAATATCATCTAAGTACGAGTAAACACTATCCAGATTTGACAGTTGCAGAATCGAATCAATCGTTCTTTGGAAGCAAGCTACGCCGTTTGTAACTCCAAAAGGTATACGACACCATTGATACAAATTTCCTGCTGCTTCAAAAGCTGTCATTGGCTTATTCGTTGCAATTATCGGTATTTGATGATAAGCTGATTTTAAATCAACTTTGCTAAAAACCTTGAACTTGGATACCTTGGAAACCAAATCTTCAATATTTGGAAGAGGGTAGGCGTCTAAATAGGTGAATTTATTGACAGTTTGTGAGTAGTCAATGCACATTCGTTTCTTGTGGTGAGAGCCAGACGTTACAAGTACCTGCGAACGCCATGGAGAAGTACTCTTTTCTATTATTCCGTCTAACAACAGTTTCTTTATTTCAGTTTCTATAAATGCTTGGTCACTAGGCGTATATCTACGAGATTTGATAGCGATTGGCTTACAGTCAGTTGTTAAGTTCTCAAATAAATTGACAGGTTCTATGTTTGCTGGTCCTAATGCACACAGTCTGAGCTTTGGCTGGGTTCCACCAAACTCTATGGTCAGCTCGGCATGATGTTTTAGAATGTCATGACCCAATATCACTTGAGTGCATAGATCCCTCATCACTCGCAATGGAGTATTTGGCATTTCATGGTCGTTTATCTGAACAGATGCATAACATATTTCTTTAATATCTTCTTGTAAGATCGAGGAGGCCATCAAAACTTTTTGGTTCCATGGTTTTGTTTCCAGTCCATACTGTCGTATCACGTCCTTATCAATAAAACTGGCGGTACTTCCAGTGTCTATTAAGGCTTTTACTGGTACTCCATTGACGTGAATTGAAATGATACATTTCTGAAAACCAGCTGTTGATGCCAATTGGATACATGAAGCGGTGTCATCACCTTTTTGAGTCGTTGAGGTAATTGGGCTTTTGCAAACTTTTGCAAAATGGCCGGTTTTGCCACATTTTAAGCAGCTAGCATTTGCGGCAGGACAAAAACGGCGAGGATGTCTTGATTTGCCACAAAAATAGCATGCGCTCTGATTTAAGCTTCGGTTCAAGTTACTTGCAGCGGCAAAGGGTGTTTCTACAGATCGAGATGCATAACCCGCTGTTTGAATTTTAGCTGACTCTAAGGCTCTCGCTTGATTACCTGCTTCCTCCAAACTCAGCATCTGATTTTCCAGTAATCGTTGTCGTATGTCCGGGGATGTTAATCCGGCAATGAATGCATCCCTAATAAACGCCTTCTCGTTCTCAATGGCTTTAGTGTCCTTGAATTGACAGTATTTGCTTAATAAATGTAGAGCCTGTATATACTGGTCGATAGATTCGCTTGCCTGCTGTTTCCTTGTTGCTAACTTATATCTTGCAAAAATTACACTTTTTGGCTTTACAAATAATGCTTCTAATGTTTTTATGGCCTCTGTGTAGTCCTCGCAGTGTTCTATGTACTTATACAAACTCGATGAGATAAAATTAACTAACAGTTGTAGTTTCGATGATTCTGAAGGCTTTTGCTCGTTTGCTCCGAGAAAATTTTCAAATGTTTTCTTCCAATGTATCCACTGTGACGAAATATCGTTAGCTTGCCCCGTCAACGCGGGGTCTCCGTCGAACCGCTCTGGCCGGAGATACTTTTCCATGTTTCTAGAGTCTGATTATATACGATTACATGTGGAATAAATTGTTGTAATAAAACAGCCCTGTTTACAGAGTATAGGGTTTATTCCACATGACGTGACATATCGAGACATCACGATGACATTCTCTGTACATGGTCTATAGTTTATAATATAACTAAGAAGGTATAAAGTATCTAACATAAAACCTACATCACTAAGTACCTACCTTGACTTATCGACTGTCACGAACTTTCAAGCAGACTTAGCATCAATATCCCTTCGCGTTTACCTATAATCAATGCTTAGAACCCAATGGGCCCTGCGTCTTGCATTTTTATTTATAACTATGTTATACCTATCGGCTCAACCCAATTTGCCGACCTTCACGATCATTATATTTACTACATAAAACAAAGACATTTCGCATCTACGGAATCTGATGACTTCGCGGGATTGCGACACGACAGCGCCGCCTTGCCCCGCGCCGCGTCGCATCAGCACTTGGGTTCACACATCGAACCAGTCGATACCTTAGATTAATTAGATAGTAAAATTACCTTTGTAGAAAGTAATTAAATTTATATTTAAAAATCGGTTTTTTTTGGGAAACCCGGGCGTCGTTCCTTTAATTGGCGCAGTCGGTAGGAAAATCCGGGTCATTCCAGGATATTCATCAAGAAATTCGGGAGTGATAGACTTTTCAAGGTCGGGCCGGGTTATTCTGAACACGAGCGTTCGCCGGGAATCAAGAAATCGATACCTCCCAAGAGTACCGAGATGCAGTTCATGTAAGTCCACTGAATTTCTAGTGCTTGCTTCCTTCCCTAAAATTAAGTCCTTAAATTTTTTTTATACTCTAAAATTTTTCATCGAGAAAATTAACGAGTCCTATGTTAAATAATCGTAATAATAGAAATAATTTAGCTGATAGTACAAGAAATTTAGATTTATTAAATTCGAGTTCCGATAGTAGTAGCAGTGACAGTAGCGTTTTAGAAAATAGGACAATGGCCAGCTTAGACGATATTTGCAAGGCCCTACGATTGGTTCCCGATTTCGATGGGAATCCTAATGTGTTAGTTAGGTTCGTAAATTTATGTGACCAATTAGTGGCAACTTACGGACAGGATGGGAATCAGTTAATTAATTCGGGATTATTAAATGGTATCCTTAACAAGGTCGTGGGCCCAGCAGCACGACAGATCAATGCAAATGGCATCCCGAATGACTGGACTAGTATCCGTAATTCTCTTATTAACAACTTTGCCGACCAAAGGGATGAAACCGCCCTTTATAACGATTTGGCGATCCTAACACAAGGCTCTAGCACCCCTCAAGAATTTTATGAGCGGTGCCAGAACCTCTTTAGCACAATCATGACATACGTGTCCTTGCATGAATCCTTGCCTACTACCATAGATGCTAAGCGGGATTTGTATAAAAAACTAACCCTCCAAGCCTTTTTACGTGGGTTAAAGGACCCTCTTGGTTCACGCATTAGATGTATGCGTCCTGAAACCATTGAAAAGGCTCTGGAGTATGTGCATGACGAGATGAACACCATGTATATCCAGAGCAGGAACCTGTATTTGCCGGATAAAAAGGTAAGTGATAGTCATAGTCAAATTAACCAATCTGGATTTAAAGTGCCTCTTCAAGGCCTTCAGCCATTTAGGCCCATGAATTTCAATATGCCAGGGCCTACCACGCAGTCTTTCAGACCACAGTTCGTGCCGAGGCAGCCTCCGCCGCCTCAACATCAGTTTAGAATGCCTTATAACCAACCGCGAATGCCATCTCGCACTCAACAAATGTTCAGTGCGCCGCTACCAAATTACCAACGTGGTTTTCAAATGGCGCCTAGGCCACAACCCTCTTTCCAAGGCCCTAAGCCTATGAGTGGTGTGTCCCATTTTGTGTCTAGGGAGAGACCAGCACCAGCAGGTCCTAGTGGTTGGAACTGGGCTAAGCAAGGCAATCCGCCCCCGTCTAATTATTTTAAGACTAGGGATGTTAACGTGAATGAGTGTTTATACTATGGTTGTGACGGTTACGAGTACTATGACTATGGTGACTTTAACTATGACGACGGTTACTACGGTGATTATTACGGCTACCCTACTGAGTACGACTACCCATGCCACCCCGACAGCGGAGCTAGAGTGCAGGAAGTAGTCGAGGAGCAGCCCCAGTCGAATCAGAAATCTGAGGATTTTCCCGAGGACTCGACTATAAAAAAATTAAAATAGAGCTTAATTTGCACACCCAAAGACAGCTACCCTATATTCGTATAGCGAACCCTCCTTTGAATTTCCTCATAGACACAGGCGCGAATCAATCTTTTATTAGTCCAGAGGCAGTGGAAAATTATTTCCCACATGTACCATTGAACCACGATCCGTTCGAGGTTACTAACGTTCACGCCACAAGTAGGAATGAGTATTCTATAACTCTTCCATGCTTTCAAGAGTTCAGAGATTCGGAGGAAATAAAGTTATTCGTGTATAGGTTTCACGACCATTTCGACGGTTTAATAGGTATGGATTTATTAACCAAGTGGGAAGCTAAACTTGACCTTAAGGAGCTCGCGCTTATTACTAAAGCCGCAGTGAACCCTATTCGCATGTATAACTCGCGAAACTTAAATTTATACGAAGATATAATTCCAGCCGAAACATCTAAATTGGTTAGGTTACCTATTAACGCCCCGGATGGCGAAGTTTTTATCCCGGAACAGGTAATTTGTAACTGTGTGATAAGCGAGTGCATTACCACAGTTAGTAAAAATCGTGGCATCGTGGAAGTCATGAATACGACCCATAATGACATCATTCTGTCGTTAGATACCGCGACGCACGCGACACTATTCTCGATGGAGTGCGCGCGCACCGAGTCGGAGCCGCTTTCACCGCGCGCTAGGGACGTTACCTCGCGTTTAAGGACCGATCACCTAAACGTCGAGGAAAAAGCAAATATAATCGCGCTTTGTTCTAAATACGCCGACGTATTTTATATTGATGGAGAAGCGTTTACATTCACAAATAAAATTAAACACAAAATCCGCACTCACGACGAAATTCCCGTTTATACGAAGAGCTATCGCTATCCTTACATACATCGTGAGGAAGTCCAAGATCAGGTGTCAAAAATGTTAGAACAGGGTATTATTAGACCATCGGAGTCCGCGTGGAGCTCCCCCATTTGGGTTGTCCCGAAGAAGATGGACGCGTCGGGAAAACAAAAATGGAGGCTAGTTATAGATTTTCGCAAGCTCAACGAAAAGACTATTGACGATAGGTACCCTATCCCCAACATCACTGACGTACTTGATAAGTTAGGGAAATGTCAGTACTTTACGACACTTGACTTAGCATCTGGATTTTATCAAGTTGAAATGGACCCGAACGACATCCATAAAACTTCTTTCTCTATTGAACAGGGTAGGTTTGAATTTTTAAGGATGCCCATGGGGTTGAAAAATTCGCCCTCTACCTTTCAGCGGGTCATGGACAACGTTCTTCGAGGCCTACAGAACGTCATTTGCCTCGTATACCTAGATGACATCATAGTTTTCTCTACGTCACTACAGGAACATATGATCAACCTTGAAAAGGTATTCCAAAGGCTACGCGAGTCTAATTTCAAAATACAACTCGACAAATCAGAGTTTCTCAAACTTGAGACCGCGTACTTAGGACATGTCATCACTAGAGAGGGAATAAAACCTAACCCAGATAAAGTCTCTGCTATTCAAAAATACCCTATGCCAAAAACTCCTAAAGAAATAAAATCATTTTTAGGTCTTCTAGGTTATTACCGAAAATTTATCCCAGACTTTGCCAAGATAACTAAGCCCTTGACACAGTGTCTCAAGAAAGGAAGAAAAATTACATTTAACTCAGACTATGTTAATAGCTTTGAGAAATGTAAAACTCTTCTGACGAACGATCCCATATTGAGATACCCTGACTTTGACCGTGACTTCATACTGACGACCGATGCATCTAATTTCGCTTTAGGTGCGATTCTTTCGCAAGGTCCCGCAGGTTCAGACAAACCTATAGCGTACGCGTCACGTACCTTGAATGAGAGCGAGATAAACTATAGCACGATAGAAAAAGAGCTACTTGCTATTGTGTGGGCGACAAAGTACTTCCGCCCTTATCTCTACGGCCGTAAGTTCAAAATCTTTACGGACCACAAACCCTTGCAATGGGTCATGAATTTAAAGGAGCCTAATTCTAAGTTGACTAGATGGAGATTAAAATTAAGTGAATACGACTTCACTACTGAACATAAGCCAGGTAAGAAAAACACCAACGCCGATGCTCTCTCTCGCGTAGAGATTTGTAACGAAGAGACAAGCTCTATGGCCGGAAATACATCGGAAGTACCTCCATCTGTAACAAACGACCCAGACTCACGTACTGCAACCGCACATACTTCCGAGGAGAACCCCATCCTTGAAATTCCCATAACTGACGAGCCTTTGAATAAATTCCATCGACAGCTGATTATGACGATAGTAGGTGACGTCAAGAAACGCGCGTCAGCAACCAAGCCGTTCGACACTCACACACGTACATCCGTGCAGTTATCGGAATCAAACTTGGAAGAGGATTTAATTAACGTTATTAAGGAATATGTTAACCCTAAAATTAAGACAGCTATTCTTATTAACCCTCCATTAGGTATGTACAAGATTGTCCCTATTTTACAGGAAAAATTCAGAAGCTCATGTATGAAATTGGTACTTGCTAAAAAGGAATTAGAAAATGTCAAAGAATATCTACGACAGCAGGAGATCATTCGTAATTACCACGAAGGCAAAACTAACCATCGCGGCATTAACGAATGTTATCTTTCCTTATCAGTTCGTTACTACTGGCCGCGAATGAAAGATCACGTGACCAAGTTCATAAATGACTGTACGATATGCGGACAAGCTAAGTATGACAGGAATCCCATTAGGCCTAAACTCAACATCGTGCCACCGGCAACGAGGCCCTTTGAGATAGTTCACATGGACAGCTTCACTGCCCAAAATGAGAAGTACGTTACTTTTATAGACGTTTTCTCAAAGTACGGTCAAGCCTACCTACTTAGGGACGGCACTGCGCTTAGTGTAATACAGGCCTTATTAACATTCAGCACACATCACGGCTTACCGCTTACTATCATTACTGATCAAGGCACCGAATTTACTAATCAGATGTTTTCAGAGTTCTGTAAAATTCATAAGGTCACGCATCATCAAACCTTAGCACATTCACCTAACGCTAACGGAAATATAGAACGTTTTCACTCGACTTTGCTTGAACATCTCCGTATTTTAAAATTAAAACAACGCGATCAGCCCGTTATTAATTTAATGCCATACGCTTTGATTGGGTATAATAGTTCAGTACATAGCTTCACTAAGTGTAAGCCCTATGACCTCATACTAGGACATACTGACCCACGTGATCCGACTGACATCGATTTAACAGGACACTTATTACAGCAATATTCACAGTCCCATAGAGAACAGATGAAACAAGTTTATGATCTCATAAACGAGACATCTCTTGCTAATAGGACCGCGATCATTGAAAATCGTAACAGGTCTCGCGAATCTGAGGTTGAGTACCAACCGGACCAACAGATTTTTATCAGTAATCCTTGTGCTGGTAGATCTAAGCTCGCACCTAGATACACACAGGATACTGTTCTAGCGGACCTTCCCATTCATATCTATACCTCCAAGAAAAAAGGTCCTATCGCAAAGAATAGGTTAAAACGTGTCCCTAAGACTGCGAAATTGTTACAGGATGCTGATCCTGTTGCTGACTCTCATGAGTCTAACACTGACTCGCGGACACGAGATAAAACTTGAAGGACTTGGAGATGGACCAGGATTTTTACCTTTTAAATTGGGCCCCATGCGACTTACAACTCATTATCATACATTTTTACAATACATAGAACTAAAAGAAATAGACTCTAATATTAACTTAGTACGGGTGCAACTATCGGAAATAAAACGTAAAGTAGATAACTTCACGTACGCAGTCTACGAATCTCAGCTAGATCACTTACAAAACGAATTAAATTACGCATCGCTTCAATTAAAATCTTTAGAGCCAACTCGTTTTAGAAGAGGTTTAGTAGATGGTCTTGGATCAGTTATTAAGAGCATTACAGGGAATCTAGACTATACGGATGCTGTAAAGTACAATGAAGCCCTTTCAGTTCTAAGAAAAAATCAGGATAAGATCGTCACTGAACAAAATCATCATATCAGTCTTAGCAAAGATTGGATGGATGAACAAAATAAGATTATTTCTAAAATTGTAGATAATCAAGTCGCAATAAATAAGACTTTGCATATGTTACTTGACCCCGATTCGTATCCTCAACACGAGTTAGTTAAAGTTGCGAAATTCGCCCAGATATTGGCGATAACCAGCAACAATGTAGGTAGCTTGGTAAGTGAAATAAGTAGGTTAGAAAATGCGCTTGCATTTTGCGGTGCCTCGCGCACACATCATTCAATGATAGGTATAGATGTAATGAAAGGTATGTTAGGTAAACTGAAATCTTATTATAATAAAGATCAGTTATTAGATTTAGAGATTAGAGAGTACTACGACGTTATCAAACCAGCATCGTTTTATAACGGAGATCAATTAGTTTTTGCTTTTAAGTTCCCCGTAGTCTCGCCGCTAGTTTATACTTTATACAGATTGGTAATAGTACCGAATAAAAATAGGCAGGCTGTCATCCCACCTTTCCCGCTCCTCGCTATCACTAGAAATATTCATGTGTACATAGAGGCTGAATGCCCGAAGTCAGGTACGAGGTATATATGCGAAGATCAGCTCAACCAACAACTTAAATCTCAGCCCGATTGCATCTGCAATATTATCCAAGGAGAAATGCCCAAAGAAAAGCCCTGCGAAATGACCACCATCGACCTGATGAAGCCCGCCATGGAGAAACTGGATGACCGCCACTACGCCATCGTGTTCCCGCAACCAACTCAGGTTCGCCTCACATGCGAACGAGAGGAGTTCAACACCCTCAACGGCAGCTACTTAGCAACCATACCCCATGACTGCAAGCTGCGCACCGATGACTTCACCATAATCAACGTCAACGATCACATCAATGGACAACCTGTGAAGATAACCAAAATTCCTGTTCAGCCAGATGAAGTAGGTGAACCTTATACTCTCAAGGTCAACTCCGTCAACCTGAGAAAGCTGCACGATATCCAAGATAAAATACACCAGCAAGAGACCGTGCGGATAGAACAACCCTCAACGTTCTATCACACCACCATCCCCTTCTACGGTGCACTATCCGGTGCACTTGTACTCGCCCTGATCGTACTAAGTCGAAGATTGTACTTACGCCGGAAAAAGGAAAACTCGAAGACAGAGATAGAGCTCACCCAGGCAGCCCCGAGCTATGCTGTACCAGATTCATCTCAAAATCAGAGGAAGCTGCCAACGACATTTTTTCCCAATCTTCAAAAATAGTCGTTGATCTGAGGGGGGAGATGTTATACCTATCGGCTCAACCCAATTTGCCGACCTTCACGATCATTATATTTACTACATAAAACAAAGACATTTCGCATCTACGGAATCTGATGACTTCGCGGGATTGCGACACGACAGCGCCGCCTTGCCCCGCGCCGCGTCGCATCAGCACTTGGGTTCACACATCGAACCAGTCGATACCTTAGATTAATTAGATAGTAAAATTACCTTTGTAGAAAGTAATTAAATTTATATTTAAAAATCGGTTTTTTTTGGGAAACCCGGGCGTCGTTCCTTTAATTACTAGCATTCTATGTGCCCGTTGTGAGGGTCTTTATCGTTATCTGCGCTCTGGAAACATTTTTATCACTTTCTTGGCTCAAGACGCAGATGATTTCTGCTAGCCCCGTGTAGCGACAGCAGCGCGCCCATGCGGGTCGCACCGCGGCACCGAGGCTGGGCAGTAAATGCGATATACTAACACTTTCAGCGCCCAAGACGCAAATGACACCTCCCAGCCCCATGAAGCGGAGGCTGGCCAGTAAATGCGTTAACCCAGGGTTGCTCAGCTGATCAATTCAGATGTATTTGGGAGTGTGTCTATCCTCATACAATTTTTGTCGCTCATTAATTCATCTTTAGTTTTTTATATCCGTAGTCAAAATACAGCCAATGAGCGGCAAATATGAAAATCTTTAATTGGCTCTCTGATGTTATTACGTACTTTGATTAAGTTAGTTTAAGCCGTTGATTTTCCAAAACATTAATAAATAAATAAATATAGTCTGAGTAATTCATATATACACCTGAATTGACAAGCAGATTTGCAATTCAATACGTTTATTTCAGCTTAGATACACATAATACATATTTCAGCCATAGATTAATTAATTAAAATAAAAACATCTTAAATTTATGGTACACACAATATTCATGATGAGCGCATGGCACTATGAGTGCGCGTCCAATGTTGCATGAAAGCGCAGTCCGTGTCCATCCTTCCAGCTATAAGTTTCAGATAGCTACTGGTACCGCCCCTGACCCGGCGCATCAGGGATGCTGTTCTGTTGCGGATGATTGCGTAAAAGTCATCAACGCGGGACTCGGCAAACATCCCGGACGCGCTACAGAAACGGGGCAGTCCCAGTAGCACTCTGAATCCATTGTTATATTGGACGCGCAGGGCATTCCAGCATTTGACATCCAGCATCCAGCAATGTCGATGATCTACAATACAAGGCACCGGAATTTATTTATTGTGAGGAATTCATTTCGGGGGGATTGAAGACCTTTCCGAAAACGCCTAAACGTTATCGGCGAACGAAGCGAGTCAGGAAAATTTTGTAGTTTTTCAACGTTTTTCGACGTGTTCGCAAAGTGACCCTAAACAAGTTTGATGTCCTTTTTTGTGATGGTAATCTTAAATGAGTCAAATTCAGATCTACACTTAAAAAAAGAGCGTTTGTCATCGGCGAGCCGCGAATTTTTATTTATTTAGTAAGACATAATCATTAACAGTGCAGGTACGTCAGTAACTAGAAGAAAAGGAAAAGTCAAATAAAACAAATCAAAAACTCCTATTTCCATAAATATAATAAACTAGCTGCTTCCCGCGGCTTCGCCTGCGTAGTTCCCGTTCCCGTGGTAATTCCGGGATAAAACATAGCCTATGTCCGTCTCCTGGTTCTAAGCTGCCTCCCCACCAATTTTCAGCCAAATCGGTTCAGCTGTTCTTGAGTTATAAATGGTGTAACTAACACGACTTTCTTTTATATATATAGATGTAGGTACCTACCTACACTTAGGAAAAGTCAAAATATAAAAACTGACACGGAAATAATGTGATATTTTCGATTCTGTCGCTTCGGTATGCCGCTGACTTAAGTAAAGAAGCCACGAAGAAACCTTTAACCTGTTAGTTGTTATATTTCGAGTTAGAGCAAAACTAGACCCAGGCTTTTTTATGCCCTAGATAATCAGAAATTTTATAGTAAGCCTTTTTGCACAGTAAGGTTTTGACAATTTGTTTGAGTTTATTTACCTACTGATAATTTTTGCAACTCACAAGGAGTTTTGTTCTAGAAGCGTATACATTGCCCTTAAGAGGGCCAAAAGGAACAAGGCCACTGCCTCAGGAGTTTTGCAGTCATATGATGCAATGAACTAATCAAAAACATTGTCAGCAGATACCCATTCAAGTAATAAAAAAAAACAACGCCTATTGTAAACTCAATGGCAACGCTGGAAAATACTTCAACCGAACCATCACGCATCAAAGACGACAAAAATATAAATCGAAAAAGGAGAGTTCTCACCATGGCGGACGAAAAAGGAAAAAAAAAATGTTATCAACTTCAGCACGGCCTTGGATCTGAATTTTATGTAACCAGCCTCTGGAAGCCAGGAGCGAGGATGTATGATGTACTTCAGAGCTTCAGAAAAAGAAGAAATTTGTAATCGTAAACCTCGGCTAGTCGCGTGGGGTCTTTGAAAGCCCAGGTATTACAAAAATGAAAAATTTAAACACCTAAAACTATCCCAGCCGTTTAACATTTTATGTACCCTCCTAAGTTGGATTATAGTTGCCGCGAATCATCGCTTTAATAAATTCGCGTGCAAGCGTCGTCGCCGCCGCACCGTGAGTTATAGTAGTGTTTTGCGTGTACGGGCTTTGAAAGACCCCACGCGACTAACCGCGTAAGTACAATTGAAGATCATAATCATCACATCTCACTTATAGGTATTATAAATGCAAAAGTTTGGATGGATAGATGGATGGATGTTTGTTACCTCTTCACGCCAAAACTAATGAACCGATCTGGCTGAAATTTTGCATACTTTTGCATATATAGGTAATTCTAATCCTGGAATCAAATATAGGCTACTTTTTATCCCATGAATCAGTTCCCATGGGATAGAAATCCCCTTTAAACGTTTCCATAGAAACAACGCGTGCGAAGCTGCGGGCAGAAACTAGTTAACTTATAAAATGGACGACAAAACTACAACGTCGTTCATAGAGCTGGTTGGAACATGAAAGTGACGATGACGTTTACGGTTGTAATGGTGAAGCTGAAAGCGGTATAATCTCATGAAAGGAGTGAGTATAACACTGACTTAGAGCAGGAATGTGAAGATAAACTACATATAGCACAACATTATGATATCTCCAGAAGAACTGCCCGAGCACTGTCATAGATAATAAATATTATTTAATTTTTGTTCAGGTAATTGTACTACAGCCATTTATCAAGAAGTTGAAGTTGGACAGATGACATTCATCATGGAATGACAACAATGACATGAATGAATGACATCAAACTTTGCCATGTATTTTGTCCTTGATTTGATTTTGCTCTTAGCGCGCGCGGGCTGACTGTTCTTTCATCCACCGCCCTCACCATCACCGTTTCCGTGGCTTAGACCGGCTATATTTAGCAACAACCTCAGAGCATCCACGGATGGCAGGCATCAGGCACGGTATCCATTCTGGTAGCGAAAAGGCTACAATTCTTCAATCTTCCGTCGTCGGCAGTGATCGGTCCGGCTAAGCTAGCGCATAACGGGCCGCACGCTTCGGAGTTCCGAAAAGCAACTGTGAGGGTTCTACGCTCATTCTCTCGGGGCATGCGGTCCCGCTCGGTCGCGACAGTCGGCGCGGGGCAATCGGCGGCATGCAGGCGCGGCGCGAGGCGCTGGTGGTGGGCGCGCTGTGTGCTGCGTGGTATTGCGCCAGTTCCGCCTCTAACGTGGTCGGCAAGCTAGCCTTGACGCGCTTCCCATTCCCGCTGACCGTCAGCATGGTGCAGCTGCTGGGAACTGTGCTGCTCTCCCCCGCGGCGCTGCGCCTGGCGCGCGTGCCGCCCGCGCGCTCGCTGCCGCGCCGCTACTGGTGGCGCGCGCTGGTGCCGCTCGCGCTCGCTAAGTTCCTGACGACGCTGTGCTCGCAGGTCTCGCTGTGGAAGGTGCCGGTCTCCTATGCCCACACAGGTGAGTGAGTGACGGCGGGGCACGCTGCTCTAGTCCTGCACAGGTGCGCTGACTGATGCAGTGACACTGAAGCAGTTGAAAATAGTTTATTTTGCTCTAGTTGAGTCCAAACTTGGATACAGTATTTTAGTTTGGGGAAACAGCTATAAATATAATGTACATTCACCTTTTGTTATGCAAAAGAGAGCCATTAGGACGATGTTACATATTTCTCAAACGGAATCATGTAGGGAACATTTTAATAGTCTAGGCACTGTGCCTTGCCTATATCTTTTAGTTTTACTTACTCATTTAATAAAATATTTGAATTCTTTTGAAACCCCTGAAGCAAGGATACTTATAGAAACAACTAGAAGAAGGGATATCGTAAAAGAATTTACACCTAGGCTTAATATTTCAGAGCACAGTGTCCAGCACCAGGTTATAAAGCTGTACAATAAATTACCTTAATTTTATAAAAGTATTTAAGTACAATGCAAACATTTTCGAAAAGAAACTCAAAGAATTCTTTGTCAAAGAAGTGGTACTACTCAGTCGAGGAATTCTGTGCTGACAAATTTGACCGTGAGAATCTGTAATAGTTACTAATAAAATTACTTTATAATTATTTTTGACAATTTACTTATTGTTTCAACATCTAAAGATTTTATTTTTGACATTTTTTATAATATTATTTGCGTATTTTTTACATTTTACATTTCCATATTTTTGACATTTTGCATATTGTACAACAATTTTAATATGATTTCCTACTACTACTACTACTACTATACATTTTTTAAATTGCCTTTTTTTATAGTATCCTACTATTTGAATGTTTTTTAGTAGTGTAAATGGACTCAAGTGGTTTAAAATATAACAATGTGCATCTAATATTCAGAAAAATTCCGACAGTGTAATTAATGTTTGAGAGTAAATGAAATGAAAATCTCTCTGTTTCCGCAGTGAAGGCGACGACGCCTCTGTGGACGGCGGGTCTGTCGTTTGTGCTGTTCGGGACTGTGCAGTCGGGGCGCGTTCTGGGCGCGCTGGCGCTGATCGCCGGCGGCGTTGGCGTGGCGTCGCTGACGGAGCGTGGGTTTGACGCGGGAGGGCTGGGCGCGGCGCTGGCGGCGGCGGCGCTGCTGTCTCTGCAGCACATCTACAGCAAACGCGCACTGGCCGAGTCAGGGCTGCACCACCTGCGGCTGCTTCTGCTGTTGTCCCAGTTGGCGCTGGTACCGGTGGTGCCGCTGTGGGCGTGGAGCGAGGGGGCGGCGGCGCTGAGTGCGCTAGAAGCGCGGGCGGGCGCGCTGCTGGCAGCGGACGGCGCGCTGGCGTGGCTACAGGCGATGCTGGCGTTCAGCGTGCTGTCGCGCGTGTCCCCGCTGGGTTACGCGGTAGCGTCGAGCGCCAAGCGCGTGGCGGTGGTGCTGGCGTCGCTGCTGGTGCTACGTAACCCCGCGCCGCCGCTCAACCTAGCGGGCATGGCGCTGGCGGCGGCGGGCGTGCTGGCCTACAACCGCGCAAAGCTGCCGCCGCCACCGCCGCGCCCCTTGCTGCCTGTCTGACCCCGGTCACCAGGTCTGCTACCTAGCTGGTTGATCTGTTGCCGCTTGATCTGTAGCGTGCATAGTTGTGAATTATTATGATTGACAATCTGTTGACAATAATGTAGATAGGTCAAATGCAATTGAATAGGTAGGTATTTAAATAATAACTATTAAGGGTCCGGCGACGGATGAATTTCCCATACAAACGTAGTACCAAAATGATTTGTAATTTGAGAATGTTTTCAGCATGGTTTGCTATTATTTGGGTTAGAATAGTATTTTTAAAGGTTCCTGCCATAAGATTTTTTCAAAATACTTATCTACAAAATTACTAAGACAACATTCATTCTTTGATGTAAAAATGCGATTAGGTTTAATTTAATTTCAGAAAGGTATTTTGAAAAAAAATTGTGGCAGGAACCTAGATAAATACTATTTTAATACAAATAATAACAGATCATAATGAAAATATGCTCAAATTAGAAATCATTTTGGTATTACGTTTGTATGGGAAATTCATCCGTCGCCGGACCCTTAAGAAATTATATGTTGAAATTGTCTTATGACCTTGCTAAGGTATGCAAGGACTAGACGTGAGTGAAGTGCTTCTAAAGAATATTATCCCCGTCATTTATAATAATCTTTTAACTTAAAAAACACAAAATCTACTCTCCGTCTACTAGGTAATTTTACTTTAGACAAGTGCATGTCTATAAAGTTCACTAATTGTTGACAGGTAAGTAAATGAAAGTAAGAATGCAATATTTCATAGATTGTTCTTTGTAGTGTTCCATACCTCTTAAGGAAAAAAGGAATCCTTATAGAATCACTTTGTTGTCCGTCTCTCTGTCTGTCTGTTTGTCTGTCAACCCCCTTTTCTCAGGGACGCGTTGAGGTATCGAGTTGAAACTAACATCAAATACTCAAGTCCCTAACCTCTTGAAGCCTCAATATAAATAAAACTTTGAAGTCAACATTGTCAAAAGTTACAGTAATTTATGTCCGAATATTTTGAAATTTCCAAGGAAATCACATGCAGACAAAACCTATAGGCCACCAAATTTCACGATTGGTATTTATTTATTGCTTAATAACAATATACATTTTTCTTTCTGATTCTCGGTCTACTGGAAGTCCAGTAGACCTAGAATCGTGAAATTTGGTGAGCAGCAAGGTCTTAAAATAAATTTGCAATTTATTCTCTGAAAAAATTACTTTTCATTCTTGCCATGGACAAAAACCTATAGGGTACTTCCCGTAGACCTGGAATTATGAAATTTGGTACGAAGCAAGATCTTATAGCACAAGTAAAGGAAAAATTCATAAACTGTTTTGTAGTTTATTCACGGAAAAAAATATTTTGATTCATGCTATGGACCAAAACCTATAGGGTACTTCCTGTTGACCTTCAATCATAAAATTACCGATAGGGTACTTCCCTTTGACCTAAAATCATAAAATTTAGCAAGGAAAGTCTTATGGCACAAATAAAGAGAATAATCCGAAAACCGCAAATTTTAGTACCCTTCACCAATAACATAATTTTTGGTTCTCGACATGAACCGTTGAAATAGTTATAATTTTTGGCTTATACGAAATCCTAAGTGCGCGAAACCAACTCGAAAATAGCGGGACTAACAAAAGCTTCAATATTTATCAAGCGAGGCAACGTTATGAAATCTAGATTATTCAAATTGATGCAGTGTTATCAACTAACCAACAACGTAGGTAGGCCAAGCACAGGATTGTCGTCTAGAGTAGAATGGGTAGAATAGACCATCCTTGTGCTTGGCCTAAGTTGCTAAGCAAGCAGTGGAATTTCTCACTGTTGAGATAAATTTAGTTTAGATAAACTGTGAAAGTAACACTGCTCAACTTTAGTTTCACTTTTTAAACATCCTTTTCTAGGATAACAGATTATTAAGATGTCGTAAGAGGTGAGTAAGGGTTATCCACCGGAGGAGGGCGGCAGCAGCGCCCCCTGCAGAAAAATTCTAACACCTGGGTGGGCTTTAAGGACATTACCCCACATGTGGTAAAAGCCCATTTCGTAGCATCTGAGCTCGCTCTTAGAATTTGTACATTCTGTAAATTATAATTATTATGTAATGAATGATGAGATTAATATATTTTTGAAATTGAAATTTAAAATTTATTTATTAAGACATAATCCTTCATCCATTTTGTTAGTAACTCAATATTATAAAAAAAAAAATTGTGAAGCTATTTATGATAATTATGTTTTTTTCTTTATTTATCAAATTTTCTTAAATTATGTTGCGTGGGACAGGCCTGGTGCTGTCGTCATTGTATACATACCTGTACGTATTCCAAATTACAAAAAATATTTTGACACCAAGCAGGTAGGTACACAGTCATCACCAACCATAGAGTAAAAACTCGCTGTTGTCTCAGCTGAGGAATAGTGTCATTCAACCTATGTGTGTTTTGACAGCACGTAAATACAGTGCTTTCACTCAACATTCGTTTTACCGGCGAGGCGCCTTCTGCGCCCGCCAAAAGTCTGGTAACGCTGTCATGGCCATCTGCGGTCAACAGCATTTTAGTCCATTCGAAAAAAAAAAAAAAACATTCGTATTATTGAATGTTGAATAGTATTTTCCCTAAAAAATTGGGTAACTGAAGCAAAAAGAAAACTCGTCATTGTTTTTTATCCTACATTTTCATTTTTTAAATTATCTTATTTCAAATAATTTAAAAAATGAAAATGTAGGATAAAAAACAATGACGAGTTTTCTTTTTGCTTCAGTTACCCAATTTTTTAAATCCATTTCCAACATCGTTTTTTTTTTTAATTTTACGAAATATCAGGTAGCTATGGTTACTATCATTCTACCTAGGTCAAACGACAAAAAGGTTCTAATCCTCCTATCATTTTTGAAACAAAATTTAAATAGACGGTCAAGACGTGCAGTGTAAGTAGTTGCACGGTTCATGGCATAAATCTATGGTTCATGGCCTATCTAAACCAACTTATTTACTGGTTTTATATATCGAACAACCTTATCCAAGTTATCTATACTTATAATAAAACTGTAACAGCTCCAATTCTGTACATTGAAGATATTTTGAAAATTTTTTTTGGAGGGCACTCTATTATCGATACTGAAGCCAAAACTGTATTTTTTTTCATTCATGTCTGTCTGTCTGTCTGTCTGTCTGTCTGTCTGTCTGTTTCTTAAACGCGCATCACGTCGAAACTACTGAAGGTATCGAAATGAAACTCGGAACGATTTTAGGTCATACTACGAGGAAGGACATAGGATACTTTTTATCCCGGAATTCAGTCAGGTTCCCCTGGGAGAGGGGATGAAAGTAAACTTTCTTCACCGCGCATGACGCCGAAAGCGCTGAATGAGTTGGAATGAAACCTATCACGATTTGATTTCATACTACAAGAAAGGACGTGGGATACATTTCATCCCGGAATTCAGTAATGTTCCCCTGGGAGAGAGGATGAAAGTAAAATGCTATAACCGCGCATCACGACGGAACAATTGAATGAATTCGAATGGAACTCGGCATAATTTGAGTTCATACTACGAGGAAAGATACATTTTATCCCAGAATTTAGTAAGGTTCCCCTGGGAGAAGGGATGAAAGTAAAATTCCTTGACCGCGCATCACGCCGAAACTACTGAATGAGTTGGACTGAATTGGTACGATTTGAGTTCAAGGAAGTTCATGGGATACATTTTATCCTGGAATCCAGAAAGGTTCCCCTGGGATCAGGATGAAAGTAAAATTCTGAAACCGCGCATCACGACAGATCTACGCGTCCTCCGATTTCATGCTTTCTTTTTGTTAGAAACAGTGTTGCAAGATCGAATTTGACTAAATCAGTAGAAAATCGAGTAGAAAATCAGTAGATTGATGAAATAATCTGTAGATTGGAGAAAAAAAATTGTAGATAAAGGGTAGGTAAGTTCCTATCTATTTATTTTTCCAAGACGCACCCATTAGTAAGGTTCCTACCTACTAAGGTGGTGCCTTGGAAAAATAAGTTAGGTTCCTACCTTACATGATATTATGGTGATTTAGCTGGTCCTGTTAACTGTACTTCCGAAGTTTGGTTGCAGTGGTCCAATTAAACTAACTGGATTAAACTAACTGGACCACAGAAAAATATTTTTTACTTTTGTACACAGCCAACTGTACCTACCTACTAACGAAAAAAAATTACGGTGGTCCAGTCAAATGGATCAGGAGCCCAATTCTGCAATACAATTGCTTCAGTATGACAGTGGAATCGTCGCAGAATCATCACGTTGAGTCCTTAGATTAATAAAACTCCAGATAGTGTTCGAGATAAATTAATAGTTTCAAACTTGACGCGCGTCTCTCCATCTGCATTCATCATAATTTCCTTCATCTGAGGTGGAATACCAAAACGTGACATTCTGTGTCGATACCCCTGTCATAGTGAAGCGATTAGTATAGCAGAATAGGGCCCCAGCTGATCGGAACCATGAGTAAGAAGGAAACGAGTATGACACTTCTTAACACTGACGCTGGCCGAGTCGTAGCTAAAAGTCGTGATAAAGAATGGGATTGAAGATGACAACATGTTATCCTCCGTAGACCCTACACGATTCTTTGCACGGCGGCGTTTCATAATATGAAAGACAATGGTTAAATGTGAACTTAATTAGTCGGCAGGTAAGGCAATCGCGAACGAAGTCGCGGGTACAGCTAGTTTTCAATAAAATTGTTAAAATTTTCCATTTTACCTACCAAAGTACATTTTTAAAGTTGATTAGGACTAATTAATTAGGTACTCAACTAGTAAAGCATACTAAAGCTGAGTAGTTTTCCTTTTAAATTCATACCACTTACTACTAGCATTTTTTTCACAAAAAATAAGTTCAAATTTTCCTACGACTTCTTCAGCGTTAATAGTAATATAAGGTACATTATTGTTATACCCATGCCAAATTACAGCTTTCTAGTACTAATAGTCTCTGGACTAAGCTGCGGACGGAGCGACGGACACATGGTGGACTTGTTAACTTTAACTACGGAACGGAACCCTAAACAAGAACATGTGCACGTGCAGGTACCTATTGTAAGATTAGTGATGGATTGCAATTTTCAATTGGAGTCTAGAGAGGTCCGTACGATATCAAAGTTTTCCGGAATTAAAAAAAAATATCTGAGCATCTGGTCGAAGTGACGACGTGTGACCCGAGAGCTGGTGAGTATCTGGCGCAGCGCATCAACCTTGACATACAGCGGGGTAGCCAGCGTCTTTCTTGGGGACGCTTCCGACTGGTATTGATATCGATAAGTTGAGCTGCCTCTAGACTGTTTGCAACAGTCTGTAGTTAGCTCAATTGTTTTAATTGTAAATACTAGTTCTAATATGTTCTAATTTATTTCTTGTATTTGATTGTAATTTTCTTTGTGAATGTAAAGAAAAAAAAAGAGTTGCGACGAGTAGGTAAATCGTCCTGTGAATGAAAATTCTAAAACCGATTTTCCGCGTAGTTTGATTCCTAAGTCCTCTCGCTACTACAGCAGCGGACTGTAAAAATGACTGTGAAATACACCTACTTCCGGCAGCGGAAGTAGGTGTTTTTTAGCTGAATCTTAGATTTTTTCAATTAAATGTGCTTGGTTTACAATACGAATAAATTGTATTACTTAGGTTGTTTGTGGGTAGCATTAATAAAGATAACCAAGGGGAGGATTGATACACTGTATCAAGTACCTATTAGAAAAATCTTCAATGACGAAGTGTCTTACTTGCGAAAACGTCAAGGCTTCGTAAGAATCATGTTTACGTTTCCGAAGAGCCGGTTATGGCTTTAGCAAACTTTAAGGACGTCGCGTAAAAGCTTACTCCATAAAATAAAAGTCTAATCGTACAGCAATCTCATTTGTACCTACAGTTTTGTGGAAAATCTATCCTCATCTAAAATGGAGTGAGGGTTTTGCTATAATTATAGTATAGGTAATAAACAGTTTTCATACAATACAATAAAAATGTCTATTGACTAATTTATCTACGTTTCTTTCCTATCCAACCTCTGTATCAATCCACCCCTTGCCGGGGGAGCATTGATACACTTTCCATTTTTTTTAGTTCAATTTTTACATCACTACATTTTATTATTTCACCCACATTAGCTTGCTAAGTTTTAAAATAAAGTCTTTGCAAGGAAATACTTTTCATTCAGATTCACTAATATGTAGTATAATACTTAAAAATGGCATGTTTCGAAATTCGTATCAATCCTCCCCCACTCCCCCTATAGGTTTTTAGCCGTATGGTGCCGGCAAATAAAGCACCACCCCAACTCCTCCCCTGGTGTCGTAACGTAAGAGGCGACTAAAGCTAGGGCCGTATACAGAAAGAAAGCTGGAAACTTATAAGCGCTTACCGGCGCTTGACAGCGCTGATAACCCGCGTAGTAAAATTTATGAACGCGCGCCGATAAGCGCTGAACGGTGCCGACAAGTTCCGACAAGCTTCAACACGCGCTGGTCAGCGCTGGGCGCTGCCATTTAAAATTAATAAACAAATAAGCTTCAACCTGCTTCCTTTGTGTAGAACGGACCAGCGCTGTTAAGCGCCGGTAAGTGCTTATAAGTTTCCAGCTTTCCTTCTGTATACGGCTTTAGTTCATATTGCTGTGTGTGTTGGGGTGTTTCGGGGCGCCGCCGCCGCGCCGTCTGTTGTGTCGCTGAGCGTTCTAAAAATGCGAATGATCTAAAAATGCGCCTTAAGCCGGCTTTTCACTATGGGATATAATATAATATACAGGGTGTTTGGTGGAGGGTTAGACAAACTCGGTGGGTGTGTAGGTGGACCTATTTGTGAAAAACAATTTGAAGGAAAAGACCCTAACTGTTTTCAATTTTTTTTAATCCTGTTTTTTGTATTTTTTTAAGATTTTCCGAAATTGTACCTCTCGCATAAATAATATCAGCGTATTCTTCAATGCTGAATTCCGCCATTGTGACAAAAACAACGATAACAAAACAACACAACAAACAGTTTATCAAAACATAACAACCAACCAAAATAAGAACGAAATTTAACGATTACAAATATTGATTCAAATTCGAAATTCTGATTTCGAATTTTCGAATTAGTCGGATACCTAGGTTTGATAAAAAAGGTTTTTTTTAGTTAATTTAGCTTTCCTACCTTTGTATTAGAAATAGGGAAGTGATATTTGAACCAAAATTGTTTTAATACAATGTTTTATTCTTAGCGTTTTTTACTCCATTTTCCATATAAGTGCTAATTTTTGACAAGTTTATAGACTTTTCGGCTACATGTGGTATACCGTTGTAATAAGCGATGTTTAGAGAAATTTTTAAAAGCATTTGAACTTCTCGATCGCTATTAATTTTTTTTTAAACGATGCAAAGTTGTCCTTCTTGATTAGGTATTTTTTTACTTTTTTTAACTTTCAGAGCTTATAACTAATTATTTACACGTTCTTTCAAATAAATAATGCCTTCAAAAGATGAAGGATACATCTGAGACCAAAACCAAGTAAAAAGTTCACTAGAAAACACGTTCCAAAAAAAAGTTCTAGGGGTAGAGAGGTACAATTTCGGAAAATCTTAAAAATATACAAAAAACAGGATTAAAAAAAATTGAAAACAGTTAGGGTCTTTTCCTTCAAATTGTTTTTCACAAATAGGTCCACCTACACACCCACCGAGTTTGTCTAACCCTCCACCAAACACCCTGTATATTACATCTTGAGATATAATATTTTATCGCTCACCATACATTTTGTATGGGACCGTTTACACTGTGCTATAATATATATTACATCCCAAACTATAAATATTTTTTCGACCGAGTGAGCGATATTTGAAGGTGTATATTTTACCTCACGTCCCCGGACACCGCGCCTCCCCCGCTTCGCCCTCCGTTTGAATGCTGGCGTTCGTGCAGACGTGTAAACTGATCATGTGTGTTCCAAAATATATAGCTTACAGTGTGAATAGCAATCGCGGGATGTAATATATAGCACAAGATGTAATTTATATTATATCCCATAGTCAAAAGCCGGCTTTAATGCGCCCCAACACAACAGTGTTGGGGCGCAATATGGCGCATTTTTAGATCATTCATCGTTTGAGAGTTGTGGTGTCAAAACGTGTTGGTTTTAAAATGGAATCATCTGATACTGACAGTGATTTTGATGAAACTATTCAATTTCTACTATTAATGACTCTTCTTAAAAAAAATAAAAGGAGATATTGGGTTCATCCTATAAATCGCGAGACTAGAGGCGCATTAGAAAAATATAACAATTATTTTATGAGTCCAGAGGGACAAGTACCTAACCGTGGCAAATGGAAACTATTAGGCGGAAAAGATAGGTAAAATGAATTCATAAATAAACAACTTACCTGATTTATTTAATGTTTTTGCTATTTCTTCCCAAACACCATTCCTGATACCTTGATCCATAAATTCTTTACATTTAGTGTCATAGAGTACACTATATTGCCGTACTAACTCTATATGTTCATCAGAATTTTTTTTAAAGTACCTACCGTGGCAAATGGAAACTATTAGGCGGAAAAGATAGGTAAAATGAATTCATAAATAAACAACTTACCTGATTTATTCAATGTTTTTGCTATTTCTTCCCAAACACCATTCCTGATCCTTGATCCATAAATTCTTTACATTTAGTGTCATAGAGTACACTATATTGCCGTACTAACTCTATATGTTCATCAGAATTTTTTTTAAAGTACCTACCTAGGTTTAACTGCGTAGAACGAACAAAAAATTCTATTTAAAACTGCATGCATCCCACGATTCCCACGTGGTTAGGCGCCAAAATGGCAGTTGCACATTGAGGTGGTGTGTTATGTTATGGCGCGACAGCCCCACCACCTCTCTGGCGCAACCGAATGTCGAGCGATTTCACCGCGACAGATCGCGCCATACACCAACACAAGCTACTAATGTGAAATTGCGAATGAATGAATGATTTGCACGAATTTTAGGTAGTGTAAATTCAGTAACAACAACGCACGGTGGTACCGTGAAATCCTCCAACTTTGGTTTCAAGAGGTAACATTGGCCAAAGCAAAAAAAAAACTGAATTGGCTCGTACCATTAAAATGGTGTGTGTTATGCTTATTTTTAAAACAATTGTAGAAAATAAATTATACTTCTGGCAACACTAATTGTCTATTAGTTTACTTACGTCATTCAGTTGTCTGTCAGCCGTGGTTAAAGTGAAGCTATTCAAGTGCGGACCAATTTCTACATTTGAACTATTAACTGGCAGCCTGTTACAATGAAGCCTGGGTAAGTAGTTTTTAGATATGTTATGAACTGATGTCAGGAGAACATTTTGATATGATTTCTAATATACGATTGGTGTTTGTGTTTGAGTAATGTGAGCGGCCAATGTTACAAACCAGTTATCTGTACCTAGAGTGTAAACATTGGCCACTGTCAATTATGCATTAGGGCTGCTACCTGCTAGTAAATTTATCCTATTAAGATTTTTGCTCAAAAAAATTTTGTACTGACTTATCTTAATTAACGTTATATTGCAAACTAGTAAAATGAAATATACATAATAGCTAAGTATACCTACTTATTAGGTACCTATCTAAAATTAATTTACATTGTAATTTAAAAGTACAATATGGTGTTTCGGTAGTTTCATCATTAAAGCCTGTTAAAAGCCCACTGCAGGACGTTATAATGTCAAAAAGAAAGATTATTAATATAAAAATTCAATTAAAATTTATCATTTGGGTAAGTATCTGGCTATTATGTAGCAATGAGTTATATTATTTATTTCAGGAATAAAGGAAAACCGAAATCCAGACAGAGAGAACGAAAAACACGACGGCGTATTGGGGCCCGTGAAAAATTAAATGATAAAAAATAAAAAATTAAATGATAAAAAAATTATAGAGTTAAAACATTGTTTTAATTTATTTACCTTTCCTTGTGACAACCCTAATAACTAAAATCATTTGTATGGATATGAGCAAAAATTACCAGTTAACATTGGCCACTGTGATAAATAGCGAAAATGGCCACTTTTGATATTTGACTTTATTTTGTTGCCTTCTTTGGCCATATTTTTACCATGGTTTTTAATAGTATGCAAATAAGGTTGATAGTTTAGAAGATATCAGCTGTGGACCATGTTGACAGAAAGTCGAGCTAACTTTTGCCAGTCTCTCAAATTAATTGTATGATATGAAAGTAGTTATTTTTATAGATTTATTTATGCTTGACTGATAGTAATTCGTGTTTACTTTACGTTCACGTCATAAAATTAATACTTTTTCCTATATTTTTTTGGTGTAACAACAAATTTTCTTAAAAATGTGGCCAAAGTTGGAGGATTTCACGGTACCGCCCATAGGACATAATTCAAAAAAAAACTTGTCAGCTACTACCCTCAATTTAACTACCTTTAACGATTAACCGATAAACGAGCTACCCTAAAGTATAAATATTCTACCCATTTTACCTAATAATCACAACATTTTTGACCTCCGAAGTTAACACATTATTACGTTGCACTCGCCTTATCAGTAACTCACTAACAGGCATTGTTTTGTTTTGTCGGAATTTCATTGTTTTTGAGTGGTTTTGTGACATGGATTTCCAAGCTCAAGGTATGTTTTCACTATTAAGTTATAATAATAAATTTTATATGACATTATTATGAAGAGTTTTTACGTGCTACGTCATACAGGATTTCTACCAAATTTTTATCATAATTGTAAACTTTACATAGACTTACAATTAACTTGCTACATTAAGCTACTATTCTCACCTATCTTAAATTATAGATCAAACTGTCTATTTTGAGAATGTAAAGGTTTTATCTGCAGACGTTTGCAGATGTAGCTGCTATACAGCCTCTACGACTGCGTAGGCTATGGCGTAGAACGGTCAACGAGAAATATGTACCTTAAATTTTTAAATTTTCTTTCAGGTACTTTTATTAAATGTACATTTTCAAGGATGCATATCTTTGAGATATGGTCTGCCGTACCTGGAGCTGTTCTTCAAAAACATCAACACGTATTGCAAACGATTCTAGCTTCTCTGGGTGAGGTCGAGAATCTAGATATTAGTAACTTAGGTAGTAGAATACTAAGTACCTAAATGTTAAAAAGTGGCAGGTTAGGTCCGAGGATGAGAAGAGACAAGTAGCAGATAAGAAATCGTATATACAGAATGAGTTTAGACGTAGACTAGGTTTAATAGTAGACAAACCTTGAACTGGCGGAAGCGGGACATCAAACGATGGAAATACGGCACGAAAATTTTTCAGTAATTCTGTAGTTTCAGCTGAAATTACTGGCTTAAATAAAGATCTGATCGATCGTTGTTCCACAGTTTTAGAAGTTTTGTCCTCGGGCTTTAACATTAATTCAGACAAATATGGTGAATATGCTTTAGAAACTGCGCGACTTTTGGTACAAGAATATCCGTGGTATAATCTCCCAGCTTCCGTCCACAAAGTCCTTATTCATGGTGCTAAGGTGGCACAGTATGCCTTATTATCCATCGGAGAATTATCCGAAGAGGCAGCCGAAGCGAACAATAAAAATTATAAGGCCTTCAGACGAGATCATACAAGAAATATGTCGCGAGAACTTACGAATAAGGACTTACTAAACAGACTTTTACTCAGCTCTGATCCATTTATCTCTGGTCTTCGGAAACTTCCCCGTAAGAAAAAAAGCATATTCTCGAGGCAGGTTTTAGATTTATTACAAATTTAGTTTAGATATAAATTAGGTTGATTGTGGTAGTATTAAGTTTCTTGTGTTTGAAATAAATTTTGTTGAAGTTTACTTGCTTTTTGTTTAATATAACATGTATAAAATATACAAAGATTTCATATATATATAATATATATATATACTATATATATATATATATATATATAACTATAACCCCTTCATAAAAAGCATTGATATCATATTCAGACGCATTTCCAAACGAGGGCAATAAATCTATAATATTGATTAAATAAATGTAAATAGCAAAAGTACATATTCTAAAGTTCATCCTATATTATGTTATAAATTTGGTAAATTAGGGTATTAATGGACACTTTAGAAGTCTTTTTTAATAATATCTCTAAAGAAAAATCACAAATAACAAAGTTATGTATTTATGTCCGCGCTTGTAGGGCGCTGGTACCACCGTGCAACGTTACGACTAGGCGACGTAAATTCAAAACTAAATGTGTCGAGTGTTCCCCATATTTAGTTGCAGCGACCGAAAATACACGGAACTGTAACGAGACAGTGTTTCGAGAATAAAATTGTGTCAACGCTATGTGTCGAATCGGTTACGTCAAGTTCCCAAAAATGGCTATATGGGTAGTTTTATCAATAAATGATCTTTTTCTGAGTTCTTTTGATTTAATAAACCTTATAAAAAATTTACAGGCTCTGCGCAAACTGTCTGCGTCAGAACAAGTCGTAGACAATTTTGATTGTCATTTTTGCAAGGTTCTAGGCTGTGGTTCTAGGTATCTACGGGGGAGGGCCGCGAAAAATTGGTCGAAGAATGCTACATTTGAGTTTACAATTTGAATTTGCTAGAATGATTTTGAAGATTCTAAAACGATAATTTTCCTCGAAAGTGAAAACAATAATTGGAAAAAACAAGATCCGTCAAGTGCGAGTGTAACTCGCGCGCCGAGGGTTTTGAACGTTTGTCAACAAATATGTACCAAAAGTACCGGTTAGAGACTTCGCAATTTAACGAATACCTAAGAATAGTAGGTTACATTTCAGATGGATCTCTCTGCATGCTTCGGTTAAATGGGTGGTTCGGTTAAGGTGGGTATTGGTAAATTTTTCGACTTTTTTCGAAATATTTCAAAAAGTATGAAAGTTTCAAAAATTTAAAAAACTGGTTTGAAATGGCCAAACCGATACCTTTCATTTGATACCCCACTCGGTGGGGTAGCCCCCCTTTTGAAAATTATTCCTTTTTGACCATTTTTCAAAAAGTGTTCTTTTTACAGACTTCTCTATATTTTTCCTGTAAAATATAGATCCATATCTACAAACGCTCCATACATTTTACATGGATCGCTCTGCAAACTTCGGAGATAGGGGGGGGGGAATGGGTATTTTTTCGACTTTTTTCAAAATATTTCAAAAAGAATGAAACCTACAGAAATTTGAAAAACTGTTTTGAAACGTACAAACAAATACCTTTCATTTGATACCCCACTCGGTGAGGTAGCTCCCCCTTTTGAAAATTATTCCCCCCCATTTTGACCATTTTTCAAAAAGTGTTCTTTTTTCAAACTTCTCTATATTTTTCCTGTAAAATATAGATCCATGTCTATAAACGCTCCATACATTTTACATGGATCGCTCTGCAATCTTCGGAGATAGGGGGGGGGGAATGGGTATTTTTTCGACTTTTTTCGAAATATTTTAAAAAGTATGAAACCTACAAAAATTTCAAAATATATTTTGAAATGTACAAAATGGTACCTTTCATTTGATACCCCATATGACTCTGTAGGTATCTTTTAAAATTTCGGCACCACAATTTGTATGGAAAATATTCATTTTCATTTTTGATTTATTTTCATTTATTTTTCTCAAAATCTGTATAGGCGCACGAAATGTATTATTGTTTTAAATTTCAAGTTGATAGCTGCAGTAGTTTTTGAGTTATTAAGGAGGGAAAAAAGGACAGACAAAGCGAGACCATAAGGGTTTTGAAACCGATCTTCGATCATCAAAACCCTAAAAACCATGTGAGAAATAACACGTGCGCGTATTTATTGCTGCATTTGACTTAACAATTTTAATTTACTCCTGATTTTGAAGATTCTAAAACGATGATTTTCCTCGAAGGTTTATTAAAGCAATAGGTAAGTATCACTCGGGAGAAAGTGCGATTCCTACCTGTTTTAAGGCAAAATGACACACTCGATAAGAATTGACACTTTCTCGCCTACTAATAATACTAAGGTTACTAAAGTATAGTTTGTTGGCCAAAAAAATTCGACCGTTAAGTGCTTAATTTTTTTTTGATTTATGCACAAAATGTAGGGTCTTGTTATTTTCGCACAGAATGTAGGTATTTGAAATCAAGGATTAATTCTTGTATTATTTCTGATGGTAGATTTCTTTATTTCTCTGGCAATACTATTAAAAATACCCAGAAAATAATGAATAACAATGAATAAACCTTACTAACTCCAAAACTAAGCGAAATATTATAACCGCTGTTCATTAGTCGCCGTCGCAATCAAAATAACGTGTGCAATTTTATTTAAAATAAGTTTTTATATTTTTATGTATGTTAGATTTAAGGTATATATTAATATGGACCGTAGAATAAGTAAATAAGATCAAAACTTTTTCTAATGTTGTCTGAAATAAATGTATTATTATTATTATTATTATTAGAATGTTTTATTACGAGTATGATTAAGCGCCTCACAATCGAACACAAATCGAGGCTGTCCGCAACTGAGGTAAATAACACACTGTGGGTGGGTCGGACTGATCGAGGGTCGCGATAGCAACGACAAAAACACTCAAAATAAATAGAATAATTTATTTACAACATCCATCCGCGAAACTAACAAATAAAGAAATCACACATCGTCGGGCACTCCAGTCCACTCGCACTTAAAGGTACAGTCTGGCGCTCCTACAGCTCGTCGTGGTCCGCGTCCAGCTCCTCCTCCTCCTCCTCCAGCGGCGTGGCGGCGGCGCCCCCCTCCTCCTCCTCCGGCTGCGCGTCCGCCGGGACGCCCAGCGAGGCCTGCAGCATGCGCTCCACCTCCTCGGCAAACTGCACCGCCTGCCCCTCCTGCAGCATGTAGCCGGACCTGCGGAGAGTCGCAAGCGCACGTTACAGCCGCAGCCGGCTACAACAACGGCACACGGTACAGTACACACTCACCTGACGGCCGCCGTGCGGTACAGCGTGAGCGCGGCCTGCTCGGTAGCGGGCGCGTCGGGCTCCTCCTTGACGCGGCGCAGCAGCTCCTGCACGATGGGGTGCCGCGGGTTGATCTCCAGCATCTTCTTCTGCGTGAGTTGGTGGCGGCGCTGCGCGTCGTCCGCCTTCTGGTGCGCGTTGGACATCGCGAGGCGCTCCATGTTGCCGGTCCAGCCGAAGGCGGTGGCGGCGAGCGCAGCCGGCGAGCGCGCCAGCCGACGCGACACGGCCGCGCGCGTTATCCACTGGCCCAGCTTGTCGCCAAGCCAGCGCGTCAGCGGCTGGAACTGCTCTTTGTGCGCCTCCTGCCGCTCCAGCGCCTCCGCATCTGCAACCAAGCGTCACACGCGTCACGCCCTCGTCCCGTGCGTGTCCGGAGCGCGGCTCTCCACATGCACTACACTCACCCTCCTCCAGGTCGAAGATCTCCTTGGCGATGTTCTGGAACTTGTGTCCGTCGAACTCGGGCAGCGAGGAGAGGCAGTACTCGTCCACGGCCTCCGTGAGGTAGAGCACCTCGTACCCGAGCCGCACCAGCCGCTCCGCGAAGGGCGATCGCTCCACCTCCTGCCGGCTGGCGCCCGCGATGTAGTAGATGTGCTTCTGCGCGGACTTCATGCGCGCCACGTACTCCTCGAGCGCCACCATGTCGTCCCCGGAGCGCGACGAGTGGAAGCGCAGCAGCTTGGCGAGGCGCGCGCGGTTGGAGGGGTCCTCCATGACGCCCAGCTTCACGTTGGTGCTGTACTCCTTCCAGAAGCGCCCGTACTCGTCCGCCGGGATCTTGCGCAGCATATCCAGCACCTGCGGCATGAGGGGGCTCAGCCATTGATCTATGCTCGAGTCACGCTTCTCTACAGCATTAATGTCACTCAAGCATAGATTTATCACTGAGCGAGCAAACGTAGGTGAAACCAAGTGCAATACTACGGTGATATTTTTAACTACTTTTTAAGTAGGTACTTTACACACATTGGATTGATTTTTCAAAAATCAATCCAAAGTTGAACTCTCAGTCCGAATTTTCAATTTTCAACACTTTGCATGCTCATAGCTGCTTTATTTAGAGTTTGCGCAAAACTTTATGAGCTCTGTGAAAATGGCCTCAACGGCTGCGCACCGAACCGTAAATAAGGCGTTGAGGGGAAAGAACGGGGTGAGAGGGGATCTGTCTGTTAAACCAGGGTAGCCAGCAAGAATTTTGGCGTATTTTTATTTTGTCTAGCACATTTTGTTCTGCTAAGAAATTAAATAACATCGCAAAAATTTACGACTTCGGCGGGACTTCAACCCGCATCCTTCCGTCAGTACCGGAATGTGCTAACCAACTACACCACGAGGTCAAGTGACGCTGGAGTCGAAAATCTTTGCGACTTTCTACGGACTGTAGCGCAGTTAGCTCCAACTACAGGGGAAACATTAAAGTTTATCCATTCCTGTTCAAAGACTAAAGTTACATTTAGTTCGTTTGACGAGAGGTGTCGCGTAGCTCAAAATCTAAAGTTTTTGTTTTTATAGTGCGTAAGCCTCACACTGGCAAATTTCTAAGAAATTAAATAAAATCGCAAAAATTTACGACTTCGGCGGGACTTGAACCCGCATCCTTCCGTCAGTACCGGAATGTGCTAACCAACTACACCACGAGGATAAACTTTAATGTTTCCCCTCTAGGTGGAGCCAACGGCGCTACAGTCCGTAGAAAGTCGCAAAGATTTTCGACTCCAGCGTCACTTGACCTCGTGGTGTAGTTGGTTAGCACATTCCGGTACTGACGGAAGGATGCGGGTTCAAGTCCCGCCGAAGTCGTAAATTTTTGCGATTTTATATAATTTCTTAAAAATTTGCCTGAGTGTGAGGCTTACGCACTATAAAAACAAAAACTTTAGATTTTGTTCAATTAATTCATTTTTCAATTCAATATTTTATATAATATATAAAACATCTTATACTCAATGACGGATTATTTAAATCCTAAAATGTTAGAATAAATTAAACTTTTTATCTAACGCAATTAACCCAAGTTTGAAAATAAAATAATTCCCAATGTAGCAAATTCATTTATAATCAAGTTGGCAATACTGTCGAATGACTGAGTTTTGAGTACAATGACGCAGCAGTCTTTGACGCATTTTCGGTGTTCGTTTCGTTGATTTGATAGTTTGTTCTTGCGATTTAGTGGAGTATTCCCTGATATTAGCCGTTTCACGTTAAATACCTATGCCACAACAATGCTATGTATATACAAAACATATTTTTTAGTTTATAAAAAACTACAAAATCACACTAATATTATAAATGCGAAAGTTTGGATTTATGGATGGATGGATGGATCGATGTTTGTTACCTCTTCACGCCAAAACTACGGAACGGATCAGGCTGAAATTTTGCATAGAGGTAAGTCTAACCCTGGAATCAAACATAGGCGATTTTTATCCCTTAAATCAGCTCCCATGGGATAGAAATAACCTAAAAACGTTTCCATAGAAACGACGCCTGCGAAGCTAGTTTTAAAATAAATTAATTATTTCTCATTCCCATAGTAACTATGCATTACATTCTCATAGTAACTATGAATTGTACTAACCATTCTCAATTTTAATAATATTGTGTTACTAACAAAATGGATGTATGTCTGAATAAATAAATTTTCTATTTCAATTTTAATTACTCAAAACTACAAGACCACGGACTTAACGTTGTGTGACATCACCACTTTCTTGGTCTATCTATCGCACGGGCGCGAAACCACGATGGGTCGCTAGTTGGTAAATATCACTTTTCTGTTTGATTGTACTTGCGCAGCTTTGCTTCCGAGCCTAAGTACACAGAGCTTATAAAGTTTTGCGCGTACTATAACTAGATCTCATATAAATATTGATTTTATTAGTAAGGGGTCACCTGACCTCCACCTGCCCCCAGTTTTCATATGGCACACAGTCTACTGAACACCCTGTTTGTTTATGCGGTTGTTACTCAAGCATAGATAGTGGGGTACCTTGCGGACCAGCTGGTCAATGAGCTTGTGCTGCTGCAGCGTCTCGCGCGACACGTTGAGCGGCAGGTACCTACAAAGTGTGTAGCGGGTAGGGTGCCTTGCGGACCAGCTTCTCCTTGATGATCTTGATGATCTTGTGCTGCTGCAGCGTCTCGCGCGGCACGTTGAGCGGCAGGTACCTACATAGTGTGTAGCGGGTAGGGTACCTTGCGGACCAGCTTCTCCTTGATGATCTTGGTTAGCTTGTGCTGCTGCAGCGTCTCGCGCGGCACGTTGAGCGGCAGGTACCTACATAGTGTGTAGCGGGAAGAGGTACCTTGCGGACTAGCTTCTTCTTGATGATCTTGATGAGCTTGTGCTGCTGCAGCGTCTCGCGGGACACGTTGAGCGGCAGGTCGTCGCTGTCGACGAGCCCCTGCACGAAGGCCAGATAGTTGGGCATGAGGTCGTTGAACTCGTCCGTGATGAAGACGCGCCGCACGTACAGCTTGATGTTGTCCGTCTTGGTGCCGTAGCGGTTGAAGGAGTCGCTGGGCTGCGCGCGCGGCACGAACACGAGCGCGCGGAACGAGACCTCGCCCTCCGCCACGAAGTGCGCCTTGGCCAGCGGCGGCTCCGCGTCCTTGGTCAGCGTCTTGTAGAAGGCGGTGTACTCCTCGTCCGCCACCTCGTGCGGCTTGCGCGTCCAGATGGGCTTGTTGTCGTTCATCAGCTCCCAGTCCCACACCGTCTTCTCGGTGGTGCTCTCCGCCTTCGCCTCCTCCACCTGCGCCTCCTCCTCATCCTCGTCCTCGGTCGTACGCTCCGCCTCCGCCACGGTCTCGGTGCGCGAGGCCCACAGGTAGATGGGGAAGTTGATGAACTGCGAGTACTTCTTGACGAGCGCGCGGATCGTGTCCGGCTGCAGGTAGTCGGACGCCTCCTCCTTCATGTGCAGCCTGCGGAGAGACCGGGGGTGAGCTGGGTGCGGGGGCGGGGTGCGTCTCAGAGCAGCAGGTAGCTACTCACGTGATGTGCGTGCCGCGCTTGAGCGTGGGCCCGCGCGGGTCCTCGGCCACGCTGAAGGAGCTGGCGTCGCTGTCCCAAACGTGCTGCGCGTCAGAGTTGTGCTTGGAGACGACGGACACTCGGTCCGCCACCAGGAACGCAGAGTAGAAACCCACGCCGAACTGGCCGATCATGTCGTTCATCTCCTGCGCGCCGCTCTGCAACACGAGCCGGGATGTGAGGTGAGGTGTGGTGTGGGGGCGGAGGTAGCGGGGCGGGGAGGGGGGAGGCACGCACCTGCTCCGCGTCCTGCATCTTGGAGAGGAAGTCGGCGGTGCCGGACTTGGCGATGGTGCCGAGGTTGTTGACGAGGTCGTGGCGCGTCATGCCGACGCCGGAGTCGATGATGTGCAGCAGGCGCTTGTCAGGCTCCGCCTTGATGCGGATGGACGTGTCGGCGTTGGCGTCCAGCACCTCGCGGTCCGTCAGCGACAGCAGCCGGACCTTGTCGAGCGCGTCCGACGCGTTGGAGATCAGCTCGCGCAGGAAGATCTGCACAGAGAAAACACGAGCGTGTGAAGGAGGCGCGGGGAAGAGGCGCGGGGAGCGGGGGCGCGAGTCACGCACGGGGCACTCACCTCCTTGTTGCGGTACAGCGAGTTGATGATGAGCTTCATCATGCGGTTGACCTCCGTCTGGAAGGTGTAGTTCTGCGCCTTGTCCCGCAGCTCGCGCAGCTGCGCCACGCTCAGCGCGTCCGGGTCGATGGCCTCCTCCTCGCGAAGCACCGCCTCCGCATCTGCGCACAAACAACAACGACATCGAGACCGTCGCCTAGCGACCGTGGTCGACCCAACGAGACCGCTCCGATGTCGGCGAAGGGCTCGGAGTCTGCGGAGCCGGCGACGGCGGCGGCGCAGGACGCGGCCGCGGCGGTGCACCACGCGCGCTCCTTCAAGCTGCGCTTCGCGTCCCAGCGCGAGCCCGGCCGCTCCTACGTGTCGCTCGTCAAGCCGCTCTCGCTACGTGGGTATCCCTCCACCCGCCGCCGCCGCCGCCGCCGCTGTCCTCATGTCTCGTCTGGTATGGTATGTTGCAGCGGCCACGGTCACCGACAAGTTCTACTCGCGCGCGTCGCAGCGCGCGGGCGACGAGGCGGCGGAGCAGCGCGCGCTGGCCCGCATCCGGGACATGTTTATGCGCGGCCCGAGGGAGGCGCTGCCCGCGCCGCTCACCGAGTCGCACGTGTGCGTACATACTACTCTACTACCTACCTACTCATACATTTGTGTCAATTTAGATGTCGCCAAAACTAAAATAATTTGAAAGGACTAAAATATTGCCAAAATAAAATTATTTATTTTATTTTGGCTAATAAAACAAATAAAATATATGGCATCATTTTATATTTATATTTATTTAGGGGAAAACCAAAGGTTTAATTAACAGAATTACAAATTAATAAATACCAGACTTGATTGAGATATTGAAGGTTTTCACAGATAGGAAACTGCAACATCTAAATTAACACCATTATTTACTCATTTTATAAATGCAAACTAACTACATCTGCCACTGCTAAAAAGAGGCTAATAAAGGATGCTAGGAGAGGAATGCTACTCATCCTGGGGTAGGGACAGGCATGGGTTACTTTGGATGCAGGAAGAGTGAAGCTGCATGTGGAAGCCTTTGTTATATAGTGTTCGACAAAATGTTTGTCATATCATGTTTTAAGCATGTTTAGTTTGGTAGAACTTGTGCCAAAGGGCTGCTGGTGGTTGGTTAGTATGGTGGCCTTTTAAACTCTCAACAGCATATTACGCTTGTAAGATTTTATAGTTGGTGGCTTTTTTAATCTAAAGTACATAACTTATTCAATGGACTTACATAATTTAAAAAAATGAAACATTCTGCCGAACACCCAGTATATTTATGTTGAGCTGCATCAGGTAGGAGGGTGGAGAATGAATGAGTGTTGTGCTGAATGCAGATACGGTTGGTGGAGCGGGCGCGCGGTGGGCGCGGAGGCGCGGGGAGACGCGCGGCTCGACTACCGCATCCGCGACTCTGCCTGGCTGAAGGGCCGTCTGCTCGTGCTGGCGGCCGACCTACAACTGCGGCGCAGCTAAGCGCCCTACGTAAACGCGCGCGGCGGGCGCGGAGGCGCCGCGCGGCTCGCGCTGGCGTCTGACCTACAACTGCGGCGCAGCTGAGCACTCCACGCACAAGCGCGCGGCTGAAGCTCCAGCCCCCACGCACATTACACTACACCACCCATCTTACAATACTGTGCTCCAACCTGCCTAATAAATAAATACTTCACATTGCTTCTCATTGTTTTCTTTTATTTCATTACTAATTTGTTATCTAACACAGTACATTTATTAATACCCAGAGCCCATGATATGCCAATGTTGGCTGTAGGCCTTCCTATGGTTACACTAACCTACAGGTAGGCCTTCCTTTGCTACGCTTTGCTTGGTCTTAAGTTTCCGTAAGACATTCATAAAATTAATATAATTTCTTGAATTTTCCTGAGGATGTTCCCAAGAAATAAATTTATCAATTCTATCTTCAGCTTATCACTGATTAAGAGCCTAAAATGTGCTAAGCCTTGACTTAAATAATTATGTAGTTAATCTATTTGCCTATGTGTAAGTTTTTTTACAGGTACAAACAATATCATGCGGTAAGTGCTGTGGTAAGTTTTGACCAGTACCAAGACAGGTGGTACATACTGAATAAACTAATTACAGCAATTTAAAAATTACAAGCAAATGGCATAAATAAATAATACTGGAAAGATCACACGGCACCATCTAGCCCCAAGCCGAGCCGAGCTAGTGTTATTGAAAAAAAAACTTATCAGTCACCAACCAATAAATTATATGATGTGTAGTTAATATAATGTGCTGACCTGTGCGAGAGCCCTCGCGGGAGGCGCCGAGGTCTGCGTCCAGAGCCGCCGGCTCGGCGGAGCCCACCCCCTCCTCCTGCGCTCTACATCCTGCAATGTGCATACACTCATTTATTTAAAATAACAACACAAGAGTTTTTATATCTGTAAGACTTACACAGATGACGATAATTCAATTCTGTCATCTGTGGTGACTTATTTTTGTTTGACAAAGCCGATGAAAGCCGGCAAAAATCAATAAGACGCCCATCGTAGAATATTCTGGGTCGACAAACGTTTCTCTTAATGTTTATAATTTTATGGAATATTGTGCTTAATGATGGTTATACTCGTTAAAAATGAGGCTGAGTTTATTTTATTTTATGAGTTTTGGAGCAACTTGGAAAATTAAAACGAAGAAAACAGATTTGAAACGTCGTCGTGTCGGCAAATACGATGTCTTATACCTGCTAGCAACAGGGCGCAGATCCCTAATAATAAATTGTATCTCATGACTGGGTCTCTTTGTTCTGTATTCAGAAAAGAACCGACGATAGCACTTTACTTCACACTTTCATCGTCACACTTCGAAACTCAAAATGAAGTTGAAAATGAAATTGCACGTCTCGTTTTCTTAAAGTGAGTGAATGAATGATTCAAACAAAGATGTGAAGTTGAAGGGCAAGGAAGAATGAATGAAATGGATACCTGCTGTTGGTTGGACAGCAGTTTAGGTCGTTTGTCAATGTCAGTATTATCTAAGCTGTGATTGGTGAAACTCTTCTGATTGGCCAATCATCAGATACCACGACGAAACAATTGGCAAATAGCTGATTGCCAAATACAAATGTTGATATCTTATTGGTTTAAAATCACCAAACATTTGTAAATTTGTAACAAAAACAATAGCTTGTAGGAATGAAGGAAACACAGATTACGACACTACTCCTTATTGACACTGACAGAGTTGTAGCGAATTGCAAGTTATTAAGAAAGAAGTTGAAGTTGAAGCTTCTGACCATTTTTTGGCTGAATCTGGCATCATTTTGAGATTGCTTTAGCCAATTAAATCAAATATTTTTGGCTAAACATTTTAGACACAATTTCAGCAATATTTAAGTACTTATTGACAATTATAAATAAGCCAAAAACTAAGGTAAAATAACAAAAAATCATAATCTTTGATTATTTACCACTCATTTATTTTAATAATAGAATCTAATAATAGAATTAGCCAAAGCACTGGGATTTTATTGCAACAATCGTTCAAAATACACTTGTATCAATAGAATACCTAATTAAATATTGTACAATTTTGAGTATAAGTCAAAAATGCAAGTGGTGAAACAGTATTTCATGATTTTACTGATTTGGCTTTGATGGCTCTATCTCCACCACACTCTAATGCTGAGGTAGAAAGAATAATTAGCATGATGAGTGCGGTAAAGACAAGAAAGAAAAATAAAAATAAGATGAGCTAAGATATATACGTTATGTTATAAAATAAGTACCTATGAAAGATTACTATTTAAAAAAAATAAGCAGACGTTTGCTTCTTACCAAATACCCATTGGAAGTGCTAGATCAAATCGGAAAGAAGAAAATATTCTTTCAAATTAAGGATGAATGGCAAGCGTGCCGTGTACCGTGTTTTTTTTTCAAGCAGCCCCAATTGCCGTTT
Organism: Eupithecia subumbrata; assembly: GCA_949316285.1. Taxonomy (NCBI): domain Eukaryota; kingdom Metazoa; phylum Arthropoda; class Insecta; order Lepidoptera; family Geometridae; genus Eupithecia; species Eupithecia subumbrata. The sequence goes on along the minus strand of OX438641.1, from coordinate 17,842,606 downwards.
ATTTAAGCTTTCTTTGCGTTTCATAATTATGATTAACACAATTTTCGGAATAACGTTTTATATGTTTCCTGAAATTTGATAGGTGATTAACGATGGCATAGTCATACATAATATTAATTTGTCTAAACACGTTTCTCAGGCTCTCTCAAGGTCCAAATCTATAAATAGCTCTGACTGCTCTTTTTTGTAGAACGAAGATTCTTTTTGTATCCGCAGCATTCCCCCATAAAAGCAATCCATAAGACATACGTGAATGAAAATAACTTTATTAAACCATTCTAGCTGTACGTCAGTTTACTCTCTAATTATACGGACAGCGAATGGAACAGAGCTAAGTTTACCAGCTAATTCGTTTAAGCCGGCTTTTGACTATGGGATATAATATAAATTACATCTTGAGCTATATATTACATCCCGCGATTGCTGTTCACACTGTGAGATATATATTTTGGAACACACATGATCAGTTTACACGTCTGCACACGAACGCCAACATTCAAACTGAGGGCGAGGCAGGGGGAGGCGCGGTTTCCGGGGACGTGAGGTAAAATATACACCTTCAAATGACCTTCAAATATCGCTCACTCGGTCGAAAATTTATTTATTTATTGGGATGTAATATATATTATAGCACAGTGTAAACGGTCCCATACAAAATGTATGGTGAGCGATAAAATATTATATCTCAAGATGTAATATATATTATATTATATCCCATAGTGAAAAGCCGGCTTTTATACGGACACCCCATTTCCGTGTGGCATTTGGGGAATTTTATTGTCGAGTGCAGGCAACCCAAAATTTTCGTTATTTCTAGGTTAGATTATATTAAAATGAACGTAAAACATAATTTTTGTGCCTTGCTTTTCTGTATGGAAATCTAAGAAAATGTAAATGTTGAACCTTTTTAAAGGTATACAAAAGAACTTGGACTTACGAATGAAATGATAATTTCGGTAGGTACTTTTGCTTCACTGTCACATAAACATCCAAAAACCCTGCACCGCACCATCGTTGCTTCTGGTTTTTATCGTTATTATCGTTATCGGCTACAAAATAGGTTTCATGAAAATGTATGAGACACGGCAATTTCTCAAATTTTGCCCCAAAACACGGCGATTCCATATTCAAAACACGGCAGTATTTTTTTTTGGTGGCAACCCTAACCCAAAGTGCTAAAAACAAAAAATAATCTTTCTAATTTCTAATTAAGATATTGCGTTCTATGTTCCCTCTTACAATACAAAGAGAATCACGCACGGGGCATTGTAACTTCTTGCAGACGTTCTTGAGTCCTAGGTTATGGTGATACGACACAAACTTTAAGTTTGACCCTTGACACTTACCTACCGCCTAGCCGAACCTTTTGGAAAAGAGAGGAGACCTGATGGATACCACGGCGAGGAGTCCACGCTCCGTGACCTCGAAACGCGTAATAATATACCGCAAAAGCGAGTGGGACATCCACGAATTCGAAGTATGGAGCGGCGAGATGTTGTGTCGGATTGCAGCGCTGCGCATGCCGGGCTCGCTGCTGGTGTGGCTCGGTGGCAGCAACGGAGGTGGCGCGGCACTCGGCGCAGTTGCGCTGGGCGTGCCGGCAGCGAGAGGCGCGCCGGGGGCGGTCAGCACGGCGCTGCTCGGCGGCGAGGACGCTGCGGCGGAGGCGCTGGCGCGGCGACTGGCGGCGGCGCTGGCGAGCCCGGTGCACGTGCTGTGCGGCGCCTCCTTTGACCGGTTCACTCTGCCGCTCGTCGAGCGCGCTCTCCTAACCCGTCTCAAGAGCCTGCCTGCACTTTAATAAAATGGTCAATTTTGGGTTCTTGTCACTGTCCAAGATCTACACTTACAGACTCCTTGTGCCTTTTATTAACTGGCTGGATATATTCCTAACAGGTGTTATACCTAGTACTAATAAGTTATGTTGTGATCTTTAAATATTAGGTTGTGTTGTGTTAGTATGGTACTTTTTATTGTAGCACAAAATACATTTTAATTGGTCTGTGGTGCAGTGTGCGAAGGTCCGCGTGCAATGCAGGATGTTGTGGGGTCACTTCCTGCCTTGGGACATTATTTAACTAAAATATGAATAGTTGTCATAAGATTGAAAGTATAAAGGGTGTTTGGCACATGGACGATGGTGGGGGTGTCATATTCTATTTTTCTCCTTGAGATCCAATATCCTAAGTCTCACGGTAGTCTACATAATTATGTTTTTTTTTTTTTTTTTTAAATCACCCGAAATCTTGCCTTTAAATCGTCCTTACTTTTTTGTTTGTGGTTATAATACCACAAAACCAAGTATGCTTGTATTCTGCAATGTTTTCTTATTCTAAATAAATCATTACTTGTTACAATTTAAAAAAAAAAACTTCTGTGCTTTCAAAGTGGTATATCAGTGTAAATGTTATGAAAAGTGACTACTTCGAAATTCATTAAAAAAAAACTAAAATTCATTTTGAATTTAGCTTTCTTTTAAAAAGTTCTTTACTTATAACCCTTTCCAACATTATGCTACATGGCAGAAATAATACATCAGGGGTTGACCTAAGAGATACTCTGTTGGTAGGGTCAAGTTAATGAAAATGTTTTAAATACGTGTTAAGTTGTTTTTATTAAATTAAAAATACAAAGTTTGCTCGAATTGGCCGTCTCCACATCTTATACATGCACAACACCTTTTTCTGATAGGTGAGGTTGTAGTTAAAAGCCGCATTTCCTCTTGCATTTTTACGAATGCGGTGTTTATTCGTTCCTCTAAAATTTCTTTTGTGGCACCTCTGATAAATTCAAACAAATTATAAAAACCTTGTTGTGCAAAAAGGCTTACTATAAAATATCAGATTATCTAGAAGATAAAAAAGCTTGGGACGGGTTTTGCTCCAACTCGAAAATTAACAACTAACAGGCTAAAGGTTTCTTCGTCGCTTCTTTACTTTGGTCTACATACCGAAACGACAGAAATAAAAAATATCACTTTATTTCCGTGTCAGTGTTTAGTTTTACAATTTGACCTTTTCTAAGTGTACATTTATTGTATTTATGGAAATAAAGAGTTTTTGATTTTGATTTTGATTTTGATTCTGTTGCATACACTAACTCTTTTGCACGTCCTCATACGTAGAAATCCATTGGTGTCAGATCTGGGAACCGAGCTGGCCATAGAATGGGGCCAGCTCTACCAATCCACGTGTTTGGAAATGCATTGTCTAAATGCTCTCGTACCGTTCATTGGTATGTGCCAGACAGCCATCATTTTGAAAAACAATTGGCACATCTTCTTCTAAAACTGGTAGTACCAGTTCAGGTAAATCATTTTGAAGAAACTCTAAATAATTGTTTCCATTGAGTCGTTCTGGCAAAAAATAAGGGTTGACAAGTTTTCGCCCAGTAACACCAGCCCAAACATTAACACTGAATTTTCGCTGAAAATAAAGTCTGCCTTTTTTGTGCGGATTTTGGCCCCTTTTCTCCCAGTGATGCAAATTGTGCAGATTTACTATGCCTTCATGGCTAAAATTTGTTTCGTCGGTCCATAAAATTCGTTTCAAAAAGTCACCATCTTCAACATCTGTATGCAACAAAAATCCGCCTGCGACGCTGGAGGTTGCGGGTTCGATTCCCGCCTCGGAACAAATTTGTGTACGATCTGCAGAAATTTGTTCCGTTGGTCTGGGTGTTTTCTATCTATAATAAAAAATATCTATCTATGTAGTGTATTGTATTAAGTATATCAGTTATCTAGTACCCATAACACAAGCTCTGCTTAGCTTGGGGCTAGATAATGCTGTGTGAATTGTCCAGCATTATTTATTTATTTGTTTATTGAATTTAGAAGTGGTCACTTTTCATAACATTTACACTGATTTACCACTTTGAAAGCTCAGAAGTTATTTTTTGGATATGAATTGTAACAAGTAATGATTTAATTAGAATAAGAAAACATTGTAGAATACCTATAAGCATAGGTACTTGGATTTGTGGTATTATACAACAACTCATTATAACCACAAACAAAAAAGTTAGAGACGATTTAAAGGCAAGATTTCGGGTGGTTTTGAAAAAAATAAAAAATACATAGGTATCTAGACTAGGTACCGTGAGACTTAGGATATTGGGTCTCACGGTGGTCTCACGGGGAAAAATAACACATGAGCCCCCCCACCCCCCAAAAAATCATGTCGATCCATGTGCCAAACAACCTGTATTGTAATTAAAATAATAATTATTCTGTGTTATGTCATAAATAATATATAGATAATCATCAATTTTGTCATTTTATTTACAAACTATTCTTACCCGTTTTCTCGTAGGAATGAAGCAATTTCCCGTGGAAAAAAGTAGCCTATGTTCATCAGGAATGATGTGGCTTCTAACGGTAAAAGAATTTTCCAAATCGGTCCAGTAGTTTCGGAGCCTATTTAATAGAAACAAACAATCAAATCTTTCCTCTTTATAATATTTTAGTATAGACTAGCTGTACCCGCGACTTCGTTCGCGATTGCCTTACCTGCCGACTAATTAAGCTAACCATAGTCACTATATTATAAAACGCCGCCGTGCAAAAAAAACCGTGTAGGGTCTACGGGGGATAGCATGTTGTCATCTTCAATCCCATTCTTTAACCACACGACTTTTAGCTACGACTCGGCCAGCGTCAGTGTTAAGTGTCATACTGGTTTCACTTCTTTCTTACTCATGGTTCCGTTCAGCTGGGGCCCTATTCTGCTTTACTAATCGCTTCACTATGACAGGGGTATCGACACAGAATGACACGTTTTGGTATTCCACCTCAGATGAAAGAAATTATGATGAATGCAAATGGAGAGACGCGCGTCAAGTTTGAAACTATTAATTTATCTCGCACGCACTATCTGGAGTTTTATTAATCTAAGGATTCTACGTGATGATTCTGCGACGATTCCATTGTCATACTGAAGCAATTGTATTGCAGAATTGGGCTCCCGATCCATTTGACTGGACCACCGTAATTTTATTCGTTAGTAGGTAGGTACAGTTGGCTGTGTACTACAGTAAAAAAAAAAAAATCTGTGGTCCAGTTTGTTTAATTGGACCACTTACTGCAACCAAACCAAACTGCGGTAGTTCAGTTAACTGGACCAGCTATACCACCATATATCATGTAAGGTAAGAACCTATGTAACTTATTTTTACAAGACGCACCACCTTAGTAGGTAGGAACCTAACTAATGGGTGCGTAATATATACTAACTTACCTACCCTTTATCTACAATTTTTTCTTCAATCTACATATTATTTCATCAATCTACTGATTTTCTGCTCGACTATCTATTCAAGTCAAATTCGATCTTGCAACACTGTTTCTAACAAAAAGAATGCATGAAATCGGACGACGCGTAGACCCGTCGTGATACGCGGTTTAAGAATTCTACTTTTTCCTCTCTCCCAGGGGAACCTTACTGAAAAGATAAAGTGTATTCCATGTCCTTCCTTGTAGTATGAACCCAACACGGGCCAAGTTTCATTCCAACTCATTACCTACCTACCTATGTAGTTTCGGCGTGATGCGCGGTGAAGGAATTTGACTTTCATCCCCTCTGCCCGGGGAACCTCACTGAATTCCGGGATAAAATGTATCTTTCCTCATAGTAGGTAGGTACCTACGAACTAAAATCATGCCGAGTTGCATTCGAATTAATTAAGTAGTTCCGTCGTGATGCGCGGTTAAAGAAATTTACTTTCATCCTCTCTCCCAGGGGAACCTTACTGAATTCCAGGATAAAAAGTATCCTATGTCCTTCCTCGTAGTATGACCTTAAATCGTGCCGAGTTTCATTACGATACCTTCAGTAGTTTCGACGTGATGCGCGTTTAAGAAACAGACAGACAGACATGAATGAAAAAAAATACAGTTTTGTCTTCAGTATCGATAATAGAGTGCCCTCCAAAAAAAATTTTCAAAATATCTTCAATGTACAGAATTGGACCTGTTACAGTTTTATTATAAGTACTATAGATAGATAGATTAGGTATGTAGAATTGTAGATAGGTACTGGTGTGAATTCAGATATTGCCAAAACTTATTTAAACTACCTAATTTAACAGCACTAGTAATGTTACCGTCTCTTTCTTAACAACCAAAATAAAAAGGAGTACTACCTACAATTTTTTGTGCTTTCAAATCATGGCCTGTACTTTTGAATGAAATCAAAGTTTCTGATTCGTTTTGAAGACCTAACCTTAATTTTCCTTTTCCAGTAGACCCCCAGTTTAGTTTAGTTTGGTGACATCTGAATTGGCAACACCGTACTTTTCAATATAAATTAAAGGGTCCGCCAATAATAACTATTTTTTTAAATGCTATAAAAAAAACCAATATTTTCTCAAATTTCTTTTTTTATTTGAAAGTAGAATCCTTTCGGTTAATAATGGAAAATAATTTCATTCAAATGGCTGCCTCGGCTGGCCATGCAGTAGCCTACACGATAGGTCCAATTTTTAAGCACACGATTGTGTGCAGCTGTATTCAAGGAACATTATACCCTAGGGAGTTCACCACTGGCTTCACGAATATTGTCCTTTAAAGCGTTTGATTATATACTTGTCAAGTATATAATCAAAGTTTAAAGCGTCAATTGTCTCTGGCTTGTCGGCGTACCTAACACTTATCTTTGACATCACCCCACAAATAATAGTCCAACGGTGTCAAATCGCAGCTTCGAGGTGGCCAAACGACATCAGCTCCGCGGCTGATAATGCGATCTTCAAAAACAGTGCGCAAAACATCGAGTGTAGTAGCTTCGGCTGTGTGGCACGTAGCGCTGTCCTGTTGAAACAAAATGTTGCCAATATCCTCCTCTTCAATTTTTATGAACAAAAATTCGTTCAATATGGCCCGATAACGATCGCCATTGACTGTAACGGCCACTCCTTGCTCATTTTCGAAGAACCATGATTTTCAAAGTAATGTCGCAATATTTCCCAGCGTTGTTCAAGCGTATACACTAGGTAAGGTACCATATTCGTTCAACGGAAGGATAAAACTAAATATCTGTCAAATATCAGACATGAGCTAAGTGTTCACGAAATAACTTAAGCACTAGTTGAAAAAAAAAAAAAAAGTTAGATGGCGGACCCGTTATATGTCTACGAAATACTAAAATTGTCTATTTTGTCGTTTTAATTAATAGTACCTAACACCCCAACCACACCATAATACCACAATAATACCTATTAGCACAGATATTATAATACTATACTAGTATTATATTAGGTACACTTCCTCAGATTTCCGAAATAGAGTTTATCATCATCATCATCATCAACCTAAATTAGTTCACTGCTGGACATAGGCCTCCCCTAATGAGCGCCATAGCGCCCTGTCTTCAGCTTGCCGCATCCAGCATTTGCCTGCAGTCTTTCGCAGATCGTCATCCCACCTGGCCGGAGGGCGTCCTACACTACGTTTTCCGAGTCGTGGTCTCCACTCAAGAACACGTTTGCCCCAGCGGTTGTCGGTTCTTCGCGAGATATGGCCGGCCCACTGCCAATTCAGCTTGCCAATTCTTTGAGCTATGTCGATAACTTTGGTTCTCTGTCGGATGTATTCGTTACGAATTCTTTCCTTCAGAGAGACTCCGAGCATAGCTCTTTCCATAGCTCGCTGAGCGACTTTGAACTGGTGGACCAGCCCTACCGTGAGTGTCCACGTCTCAGCTCCGTAGGTCATGACGGGTAGGACACACTGATTGAAAACTTTAGTTTTCAAGCATTGCGGTATGGATGACGAGAAGACTCGACGTAGTTTCCCAAACGCTGCCCAGCCTAGCTGGATCCTCCTCTTGGCCTCCTTCTCAAAATTATTTTTACCCAACTGCAGAATTTGCCCAAGGTAAGTATACTCGGAAACAATTTCGAGAAGGTGGCCATGTACGACGACCGGTCCCGGATCAATGAGGCCATTGATCATGACTTTGGTTTTATCCAAATTCATGCCAAGACCGATGCGTCGCGAGGCTGAGGCTAGGCCGTCCAGCATCTGGTTCAGCTCCTCTAGCGACTCCGCCATTAAGACTACCTATGTCATCAGCGAATCGCAGGTGTGAGATGTGGTCGCCGTTTATGTTGATGCCCTTACCTTTCCAGTCCAGCGTCTTAAACATACCTATCTTCCAACGCGCTCGTGAACAGTTTCGGGGATATAACATCCCCTTGTCTCAGATTAGATGTATCAGATTTCCCTTGTCTTAGATGTATCAGATTTCCGAAATAGAGTTATTATTTTAAAACTTGTTTTGTTAAATGAAAAATGAGGCTAGAGAAACATAGGTATCTATCTACCTAGTAACATCGAGCACATCTCGATGGGTAACAAAAAAATGGGAAATATACAAAAAAAAATGAGTTTATTACCACTAACTTCCTGAAGTAAGTAGTTTTTAAAATATCTGTAGGTTTTATACTTTTCGAAATATTTTGAAAAAAGTCGAAAAAATTGGCATTCCCCCTATTACCGAAGTATGCAGAGAGATCCATCTGAAATTTAGGTTGGTCTTCGAAATTCAATGAATACAAATAGTACCTACCTAGGTTATTTGTATTCATTGAATTGCGAGTCTCTAAACGGTAGGTAGGTACATTTATTTTGTATAATTGAATTAACTAACGTTCGAAATCCTCGGCGCGCGAGTCACACTCGTACTTGACGGATCTTGTCTTTAGGGTTTCGAGATCGAAGATCGGTTTCGAAACCCTATGGTCTCGCTTTGTCTGTCCTTTTTTTCGTCCTTGAACTGGAAACAACATATTACGGCACTTACCTCTCGAATTAGGAAACTGATTTAATTTTTTAAAGCTTAAGATCTATAGTCGATAAAAAACTATGTATCCAAATTTTCCTCAAATTTTCCAAATTCGACGACCTCCGTGGCGCAACGGGCGAAGGTCCGCCTGCGACGCAAGAGGTTGCGGGTTCGATTCCTGCCTCGGAACAAATTTGTGTACGATCTGCAGAAATTTGTTCAGTTATCTAGTACCCATAACCCAAGCTCTGCTTAGCTTGGGGCTAGATAATGATGTGTGAATTGTCCAGAATTATTTATTTATTATTTATTAAATATATAAGGCGTAATACTGTATCAGTTCCTGGGGAACTGCCGCCAAAACTCACCTCATTGCGGCAGAACGTGCCCAAAGGGCTGTCCTAAAGGTTCTCCTGCATCTTCCCTACAGACATCCTACTACAGAAGTAGGTATAAGTACAATACATTTAGTATTAGGAAATTATTTCTCTATGAAACGCTTATGCGCTTCCATAAAGAAGTAGTGCCCTATTTGCCTGAATCTTCAAAAAGAAGGTTTCGATGTCCTGTTCCGAAAGTAAAGTCCCGTTATGCCAACAAACAATATAAATTCATTGCTCCCTAACTCTATAACAAATTAAATAAAGACCTTAAAATAAAATCTCTAAAATAACTGAAAAAATTTGAATTAAATAAACAAAACACATAAATTGGATTAAAAACTATGATTATGAGGGCATTGAAAAAATGCTCATCGACTTATATTTCTAACTTATACACGCACAACACACAATATAATTATTATCTATTACATTCAATTATTACTGTTATTCATTAGTAAGTATTATTATTAGTTATGTAGGTACTTCTGTATATTTTTTCATCAAATATAGTTTCGATTTTATTTAAGTACCTAGGTACTATTATATAAGATATATTTGATATTATACTACTAACTATATTGATATTAAATTATTACTAACTATATTGATATTAAATAAGATATAGCTATATCTTATTTAATAATTGTTTTTCTGAGATAGAATGCGAATTGATAAATTTACTTTATTACTGTATTCAAATTTTGTTTTGTACATTTACATAACTGAATAGTAGGTTTCTCATTTTCTTTTTAGTCTCCCTTCTATTTCTATTTTTAGTTATTGCTTTCTTATTTTTTACTTAAAGACACATGTGAAAAACTTTAAAAGGAGAAGCCCTGGATCCTGAAATACAGCCTAGGCTAGTTTGGGACCCTACGGATTCAAAATTATACTGAAACACTGTAATTGTGTCCAATAAATGATTTTTATGTTATGTTATGTCCTTAATAACTCAGTAACTCTAACTACTGCAGCTATCAACTTGAAAAAAACAGGAAAATAAATGTTTTCCATAAAAATTGTAATGGCGATATTTTAAAAGATACGATATTATTATAAAGAACCTACAGGGTCGTGTGAGGTATCAAATGAAAGGTATCAGTTTGTACATTTCAAAATAGTTTTTGATATTTTTATAGGTTTCATACTTTATAAAATATTTCGATAAAACTCGAAAAAATACCCATCCCCCCCCCGTATCTCCGAAGATTGCAGAGCGATCCATGTGAAATGTATGAAGCGTTTATAAATATGGATCTATATTTTACAGGAAAAATATAGAGAAGTTTGTAAAAAGAACACATTTTGAAAAATGGTCAAAAAGGGGGGGAATAATTTTCAAATTGGGCGCTACCTCACCGAATGGTTATCAAATGAAAGGTATCGGTTTGTACATTTCAAAACAGTTTTAGAAATTTCTGTAGGTTTCAAACTTTTGAAAATTTTTCGGAAAGAGTCGAAATTTTACCCATTCCCACCCCCATTCTCCAAAGATTGCAGAGAGATCTATCTGAAATGTATGTAACGTTTGTAGATATGGATCAAAATTTTACAGGAAAAATAATAGAGAAGTTTGTAAAACCAACTACACCAGGAGGTCAAGTGACGTGCGAGTCGAAAATCTCTGCGACTTCCTACGGATTCTAGCTCCGTTAGCTCCACCTACAGGGGAGCACATTCCGGTACTGACGGAAGGTCAAGGTGCGGGTTCAAGTACCGTCAAAGTCGAAAATAACCTTAATCTCCAAAGTATGCAGAGCGATCCATCTTAAGTGTAGTTTGGTAATGTAAATGACCTACTATTTTTAGGTAGGTATCAAATAGCGGTATCTCTAACCGGTAGGTACCCTTACTACATGAATGTACTTATAATCGACAAACGTTCGAAACCCTCGGCGCGCGAGTTACACTCGCACTTGACGTTCTTGTTTATACAACAGGTGCTTAAACTTTATCATAAAAAAATTAAAAGCACTAACTTTTATTTTTAAATGTTTGTAAAAACAAACCGTTGCAGCTAGAAATATTTTGTAACTAGCGACCCGCCACAGCTTCGCACGGGTGCAAAGCTGATACATAAGGCTGCCATCTCATAAATATGGCAACCAGAACAAGACGCGAGAAAACCCCGGATTTTCGAGCCCAGAACCCGGCCATGTCACAGGTTTTTTTAAATTTAGCATAATAATAAAACGTCAAGTGCGAGTCGGACTCGCGCACTATTGGATCCGTATGATTGTAAGACCTTGTGTTTTGTCAAATATCATGATTCTATCATGACGTCAGTCAACGTGAAGTAGCAGGTTTTGGTCCATGGCCAGAATCACTACAACTTTACGGTTTTCGGATTTTTGCCGTTATTTGTGCTATAAGACTAGGATTCCAACTTTTTTTGAGAAAATAGAGTACCTACCTATAATTAACCTGGTAATAGGTTAAAAAAAGTACGATGTAAAAATGGAGTAGGTAGGTACCTACCTACAATTTTTAAAAATATAATATTAGGTCCTTACATATGAAATTGGCGTTTTGTATGGGAGGAACAAAAAGTCGAATATTTTTTAATATAATATATTTAATTAATCAAAGTATGAACCATTATTTTCTATGCACTTTTGCCATCTTATAGGTAGTTCATTGATCCCTTTACTAAAAAAACCAGTCGGACGGGAATCAATAAAATCTTTGAAGGCGATTTGGACTGCCCCATCGGAGTTGAATTTTTTCCCTTGCAAGAAGTTATCCAAATTTCGAAAAAAATGGTAATCTGTTGGAGCAAGGTCCGGGGAGTACGGAGGATGTCTTAGACTGAGAATGTAACGCAGCAGTCGACGCGCGTTTGCCGGTTTGCTTCAGTCAATTCGTGAGGTACCCACCTTTCAAGCTTTTTAATCTTCCCAATTTGCTTCAAGTGAATTAAAACAGTTTTATCACTAACACCGCAGCCTGCAGCTAACTCGGACGTGGTTTGCGATGGATCCGCTTCCACAATAGCCTTCAACTCTTCATTATCAACTTGAGTCTCAGGCCGTCCACGGGGCTTGTTCTGCAAGTCGAAATTTCCAGAACGAAAACGTTGGAACCAAAAACGAACTGTGTTTTCTTTTGCAACACGACCGCCATACACATCATTCACCCTTCGAGTTGTTTCCGCAGCACTAGTGCCACGGCGGAACTCGTACTCGTAAATAATGCGATATTTTAAGTTTTCCATTTTGTAAAATGAGTGACGCAAACAGAAAAAAACAGAAGAAAAAAAACAAATGAATGACGATCATCGAAGCACAAATACACGAGTCTATAGCTGTACAAATTTGAATTTGGAATTCCTTACCAAAGAGGAGAAATTTGTGATTAAAGTGGCCGGTACGAAAAACGCCAATTTCATATGTAAGGACCTAATATTAAGAGCTGTAGGATCTTCAACGGCAAAGAAAGAAATTGTAAATATATAACGGCGAGCGGAGCCAGCCGCGAAAATTTTCAAAAATAACTGACAATTGAGCTGCAATATTGTGTTTTTTTTTGTGAATAAACGAAAATTTACGGTTTTAGGGCATTTTCCTTTACTTACCGAGTTGTAATACCTAGTAGTTCTATGGTGGCGGCCCTAACCAAGCTCGCTCAATGTATGGAGCTGATCTGCGCAATGATCAAAAGAGTGTCTAAATTCGCCTTCCCCATTACAAGTCATTTGGTAACAGGGGGGGGGGGGTATAAAGGCAAGTGAAGAGTTCAGTCACTTTTCACCCTGAAAAGTCTCCTATTTAAGAATTTTATAAGATTTTTCTTTTTTTTTTTCTGAAATTTAAAATGTTTATGCAGACGGCAGATTTGGCAGAGGATTTCAAGAGGCTAAAATAGGTATGCAGGTCTCGACTGAGCCTACACATTTGCTCCCCTTGGAGTCGAGACCCTAGGTCCGTGGGGTACCGAGGCTCAGCGGATTTAAAATAATTATCTGAGCGTCTGGTCGACACGTGACCCGAGAGCTGGTCAGTGTCTGGCACAGCGCATCAGCATTGCCATAAAGGGGGGCAATGCAGCCAGCGTTTTGGGGACGCGACGACTGGTAGGTACTATGGATCAGTTGAGATTATGGATCAGTAGAGATTGTTTGCAACAGTCTGCAGTTAGCTCAATCGTTTCAATCGTAAACACCAGTTCTCATTTATTTCTATTACCTATTTGATATTATATTTCGTTGGGGTAAAGAGAAAAAAAAAAATTAAGCAGTGCTGTAATTTTTTGAAACAAAATGACATGGCCTACAGTTATTTTTAATTGACATTATGGCATGTTAGCCGTACTATTGAAATCAATATTTACGTGGGATCTAGGTAAATAAAGCAGCTATGGGCATGCAAAGGGATGAAAAGTGAAAATCGAAACAAAGAGTTCCATTTTGGATTTAATTAAAAAAAACGAAGTGTCTCTGATCTTCCATTTCACTGAAATCTTGTCTAGTTCATGGTCATTTTAACGATATGCTTTGCCCATGGAAACCGTGCGCGCGAAGTCGCGGGCAGAAGGTAACGTTGAACCACCACGGAGGCAGTAGCGGACGGAGCGCCGCCCCGAGACTCCGCCCCGCCCGCTGGGGGCGGTGGCGCGGCGAGGGCGCGCGCTCGGTAGATTCGCGTCTGGCGCCGAGCTGCACGTATCTCGGTCGGCGCAGTCCGCGCGCGCGCCCGCGATGTGTTTGTGCGAGACCACCAGTGCTGTGCTCGTCCGGTGACCTGGTTCCTCACCTGCCTCTCCTTCCCAGTGCTGTGACAACCCAGTGAGCTCCCTACTCTAGGTGTACATTTATTACTAGGATAGGAACCTACCATTGTGCGGTTACTAAGTGTTTATTGTTCATACCAAAGTATTTAAGGATTTAACTCTTGGATTGTTGGACATATCCTCGGCACACATAGGTGAGTAAGCAACGCACACATCGTAATTTTTTACATAGCAGGCACTTATGTAGATAGCTACCTACCTTAGGTAGGTACTCGTAGGTTAAATATTTGCATAATACCTACATATTATGTGCAAATCTGAGTAAATACCTGCCCGGTCCAGTGAGTGGAGGATTGTGGATGGGAAGGTCACAAGCAGAAAGTCTTACTTTAGAACTGTCTTCACATTAGGTAGGTAGGTGCCTGGGTGCCGGGTGGTTATTAGTAGACAAACAAACTAAAAGACTCCACAGAGTGAGAAGGCAGCCAATTTGAGCAAATTCTGTGATTTGAATTCCTTCAGGAGAACAGAACAAAAAACAGTGTCTGCTTAATCATGAGCCTAGCACACAAGTATCTCTAAGGTTGACCCCCTAATCCTAATAAAACATTTCTTACGTCATGTAGCTTATCGTTGAAAAGGGAAATATAAAAAATCTAAACAAAAGAGCCTAGGTAGGTATATAAAAGAGAAGAGAAAACTGGCTCATCAAGAGATCTCTGAAACTACAAGAGCTACGAAGCTGAAATTTTGCATGGAGGTTCCTTTCAGGACGTAGGCACTCGCTAAGAACGGATTTTTAGAAATTCATATTCTAAGGGGTCAAAGGTCATTTTTATAATAACTTCAGAACCGTTACTGTTGGCCCTTCAAAATTTGTAGCTTAGAAAGATGACTTAAAGTAAACAGATTCGTGATTCAGGGTTTTTTGAAATTTGCACCCTAAAGGTGCGTGGTGTGGAGTCAAAGTTAGGCGACTCACTGACATATCACGAAATCTAAGGAACTAGAAGAGCTACAAAGCTAAAATTTTGCATGGAGGTTTCTATTAAGACGTAAGCAGCCGTTAAAAACGGATTTTTGGAAATTCGTATTTTAAGGGGGTCAAAGGTCATTTTTATAATAACTTTTAGAAAGTAGGCACTCGCTAAGAACGGATTTTGGAAATTCGTATTCTATGGTAAGTTAAAGTGGGGTCGTAATCGAGTAGGTACCTAGGTATGTAATTTTTTAAACAAGCATTCTTAGAAGGATGATATTATGATTTAAAGATTTTCTCATACTATCTATGATTGTGTAACTCGATCCAGTGTTTTGAACCAGACTCGAGAAGATGCTCCGCTATGGCAACTTCTCTGTTGCCAGATTTTTCACCGCTCGTATGTGCAGAGTCAAGCAGGCAATAGTGCGCATCGTTTGGCCTGTATAGGAGCTTCCACAGCTGCAGTCAATCTTGTACACCCCTGATTTAAGTGGGAACGTGTCTTTAGGCGTGCACGCATAGGTAGTGTGTGATCTTTTTAACGGCGTGAAGATGGTTTTGATGGAGGATTTTTGCAGGATGTTTGCAATCTTATCCGACACTCCTTTTATGTAAGGCAAGAATGCTGTTTTGCATTCCACCGTACTCCTCTGCGGCTTATGGCTGGTACCGGAACGAGCTGGCAGTGATCGTACCTTATAGCCGTTCTTATTTAAAACATTTCTGACGTGAGCCAACTCACTCTGTAGGCTTCTATTATCGCACAGGTCGTAAGCACGGTTCGTTAGAGATGTTACCACCGAGAGAAGCTGCCGAGGGTGGTGATGTGAGTTGGCATGGAGGTACCGGTCCGCATGTGTGGGCTTCCTATACACAAAACACAAACAAAAAATAAACCTAGCGCGATTTAAAGGCGATATTGTGGGTGACTTTCAAAAAACTAAACAAAATCATAAGTTAGCAATCGTGATACCTACATAGGACATTAAGTCCTATGTAGTATAGTAGGTATCACATGAAGACTCTTGACACCCGAAATAATTATGAGTCCTGTAAATGAGTCACTTGCATGACAAAAGGGCAGAAAAATCTAATCAAAACAAATCAAAAACTCTTTATTTCCTACACAATAAATGTTCCTGTACTTAGAAAAGTTCAAATTACCTATAAAACTGAACACTGACACGGAAATAAAGTGATATTTTTGATTTCTGTCGCTTCGGTATATAGATTAAAGTAAAGAAGCGACGAAGAAATCTTTAGCCTGTTAGTTGTTATTTTTCGATTTGGAGCAAAACCCGTCCCAAGCTTTTTTATCCTCTAGAAAATCTGATATTTTATAGTAAGCCTTTTTGCACAGCAAGGTTTTGACAGTTTGTTTGTGAATTTATTTACTGACTAGCGGCCCGTCCCGGCTTCGCACGGGTGGACATTTATTTTTAAACATTTTGGGGTAAACGTAGAGTAAATGTAGGTATCTAATATTTCTGTGTCAGGACATTTTATACTTTTATCCGACTGCCTCGGTGGTCTAGCGGTCGCGTGTCAACCGCTGATGATGAGGTCCCGGGTTCAAACCCCGGGTTGGACGAAGATTAGTGTTATTGGGTCTTTTCTAGCAAGAAATATTCACAGTAGCAGCCCGGAGTCAGGAAATTGGCGGTGTAAGACAGCTTAAGCCGTTGGTCCTGCGCTTGACCTCTCCCCGGTCGTGTCGGTCTGCTATCCTATCGGATTATGAGAGTGAGGGAATAGAGAGTGCACCTGTGTTTGCGCACACACTTGTGCACAGTAATATGTCCTACGCATCTGTCTAGTCTATTTTTCTAGCGTTTATTTTTCTGTTTAGTATTATGTTTAGATTGACATTTTTAAATTCGTAATATCTTTTGAATGGAATGTCCGATTTGAATAATTCAAAAGGTAATCTACAGGCATTGAAACAGTTTTACATACGAAATGATTTATTTGTATAAGGATTCATACAAAGGTATGGATAAGATGGTTAGATTTTGAAATGAAATGAAATGATAGTATTTATTTGCATAAATATAGGTTGACAATGATGGTCTTAAAATAGCGTATCACTATATTTGACTTGATAGTTGTGCAAATGTTCAGTAATAATTTATATACATTGTAGTTTAAAGTAGAAAGTAGCAATAAACATTCTCGTAGTTGTACAAAATTCAAGGTTTGCTTTAACAACATTTAAACAAAAAAAATATATTGAACACTATGCTTAAAATTATAATTGTCAGAAATAATCTTTGTCAGAGAAAACGATTATATTATATTTAGTAGGTACATGTCAATCATTAAAATTATGTAAATTAAATTTCAAATAAATAATTTGCGATTAAATTCATTATCTGTCAGTTCTCTCATATCAGGTGGTAGTTTGATGGCCATTGCGTAACAGTTCTTTTTATACAGATTCTTTTTACATTTTGGACTATTTTTCTTCTGTATTTAGACTTTTCATCCCTCTCAAACAGTGTTTATTTATTTTCAAAAAGAATTACATAGTACTTAGATTAATAACACTCTTTAAACCCGTGGGGGTAATTAATTTAATTTGTATTATTTCTGACAAACTTTAGCATCTCGAAGATATGCTTTTTTGATTATGCTTTTGGTCGGCATTTACTTTTAAAATTTAAAAAGTACCTAGTTATAGTGACATAATTACAATAGTTGGACATATGGTATTGCGAAGTTTTTTGTAGATATTGATATGTTCTTTAATATTGTAGAACATTTTTTTGTTCTATCATAAATAGTTTCCGCAGCGCATGAGATGATAGACAATTTATGGCAATTTTTTTTACACCTAAATTACCTTATTGAAGTTTAAGTAGGGATGCCTAATTTTTTCTAGTTAATATAAATATAGCCTTTATATAGTTATAATATAGCCTCAGGAATAATGTAGGATTTTAATAATGAAAGAATTTTTGAAATCGGTCCAGTAGTTTTTGAGTTTATTCGTTACAAACATACAAAAATACAAATCTTTCCTCTATATATTATTAGTTCGATCAGATAATTTTTGCAACTCACTAGGAGTTTTGTTGTAGATGCGCATACATTGCCCTTTAAAAGATACATTAACTTTGTGTAGCCTAGTTGTGGGCACAGCGAGTTTATGTTTATTTCTGGTATTAAAATTGTGTGTATCACTATTTTTAGGGAACCGATGATGGATATTTCTATGAGTGTACAACAAGTTTTCATATTTATTTATTTATTTATTGAGTAATATATTTACATTGTCATATCGTAACAGTGAAGCACAAAATCGACGAAGAAATATAAAAGAGATACATTGAGAAAAACACCATAAATATTGACATGGTACTCTCATTATGTTTTTCCTTCGAATTTATCACGTAGGGATTCTCTGGGACCCACAGTAGGGGCAGCAGCAGGGATACAAAATACTACCATGGAAGTCGGTGAAATAAACAAGTATACCTACCTAAACATGAATTTAATATTTTTGACGTGATGGTATATTTGAGGGTTTATAATTAGGGAAAACATTACAACAGTATTAGATCTTATTGTTCTTATTCTACGATCCATATTAATTTATTCCCTTAAATGTAACATAATAATATAAAAGAACTTAAGTTTCTAAATTGGACGTTAAAACGAAGTGTCAACTGTCAATAGATGATAGGTTCTGTCCCGCGCGCCACGTAGCCACGTAGCGCCTAGGCTAAACGACCTACTACTCAATATTTTTTCCAAAATATAATCCAGCTGACCATAACATAAATTTTGCTAATCAAACAGCTATTTAAGTAGGTATTTACTTAGAAAATGACAAAAATAAATATATTTAAGAAAATTCAGGTAAAATTTTATAGTAAATATTAATAGAATGTAGGTAACATTCAGCACGACCCCAACGCGATATGCAGTAGGTTATTATTGCTTGACATAAATAGAATCAGACTGATAAATGGGTGTCAGATGTTACTACATAGGTACCGAAGGCTTTTCATGATGCCTTTAACCTTTCTTATACGCGCAGAGAGAGATCCAATGTGAGCTTTAAATAAAAGTTCTTGATTTAGAAGAAGTTCATGATATTGTAAAGCTTCTTAACGGATTACTACTACCGGCTCACAATTGCAAGGCCCTGAAAGACCCGAGCATGTACTAGAGTGAATTGGATACATGCTTCAGTGTCTGCGACTGAGGCCGCTGTTTATATATATATATGTACCACTAAACTAGGTACACTACATGTATATCACATTACCGTGATATTGAGCTGCCAATAAATAAAAATAAAACTTCAAGTGCGAATCGGACTCGCGCACCAAGGTTCCGTATAATTGTAAGACCTCGTTTCTTGCCAAATATTATAATTCTAGGTCTACGGGAAGTACCATAAAGGTTTTGTGTGCATGTGATTCCCGTGGAAAGTTCAAAATATTATGACGGCTGTAACTTTTGAGTGCGTTGACTTAGAAGTTTTATTTATATCACGGCTCCAAGAGGTTACGGGTTTGAGTACCTATTTGATTTTGTTAATTTCAACTCGATACCTCCACGCGTTCCTGAGAAAAGGGGGTTGACAGCCGGACAGACAGACAGACGGACAACAAAGTGATCCTATAGGGTTCCTTTTTTCCTTTTGAGGTACGGAACCCTAAAATACCGATAATGAAGGGAAGAACATATAGAGATTCGCTATGCCTTGGCTGGTTGGTTAATATGAGAAGTTATGAGATGTTTTTATAATAAATAAATATAATAAATAATGCTGGACAAATTATCACAGCATTATCAACATTCAACAACACCGCAACCTCCTGTCGCAGGCGGACCCTCGCCCGCTGCGCCACGAAGGTCGTCTAGTTTTGAAAGTTTATTTTGATACCTATCCGGAAGGCGAGCAGCAAACGGGGAGAAGCTAGCTGAAACAAACTGAGACATCGCTGGAGGGTTGAGAAAACCTGTTGGTGATGGTGCTAACCATAACCATGGCACCATTATAAATAAAGCTGGACAATCCCGCATCTAGCTCCAAGCTAAGCAATTATAATATACCTACTTACTTGGTGTTAACAGTAGAAGTTAAAATGCAAATGGTTCCATCGAAACGCGCTGTAGCGGCCAGCCAAAATCGGGAAGAAACGATCGACGCATTATGTAGGTATTTAGGTACCTCCCTCCTTTTTGCGTATGTACCTTACCTACCTATTTACTAGGTCTTACTTTACTCCGACCACGCATTTATTTTCTTTTTGCCAGCTCCAGTGACAATCAATCACATCACAGTTAAATGCGAAAGTTTGGGTGGATGGATGGATGTTTGTTACCTCTTCACGCCAAAACTACTGAACGGATCGGGTTGAAATTTTGCATATAAGTAATTCTAATCCTGGAATCGAACAAAAAAGGCTACTTTTTATCCCATAAATCAGTTCCCATGGGATAGGAATCACCTTTAAACGTTTCGATGGAAACAACGCGTGCGAAGCTGCGGGCATTAACTAGTTAGTCATTTATAAATAAATAAATAATGCTGGACAATTCACACAGCATTATCTAGCCCCAAGCTAAGCAGAGCTTGTGTTATGGGTACTAGATAACTGATATACTTAATACAATACGCTACATAGATAGATATTTTTTATTATACATAGAAAATACCCAGACCAACGGAACAAATTTCTGCAGATCGTACACAAATTTGTTCCGAGGCGGGAATCGAACCCGCAACCTCCTGCGTCGCAGGCGGACCTTCGCCCGCTGCGCCACGGAGGTCGTCAATGCTTTATCATGTCGTCAATTTCCTAATGCTTTACCAATTCCATTTTTATGACAATCGATTTTGTTCCTATGAAGAAGCAGGTAAATCGATAATCGATTTAGGTACCTACCTATATGTTATTTTTGCTCAACATATTGTATTTATTATTTTAGAGACATACTCAGGTGTCTAAAAAACTTTAGGTACCTAAGTACTTAGTTACTTATTTTTAAAATGCGAAAAGAAAATAGTTTTACAAACGGTCGCCGCCTTCCTAACTCAGTTGCCAGTCGAACGTAGTAGGAGTATGGCGCCTATGCACTAAAATTTTCAAAAAATTGGAATCGCCCTTGCCGCAACTGCGGCTGTAAATGTGAGAAGGAAGAAAAAAGAAAATGTTGGATCAAGCAATATCTCCTTTTATGAAACAAAATGTGTAATATGAACATCTTGCATTCGTTAGAGTCAGAGGATTTTGTTTGTTCCATAAGTTAGGCATGTCTTTATACAGTTCTAGAACATTGGACAATACATCCTTTTCATTTTGGGAAGTCATTTTTGCACGAAAGGCTCGCTGATGCACGTTCGCTCACAATAAACGCCTCGCGCGACTGAGCGGCCGGTCTCTCTCAGCGATTACATTTGCCGTTGCACCGGCAATTAGGAAGTTAGGACGGCCGGGAGCGCACGGTCTTCCGGTATCGGCATCCTTTCTTCCTAACAGCGATTACACCTTCCGTTTTAAGCTTCCTAACTCTTACCGTTGACGGTGAACCGTAAAGTGTAATCGAGCTTTAAGCTTTTTTATCCTCTAGATAATCTGAAATTGTATACTAAGCCTTTTTGCACAGCAAGGTTTTGACAATTTGTTTGAATTTATTTACTGATAATTTTTGCAACTCACTAGGAGTTTTGTTGTAGAAGCGTATACATTGCCCTTAAATTAAGATTAGATTAGATTAAGATACATTAATTTTGTAGCCTAGTTGTGGGCGCAGCGAGTTAATGTTTATTTCTGGTATTAAAATTATGTTTATCGCTATTTTTAGGTAACCGGTTTAATTTCTATGAGTGTACAACAAGTTTTCATAAATATATTGACACGGTACTGTCATTATGTTTATTTCTTTCAATTTATCTCATAGGGATTCTCTGGGAGCCATTTTATAGATTATACGAACAGCCCTCTTCTGCACCACAAATACGGTGTTAATATCTGCAGCGTTCCCCCACAGCAGTATAACATAAGACATAATACTATGGAAGTAGCTGAAATAAACAAGTCTAGATGTATCCACGTCTGTAAGATGACGAATTTTTTTGACTGCATATGCTGCAAAGCTGTCTCTTCAATAGCTTATCTATGTTTGGGCCGCAATGAAGTTTATTATCTAAAGGTGATTTCTAAAAATACGGTATTTTATACAATTTCTATTGTTTTTCCTTTAAAACTTACATCAGGCATAACTTGTTTAATAAGGTAGAATAAATAAAATAATAGAATATTTATTTACTAAAAACACCTGCAATAACAATTAGATACAGTACAGTGCCAGCGGAACTCTAACTAAGCAAAAATGCTTGTATCTTGAGCGAGCATGCGTGCGATAGACAGTATGGGTTCAGTTCAGAAATCAATTATTGTATTAAATTAATTGTATGTAAATTAAAATTAATTAATTTCGACGATGTAAATAATGCAATCTTAAAATATATTGAATTTGTGAGAATAATTTTTTGCTTAACGAAACCAAAACGAAATGTATTAGATTTATTCTACCTAATTAAACAAGTTATGGCTGATGTAAGTTTTAAAGGAAAACGATAGAAATTGTAGAACGTACCATATTCTTAGGAATCACCTTAGATAATAAACTTCAATGGGGCCCACAGATAGATAAGCTATCGAAGAGACTTAGTTCTCCAAGTCTTAGTCAAAAAAATCCGACGTCTTACAGACGTAGATACATCTAGACTTGTTTATTTCAGCTACTTCCATAGTAATATGTCTTATGGCATACTGCTGTGGGGGAACGCTGCTGATATTAGGTCCTTACATATGAAATTGGCGTTTTTGTACTGGCCACTTTAATCACAAATTTCTCCTCTTTGGTAAGGAATTCCAAATTCAAATTTGTACAGCTATAGACTCGTGTATTTGTGCTTCGATGATCGTCATTCATTTGTTTTTTTTCTTAGCAAATTGGGAAGATTAAAAAGCTTGAAAGGTGGGTACCTCACGAATTGACTGAAGCAAACCGGCAAACGCGCGTCGACTGCTGCGTTACATTACTAAACCGGCACAATAATGAAGGTATTTTAAACCGAATCATTACCTGTGATGAAAAATGGGTTCTTTACGATAATCGGAAGCGCTCAGCGCAATGGTTGGATCCTGGCCAGCCAGCCAAATCCTGCCCCAAGCGAAAATTAACCCCAAAAAAGTTACTTGTAAGCGTTTGGTGGACTAGTGCCGGTATTGTTCATTACAGTTTTCTCAAATCTGGCCAGACTATTACGGCTGATGTCTATTGTCAGCAATTGCAAACCATGATGGAAAAGCTAGCGGCTAAACAACCTAGGCTGGTCAATCGCTCCACGCCACTGCTGCTTCACGACAACGCTAGACCACACACTGCGCAACAGACGGCTACTAAATTAGAAGAGCTTCAATTGGAAAGTCTAAGACATCCTCCGTACTCCCCGGACCTTGCTCCAACAGATTACCATTTTTTTCGAAATTTGGATAACTTCTTGCAAGGGAAAAAATTCAACTCCGATGGGGCAGTCCAAATCGCCTTCAAAGATTTTATTGATTCCCGTCCGACTGGTTTTTTTAGTAAAGTGATCAATGAACTACCTATAAGATGGCAAAAGTGCATAGAAAATAATGGTTCATACTTTGATTAATTAAATATATTATATTAAAAAATATTCGACTTTTTGTTCCTCCCATACAAAACGCCAATTTCATATGTAAGGACCTAATATTAACACCGTATTTGTGCTTCGGAAAGGGTTCGTGATGAGATTATCTAGAGGATAAAACAGCTTGAGACGGGTTTTGCTCCAACTCTAAAAATAACAACTAACATAGGTTTAAAGAACTTTATTTCTCATAAAAACATTACAGTTCACTTAAAATGAGATAAATTTATACAGTAACTGTGTACTAAAACTAACTTTAAGTAGGTAAACAGCTCCTGGGATTTGAGACTTAACTTAAATTACTAATCATAACTAATTATGTTATCTAATAGTGTTCTATTTATGTAGTTATATTATTCTATCGAGTAGACATGTGCTTTCAACATATTTTTGTACTTATGAATGCTATCACATTCTTTTATTATATTTGGTAAATTATTAAAAATACGTGCTCCTTCTGAAAGAATCGTCTTTTTTCCGTAGTTCGTACGTGTATTGGGCAATTTTAGTTTAATTTTGTTCCTAAAACTATATTTACTTTTTTTTAATTGTAGGCTTAGATTTGATTGTATGGACTTTGAAGTAATGTTTTTTATTAGAAGGCATGTTTTAAAAATATATAGTTGCTTTAAATTTAGTATTTTAGTATTTTTATATAATTCTTTGGTAGGGGTATAGTATGAATAGTGATATAAAACCTTAATTATTTTGTTCTGGACTCTTTGAAGGGGTTGTATATGTGTTTCAGCAGCCGATCCCCATATTTCAATAAGGTACTCTAAGTGGGATTTTGCTAAAGAATTGTGTATTGTATTTCTGACTTTAGCAGGAATGCATTTTGCGACTTTGCGCAATGCTCCTAGTAATGACGTAAGTTTGGTTTTTACTTCTTCAATGTGTGACTTCCACGACAGTTTATTGTCGACCCATAATCCTAAGTATTTTTCTAGCTGCGATTGTTTAATTAGCATGCTAAAAGTTTCTTCGTCGCTTCTTTACTTTAGTCAATATCATTGTATTTTATTTATTCATACGATAGACTCACAGGGTCTAGCCAAATAGATTCAATACATTTTAAAACACAAAACAAACTCAAATTAGGTACATAAACAGATAAAAAACAATAACGTAGCAAGCTTCGTGGCTGCAATAGCATTGTCAAAATGTAAAATAAAATAAATATGTCCAACTTCATTATGTCAATGTTGGTAGTTACTTAAATTATCAAGCGAATTGAATTTAAAGAAATTTTTATCGGCAAAAGCTACGTCCAATCGATAATAGCCTTTATCCATAAGTATATTTTTGATAAACCATTTAAATTTGATATCAATATCAGACAGGGATCTTACAATAATTGGTAACATATTATTGTAAAATTTGATAGAAAGACAAACAATTTTTTTTACGAATTTAGCTAAACTCGTTTTTGGGACAACCTAGTTATTTTATGTCTTGTATTGTAAACATGTCCGTCCGTCCATCCTAAATATTCTTAAGATTTTGTAAATTGTTTATTGCATATAGTATATTCTGATAGCTTTATTCTCCAACCTCTGTCATCACACCTACTTCCCTAAATTTGTCTCTACACGATTTCAAAAACTTTAGGCCTACCAAGTACGTAACGCATTGCCCGTTTCTGCAACAAAATTAAATATACGGTTTGCATCAGCTGCTCTCCCCCAGAACAATATCCCGTAAGTCACAAGCGAATGCAAGTAGGCAGAGTAGAGGCGTGCTGCTTGAACCCCTCTTATTTCTCTAAATTTTCTTTTCTACACAACGAAGCGATAGAAATCACTTTATTTCCATGTCAGTGTATAATTTTGTAATTTGACCTTTTCTAAGCGTACATTTATTGTACTTTTGGAGTCTATGAAATATCTATTGCATCCTTTCATTCAGTATTCATTCACTCACCTATCAACAATAAGGGAACTTCATAGGCGTGTATGTGTCAAAAAAGAAAAAAATGCATTGACGGACTAGCTAGGGTACGGTGTTGTACAATGAACCGGGTGAATTTTGTTCCTCTTTCAAAAAGGTGTGAAATTGCTGATCTCTCTTTCCTCCTCAAAATATCTTCAAATATAATAGATTGTCCTGAGCTAATCAGTAAAATAGACATTTATGCCCGACCAAAGTCATCCGATTTAGTCCTACCATTTCCATTCCTATTGTTGGCACAAACTACATAAAGACAAAATTCATTTTTATGGCGAGCAAGCGATCTTTTTAATAAGTTTTGCAGGCAGACTGATTTTAGATCTATTCTGTACGAGCATCAATTCAGCTAGACAGCGACTGACCAGAAGTTATTAGTGACGTAGGTACTTAGGTTTGCATAAATTTTATGTAGGTACATAGTTATTAGTAATTTTTTTATTCCAGTGTATTGTATTAAGTATATCAGTTTTCTAGTACCCATAACACAAGCTCTGCTTAGCTTGGGGCTAGATAATGCTGTCTGAATTGGCCAGCATTATTTATTATTTATTTATTATCAAGTTTCTTTTGAACATAAACACCATAATTTAACTTAGTTAACGAATTATTTTAACAATATCTTCCATATCGAAAATGCAAAGGTACTCGTACATCAGCACACTTCAGTGCAGTTCATGGTTCAGTCTGTACTTCATGTATGTGGTTCAAAGAGACACACTGCACGTGCTTCGAAATAATCTCAAAGTTTCTCCGGTCATACCACGGCATATCAAGACCAAATATCATGCATTAGAAAGCTAAATATGTGCACATGTAGTTATTTAGATACTGACATTCAACACCGAAAACAAATGAAAAATCAAAGAAAACCTGTAAGTTTCGTAGCTATATCCTCGGGGATTGTGTGAACCCTCACCCACTTATTGAAATCTGACAACTTTTTTGTTTTCTTCTGTTTGACATGAGTCGGGTAGATAAACACTGCTTAGTTATTGCGTAAAATTGAATTGAAAGTGGTTTTTGCGTCTTGCGCTTAGAAGGTATTATTTGATCGTCAAGCTTGTGCGGTGAAGTGCTACGTGGTGCTACGCCGCACTGCTACGTGGTGCTACGCCGCGCCGCTACGCGCGCTGGACGCAAACGAAAGATCTCAACGCGCTCGCTTGGCTTTGCTAAAACGAAACTCATTTTCCAAATAATACGTTTTCAGGGTTCATGTGTGTGTTTGTGAGATTCTTTATTATATTCCACCATCACTTTTACTAACATGCCTAAACAGATTTAGCTGTAGGTATGGATGTGATGTCGTTAGAATCGTTACTCATCCCGAGCGACACTAACCATTATTTTTTATAAGTATCTTAGGCAGTTATTTCTTTGTTAAAATAGCTTGTTTTAATAATTGGGTCGATTTCAATCCCGCAAAAACACAAGCATGCCTTTTCTCTGCTAAAAGCGTCCGCTAGCGTAGCAACCTAAGCACGGAGGAGTAGGTACCTACTCGTACCTGTAAAGGAACAACTGGAGCTCTTCGGTGTCACGCGCACACCTAATCTGAACTTTGGTGTCTTCATCTTCATCGATTCGAAGGCTAAAATAGCAGCCATGAAGCTAGGATCCCCTAGGCACGGGGACAGCTTGTATTCTTATCAAGCACAGGTCCGATCTAGTATGGAGTATTGCTTCCACGTGGGTGTGGCTCGGCCAAATACCAGCTTGCAGCCTCGGAATCGATAGAACGAAGAGCTATCAGTCCTTCTTCAGTTGATATTCCTTCTACTTGCACTGAGTGAAGTTCCCTAATTGTTGACAGGTGAGTGAACGAAGACTGAATGAAAGAATGAAGTGTTTCGTAGACACAGATACTTTCGACATCTTTTAAAAGCAGAGGTTAAAAGTAACTGTGTCTACGAAACGTCTACTGACGCTGAGATTCGAATCTATCGACAGTAGGTAGTATCGGACAATAGGGACTTAAGAAACTTGCGATACTTATCGACATACCATGAAAAAGTATTAGTAATAGTATAAAAGTTATAGTTTGTCACAGTAACACAATCTACTTATTTTAATTTTTATCACGGAAAAACCCGAGCTAGTAGCAAATAAAACAACAAAAATTTTATTCTATTGAGTATTCCGAAAAATTAAGTCATTTAGACATCTGAATAGAGTCTGTAAAACTTCTTCATAAACAAAATCGATTGTCATATAAAATGGAATCAGTAAAGTATTATGACATGACTATTTGATTGTCAGTCGAACTAACAAACAGCAAATAATTTGATGGAATAGGTATCGGTCAAGATGGCCTGTGTAGCGGGACCACAGGACTCACTGCCGGACGGCTTCCTGTAGACTGTTTGCAACAGTCTGCAGTTAGCTCAATTGTTTCAATTGTAAATAGGTACCTACTAGTCCTTATTTAACATCCTATAAAAATATTCTTACTAAAAATAGCAGAGACTTTTCAGGGTTAAAAAGCCGCCAAACGATTGCTCTTGCTGATTTCACCTCCTCCAGTTACTATGTGGCACACTTTTGCGTTGAAATTGTGCTCTTTTATTTGATACCAAACCGGACACATGTAAACCGATTTAATTTTTCCGCCCCACCTTTTGCTGTAGAAAAAGGTTACTATATTTTTTTCGTTTATTATTTATTTTTATTATTTTAAATTAAAGGTCGCTAGTAAACATCATTGTTGAAAATTTTCAAAGAATTTTCTTAAAATACTATAAAAGAACAAGCGATTTTCTGGTAACAACACGCCCAGCCCAAACCGCTGAAGCTGGAAAGCTGAAATTTAGAGGGTAGGTTAGTACCTACTACATTATATACTAAACTGAAAATACTACCTAGGGGGTGAAAATGGGGCTGACGGTATTTTGTTTTTTGTAACTTTTTAACCACTGTAGGCCTAGCACGGGGATAGTTGTCTAGGGTAGAATAGAGAAGCATGACATCGCATCGTCATACATTGCGTAAATTATTGAAGTTGAAGGAATAAGTTTTAAACATATTACGCATTCGATGACGATGTGACGTAATTTTTCTCTATTCTACCCTAGACAATAATCCCCGTGCGACTCAATGTGCTTAAAACTTGCTGAGAATACTAAAAACAAAACAAAGGAGCACGTGTTTCAGGATATGACAAAATATTCGTGAAAGTAGTTCAAGTTAGGCTATGAAAGTTTGAGGTTCGTAGTTTGGCTCCGTATTGAAAAGGCTCTAACTTTTTAATGCCATATGCTATTGACCTGAAATTTACGGCATCTACCTATGTATATACTAAAAATACAATACATTAAATACATGAAATTTCAGGAATTTTCAAAACAATCTCTTTATGGAGATTAATTACGATTTTTCCTGTAGCTTCTATCGGTGAGTTTTTTTATAAATGCTAAATACATAGTAAATACCTTTCAAATTACATTCTTAAATTAATTACAACTTACATTTAAATTGTTATCGAATCTTCAAAACTTCCCTTAAAGGAGATTTAGTAAGATAGTTCTTCAAATAATGATAGATGCAAAATAGTTTCCTTGATATCCTAGAATTTCTGCATGTCCACATTTTGAGGATGGGACCTGTAAATCTGAGGAAAGTCTAGGTTAGTTGTTTGACAGACGAGGAGACTTAAGTTTCAAATTGTGTAGAATTCGAACGGCAAGTTTTTTAGGTATGATATTTATTTATTTATTTATTTTTAAGGAAGGCCTACAGCTTAGGTAATAACAAAATAAGTAACAAGAATTATCAACATAAAAGCTAATTAATGGCCTTCACGGCTAAATGACAGTGTGGATATAAAGTACGCTATGCAATC
The DNA here is from genome assembly GCA_949316285.1 of Eupithecia subumbrata. Lineage (NCBI taxonomy): Eukaryota > Metazoa > Arthropoda > Insecta > Lepidoptera > Geometridae > Eupithecia > Eupithecia subumbrata. The sequence goes on along the minus strand of OX438641.1, from coordinate 17,813,241 downwards.
ATATAAATAATTTGGAAAAACAAGTTAAGTTAGAAAATGGTAAGGAGAAAAAATTTAAGTTTACCTATAAAAACAATGAAAACAATGTAAAATAAATAAATAAAAAAGAAGAATAAACCCTCCAACTTCTAGACTTCTCTCAACACTAAGCAATAGCTAAGAGTCCTTTGTTTCCTCATATTAACTGAGTGTGAAAAAAGCAATGCTCAGATATGTTGAGAGATTCCTATAAGTAAGGGAAAACCTATGTACATAAATTGACAACAAATACATACCTACTATAAATCATCATTAAAAAATTTGCTGCTAAGCTATGGTTATGGATATGGTTTGCTTCCAACTTAATTTGGATAGTTAGCTACTAAACCAATAAAACAATGAGTAAAGGGTTTCACAATTTTTCATAACAACTCCACAAAGACAGGCGGGTGTTAAGGATTAAGGTTAGTGTATATCTTTCAGCAGACCTTTCTATCTTAAATCTATGAGAATGAACAAGCTTTTTAGTGAAAAGCTAAAATGTTTTTATTTGTTATTTTTATTCCATAATATTAGGATAAAACAATATTTAGTAATTTAATATTTTTTTATTTTAGTATTTTTAATAGTCATTTGGATTTTACAATTATTCGATTCTGTCTATTTGTACCTAAATTTATTCTTTGAGATGTAGTAGTCAACTGTGGAAACACAGCGAGCTCTTGGAAGGCTAAGACAACATTATAAAGAATACCTACTTTATCATCGGTTTTGAATGATTTTGAGGTTTTGAATGATGACAAGGCATGGTCGCAGGCCTCCCTGCCTGTCAAATTGGGAGGCTTAGGTATACGCAAAATTTCAAGTGTAGCCCTGCCAGCGTTCTTTTCTTCTGTCTACAGCACTAGTTCTTTAGTTGAAAATATTTCAAAGCCTTTTCGTTTGGTGCCACCTGGAATGTCGCTCGATGATGAATGATGCTCGAACTGCTTGGCATAGTGCTTGTCCCGATGCTGCTCCCCCAAAATCACTTTTGTCCCAACGGCAATGGGACGGGCCTCTGTGTGAGTTGACACGGATCGTGCCCGCCTCCTGGCCGTTTCTAAATGGGAGTCAGGACATTGGTTGCAAGCATTTCCTTCATAAAACACTGGTACTTTATTGGACCCCGTGACTTTCCGTATCGCAACATGTCTTCGGTTGGGTGTAAGGCGTTGCGCGCCTCATCAATGCCAGTGCGGTACTGCTGTCGAACAGCTTGGTTATCATATCACGGATTATCGTGTATATCGTGTAGTGTGTTGCGAGGACATTCGTAAGAGCAGGTGCGGCGGCATATTGGGCATATCAGGTGGCAGAAGATCTCAAGAGGCGCAAATATGCAGGTCTCGACAGAGCCTACACATTTGCTCCCTTTGGATCGAGTCGAGACCCTATGTCCGTGGGGTACCGAGGCTCTTCGGGTTTTTAAAAATTATCTGAGCGTCTGGTCGAAGCGACGCGTGACCCGAAAGCTAGTCAGTACCTATCTGGCACAGCGCATCAGCATTGCCATACAGGCGGGGCAATGCAGCCAGCGTCTTAGGGACGCTTCCGACTGGTATTGATAAATGGATCAGTTGAGCTACCTGTAGATTGTTTGCAACAGTCTGCAGTTAGCTCAATTGCTTCAATTGTAAATACTAGTTTTAATTTATTTCTATTATTTATTTCTTTGTAAATAAAGGCTTTACTGCCCTTTAAAAAAAATATTTAGTGACAATTCAAAACGCAAACCTTCTGTGATAATGATAAGATCCAACAAAATGCAAGTCTGAGGGTCATTCACGTGCGTAATGCGGATATCCATTTCATAAATGGTTTAATTCTGGTTTGATAATGTTGGAGATACCGAAGGCAAGCGTGCCCAATGGTTCGTGTAAAGGTTAACCTATACATAATTACACACTGCTATTGCGTCGATCGTTTCTTTCCTGACTCTCTGCCGCACGCCTCGATGTAACCACGAAACATAAAAAATCGCCAAAAATACATCCATGTGGTATGTAAGTTAGTGCGTAGAGTAGTTTCGGTATCGATTGAAACTGAGGCCGAAGCTGATGGTTCTATTTTGTGTTCGGTTACAATCCTGATTCGGTCAGACGATCTTGAAACGAGATGATGTACCTACCTGTTAGTGACCCTAAGACAAGAGAATGTTGATGTAGGGTTGCGGTTGTTGCAGAGGCGCGGTGTGACGCGAGGGCGGCGCGGCGATGTCGCGGCGCACGCGGCGATGGCGCTGAGCTGCGGCGAGGTGATGTACGGCGCCTACTACCCCTACCTGTACGGCCGCGGCGCCGCGCGCACCTTCCACCACGCGCCGCACTTCCAGTACGACCGGGTCAGTACCATCCGTTGACGCGTGCGTCCGTGCGTCCGTGCGTCCGTGCGTGTGCGGCGTGAACGCTATTTGTGACACATTTTTGACAAGTAAATGGAAAAATTTTTACCTAGCCGACGGCTAAGGTTTTCCCATTCATAATAAATCTCAAAAATGTGTCAAAATCACACACTTTAGTTCATTTATGAGATTTGATTGAGACTGGCAATCATCCATTGTTTATATAATTTATTGCGATTTGATGGAAATCAAATGTAACCCATTCATGGATTTAGCGATTGATTTAGCGTATACGTCGCCGCTCGCTGCTCGGTGTGCAACTGACTGCGATGGTGTGTTGCAGCTGAACGTGCAGAGCGGGGGCAGTGGCGGGGGCGGGGGCGAGGCGTACGGCGCAGGAGGTGCCGGGGGCGGGGGTGGGGGCGCGCTCAGCTCGGGCTCGGCGTCGTCGGGCGCGCACTCGCCCGCGTCGCCGCCGCACGCGCACCTGCACGCGCCCGCCGCCCGCTTGCGCGCCAAGGAGGAGGATCTCTCCGCGCACTCGCGGCACAGCAACGACGGTGAGTGCGGCGTGACTGCGGGCGACATGTCGCCTCGACCTCGGCGTCGCTGATGACGCGTCTACTTGCAGGCGGTGGCTCTTCGGAGTCGGAGGGCGAGTGCGGTGCGGCGCCGGGCAGCGGCGGCGGCGCGGCGGGCGCGGCCCGCGGCGCGCGCGCGCAGTACGTCAGCGCCAACTGCGTCGTGTTCACGCACTACTCGGGCGACGTGGCCGCCGTCGTGGACGACCACTTCACGCGCGCTCTCGCGCTCGACAAGCACAAGGGTGAGTAAAGTGCGCCCTCGACCTCGACCTACCGGCTGCGCCAGCTTGGATCGTGCGCTCGGCAGCTGTAGCTCCCCCTCCCCTCGCACTCAGTCGACCTCTTTATCGACTGCAAGGTACCTCTCCCGTCCGCTCTTATTTCCACATCCATCTCATACACCTACTAAGTAGACATTAAGGTCAACGAGCTCGTTGACCCTAATGTCTGACTCCCCCTCACCTCACCTCAACAGTCTGTATTGGTCCATTGCTGGACGTAGGCCTCCCACTGATAAGCCCCGTATTGGTTTTTTCTCACTTAAGTTGATGATCTACTACGAAACAATTAGAGAAAATCCCGCGCCTACTGCTGCAGGAATCTATCTGCAACCATCTTCGACTCCGCCTCCGCTTCCGACTCCGTTTCCCTTTCCGATTGGGATTCCGACTCCGACAAACAAATTTTAAAAGTCCGACTCCGACTTCGGTTCCGTTAAACCACCTCCTTCACATCTCTGCGGTCCTGGTGCAAACTCCACGCCGCCGCGCCCGCGCCGGCATGCGTCACCACGCGGCAATTGAGGCTCTACTACGCGGTACTTGAAAACGTTTCTCGTTCCTTAATCTCTAATGTAGCTTCTCGTTGGTTTCCGGGTTAATTTTATTGAATTATGCTGGGAAAACAAAAAACTTTACGATGAGAAAATAAAGTAGTTCACAGTAGACAAATTAAGCTAAGCAGTTTTCACACAACGAAATATAATTAAATTACATTTATAAGTACCTACCTTACCTCCCTAAAACAAGATCCGTCAAGTGCGAGTGTAACTCGCGCGCCGAGGGTTTTGAACGTTTGTCAACAAATATGTACCAAAAGTACCGGTTAGAGACTTCGCAATTTAACGAATACCTAAGAATAGTAGGTACCAACCTTTTTTACCAATTTTTCGAGTTTTTTCGAAATATTTCAAAAAGTATGAAAGCTACAGAAATTTTAAAAACTGGTTTGAAGTGCCCAAACCAATGCCTTTCATTTGATACCCCTCGGTGGGGTAGCCCTTTTGAAAATTATTCCTTTTTGACCATTTTTCTAAAAGTGTTCTTTTTGCAGACTTCTCTATATTTTTCCTGTAAAATATAGATCCATATCTACAAACGCTTCATACATTTTAAATGGATCGCTCGGCAAACTTCGGAGATAGGGGGGGGGGGGGGAATGGGTATTTTTTCGACTTTTTTCAAAATATTTCAAAAACTATGAAACCTACAGAAATTTCAATAAATAATTTGAAATGTACAAAATGATACCTTTCATTTGATATCCCATATGACTCTGTAGGTATCTTTTAAAATTTCGGCATCACAATTTGTATGGAAAATATTCATTTTCATTTTTCATTTATTTTCATTTATTTTTCTCTAAATCTGTACAGGCGCACGAAATGTATTATTATTTTAAATTTCAAGTTGATAGCTGCAGCAGTTTTTCAGTTATTAAGGAGGGAAAAAAGGACAGACAAAGCGAGACCATAAGGGTTTTGAAACCGATCTTCGATCTTCAAAACCCTAAAAAGCGACATACATAACTTAAATGCTAGAAATATGAATAAACTCGCTACGCCCACAACTAGGCTACACAAGATTAATGTATCTGTTAAAGGGCATGTAAACGCTTCTACAACAAAAATCCTAGTTAGTTGCAAAAAACCTATCCTACTAATATTATAAAGCCGAAAGTTTGTGAAATCTGATGTTTAGGGTTACGTACCTCAAAAGGAAAAAAGGAACCCTAAAGGATTACTTTGTTGTCCGTCTGTCTGTCTGTCTCTATGTCTGTCTGTCTGTCTTTCTGTCTGTATGTCTGTCTGTCTGCCCGTCTGTCGGATAATCAAGTCCGTAACCTCTTGAAGCCGCGATATAAATAAAACTTCTAAGTCAACGCACTCAATCCGAAATTCCGAAATCATGTCCGAATATTTTGAAATTTCCAAGGAATCACATATACAAAACCTATAGGGTAAGTACCCTATAGTCTTTTAGGGAAGTCCCGTAGACCTAGAATCATGAAATTGGGTGAGCAGCAAGTTCTTATAGCACAAGTAAAGGGAAAAGTCCGAAAACCAGAATTTTGGACCAAAACCTATAGGGTACTTCCCGTTGACGTAGATTCATAAAATTTGGCAAGAAGCAAGATCTTATAGCACAAGTAAAGGAAAAAATCTTAAAACCGTAAATTTGTAGTTTATAACAAAAAAAAAGTTTTTTTTGATTTTCTCCCTCGACCAAAATACAAAGTACCTACTTCATGTTGACCTAGAATCAAGATATTTGGGCAAGAAACAAGGTCTTAAAATTAAACGGAACCCTTAGTGCGTGAGTCTGACTCGAACTTGATGTTTTATTGTTACCTAGAATCTCCAAAACTACTGAACAAATCAAGATGAAATTTGGCGAACGTTTAGAACAACGCCAAACAAAATAGCATACTTATTATACCGAAAATACGCGTGCGAAGTCGCAGGAAAATCTAGTTATCAATAAATAAAAGCTAAAAAATTGTCAAACATATCGTTTGTAAACAGGCTTACTGCAATTTATAAGATTATCTAGAGAGGATAAAAAAGCTTGGGACGATCTATGCTCCAGCTCGAAAACTAACGCCCTAACAAGGTAAGGGTTTCTTGTTCGCTTCTTTACTTCACCTTCAAAAGATTGAAGTGAACAAATATAATAATCAAAGTGATCACTTTATTTCCTAGTTTTACTTATTTATGTGACGTGTCCAAAACTCCTGTACGGTCTCAAGGGAATAAAGCACAATTAATATTTGATATTTCTGTAGGTATACCAATTTAAGAATCTTTGTCCTGACTCATAGACAACCCACAGCCCAAACCACTTCTGGTCGTAGAGACTTGGAACTAGCAGGGTGTGCAGGTCTACTCGTCTGTCTGGTAAGAAGGTGAGCACTTAGAAAGAAGTTTTGAAAATTCACCATCTAAGGGCTTCAACCAGTCAGGTCAATAATCAGACTGGATAACAAATAATATAAATAAATATAAATAACGTCGGACAATTCACACAGCATTATCTAGCCCCAAGCTAAGCAGAGCTTGTGTTATGGGTACTAGATAACTGATATACTTAATACAATACACTACATAGATAGATATTTTTTATTATACATAGAAAACACCCAGACCAATGGAACAAATTTTTGTGCAGATCGTACAAAAATTTGTTCCGAGGCGGGAATCGAACCCGGTACCTCCTGCGTCGCAGGCGGACCTTCGCCCGCTGCGCCAGCGCCACTGAGGTCGTCAAAGAACGATGGATAGAGGAAATAGAAGTTTTGAATGAGGTGACAGAATAATGACAGTACCATGTCAATATATTTATGAAAACTTGTTGTACACTCATAGAAATATCAATCTATTCCCTAAAAATAGCGACATACATAATATAAATACTAGAAATAAGGATAAACTCGCTGTGCCCACAACTAGGCTACACAAGATAAATGTATCTTTTAAAGGGCAATGTATACGCTTCTACAACAAAACTCCAAGTGAGTTGCAAAAATTATCAATAAATAAATTCAAACAAATTGTCAAACATATCCTTTGTAAAAAGGCTTACTACAAAATATCAGATTATCTAGAGGATAAAAAAGCTTGGGACGAGTTTTGCTCCAACTCGAAAAATAACAACTAACAGGCTAAAGGTTTCTTCGTCGCTTCTTTACTTTAGTCTACATACCGAAGCGACAGAAATCAAAAATATCACTTTATTTCCGTGTCAGTGTTTAGTTTTATGATTTGACCTTTTCTAAGTGTACATTTATTGTATTTATGGAAATAAAGAGTTTTTGATTTGATTTGATTTGATTTGGTTGGTACCTAATTCAGATGATGCAGAGAGCAGTGAGCGAATGAGCTAAAGCCGACAGAACAAACCGTGGAATTTATCAGAAGCCTTTCCTTTAAGCCGTACAGGACTATTGGACACGTCACAAAATCAAATTACCTACACAAGTAAAATAAGGAAATAAAAGATCTCTCTGATTTTTGTTCACTTGCGATATGAAATTTAATCAAAACTCTTTATTTCCAAAAAATACAATAAATATACACTGACACGGAAATAAAGTGTTTTTTTTTTTCTGTCGCTTTAGTATGTAGACTAAAGTAAAGAAGCGTCGAAGAAACCTTATTTTTCGAGTTGGAGCAAAACCCGTCTCAAGCTTTTTTATCCTCAAAATAATCTGAAATTTTATAGTAACCCTTTTTCTACAGCAAGTTGAACACGCTCATCTTTACATAGTATAAAACAAAGTCGCATATTGTACTACAGTATTGTACACCTTAAAAAATCTACAAAAAGTTCGCGATGGTCTATGTCTATCTCTTAGGGATAATCTCTTTTATTTATTTATGAAACTTATTATTTTTACTAATACTAACTACAGGTACATATCTAGTAGGTACATTACTAGTAGGTACTATTCCCTTTTGAACGGTTGATATGGCTCTTTAAACATTAATCTTTAATTTGTAGAATCTTGATTTTTTTGATTTTTTTGTAACTTGTGTTTTTGTATGATATTTTTGGATAATTTATTCTCATTCTATATGTGGAAGCTGCTTAGCTTAATTCTTCTATTGTCTTGTATTTAATTTTTTAGATCTAAAGCTTTTTGTTTCCCAAACATAAATAAATAAATAAAATAAATAAATAACCCACAATAACCATTTCTTATCCTTAACTTTTTACGAGAAATAACGGCTTATATACGAAGCGATTTTAAGCACTACAGCATTAATCCTTATCCAATTAAGCACCATAAATACATTGTACATTTAATCTAGAATTATATGGCCTATTGCAGCATGTAATTTAAATAAGTATTTTCGAAGATATTACAGATTTAAAATGCAGGGACATAGGTAGCAGCTGCGGCGGTACCGGCCGGGGGCCCATTCTGTAGTATATTTAGTATCAGCATTGCACCCGTGCGAAGCCGGGGCGTGTCGCTAGTAATAAATAAATAATTGCTGCTCTCTTGCTGCTCGTCATGTTTCGCGATTCAAGGTCAAACTCATTGTTTTGTGTACATGAAAATATTCGGCTATATGTGGCTGTAAGTTTTGAATGCGTTGATGTAGAAGTTTTATTTATCACGGCTCCAAGAGGTTATGGACTTGAGTATTGTGTTTTAATTTCAATTCGATACCACTACGCGTTCCTGAGAAAAGAGTGCTGAGAGACGGACAGACAGACGGACAACAAAGTGATTCTATAAGGGTTACTTTTTCTTTTTGAGGTCCGGAACCCTAAAAAGTAAATACACATTTTGCATTGTTTGCAACAGTCTGCAGTTAGCTCAATTGTTTCGTTTGTGAAGGTCACTCCGACCTGCTACCGTTCAGCGAGTGGAGTGTTGGGTGTGTCGGTCAGTGTCTGTGGTCTATATTTTAAAGGGCCAATATACGCTTCTACAACAAAACTCCTAGTGAGTTAAATAAATTCTATTTCCTAGTTTTACATGTAATTTGATTTTGTAGACGCGACTCCGACTCGCACGGTTTGTAGTTTATTCACAAAAAAAAATACTTTGATCCTCGTCACCAAAACCTATAGGGCACTTCCAGTAGACCTAAAATTATGAAATATAACAAGAAATTTTCAACAAACACAAGAAGGAACGTGGCAAAGTATAAGATGAGATGCGAAAATTACTTTTTTTACGGGAATGGGAAGCGTTTCACTACCATCTCAAATAAGTTGGTTGGTCATGCGTGGAAAAAATCGGGTTTTCCTATTTTCTAGGTTCTACAGTTAGGCATTAGTTAGGCACATAGACACAGAATAACTACATAAAATTGACATACTTAGATAAACATTTTAGTAATAAAAACAAATATCTAACAAAAGTCAAAGTAAAGTATTAAACAAGTCAATTAAATCAAATTAGAAAATAATAATAATTAAATAATGTTGGACAATTCACACAGCATCATCTAGCCCCAAGCTAAGCAGAGCTTGTGTTATGGGTACTAGATGACTAATATACCTATTTAATGCAATATAATATTACCAATATAGATAGATAGATAAAAGATTTATTCGACACTGCAGCACCATAATACAAAAAGATCACAATAATTATGGCACTTCATAACATAACACAGATAGATTATTATGAAATCAGATTATTATGAGATAGATTATGAATTAAAAAAATACAAGCACTTAATTTAGATAAAAGATTATTATTAGCAGCTATTTAAAGCCAGCAAATGCTAGGAATCTTTGCTAAAACAAACTTTGAATGAATCGCCGTTCTGGAGTTTATCGACATAATGTTGATCTATAATAATAAATAAATGTCACTATACATTATAGGTTCATATTTCATAGCAAACTTACAATTTGCGTAACTACTTAATTGATCGTTTGTCACTTGTAAGAGCAGAAATATATATATATTTTTTTAATAACGTCACTTTTTACCTTTTACAATACAATACAATACAAAAATACTTTATTGTACACGAACAAAAATACAATAAAAGAGACATTAAATAAGACACAAGTACAATGGGTGGCCTTATCGCTTAGAAGCGATCTCTTCCAGGCAACCTTTTAGGTGGGTGGGGGGTATAATTTAATGTTTAAACATCGTAGAACAGGATTTTCTTTCGAGACATAATTCCAAGGAGAGTAGGGAATGAGATTAAAAAAAAAATGCAAAAACACCCAACAAGTACAAAAAAAAAGTTTCTTGCGTGTTCCCTTAAATTCTGTCGGTATACGGTCCGTTCATACCAACGCACTATTTATGTCGTGTCGTGGCCATATCCAAGATTTGATCACTTCATGATGTTACCGACCATTTCATGAAATGGTTGTATTTCATGAAATGGAAAATACGCACTGCCTACATCATATGTAGTCTGACCAGATCTAAGAATAATCAGCGTTTGACGATAAAAAAGCTAAATGCACGGCTACTTCATGATATGGTCAAACATTAGTGATATCATAAATTAGTTACATTATCCACCGTTAGAGGCGCTGATGTTGTTTTGTTTTGAGTGTTTTTGTGGTGCATCAAGTCGGTGTACAATTATTCTGTTTTAAAAGCTAGTAAAAATGTGCTAATTGAAGACAAAAATTAAGTGAAACGCCGCCGTTACGAAACAAATCTACTTGACTTTTACGAAAGACTAGTACTTTTGGACATGCCAAATGAATGATTGATGATGAATGACAAATGATTTGGGCATGGTGGCCGACTGAAAATGATAGAAAACATTTATTTATCAGAAATCATAGAAAAATATTACAGTTACAGAATAAAACAATTACCTACAACTAATATATACACTCATAGTAGTCACCAGAAGGCAGAGTGCCCAGAATGCTGGCAGCATTGCCACGTTGAATGGCAATGCTAATGCGAATTCGTTGACGAAATAGAAGCCAGAATATAAATAGAAAACATTAAAAATAAGTTGACAATCCAAAAAAATATAATGAAACTTTTCTGATATCTCCCAGTTTTTGATAAACTGATAAAATATTGTAAACTGTTATAATTTTTTTTAGTTTTTATTAGAATAAGATTTCGTGAAAATATGTTGAGTATTATGTTGCCAGTTTAAACTGCAAACGAACTGCAAAGGGCAATTTAATGAAAGTACTTAAAAAAATATAAGTTGATGTCAAGCCACATTAATGATATGGCCAAACTGGCCAAACGTTGAATGAAATATCGTTATACGTTGATGCTTAAACGATATAGTAGTCAGTTTTATCTGGCCATATCATGAAATTGAACCATTTCATGAAATGGTTGGCTACATCATGAAGTGATCAATTCTAAGATATGGCCACGACATATACACAAACACGATGTCCATAAAACTAAATAATTACAAAGAGTCTAGTGAGCTAACTATCAAATCACACTTATTTGAAGACATAAACTGCTATTAATTGACCATTCCTTTGAGTCTCCCCTCCCCTCCCCTCCCCTGCCCCGCGCCAGCCTCAGATAAACTTCGCAGTAGCTACCTACCTAGGTACTCGCAGAGCCACCTATGAGGTTACTTATTACCAGTAGGTAATACTTCATCGACGCTTCACGTCGTCGGTCGGTCGCTGCCCGACCAGGAGCAAAGCAAAGCAAAACGGACTACCTACTAAGTAAGTACAAAAGATTTGAACTCGCACTCTCTTTTTTAGACGGAAAGCAAAGTGTCCGGGTTACCTCGGTATGCCTGATGCCTAGGCGTAGGCGTAGGCGTAGGCGTAGGCGTAGGCGTAGGCGTAGGCGTAGGCGTAGGCGTAGGCGTAGGCGGTACTGACTGGAGGGAAAACCTAGAGAAGGGAGGCGCGCGGTCAAATGTTTTGTATATGCTCTTCGAATAGGGACGAAAACTCTTCAGAGTTACAAGCAAAACACATGTTCCTGGCATGTAGCACAATGCAATGCTGACTGAATCCAATCCCTTTGCCTATTCCTATCACTAATTTAATTTTGGTTATAATTCGAGTTTAGGTTCAGAAATTTATAGGCAGTAAATGATTTTATATTTATTAATACTAGTTTATGCCAAGGTAATTTTTATCCCATGGGAACTGATTTATGGGATAAAAAGTAGCCTATGTTTGATTTCAAGATTAGAATTACTTGAACGCAAAATTTCAGCCCAATCCGTTCCGTAGTTTCTGCGTGAAGATGTAGGTAACAAACGTCCATCCATCCAAACCTTGAGATTACTATAATGATTTTTGTGTAATTGTACAAACATGTATTTTGCCCAAACGTATTTAACAGAGAGATCGGCACTTTCACCGAGTTTAGCGAACTACCGGTCAGTTTCCTTACTCGTCCATTCACTAATTCATCAGTCAGTGTAGGTACTCATTCAATTAGACAGCGAGGTAAGCGATGCGATGTGCGTGCTCCTAGCTGCGTCGCCGAGCGACCGCGGCCGTGGCGCCGGCGGCTCCTCGAACCGAAACGGATGACCACTCTGTGCGCGGGACATTGTTCACAAGTGTTGCACAAACACCGGTGCACTTCGGATTCGGATAGGAGTGTAGCAGACAGTAGGCAAGCATGTGGCTAATCAGGTCCGCAATGTGTTCACAAGTGGTTATGCATCAATCTGCGCGGAATCTCGGCTTGGAGTGGTTCGGATCGGGCTCGTTTGGTTAGTTTCCAGTTCATTAAAATGCATGAACCGGTCAGGTGCTGCGTACCGGGAAGCGCGAGTAAAAACTAGCAGCGCGCCGGCCGCCGGTCGCCGCGCCGCCGCCGCGCCGGCCCGAGGGCTCGGTGCAATCAGGAGCCGCGTAATTAGTAGACCTCCCCCCCTCCCCCCGGCCCGCCGCCGCCGCCGCTCCCACGGCTAGGTACTCCCTCCCGCCGGCACGGCGCGGCGGAGGCTTCATTTGCCATTGTGAAGCCACCGCGTTATCTACCGGCAATTAGCTCCATTATTGAGTCCGCTCGCACACAGTATAGCTGAGATTAGACAATCGTAGCGAGATGCGAGAGTAAGAAAGCTCTCCTTGATAGACTTTTGGCAGGCATCTAAGGTTTTGGCAAACTGTCATGTAGCACCGACCGCGGCGGCGGCGCGGGCGTGGTGCCGCGCCTGATGCTGCGTGCGGCACTGGTGCATTGCCGAAGGGAGGGGAGGAGGCATGCATTGACGAGCGAGCGCATGACGCAACGGCGAGGAACCGGTTCCTTTGGCCGAGAACTACTTCTGACCAAAAAGTATGTCGCGGCGAGTCGAGGCCGGCGGGCATTAGGTACGCGACCGCGATTAGTTCGCAAAAACATGGGCCATTACCAAAAGGATTCCCAAAAGGAGCCGCGTGACAAAAACGCATAGCGCTGCCATATTCACGAGCGCGCTTTGTGCCGGCCATCCGCCGCACATTCCTGAGCCGCCGGTCCGCGGCTCCTCGCGGTCCAAGGCCGCGCCGGCTCTGCTCATCGGTTCGCGCAACTCATTTACATACTCTGGCGATCGCTAAAAGTTTCTCGTTCGGCGACGACGCAGGCAGGTAAGGTACTAATGGTGGTCGTCTGTCGACAGAGAGCGTGCCGATGGTGTCCCGCAACCTGCCGGCGTCGTTCTTCAACGCGGCGCTGGTGGGGGGCGCCGGCGGGGGCGCCGGCGGGTGCGGCGGCGGCGGCGCGGGCGTGGACATCTACGAGTACGACCCCTGGCAGGCGCACTACGGCGGCTACGGGCACGCGGCGCACCGGCACGCGGCGGAGTACCACGCGGCGGCGGCGGCGGCCACGCACCACAACATGGCGGCGGCTGGGTACGGCGGGCTGCTGCTGCCGCGCTCCATGCACCACCAGTACAAGCCGGTGGAGTGGGCGCAGCACCACGCGCCGCTCGACCCCGCCGCCTGCGGCTCCTACTCCTACCCGCCCGTGCACGGTCAGTACCTACTACACTATCCTCCCGCTGTTAGAGACCGCACCCGACTCCCGACCCTGCCCCGGCGCACCTTGTGTAGCGGCATGTCAGTCACTACCTCTGACTCAAACATACTCTACCGTTCTACTAGTCGAGTTATGTTTTCCTGTTTACAACCTCGTTAGAGTCAGATGCAGTATCAAAGGCATTTCTGTAATTTCGTAGCATTGAATTTATTAATTGGAATTGAACAGAGAGATCCGTGGAGTTGAAAGAACGCGATAAATAACGTGTTCCTTTGCTGTAGATGTCTACCTACATCTACGGTACATAAGCGTCGTCGGTGGAAAATACTCTATTTTCATTTTCAAAGAAATTTCTTTCGTATGGAATGCGCATTTATAATTTGTGTTGATATGAATAATTTTCTGAGATACCTACAACAAAGCATTCCTTGGTGATACCCAGTTAGGTTCTTCCAGCAGGCACTCCCACCTGTCGGGCCTTGGGGCTGCTTGTGCAGCTCTGCACCGCACAAGCGGTACATTGTGAATGTTTATTTTATAGCCATGGATGACATTCTTTATGATTGATGAAGCAGTGGCGCCCCGCGCCCCGCGCCCCGCCGGGGGTAGTGCTGTGACGCGTGTAATGTAAAGCTGTCGGCGAGCTGAAAGGACGGCGCGGCGGCTTCTAATGACGACGATTAAAATTAATTTGCGCAGCCTTCCCTCGCAAATTAAATTCTTGTCTCTGTCCCTCCCCCCGCCCTCGCCCCGCGCCCCCGCCCCTCCCGCGTCCCTTGTCTCAGCGATCGCAGCCCTCCACTTGATTGATAACATTTCCGGAACTTAATGTCGGGGCGCGCCGCGCCGCCCGCCCCCAGCCCCTCTCCATTTCCCGTCCCCCGCTCGGCATTCTTAACATAAATGAATAGATAAAGTGGTGTAAAATAGATTCACTGAGACTTACCTACCATAGTGCAGTTAAACGCCCAGAAAAATATTTTAATTTAATTTTAATTTTAATTTATTTGGGAAACAAACAGCTTACTTAACTAAATTGGTTGTAACTTATGGGTAACTTAAGCCTAGCAGTTTCCGCTTATGGGTAAACAATATGTAATGTGTCCATAAAAACTTAAAATCTAGCAATGCTTAGAACTAAAAAACTAACGATTAAAACAAAACAATATTATGGATCGAAAACACTTAGTCATGTACCTACATCACTCAATATATGTATAAAAATATATGACATTATCGTACATTTAAGCCATTCAAACCAAGACCAGAGCAGAGTTAATCTGCAAAGAAAGACTTATTAATCTGGATTTTTATGCCATTTTGCCTTAAAGAGAATAAATCCATATTGTTACTATATTCCCTGTTGAAAATATATTAAAATCAAATGATGCGTATTCATCTCTCTCCCGGCAGTTAGTGACCGCACGCCTCTCTCCCGGCGGTTAGTGACCGCACGCCTCTCTCCCGGCGGTTAGTAACCGCACGCCTCTCTCCCGGCGGTTAGTGACCGCACGCCTCTCTCCCGGCGGTTAGTAACCGCACGCCTCTCTCCCGGCGGTTAGTGACCGCACGCCTCTCTCCCGGCAGTTAGTGACCGCACGCCTCTCTCCCGGCACTTAGTGACCGCACGCCTCTCTCCCGGCGGTTAGTGACCGCACGCCTCTCTCCCGGCACTTAGTTACCGCACGCCTCTCTCCGCCACGTGCTATGCCGCTGCCGCACCGCACGCCGCCAGGCTTGCGCACGAGACTCAGTACAGTAGCAACCTAAATACTCCTCATGCTGGGACTGTGTCTGTGCTGTAGATATATGTATTTACCTAGTTGTGATGAGTCGTGTGAGCCCGCTCGTATAGGCGCACCCTCCGCATTCCTCAGGGGCGGTCGGGAGGGGAGGGAGGAGGCAGGGGTCGCGCGATATTGACAAATACCACGCGTGACGTCACGCACGCACCGTGCCACACCGCACGCACCGTGCCGCACCGCACGCACCGCGCTTGGCTCCAAGCGTTATTTCAGTTCACTTCTGTTTTCAAGGATGAGTAAAGAAGCGAAAATATCACTCGAGCTCCTTATTGACGGCTTTTTTAACCCTAAAAAGTATATCGGCTAGTTTTAAGAATTTAATATTTTTCGATTTTATCTGAAATTTGAACTAAGTATTTAGTGCTGTATTTTTTTAACGAAATAACATGGCTTATAATTTATTTATACCTATTATTTCTGGCTTGTTAGCCCATGCTATGAAAATCAATATTTACGTGAGATCAAGGTAAATATGACAGCTTTGGGCATGCAAAGTGTTGAAAAGTGAATATTAAAAGCGAAGAGATAATTGATTATGTTGACTCAAACCTAAACTAAGCAGTCCGTGGCAACATTCTGAGGCAACTATGTTCAGGTGTTGGTGCCATCAGAATTAACACCAATGTCCGGGTTTGTGTGTTGTTTAAATAACATTTTTTTCTCTAATTGTAAAGCGTAGTCTTTGACCACCATCTTAAAAAAGTGAAATTGAGCACGCTTTCCCATAACTCACAGAAGGAACTTTTTCAATCTGGATTCACTTGAAATTATTTTGTTTATTTTATTTGTTCGTCTATTGAAGTTTTTGTCGAACATTAACTTTGCGTACCTACCTCAATAAAAAAACACCACCAGACTGTTGAAATGAAACTTCGGGAAAAATAGGTACCTAAATAGGTAAACGCGATAAATGCCCATTTACAAGTACTAATAAGGTAAAAAAGTAAAGTAAATAGGTATTCAGGTAGCGTAAGTTTAAGAATATTTGCCAACAGATAATTCAAATATCGGAAAAATATCGATAAAGTTATGAAGTTGAGAGTTAAAAAAGCCACCATACTAAAACTGTAACACAAAAAGTGATGCCGTTCAGGGTTAAAAGGCCACCTCTTGCCACATACCTCTTGCACTTAGTTTGCCCGCACTCACCCTTCGGCACAAGTTCTACCGAAAGGCGAACGAAACATGCTTAGGTACAGCATGATTAGGATATAAGTTAGTAATGTTCAGGGTAAGTATTCAAAATGGATGATTTTTGAAATATTTTTTAGTATTTGATGTAGTTTTGACACATGTGATGTGACATACGAGCCATTAACCAAGAATTGAATTGAAGGAAGATCAGAGACACTTAGGTAGTTTTTTGTTTGAGTTCAATCCAAAGTTAAACCGTCAGTTCATAATGTTCACTTTTGAACACAATACCTACATCTCATAGCTACTCTATGGACCTAGACCTCGCGTACCTACATATTGATTTTGAAAGCACGGGCTAACAAATCAGATGTAATAAAAATAGTTTTGAGCCATGTCATTTTGTCCAAATAAGTTAGGACACTAAATATGCAGGAGTCGTGGCTACACAGTTAGGACGACGCGACGTGCCATACTCTACATCCTGTGTCCCGTCGCACGCTAGAGCAGTACACGTACAGTACAGTACAGTACAGCACGGTGCGGTGCGGTGCGGTGGGTAGCGTGCAGTCCGCTGTCCGGCAGGGTGTTCGGGAGAGGGGGCGGCGCGGGGCGTGGCGCGGCCAATCACGGCGCGCTGACCGGGACCGAGCCCTCTCCTCCCCGCACCCCGCGCGCGGCACTAAATCACGCGCCCGCGGCGGCCGTTGACCACTCCACTGACTCCACTGTATCCGCGCGGCCCGCCGCCGCCGCCGCCGCGCCCGGCTCAATTACTATGCCTGCCCCCGCTCGCCCCCTCGCCCCCACCCGCGTCCTCTCGACCGATGCGATCCGCCGTCCCCGGAGCCGGCGTGATGTGAAGTACCTACTCGCCGCTGACTTGCAATTAAAGCCACTAACGAAGATGGGTACCCACATAACTCCGACGTGGCTGGCTCGGCGTGTGCGAGGTCGGTTTTTGCTCCGTCATCAGAGAACTTAAACTTGGTGGTTTTTTTTGAGCTTTATGAATGGACATAAAAAGCTAGACTTACAAGGTACATTAACGTAATTGCCTTAAATAAGTAAAGATTTGAATGATAACGTTATTAGCAGACAACAATGCGGCAGTGGGTATTTACCTACGCGAACAATTAGTCGGGGAGCGGCGCGGCGGGGCGAGGTGGCGCGGCGGCGGCGTTGTTGTGCCGAGAATAGCATTGTCTTGTCTAACTGTTAGGCCCTTCTCTCACGAAGCTATTCATATGCTACGCGACTGAGGTGCAAACCATGATCGCCTACTGGTATGCTACTCGTTTCCACACACGGTGCTACGCAAACGAGACTATTTTTTATAATTTGAAGAACAAGATTCGTACGACGATGTCGAGTGACTCTAGCGATGAAGACAATGTTCTTCTGTATTTCTATTACAAGAATAAAAGAAAATATAAAAGAAGATTCTGGGTACATCCGTACATCGAAACAAATATCAATTGTAGAGCATTCGTCGCTGCTAGAGAAAAGCTAGAGAAATTATCTTGCCAACTATCTAATAACCCCACATGTTTCGCTTCCTTGGCAATCTAATTATTGTGTATAAATGTAATTTATATAAATAAAAATATTATTATTAATCAATCAAATAGAATTGTTTTTCCAATCTCAATCCACGCCTTTTCTGTAACATCCTTTCTTACGTACTCTGGCAGCTTAGAATTATACAAACATGGATAATTTTCCACTTCCTGGACAAAATTAGTATTAAAAGTTTGTTCCGCCGCCGTCATCTTTTTATTAAGGTTAAATAAAAAGATTTTATTTACTTTTTATTTTTTTCGGCGGTTTAATTTTTTTGTTAAAACGTTTTATTTTATATTTTTTATGGCTACAATCTACTAATTATTACATGCTTAGTTTTTGATTATTTTTAAAATAACTACCTACCTACCTAACTTTAGCTAATAACTGTTATGTAATCCTGCTTTAATAAATTACAAAAATAGATACTTAATTAAAATATCTTAACAACCCCCATTTTGTCACCCTTAGGGTAGGATATCTAAAATTTATATGGGACCAATTTCAAGGTATACCCTATCCAATCAATAAAGAATTATCAAAATCAGACAACTCTGTAAAAAGTTATGCGTGGTCATACCTACATTACAATCAGGGAGTGAACAATCAATCAGCCCTGTTTTCCTACCCTTAGGGTTAGATTTTTTTCCAAATTTAAATGGGACCAACTTTGGGATTCCTTTCCAATAAAAAGAGAATTACTGAAAGAGGACTACTCTGTAAAAAGTTATACGTGGTCAGGTCATACATAAAAAAAATATACCCGTCGACTTGAGAACCTCCACCGTTTTACGTCGGTTGAAAATCAATATAATAGTTTACAACTTCTTCATAAACAAAATCGATTGTCATAAAAAACAATATTTGTAAAGCTAAGACATTACTATTTGATTGTAGTAAAACAAAACTACCAAACAGCAAATAAGAGACTGGAATAACTTTTACTTCCGCTAAGCTACGCTACAGTGACACACCTATTGAGCAAGAGAGGGGAAATATAGGTATCTTTCTATGCATGTAATTAATTAAATAAATCAGTTAAATAGAGTACCCATAACATAATAGTATTATAACATACTATGTGGTAAGTACCACAAAAAGGCTTTCGGTAGGTAATTTAGATAAGTAATGTGTTATGTTATTGTTTTGGACGATGATGGTCCCGAATTATTTATTTAGTTAATGTTTTTATAATAAACAGATTTACTTCGTGGTTTAATGTTGCTGTGTGAGCTGTCCATATTTTGTTTATTTATTTTTTAAAGCATTCGAGTCACTATTTCCTCTACGCGAAGTAGATAATAGATTTAATTTACTTTAAATTAGGCAAAACGACCAACATTAAATAATTACTGTTACCTACATAAAACAATAAATACGCTACGCCACAAATGGACAAAATGGACTCCTACTATTGTTGTTGTGTTGGCCGAGCCCACAGGTAAAATGTCCATAAAATTGGATAGAAATCTATTAGGTAGTCAGAAGCGTTCGCTTCCTAAAATTTTGTGTGCAAATAATTATAAGCTGTATTAAGAATTTCGCAAAAACTGCGAGAAGTGAAGGAGGGTCAGCGCCCCGCAGTCAGCGGTCAGCGGTCAGCGGTCAGCGGCGCGGGGCGGGCTGACCGAGGCGAGGGCGCACCGCTGCGTGCTATGTGTGGAGAGGAGTGTGTGTAGTAACGTGCGCGTTGTTGCAGGGCTGGAGGCGCCGGTGCAGGACACCTCCAAGGACCTCTACTGGTTCTGAGCGGCGCCGGACGGACGCACGGACGAGTGCGGTGCTGCTGAACACCCAGTCACAGTGTAAATACGGACAGCCTGTGAACAGTGTGTGAACTATTCCAAAGACACTTGAAGCATGCATAAACCAAACATTTAGCCTCTCAAGGACCCTTCGTCCACGCGTGGACGACCGTGACCTCCGCGAGCGAGCCTCAAGTTGAACGTTTAACATTCAATAAATTAAGCCAACCGTCAAATCAGGTCTTTTTACCAGAATGGAGAAGTCCACTCGACGGAGCGGTTGCACGTTTTTGCGGAGTAATATAAATATGCGATGTGTCAGCGAGCGCGGCGCGGCGCGGTGCGATGCGATGCGGTGCGGTGTAGCGCGGTGTGGCGCTCTCCGGCGTGCAGCACGTACGTCACGCGAGGCACGCGCCGGCCCCGAGCTGGCTGTCCGTCCGCCTACGCGCGCGCATCTGCCCGCGCCGCGCCGGTTGGCTGCAACAGGCTGCGCCGCGGATGTTGTCAGATTAACGCTAACATCTTGTAGGAATGTGTTCGCGGTCCCTCGCCGCGTCGGCTGCGCTCGGCCACCCTCGGCACTGCCCGCTCGCCGCGACGCTCTGCTGTGTATGCATCTTTTTAAAATAAGTATATCAACCAGTCGATAGAGTCGGAACTCGACAGATGCGACTGTGATTTATACTTACGGAGTTGCTGGCTGCCTTACTCTCCCTTCAATATTAGGTACAGTTTTGTTGTGTCGTTCTTGATGGATTAACTATTCCTACAAATCATTATGTCTGATACTCTAAGTATTCATAGAACGCAATACTTTTGTTAAGTCCGTCCCAACCAAAACAACGAAGTGTTTAATTTTTTTTAAAATGCAGCAGTGCAGCGCGCAACTTTATACCGGACGGATTAAACCGAGTATGGTAATGTTAGTCGGCACAAAAACTAGTCGTGCTCGCTCGTGTCACACACGTACTGAGTAACTATGCGAGGACGCGGAGCGCATACTCAGAGCCGAGCGCGGCGCGGCGCGGCGGCGTCGCACGACGCAGAGCGCTTACACAGTCTAGCGCGGCGCGGCGCGGCGGAGTCGCACGACGAAGAGCGCTTACAAATCTCCGCGCCGCGCTAGACTGTGTAAGCCTTACACAGTCTAGCGCGGCGCGGAGATTCAAATCCTGTTATTTTGGACAATGGCCTCGCCGCAGCATGTCTCCTGCCGCGGCGCGCTCTCCGCGACGCGCGTCATGCTGCAGCGAGCGATGAGCGACAGACGGGCAGCTTTATTTCACAAACTAAATTGTAATGCGTATAATCGATTCAAAGGTATTGCGTGACAAAGGTCAGTAACTGGTTTCATTAAAGATCTAAGTAAATAGTTTTGCATTAAGTAGATATTGTAAATGAGACCTCAGCTCTAGATGCATAGAGTAGCGGAGTGCGCGCCGCAACTTGTGCTGGTATGTAGGTAGGTATGTATATAAGTCCACTCCATAGATACTGTACGTATAGATATAAATAGTTGTATGTAGGTAAGTGTACATTAAAATGTAGTTAGGTGTAATGTATGTAATGCGACACGCATTGTAGATAGCACACGCGTTGTGAGCTGCGCGACGTGCCCGCGTGGGCCCGGCACACGGCACACGGCACACGGACAATGAATCAATGTATTGTTGCTTAGATCGGGCGCACGTCACGTCACGTCACGTTACATTTTTGCGGGAAAGCCGCTCGTTCATCAACCGAGCTGCTCTCCAGATTCTGTAAATTATTGTACGAGTGGCATAGTTCAGATTAGCTTAGCAAAACATAGCAACATGTGTGCTGTGTGGGACGTCGGCCACAGCGCGTGTGCCGGGCGTGCTGCCGGCGCGCTGGCGGCGTGGCGGCGTGCTCGGACAGTAGCGGCTGCGGCCGGGCCTGCGAGCCACCACTCACTACTCTTACGAACTTGCTACATTAATAAATTCCAATATCTACTGTGATTGTTTCAAATCCGCTGTTTTATTTCTCCTTATTCTTCACTAAGTAGGTTTAATAAAATAATAAATAAATAAATAATGCTGGACAATTCACACAGCATTATCTAGTCCCAGCTAAGGAGAGCTTATGATATGGGTACTAGATAACTGATATACATAATACAATACACTACATAGATAGATATTTTTTTACTATATATAGAAAACATCCAGAACACCCTGAACAAATATCTACAGATCGTACAAACATTTTTCCCGAGTCGGGAATCGAACCCGCAACCTCCTGCGTCGCAGGCGGACCTTCGCCCGCTGCGCCACAAAGGTTGTTTTAAAATATAATTTCATAGAAGTAAGTTAATCTAATTCTTTATTTGAACATTTTTCATGGCCATCTGTTTTGACTCCATGTGCGGGATTTCAGTCAGAATATCGTGTTTCGACTTCGACGAGGAGGCTCGAACGACTTGGCATAGGTAGTGTTCGCCTCGATGTTCGCCCCCAAATCTCTGCCGCCTCGAAGGGCGCGGGGGGCGGGCGGGGGGCGCGGGGGTTGGCTCGTCTCGGAATCCTCTCCTACAAACGTGCTAAATAGCTGTTTCCAAATGGGAGTGAAGACATTGGTTGCAAGCGCTTCCTGCATATATTATAGGTACAAGTCGACTTTTTGAGATGGGAGTGGATGGCCAAATCCGAAAACCAGAGAAAAGTCCTAAAAGGAGTCATGACCTCGATTGATGTTAAACAGAAACTACAAAATTATTTAGTTTTTGTTTTATGTTTTACTTTTGTAGGAAATCGAACCGATTAATTTATTAAAATAATATGACAGCCTGTATTTTTGCACCCACGGATTCAGTTATGATTGCTGATATTTGCAAAGAAAAAAATTATTTATAATTTTAGAATGCAATACTTAGTACATTAACTAAGCACCAATGCGAAAATTTTAAATAATCTTTTCGAACAACTGGTGTGCTTGCCGCATGCTAGGAGACGTACATTAGCCTGTATTCTAATGGGTTTACCCTCGATAAAACATCTAAGCGTAATGAATTTTATAAATTTAATGAAAAATACCGTAAATTAAATAAAAAACCAGTACTTACGCAGCTTTTATTTTCGCGTAAATTGAGCCCATGACTCCTTTGACGACTTTTCTCTAACTCTCATGGTTTCGAATTTGCCCATCCACTCCCATTTCAAAAAGCCACCCTGTCCACAGGACCTTTATTAGTTCCTGCAACTTTCCGTATCGCTACATGTCGTCAGTTACTGCAAGGTGTTGCACGCCTCACAATGCCAGTGCGGTACTGCTGTCCAACAGCTTGCTCATCATGGATTATCGTGTACTAGGGCCACCGGTCGGATTTCTCACCACGCCACCCTTAAAGACATCATCCGGCGGGCCTTAGTCACCGCTTAAGTACCAGCTATTCTCGAACCGAATGGTCTTTTGCGTGACGGTGTGGTTAGAGGCCTGACGCGACGGTATGACACTATTCCCTTAGGAGTTGGGGAGACCCAACGTGTGGGACGGTCCTGCGTCGACAACTTGCGCCAGGGTGTTAGGCAGCTTATTCTTGATAAAAAATAAAAAAATGTTCTAGACACAGAGTAAAAACTCGCTGCTGTCTCATCGTTTTTCTGAGGTCTCAGCAGAGGGATAGTGTCATTCAACAATTTGACAATTTGTGTAACCAAAACCCTCAAAACCCTCAGAATAACGATCCTATCAAAACCACAAAAACCTATCTATGTGTGTTTTGACAGCACATTAATACAGTGCTTTCACTCACACATTCGTATGATTGAATGTTGCAAGTAAATAGTATTTTCCGTGACATTTTTTTATTTTAGATTTCTGGGTAGTAATTTTTTTATCAAATTTGGCAAAGTGACCTAAAGCGGGCGTGGAGCTCTGGACCATAGTCAGAAAGAACAAATGTTATCGGCGAGCGGATCAAAGCACGAAAATTTTGTTTTGTTTTTCGTATAAACAAACCAAAAAAATATAATGGCGAGCGGAGCGAGCCGCGAAAAATTTTGAGACTAGTGGAAACTAACTGGCCAAAATGAAAAGAAAACCATAACAATGAGTAATAACGGCAAGTTAAAAGAGCTGCAAAAAACTGAGTTTGTATGTGGCTGAAACCCAAAATTGAAAGAAAATAGAGACAGGAATGGTGACGAGGTTGACCAACGCACAATTTTCAGGCTTTGTAGCGGCTATTGCCGATAAATAGCATAAATAGCAGAAATAGCAAGCAAGCTAAGGCAGCACCATGCGAGACGCCGTGACCATTTCGGAGACCTTTTTGGCCGCAGTTAACAAAATAAATTACGTTTCTGACGTTACATTTCGGTTATTAACAAAATAAACATCTCATGGTAACGGGAAACGAACCACAATAAGGCATGAATAGATTCCATACTTTAGACTTCTTCAATGTCTCTTTCTTTCAGGAACAAACTCATATGTATGAGCCGTTCCGACAGGCGTTTAGTTCTGAACAGATTCGTGTATCGCGTTATGGTCCAGATAGAGAAATTTGTGAAACGGGGCTAAAATATGAGCAACACTGGTCGCACCGAAAAAAAAAACAAGTTGATTATTGCCATTTGACGTTTTATGTTGCGTTCAAATTCAAGTTGTTTTGTAGAATTACACGATGCGATCCGATAAGTTACACTCAAAAACTTCAACTATAACGTTTAGTACAGTGAACATTAAAATAAAAACTTGAAAAGCCAAATAAAGTATTTTGACGTACTTTATTGTGCTCATATGTTGACTGTTGATGTTGAATCATGATATTTGGCAAGAAACAAGAACAATTAAACGGAACCCTTGGCGCGCGAGTCTGACTCGCACTTGACTTTTTTTTTCCTCAGTGCATAGCAACTTTTCACGAAAATGGTGGACGAAATTAAATTTATTTATGAGTAAGTATTACTTTTTTATGAAATTACAAATGTAATATTAGTACTTACCAGTGGAATGAGATATTTGTAATATTATTTTTCTTGCTTCTGGTGTTTAAGCACCTTTTCGCACACATCATTTTTATATTTTTATGTGAGAGCTGCTTTCCGCGTCATTTGAAATATTGTACTAACGACTCAAAACGAAAATTGCGACGATTAGTCGCAAGTTTTTAGATTTACCTCGTTTGTGTCAACTATCATTCTAAGCCTTCTTCTTCTAAGGCTCTAGAACTTTTCACACAGCATCAAACTATTCAACATGAAAGAAAATAGGTACAAGCATAGAGTAAAAACGCTGCTGTCAGGGTACAAGTATTTTTACGAGTCATAATAACGACGAAAAATTTTGGTCAGGACTCTGCAGTTTTTTTTATGCTATTCTGACGAGAGAAAAGACTTACTTAACGTAGTTAAGTTTAGTAGAAGAAAAAAAGAAGAATAATAAATATTGCTGGTCAGTACACAGCATTATTTAGCCCTAAAATAAGCCGAAAATAAGCACTTATAATAGGAAATGTCACTCAAACGTAGAAGGATTATTACATAATTTTGTTTTTTCAGAGAAAATTCGACCATTTTTGTAAGGCTATTTGACAATTATGGTCCTGTAGTGACATCATAGTACTAAATGGCCTTTTCGTCACATTGCAACAGTTATTAGTTATCTGTAGATACATTTTACACTGACAAAATGGCATCCCACAAGTTTCAAACGAGTAGCTCTCGAGCTGGCTGTCATCGGATGCCGTCTTCGATCAAATATTCCGCGGCCTGCCAAAACCTTGATCGATAGATGCCGTCAATCAAAATCAATATCAAAATCAAAATCAAAAACTCTTTATTTCCATAAATAAACTTAGAAAAGGTCAAATTATACAACTAAACACTGACACGGAAATAAAGTGATATTTTTGATTTCTATCACTTCGGTATGTAGACTAAAGTAAAGAAGCGACGAAGTAACCTTTAGCCTGTTAGTTGTTATTTTTCGATTTAGAGTAATACCCGTACCAAGCTTTACTCTGGAGAATCTGATATAGTATCAATATCTCTAGATATTCTTATATACTAAGACTTTTTTAGGGTTTCGAGATCGAAGATCGGTTTCGAAACCCTTATGGTCTCACCGGTCTCGCTTTGTCTGTCTTTTTTTCCCTCCTTAATAACTCAGCAACTACTGCAACTATCAACTTGAAATTTAAAACAATAATACATTTTGTGCGCCTATGCAGATTTAAAGAAAAAGAATATTTTCCATACAAATTCCATACTGTGGGATATCAAATGATAGGTAGGTTTGTACATTTCTAAACAGTTTTTCATATTTCTGTAAGTTTTATACTCTCCGAAGTTTGCAGAGCGATCCATTTAATATGTATGGAGCGTTTGTAGATATGGATTTATATTTTACAGGAAAAATAAGTCTGTAAAAAGAACTCTTTTTGAAAAATGATCAAACTGGTGGGGAAAAATTTTCAAAACCTCACCGAGTGGGGTATCGAATAAAAGATATCGGTTTAAACATTTCAAAACATTTTTAAAAATTTCTGTAGAATTCATACTTTTTGAAATATTTTGAAAAAAGTCGAAAAATTTACCATTACCCACTTTAACCGAAGCATGCAGAGAGATCTGAAGTGTAGGTCTACTATTTTAGGAATTCGTTAAATTGCGAAGTCTCTAACCGGTACTTTTGTTACATATTTTATTGAAAAACATAAGAAACCGCGTTGTCGAAACCACAGGCGCTCGAGTTATACTCGCACTTGACGGATCTTGTTTTAGCAAGGTTTTGACATTTTGTTTGAATTTATTTACTTACTTACTGATAAAATTTTTGCAACTCACTAGGATTTTTTTTGTAGAAGCGTATACATTGCCCTTTATAAGACACATTAACTTTGTGTGCGTAGTTGTGGGCATAGCGAGTTTATGTTTATTTGTGGTATTAAAATTATGTTTATTACTATTTTTAGCTATTGCAGCACTGTGCAAAGATCCGTAGTTCATGCGTAGTTTATAGTAGAGCACTCGTAGCCCCCGCGTAGACCTTTCGTAGCCCATGCGTAGAGTGTTCATAGTTATGGGTAGAGCACTCGTAGACCGCGCGTAAACCCTTCGTAGCCCGTGCCTAGAGTGTTCATAGTTATGGGTAGAGTACTCGTGCACCGCGCGTAAACCCTTCGTAGCCCGTGCGTAGAATGTTCATAGTTACGGGTAGAGCACTCGTAGCCCTCGCGTAGACCTTTCGTAGCCCGTGCGTAGAATGTTCATAGTTTTGCGTAGAGCACTCGTAGCCAGCGCGTAGACCTTTCGTAGCCCGTGCGTAGAATGTTCATAGTTTTGCATAGAGCACTCGTAGACAGCGCGTAGACCTTTCGTAGCCCGTGCGTAGAATGTTCATAGTATTGCGTAGGCCGTAGAGCACTCGTAGACAGCGCGTAGACGTTTCGTCGCCCGTGCGTAGATTATTCGTAGGTAAGGTACGACGCAGATGAGACTAAGGATCAGTCACACTATTAATAGTAGATTGTTTTACTGTGGACCAACCCACCCCATTGTATACGAGATTGTTATACTCCCGGAGGATGACAAGACCGGGTTATAATGCAAGGTTTAGGCTCGAGTTAAGCACTCAACTTCTCACTACCTTTGCGAGAAAATAAAACACGTTTATTATATATATATAAATAAATAAATAAATATTGCTGGACAATTTACACAGCATTATCTAGCCCCAAGCTAAGCAGAGCTTGTGTTATGGGTACTAGATAACTGATAAACATAATACAATAAACTACATAGATAGATATTTTTTATTATACATAGAAAACACCCAGACCAACGGAACAAATTTCTGCAGATCGTACACAAATTTGTTCCGAGGCGGGATGCGAACCCGCAACCTCCTGCGTCGCAGGCGGACCTGCGCCCGCCGCGCCACGGAGGTCGTCAGTTTATTACTTCTCTAATTCACGAATAAATATATATTTTACCTACGTGACTGCGACCACAACCGATCCATATTAATTATTTCTTATCCCTTCTGTTATACAGGGTGTCCCATGCAACCTGTACCAGCGAAGATACAGATCTCCAATACACCAATACTTATCTTCTTCTTACGGGGCATATCTATGCGAAAACAGAGTTTAAAGTTGATATAGTCGAAAAAAGTGAAACTTATTACACGATGCATTTGAAATGACTTTTAAAAAAAAAATCCGGTTGATATGGTGAATAATTATGAATATTAGTTAAAAAGATGTTGTGCGCTGATCAACGTGTCGCACATCAGGGGGCAATGACCTTAGGTAAAAAATATTGAAAATAAAACAAAAACAATAGTTTCTCGAAAACTACAAAAATCGTGGAACATACATGGGGGTCCAATCGATAGGTATTGGTGTCCCTTGACCACAGACCTTCGCTGGTATAGGTTGCATGGGACTGTATAATAATAATGATAAATGATGTTGGACAATTCACACAGCATTATCTATTTGCATATTGTTAAGCCACATTCACCTTTAGTTCAATTTGTAGGAAACAAAAGAGATTTCGCACTAATACCGACTTTTTTAATGTCTTCGTTGCGCGCAACGCAAAGCAGGTAGGCATTCTACCATACAGATGACATCACACTTCTTATAAACATTCAACAATCACCAAAAATAAATTCTCATAAAATGTAGGTATGGTTTTAGTTTCTTGAACACCAAGTAGTCGAGTTTCTACGTAGGTATTTTTTTTGTGTTTGGACAAATTTGGCTGATGATGAAAATTTAAATGGAAAAAATACTTTGTAAGATTTTCATGATCGGACCCTCACACCACAGCACACCTCGGGGATTAATTCGAATTTTAGTCCCGTTAACTAATACTTTAAATGCAAAAGTTTGGATGGCAGGATTTGATTGATTTGATTTTGACTAGTCGCAAAAACGCCTAAAGCGACTTGCGACTTCTCCCAAGCATCGAAAATATGCGATAATTATCGGATAGTAACTCTACATCGGCATCAGTAGTTGATCTGCCGCGAGTAAACCAGAATTGCTTACAGCAGGTCATTGCCATTGAAATGTCTAAGCAATTGATGTAAAATAAGTTTTTCAAAAACTTTGTTGAATGTTGGCAGTAGGTGCTGATATTGGTCCAAAATTAGTGGGGTCAGGCCGACTAGCCGATTTAACTTACTACATTTCATTATATCAGGAAACACGCCACAATCAATAGATTCATTAAAAATAAAAGATAGATCTGATGCAATGGTGTCAATCAATCTATATTAATATTATAAAGAGGAAAGATTTGGTTGTTTGTTTGTTTGTATTGAATAGGCTCCGAAACTACTGGACCTGATGAACTTAAGCTACTTTTACCGCGGGAAAATGCTTCATTCCTACGGGAAAACGGGTAATAGGACAACGGGTAGTAAGTATGCATGTAACGAGAATATCCCAGACATCTGCAGTTTTCTTTTTATTTAAAAGTTTAAAGTCTTTTTTAATATCTTTTTCATCAACATGGATGATATTAAATTTATTTCTTTCTGCGTTCAGATACATTTGCTATCAGTTCTCCGGTACTCGGTAATTACTTGAGAAGAGTTTTAAAACCCTTTGTAGTAAAGAGGAATCTCGCAAATCTACGCAGAAACTACCACGTATAAAGACAAACAAGATACCGCGATAACTTTGAGAACTTATTTTCATGTTATAATATGAATGTTTTTAACTCTGTGTGTGAAAAGGTCCACCAATTATTATTTTATTTATTTATATCAGGAACAAGCTACCGAACGCCGGCCACTGAAACCCTCCGGTCCAAAGAGAACAGTGCAGCATGCGGATGTGGCAGACTAATGGCACTCTCTTCAATATTTAAAAGCTAATTCTTGAGGATTCCCACTCAAATATGTGGAATTAGGAAAGCGAATGTGTCCCGAGGGCATCGGAATTGCCCCGGAATAGGAAAATAAATCTAATTCTGTAAAAGCTGTAAACCGTTTAACGCCGTCTCTTTACGAGCACTTTAGAAATCATTTACTAATTTAATCGTTTGCTCGGAACGGAGCGCGCATTCCGGCGCCCGCGCCCGCGCCTGCGCCTGCGCCGGCGCCTGAAATAGGACGCTGGAGTGTTACGCACTGCGGCGACCCATCGATCACTACCTGAGTAGGTATAACTGCTAATTCGGCGGCCGCTATAAGCTCCATTGTTTATTTCTGTGCACAGAATTCGAAGAATTCGTTTTCTCAATTCTCTATTCCTGGACTTATTAACTTTACTTTTAAAATAGAGTATTCAGAGTTAGAGCTCAGGCTAGACGGAAGGTAGAGTACCTATGCTCTGCTCAGGTGGTGCTAGACATTCTGGTTTTGCGCATCACATTTATAATAATAATGCAAAAGCTTGAATGTTTGTATTTTTGATGATTTTTGTCCTTTTTACCGCAAATCTACTGAAGTATGGAAAAAGCGGATATTTTCAGTGACTCTAGTTCTTACCGCAGGTATACCTCCCTGGACTACTTTTCAAGAATATAATTGGAAGACTAGTCACGTGTAGGCTTTTATAAAGTTCCTTAGCTCACGCCCGCAGCTTCGCAAACGTTTCCAGAGATAAAAAGTACAAGGAATATGATCGCAGTGACATCATAAAATAGGTGGTTACATAATTAGAAACTTTCAAGGAAACAATGTGTTTGTTTAGAAATCTTCCTCGGTCGTTAAAATAAGGCGAGCGAGGGGACGAGGGGACGGACGAGGCCATTATCTGGAGAAGAATAGAGGCGTCCGGGAATAGGTCCATTAGAGAGCTGTTTGTAAACACGCGGCCGGGAATAGCGCATTGTCTCCAGCGGGGCGGCGCGGGGCGGGCGGGGAGCAGGTAACTCGAGCCGCGCCGCTGGACACATTCCGAGGTTTCAACGCACGCGCACGCTCATCAACACTCCGGGGAGATTAGACGCGGCGCTTTATTTATGCTAATGGAGCGTTAATGGCTTTGACAATATAATTAGTAGGTAGGTATCGGTTACACGCGGCGCCGCGGTGCGGCGGCGGCGGCTGTGAGTGCGGCAGGGAGCTCCCGGCGGCGTCGCGGACGGAACAGGAAGGGCTGCCCCCGGGGAGCGCCGGCTGCTTGCGTATGCAGGCCGGCAGACGGGGCGCCGCCGCCGCTGCCGCGAGGAGCGGTACCTACACAAGCCGAACGAGTGCACGGGACAGTCTGCAACGAGCGGACCGCGCCGCCCGGCCGGGAGGGGGCGGGGGGGAGCTCCTGTCGATGCCGTGCTATTAATGACGGGAATCGCAAATGAGGCCGACGGTAGGTAATAGCTCATAAATATCAGTTATGAGAATGTATCGCTAAATAATGAGCTTCACTCTTGAACAAAGCCGCAAAAACAACAAAGCGCTCGGGTCGGGGCGGGGCGGGGCGGGGCGGGACGTTGCGTTCGCATCCAGGTAATTCCGCTAAGCACACAAAAACAGAGAGATTTCCCTTTGATCGCCGGGACGGTTTCATCGCACAAAGGCGCGCCGACTATTTCCTAGTAAGACTTCACAGTAATGGGATGAGTTCCTGAAGTTGTACAACAATTAGGCAGCGGCTGCACACGCGATCAACTACGTCGATTGCGCTTACGTGGAGCTCCGCAAAAACTAACAGCGCGGCGGTTGATGGAGCGAGTGGCTCTCACGCACTCGCCCACTCTGCGCCCGCGCCGCGCCGCGCCCGCGCCTAGCCCGCGCCGCGCCCGCGCTAGTGTGCGACGGGATGGCGCACGAACAATTACTTACCAAGAATACAGTTTGCGTTAGTATCGAGGATGTGATAAAGCAATACATCCAGCCGGGCTTGTTGGAGCTTGTCGAATGTGCTTAAATGAAGCAAAAGTGTGAGGCATTTGTGTGAGGAATGCGCGATCTCCCCCCCGCCCGTGGGAAGGCTCCAGGCGGGAGGGGGGTCGTCCTGCATTGTCCTGTGAGGCCGAGCCGGGGCGGCGGCGGTCTCTCGACGCGGGCCACATACCAGTTGCCTTAGTTTATAAAGCAAATTAATTAATGTCTTTCACGAGGATGCTGAACTCGACTTTTAGATAACCAGTTAAATAGTATCGTTGAGTCCCTAGGAAGTCCCAAACATTTTGCATGGACACTTGATCTCGTAGCGTATTCCGTCAGTACTGAGCATGAGGGAGGATTGCGGGTTCAAGTCGCGTCAAGTCTTTTTTGGGATATTATTTATTTTCTTACAAACCCGCTAAATAGTAGAATGGAATAGACATTACACTATGCGAAATTTGTACCTTCAGCCTTCCACAGGTACAAATTCAGAAATCAACTGAGGCTGTCGCTAATGCGTCACCTCTGCGGGCAGACGCGGAAGCGCGCCCCGCACCGACACGTCCCCTGACGAGCAACGACACGTCCCTGACGACTCCGGCCCGGGGCCGGGGTGCGTCCTGAGGGGACGATCCGGCAAAAACTGTGACAGCTCAATATAGATGAGTTCCGTCGTTTCAGGATCTATGACACAGCTGCTTATAAATTACAGTCACAATTAATAACCCAGCGATAATGAAATAATGAGCTGAGATGTGTGTCATTAGAGCGGTGCACGGGGAGGTGCGCGGCCATCCATCATGCGCCTGCGCCGCATGTGCGCCGCCGCGCCGCCTCGTCGCCGCTAACGGTTTGTTGTCGCTCCGACACGCAGCGACGCACATTAGGCGCTTTTTGTCGAGCAGCCTGTAAAGCTCGCGTTTCAGAGGAGCCGCTCCTGTAATGACCCACTCCGACCGCCGCCGCCGCGCCCGCGGCACGCCCTCGGCACACCCTCCTCGACACGGGCTCACATGCTGTTATTGCAAGTTTGATGAGTTTAATGAACGCGATGCTGAGAACAGCAATAAGTTGAGTGCAAATATGTTGGGTATAGGTGGTGTGGGGGGTGAGACGCGGGGCGGCGGGCGGCGCGGGCTATCGCCGCGCGATCGTATATCTGTGTCTCGCAGATGGTATCGCGCCGGCCCGTCGTCGCTGCCATGGAATTAACACGTCGAGCGGTGGTGCGACGGGCCCTTTGTTCCCTAAGGAGACTATCGCCTATCGCGGTGCATCGTGTCGCTTTGTCTCGCGCTTATTTATAGCTCGGCGGGTAATTGTGCGGCAAGGACGACGCGACATTCTCGACTAGTGCGTCGCCCGCGGCTCAGATCTCCTATATTCACACATAAGCACGTCCGGTCCGTCATCCACGACGTCTAAGCTCGATGTGTCAACTGAACGGAATGCATGTATCTACATAATGATGCAACATGATGAATGCTGCGCTATAATAGAAACGAGTCGCTATAATTTATCCTGTCACATTCACGTAAATCAGCGATTATTCACATCGCCAGCCACCGCGACCATAACGAGAGCCGGTACACCATGTATGTAGGTATGCATGTGATCCGGCGAGCCGGGGACGGTAGCCAGCCGACCTTTGCGGTCACGCCGCGTCGCCGCCGACCTCCGGACGCGACGGGCTTACGCATCCACGAGGACCACGCTCAAGACGTACCCAAGAACCGGTAGGTACGTATGCTGATGCACGCACTGAGCTGTTATAACTGGGTACCTAGGCATTGAGAGAAGGTGCTTGCATGAAGGCTGTGCATGAAGGTATACTACGGAGTATAGAGCTGCAGGCGGCGGGCGGCGGGCGACACACCCGCTGCTAGGTTACGTGCTTCTTAGCTACTTACCTTTTCAAAAGGACCTACTCACTGAAAAACTAACATTAATATCGAGAAAATTACTTAAGACTGCAGATAAGCAGACCCTATAGAAATGGTTGTTTTGGTTGGCATGCATGGCATACAGTACGTAGCTCGTCACGCAACGGTCCTTGTTCCAGCGCACAGTTCTTGCGCCGACCACGGCGCGAGTGCGCACAGTTCTTGTGCTCTCTATCACATCTAATTCATTATGCGTGGAACTACTTGGAACGAGATATCCGATATGATATACTACAAAAACTGATCTAACGATAGTGTTTGTCGGGCAGCGGCGACGGCGGCGGCGGGCGCTCACCACGCTCTCTGCGCAGTCCGCGACGTGGATCAGACGGGGTGTCGGTATTCAGCGCATCTTTCTTCTAGGAGAGAGTCATACAGGAACCCTCGGTAGGTATAAAGGAAGCGGTCAGGCGGACTTATTTAATGTCACGAGAGAGTAATGAATGTAATAACGGACATATCTGCATCCATGTTGTTATGCCAAGTAGTGTGGTAACGTATGCGGCAGGAGAGGTTGGACTGCCCGCCCGCCCCCGCCCGGCGCGCTGTCCGCCCTCGGCGCGGCCGCTCCGCTTGACTGGCAGCTTGGCGCGCTGCCGCCGACGACTCCGCGCGGCGCTGACAGCTGTCCACTAGAGGACAGAGCTGCCCGCACCAATGCTCGTGCTAATCTCTACTCTGTACTGAATGAGACCACTCCTCATGTCTGGATTGGCACTCTAATTAAGCACACAGACAGAATTGTTAATCTAATAAATAATAGTGTAGCGTTGCTCCTCGCATGCTGGACGCAGCACGCGCGTACAAGGAGCGTACAAGGAGCGCACAGCGCTGCCTCCGGGTGACACACTGGCTGCGCTTCGTTCCGCGCGAGGGAACCGGAGTTCCGATCCGAGGTTCTCGGATGAACCCATCATGTTTGCTGTTTTGTGAGCGCGATGTATGAATGTGTGTCTGTATAAAATTTATTTAATTATTTTGGAATTATTTAATATGAATTACTTAATCATGATTGTGAATAAAGTTTGTCCTTTAATTAATGTAAGTGGTGTATGTTACCGTGTTAATTAAAGTAAAGTAAAATAAATAAATAAAATGACGCACAGTAAGCAGGTACTGTTAGTTAGCCACTCACACAAAAGACCTGTCCTATAGCCTCCGATATGCCGTTTGTGTTTCCTCACCTATTAGGATAGCTGTGATGTCTTCACTGTCTCCTAGTTTCTATGTATGTACTTATGATATGTTCGTGTCAATAAATATTTTAAGCCGCGGTGTAGGGAGCTACTACTACTACCAGCATAGCACTGCGCTATTTTAAGAAGAACTTCTAAAGCTGTTTAAATAATCGTGGAGTTGTTTTGATAAGACGTTGACAGTAGGCCCTTGTTTAGGCAGCTATAGGCGTAATCCCCTGACTTCGCGCAGCTGAGCGGCGCCGGCATGCGGCAGCGAGCGGTGGATTAACCTGGGATTAGCCCGGGATCAGCGGGACGAGCCCCGGGATCAGCGGCCGCGGCCCGGCACGGAGGCACGCCGCGCTCCGCCCTGTTGAAAGCGCACGATCACGGTGAGTATATCCTTATCACCTAGGTAAGCCACTTCAATAATTGACCTTACTTAATTATTGTACTTAGTAGAGATGTTTGTTATTCGTCTTCCTTGTTCCTGCTCTGCTCTGCTCTGGTGAATAGTGGAATATAATATGGTATATAATTTGAACCAAATACGGAGTTGTGCTTCAGTAATGCGGCGACGAGTCCGTACGTGACTCTATTTCTGGGATAATTATATAAAGGTAATTTGTTACAAAGTAAAACATTGACAGACGTGACAATCGTGCGTGATTTACAGCGGGCGGTGTCGGGGCGAGGCGTTAGTCGCGCGGCGGCGTCTATAAATACTACGACATTATACCTTTGTGTTTTAATTCGGGAGTATATTGGTCCCCCCGCGCCGCCCCGCGCCGCTCCGTCGATAAATCCTCGGGAAGAATGCACTTTTGTTGTTGTCGGGCGGCAGTTACAGCGGTACTGGATATTTGGACGGATTCGTCTCTGAGAGCCGCGGCGAAACCGCGGCGGAACCGCAGCCACATTGAATCTAATCGTGCCCACAAATAACGGTATTTAGTAACGGTTTAGTGGTGGCGAGCTAGCACCCGCCCGCGGGCTCTCCCGCCGCTCTCAATGGAGCTCCGCGCCTCGCGCCCGGGATTCCTGCCATTGCTCTAGTTTACTATACTCGCGTGAGCGACAGTGCTCTAATGTTTATCAGGTTATATTAATATCCTGGCCACTGGACCCAAGTTTTGGTCAATTTTGGCCAAATTTTGGACACAAAAATAAGTTCTTATGCATGTTTCATTCGTTTAATTCATAAAATACCAATGAAACTTAATTTTTGTTTTATTTTAGGTATAAGTCCCTACCTACACGGTGTAAAATTTAAAAAAGTGAAATTTACTAAATTTCAAAATGCGGCTCAGGATGGCAAGCAATTTTAGTTTTTCTATCATTTTCGTAATCTGTTTATAATACGTTTTACGATGTCTCGTAACTCGAAAAATAAATCACATACCTAGACCTACATCGACGTGACACCCTACTACTGTCCAGTGTACCGCCCCCCTGTGAGGCTCCTCACATACATATGTACATGACTATAACATCACACTGGTACCTCTTTACACCACAATTATTGACAGGCTGACGTTTTACAGTAGCTCTACTCCAGGGTGAACATTATAGGCTGCTTTGTATACCGAAAACACGTACGAAGCCGCCGGCCGTACCTAGCCATTAGGTACACTATTCTCTGTATAGTTTTGGTGATGAGTGTTGTTAGGTTGGTCGTTCGGTCCCGCTACGCCGGGCGCGCTGCCGGCGCGGCGGGCGCGGCGGCGGGGCGCGTCGGGCGCGGCCGTCCGTCTCGGCTGACATGTTTACGAGCGGGCGGCCCCGCGTCCCGCGCCGCCCGCCCCTGCCGCGTCGCGGTGCGTCGTGTTGCATTGCTGCCGCGCAACAAATAAATTAATTTAAATGGAGGAAACGTCTCGCGAACACAAAGTGCGCCTGCGCTGATATGTTTATTGTATTATATCGGCGCGCGCGCACTTCAAACCGATCCCTAGATTTACGGCGTCCCGGCTGCATTACACGTGTCATGCGTGTAATTACGGACGGCATAAGACTACTTATTAAATATTGTTATTGCTGTTTTCGCATCCACTCTAATACCTGACAAGGAGTTACAGTTCATGACGTGATTAGCTATAGCTATGGCTTTCAATTGGAGTTATGAAGATAATATAAAATTTATAGATTAAAATGACGTTAACAAGCAGAATATACAATAAAGTATCAAATAATAATGATGTTCTACTAAATCTTTATGTATTCACAAAGATTTTATTTTTTCTTTATTCAAATATTTAAAACTAGCTGTACCCACGACTTCGTTCGCGATTGCCTTACCTGCCGACTAATTAAGTTCACATTTAACCATAGTCTCTCATATTATGAAACGCAGCCGTGCAAAAAATCGTGTAGGGTCTACGGTTGATAGCATGTTGTCATCTTCAATCCCATTCTTTATTCACACGACTTTTAGCTACGACTCGGCCAGCGACAGTGTTAAGAAGTGTCATACTCGTTTTACTTCTTACTCATGGTTCCGTTCAGCTGGGGCCCTACTCTGCTAAACTAATCGCTTGACTATGACAGGGGTATCGACACATAATGACACGATTTGGTATTCCACCTCAGATGAAAGAAATTATGATGAATGCAGATGGAGAGACTCGCGTCAAGTTTGAAACTATTAATTTATCTCGCACGCACTATCTGGAGTTTTATTAATCTAAGGATCTACGTGATGATTCTGCGACGATTCCACTGTCATACTGAAGCAATTGTATTGCAGAATTGGGGTCCTGATCCATTTGACTGGACCACCGTAATTTTTTTTCGTTAGTAGGTAGGTACGTTGGCTGTGTACCACAGTAAAAAATATTATTCTGTGGTCCGGTTAGTTTAATTGGACCACTTACTCCAACCAAACATCGGTAGTACAGATAACCAGACCAGCTAAACCACCAATATCATGTAAGGTAGGAACCTAACTTATTTTTCCAAGACGCACCACCTTAGTAGGTAGGAACCTAACTAATGGGTGCGTCTTGGAAAAATAAATTGAAAGGAACTTACCTACCCTTATTCTACAATTTTTTTCTTCAATCTACAGATTATTTCATCAATCTACTGATTTTCTACTCGACTTTCTACTGATTTAGTAAAATTCGATTTTGTAACACTGTTTCTGACAAAAAGAATGCATGAAATCGGACGACGCGTAGACCCGTCGTGATGCGCGGTTTAAGAATTCTACTTCTTCCTCTCTCCCAGGGGAACCTTACTGAATTCCGGGATAAAATGTATCCCATGTCCTTCTTTGAACTCAAATCTTACCAATTCAGTCCAACTCATTCAGTAGTTTCGGCGTGATGCGCGGTGAAGGAATTTTACTTGCATCCCTTCTCCCAGGGGAACCTTACTAAATTCTGGGATAATATGTATCTTTCCTCGTAGTATGAACTCAAATTATGCCGATTTCCATTCGAATTCATTCAGTTGTTCCGTCGTGATGCGCGGTTAAAGAATTTTACTTTCATCCTCTCTCCCAGGGGAACATTACTGAATTCCGGGATGAAATGTATCCCATGTCCTTCCTAGTAGTATGAAATCAAAACGTGCTTGGTTTCATTCCAACTCATTCAGCACTTTCGGCGTCATGCGCGGTGAAGAAATTTTACTTTCATCCCCTCTCCCAGGGGAACCTGACAGAATTCCGGGATAAAAAGTATCCTATGTCCTTCCTTGTAGTATGACCTAAAATCGTGCCGAGTTTCAAATCAGTACCTTCAGTAGTTTCGACGTGATGCGCGTTTAAGAAACAGACAGACAGACAGACAGACAGACAGACATGAATGAAAAAAATTACAGTTTTGGCATCAGTATCGTTAATAGAGTGTCCCCCAAATTTTTTTTTCTAAATATCTTCAATGTACAGAATTGGACCTGTTACAGTTTTATTATAAGTATAGATTATAATGTTGCAAACAATTGTTAACAAGATGTTAGTAGGTCTTCCAGAAAAAAAAAACCTCATACTCCCTGATCAAAGGAGTAGGTACTGTATTATTACAACAGGTAGGTGTGGTTATTATAATAGGTAGTACATAATCTATTTAATGCTAAAACATACAAGTCGTAAAAATACAGGCAATGTCAGCTACATGAATCAAAACAATTGTAATCATAACTGGGTAGGTAGGGTATGTCAATTTTTCACTCAGGCAGTCAAATAATTATAGTTTTGATTTGTGATTTAAATATTCTTCAACGGAGTAGTAACATTTAGAAATAAGGGATTGATTTTATTACGAAATACGAAATTTTCGTATTTTTTAAGATCTTTGATGGAGCTAGTATGATATAATAGGGGTTATGGTATGAAATTGCCGTTTATTGTATTATGCAGTTCGAATTGACATAGAACATTCATGGTTTGAGATTTTTGAGCGAAACTTTTTTCACATGGTACTTACTTATGAGGTTCTTCTTTTAAAAAATTTGCAACATTGATCAACTGTAACTTTCAGCAAAGTCGATAACTTTCAGTTGTTTTTTTTATTCAACTTAGACAAGAAAGATGGATACTTCGAAAATTCGAATGATTTTTGAATACGAGTTCCGACGCGGAGCGGAACTAACGCGGCAGGAACAGCTCGCAATATCAATGTTGCGTTTGAAGAGGGGACTGCTAATGAACGCACCGTGCGATTTTGGTTTAAACTAAAGATGCGCGACTGCGAATGATCTAGCTAGTCGAATGATCTACAACTACTAATTAAGTCATTCGACTTGAATATTAGTAATATACTAATCCTGAAAGTCGAATGACAACTACAAATTAGTAATTACTAATGCCTCGACGAATAGATCGAATAACGAATTGAGTTCGACTGCCCGACTCGGGCAGTCACCATTACTAATCAAATTAGTTGCTAATTTGATTAGTACTGGCGAGTCGGGCAGTCGACG
Source organism: Eupithecia subumbrata (assembly GCA_949316285.1). Taxonomy (NCBI): domain Eukaryota; kingdom Metazoa; phylum Arthropoda; class Insecta; order Lepidoptera; family Geometridae; genus Eupithecia; species Eupithecia subumbrata. The sequence continues at coordinate 17,773,477 of OX438641.1, read as the reverse complement.
CGAAATCAATTCTTTATTCGACGCCACTCGCCATTGCTAACCAAATGAGTTACTAATATGCCCTAGTCATTCGAATGGTTCGAATGATTTGTGAAGTCGAATAATTCGAATGAAATCATTCACAGTCGCGCATCTTTAGTTTAAACGCTTTCGTGATGGAGACTTTGATTTGAAGAACGAACCACGTGGAAGACCGCCCACACAGGTGAATAACAATGAATTGAAAGAGATGGTGGAAGCCGATCCGAGCCAAACTACCCAGGAATTAGCGGCATGGTTTAACGTTACCTTACCAACAATATTGACTCATTTGCGTCAAATCAATAAAATAAAAATATATGAAAAATGGGTGCCTCATGATTTGACTAATCTGCAGAAAGAAACACGTGCTGAAACTTGTATTGCCTTGTTGAATCGATAGGTACAGAAATGAAGGAATATTGGATCGAATTGTGATATGTGATGAAAAGTGGATTCTTTACGAAACCGTAAGCGAGAAATGCAATGGCTGATCCCAAGTCAAACGCCGCAACAGTGTTCTAAAGCAAAGCTTGGCAATAAAAAGGTAATGGTAACTGTTTGGTGGTCATATCAGGTGGTTGGATATATTTACCTAGGGAAACAGGTATCTTTCAAACCATCAAACAACATCGACGAAATAGACAGAAGAATAACAAAGACCTGGAAGAAATTCTGGGGCATGAAGGAAATTTTGAAAGGTACTTACACTACATTTAAGGTTAAAGAAACGAGTATTCGACTCTTGCTTACTCCCAACGCTTACCTACGGTAGCCAGACATGGACCTACACGCGAGAGGCAAAAGACAAAATTACAAAATGTCAAAGAGCAATAGAACGAAATATAATGAAAATAAAGTTGAAAGACAAGATACGACATACAGAAACTAGATTAAAAACAAAATTTATAGACGTGCTCTACAACATGCTCTAAAAATTAAGTGGGGATGGGCCGGATACGTCGCTAGAATGCCAAAAGAAAGGTGGGCTACCTTAGTGACCTCATGGAAAGGGCCTAAGGGGAAAAGAAGAATTGGCAGGCCCCTAGCAAGATGGGCAGACGAAATTAGGAAGTACCTGAATACCAAAAACTGGACAGACGTCGCATAAGACCGCAAACACTGGACAGAACTGGAGGAGGCCTTTACCCGAGAGGGGTCCTAACCTAACTATTGACGAAACACAAAGACATAAATCTATAAATTAACTTATCAAATTCATTTATTAAATCTATACTATACTCTAACACTAATTCTATTATACTTGACATACGTTTTTTTTAATTAATATAATAATTATCTTTATCTACACTAATGTTATAACATTCTACTTATGTTTCCAATACTTGACTTATAATTACTACTGTTATAGCGCAGATAACAAAACACTCAATTTAAGCAATTTCACATGATGGTATAATATCCACATCGATATCGTAAAATCTCATTATAACATCAATAAAACGCGACCAATTAACCTGGCGAGCCTTATGTCAAAATCCTCATACAAGTTGTATAAAATTTTGATATTAGGCTGGCTTTTGAAAACAGTTGGGTTATACGTGAAAACTTCGTCGAAACTACTAAACTTACATACACAAAACTCTTTGGTAAGATCTTATTCAAGTCTCAAATACGATCTTGAACAGTATAGAAAACAAGACGAATGAAGTAATTATAAATATTCCGACTCCGTCTACGAGCTCTACTGCTTGCCCCGCGGCCGCTACAGCTGCTGGATCAATAATTAACATTAACTTTCAAAATTGTACCATCCAAAATTTGAACAATTATTATAAATAAACTATTGTCAGCTTTTACTCTTGTTGTTTGATTAATTGCATTAGTGAAGATAAAGTAGTGTATGCAACTGCATATAACACGGGTATTAAAACACTCGTTACTATTATGAAACTCGCTGCGCTCGTTTCATAAACTCACACTCGTGTTTTAATACCCTTCATTATATGACAGTTGCATAAACTACTATTATCAATGTCTAGAAAATATCTATTACAAGTTTATGCCCGCGGCTTCGCACACGTTGTTTCTATGGAAACGTTTAAAGGTGACTTCTATCCCATGGGAACTGATTTATGGGATAAAAAGTAGCCTATGTTTGATTCCAGGATTAGAATTACCTGTATGCAAAATTTCAGCCTGATCCGTTCAGTAGGTACTTTTGGCGTGAAGAGGTAACAAACATCCATCCATCCATGCAAACTTTCGCATTTATAATATACTAGCTGTACCCGCGACTTCGTTCGCGATTGCCTCACCTGCCGACTAATTAAGTTCACATTTAACCATGGTCTCTCATAATTTGAAACGCTGCCGTGCAAAAAATCGTGTAATGTCTACGGGGGATAGCATGTTATCATCTTCAATCCCATTCTTTATCCACACGACTTTTAGCTACGACTCGGCCAGCGTCAGTGTTAAGAAGTGTCATACTCGTTTCACTTCTTACTGATGGTTCCGTTCAGCTGGGGCCCTATTCTGCTATACTAATCGCTTCACTATGACAGGGGTATTGACACAGAATGACACGTTTGGGTATTCCACCTCAGATGAAAGAAATTATGATGAATGCAGATGGAGAGACGTGCGTCAAGTTTGAAACTATTCATTTATCTCGCACGCACTATCTGGAGTTTTATAAATCTAAGGATTCTACGTGATGATTCTGCGACGATTCCATTGTCATACTGAAGCAATTGTATTGCAGAATTGGGCTCCTGATAAATGGATCAGGAGCCCAATTCTGCAATACAATTGCTGACACAATTGACTGGACCACCGTAATTTTTTTTTCGTTAGTAGGTAGGTACAGTTGGCTGTGTACCACAGTAAAAAATATTTTTCTGTGGTCTAGTTAGTTTCATTGGACCACTTACTGCAACCAAACTTCGGTAGTACAGTTAACTGGACCAGCTAAACCACCATATATCATGTAAGGTAGGAACCTAACTTATTTTTCCAAGACGCCTTAGTAGGTAGGAACCTAACTAATGGGTGCGTCTTGGAAAAATACATAGATAGGAACTTACCTACCCTCTATCTACTAATTTTTTTCTTCTAACTACAGATTATTTCATCAATCTACTGATTTTCTACTCGACTTTCTACTGATTTATTCAAATTCGATCTTGCAACATTGTTTCTAACAAAAAGAATGCATGAAATCGGACGACGCGTAGACCCGTCGTGATGCGCGGTTAAAGAATTCTACTTTTTCCTCTCTCCCAGGGGAACCTTACTGAATTCCAGGATAAAATTTATTCCATGTCCTTCCTTGTAGTATGAACTCAAAACGTGCCAAGTTTAATTCCAACTATGCAGTTTCGGCGTGATGCGCGGTGAAGGAATTTGACTTTCATCCCCTCTGCCAGGGGAACCTTACTGAATTCCAGGATAAAATGTATCCCATGTCCTTCCTTGAACTCAAATAGTACCAATTCAGTCCAACTCATTCAGTAGTTTCGGCGTGATGCGCGGTGAAGGAATTTTACTTTCATCCATTCTCCCAGGGGAACCTTACTAAATTCTGGGATAAAATATATCTTTCCTCGTAGTATGAAATCAAATTATGCCGAGTTCCATTCGAATTCATTCAGTTGTTCCATCGTGATGCGCAGTTAAAGAATTTTACTTTCATCCTCTCTCCCAGGGGAACATGACTGAATTCCGGGATGAAATGCATCCCATGTCCTTCCTTGTAGTATGAAATCAAATCGTGCAAGGTTTCATTCCAACTCATTCAGCACTTTCGGCGTCATGCGCGGTGAAGAAATTTTACTTTCATCCCCTCTCCCAGGGAAACCTGACTGAATTCCGGGATAAAAAGTATCCTATGTCCTTCCTCGTAGTATGACCTAAAATCGTGCCGAGTTTCATTTCAATACCTTCAGTAGTTTCGACGTGATGCGCGTTTAAGAAACAGACAGACAGACAGACAGACAGACAGACGGACAGACAGACAGACATGAATGAAAAAAATTACAGTTTTGGCTTCAGTATCGATAATAGAGTGCCCTCCAAAAAAAATTTTCAAAATATCTTCAATGTACAGAATTGGACCTGTTACAGTTTTATTATAAGTATAGATGTGTGATTAATGTGATATGAGTCTACCATTTTTCTAATTGGTGTGGCAACCCTGAGTTAGTGCGGCACGTATTGACTGCAAATAAGAAACCGGCGGCACGCACTTTTTTTGTATGTATGAGTCTGATTGTCGACTCGGGGCAGAAGCCTGTCGATCCTGTTTACTAAAACCTCTTCAAGTTAATGCGGCGACAGTGGACAATGGTGCAACAGTCTCCAATTTTTTCCAATTTTTTTCTCAATTGTGAATAGTAAGTAAGTAGTTCTAATTTGTTTCTATTTTTAAATTTTATTATTCTTTGTTAATAAAGATCACCTTTGACAATAAAGATATTCTGTTCTATTGGGAGCTCTCGACACGTTGTTTGAGGAGTTTGAAGCAGCTCGTCATTCAGTGTCATTTATAAGACAACAGCAGGGCCGGTGCCCCCTCCAGTGGCCGCCGGTGAATTAATGACATCCCTGCATTAGCCCGCGTCGCGGCGTAGGGGAACGGACATTTATTATCTACAAAGGAAATTCATATCAAAGAAATGTTGATTTGTAACTTAGTTCCTTGTAGGTAGGTAGGTCCAGCTTTAAAATACTTCATCTCAACATTAATTTAGAAGATAGCGACGACTGCTTTCTTCATAAAGTAACTCGATCACAATAAACGAGCAATCCCTTAACCATCTTGATCCTAAATTATATCATGCTCTAGCTTTTGCCCACGGCTCTCTTCACAACCTTTTCCCTGTGATGCGGTTTTCCGCCCGCGTGCGGATCCTGGTCCGCGTGGGGTACTCGCAACCTAACATCCATCCATATCCATACTTCCATACAACATAATTGGAAAGTAACTCTGTCTGTCTGTTACTTATTCTCGCCTGCACAGCTGACTTCAATGTAATGAGTCAGGCAGGCATATGGTATCCCGGAGACGGACATAGGCTACCTATAAAGCGCGTGCGAATAAAGTTTCATATTTGTTTTTCGTATCACTTAAGGCGAGCCGCGCGCGAGGGGGGGGGGACCTCCGCGTCACGGGAAGAGGGCCCTCAGCGGTTGCATAGTGAAATTTGGCAGATAGCGAACTATCACGGGGAAGATAAAGTACAGTTTTATTGAGGCCGTGTTGTGTGTTGTTGAAGATAGTATATATTTTATAATAATAAAAGTGTTCGTAGCCGAGTTGTAGTAGCACAAGTATTGCGAAGAGGTGTGAGGAACGACCCGCGCCGCCGCGCCGCCGAAGCGCCGCCGACGCGCCGTCGCGCCGTCGCGCATTCATCACGCCTCCTCCGCCGCCACTAAATGATTGAAGAGCTCCTAGACGCCAGTGCATAAGTATAGACCGTGCGAAGACAGCTCACATGATAACAACAATTAAAGCGGTATTTTTGAATAGAGTATCGGTAACAAAGCCGCTCTAACTAATTATGTGAACAGGAGCTCTCACTCGCGAGGTGCTTCAGCGCGACCTGCGCATGCGCACCGCCCAGTAGCGACACTCCACTACCACTACCAGGTGGTGCTGAGCTGGCGCATGGCGCATGGCGGTGCGGTCTACACAACATCATCTAGCTTCGGTACGGATAACTGTTATACTTAATACAATACACTACATAGATACATATTTTTTTACATATACATAGAAAATACCCAGACACCCGGAACAAAATATTTGTAGATACAAAAAGGCGGGGATCGAATCAGCAACCTCCTGCGTCGCAGGCGGACCTTCGCTCGCCGCACCACATCGGTCGTCAAATAAAATAAAATAGATTTCCTTCTTTCTTGTCTTCTTCTTTCTTTAAAAAAAATAATAGGATGTAGAGTTGGTGCCCTCACAGCCGACCGTTGGCCGATCCTGAGGTTATTTCAAATAACCTCAGGATCGGCCAACCTTTGGACCCTTTAAATGTCTTAGAAGACCCTTGAAGAACTCTTGCAGCAGTGTTGCTTCTGAGCGCTGGTGGTTGCCCCGTGCCGCGGCGCGTCGCATGGCGTGCGAGCGCGCAGTGCGTGCAGCCAGGCGTGGAGGTCTGCTAATGACTGACGTCTTACAACAACGTACGCTCGGCACCAGGAGACACTGAAGGAGCCTCCGCAGCGCGCGCAAGGGACGCGCTGAGACAACCACACACCAGACCCTGACTCTTGAAGGCATCGCTCCACCTCATCTGCTGAGCAAAACCCTTGCAACACTACTTCCTATCTACATTATAATGCATTTCTAGTGTTCGTTATCATTTTGAAATCCTTACAATATTCAGCAAAAGTTTATGCTAACAAGAATAGATAGCATTTTTTTTTAAATTCTTTTTATAGTTCCATACCTCAGAAGGAACCCGTATAGGATCACTTTGTTGTCTATTTTACTATAAAAACTATCGTAGTTTGACGAATTCATTACGGACGTAAGCGGGTTAGCTACGAACCTTATTTGTGTTGGAAGAACATCAATGTTGAATCCCTTAACGAGGGACATCTTCAGGGCGAGTGCAGTTCTAGTGGTTTCACTTTGTTGTCCGTCTGTCTGTCTGTCTGTCAACCCCCTTTTCTCATGAACGTGTATGTAAAGGGATCGAGTTGAAATTAACATCAAATACTCAAGTCCGTAACCTCTTGCAGTCTCCATATAGACAAAATTCACAAGTTACAGCCGTTTAGATAATATGTCCGAATATTTTGAAATTTCAAAGGGACTCATATGCATACAAAACCTATAGCGTACTTCCCGTAGACCTAGAATCATGAAATTTTGGCAAGAAGCAAGGTCTTATAACACCAGTAATGGAATATGAAGAATGTTTAAAAAAAAATACTTTTGATTCTCGCCATAGACCAAAACTTATAGGATAGGTACTTGCCGCTGACCTAGAATCATAAAATTTTACAAGCAAGGTCTTACAGCACAAATAAAGGAAAAAATCCGTTATACGTTTTATTTTGTATTGCAATTTAATTAGATTAAATTACTAAAACATCCTGTAAATAAAACTTTTTGAACTTTCGCGATTTGTTAACATAATTAATGATTTTATCGGGTATTTATCGCGTACCTTCTGTATTCTAAAGACGAATTAAGGGAAGTGGATACTGCCGTCAATTCTCGGGTGTAACTCCGAGTACCTACATCTAGTCGTCCCGTAAGCACGATCGCTAACTATACGGGAAATAATGAAAAAAATACGCGATAAATACACGCGATGAAATCATTCATTATCCGAATTTCAATATCAAAGTTTCACGTATCTACTAAGCGACGAAAAGTAAAACCTTTTTACGTAACTTTTTACTTAACTTTTTAATTCAATTAACCAATTCAGCTAGGCTTTCGTCGTTACACAATTCCAGAAATTTACCCTTTTCTCCGGCAATGTTACGGTTCACCGTCAAAATTAATTTATAGAAACAAAGTCATTTGGTCCGCTGTTGGCTGTCAGCAGGGCGACCCTCTTGGTCTGGCCATATTTAGCCTAGCCATCCAACCAATAATTCAAAGTCTCCAATCCAAGCTCAATGTTAGGTATTTGGATGACGGAACATTAGGTGGAGAGGTGAACACAATTTTTGATGATCTAAAATCTTCGCAGACCAATTTCGACAAATAGGTTTGGAATTAAATTTTTCAAAGTGCGAACTTTTTATTTCGGTCTCTTGTGTAGTCTGAAGAATTTCATTGGAAAATTAAAAAGTTTGGTTTTGGGTCGGGATGGTAAGAGGCTAGTCCCATGGAAGTTGGGAAGGCCGACCCATGGTGTGGGACGCTACATTCGTCGACACACTTGCGCCTTCCCATCTTCCGAGGACATCCGCGAGGGCGGGTGCGTCGGCAGATTTGGCCGAGGATCTCAAGAGGCGCAAATATGCAGGTCTCGATAGAGCCTACACATTTGCTCCCCTTGGAGTTGAGACCCTAGGTCCGTGGGGTACAAGGCTCTTCGGGTTTTTAAAAATATATCGGAGCGTCTGGTCGAAGTGACCCGAGAGCTGGTCAGTATTCGGCAGCGCCTGAGCGGCTCGCGCGCATCGTGTTCATTACGACACGATGAATATCACAAATCTAATTATTTTACTGTAAAAATTATCGTAGTTTGAACAACGATAGTTTATACAGTAAAATAATTAGATTTGTGAAATTTTTAGCATTTTAGAAAATCATAGATTTAAATATGATTCCTACTTATTAATATTATTAAAAAAAAAATGGGCAGTCAATATGTACAGGAATCAGTCTGCCCACTTCGGTGTCCCGGGATTATATATTATTAATAAACGGCTTTAGTAGTTTCTTAAAAATGCGTTTCTATAATAAAATTAATCTGAGTCCCGGGTTTTATATTGGTATCGGGGCACCTTATCGATACGTACAAGGCGGTACAACAATACACTATCTCCTCGGCTCCTCGGCGATACACCTAAATACAAAACTTTTTTAGCATATTATTGAAAAGCTGCGGTGTTGCTACGAGGTGCGTAGAGGGTCTACGCGGGTGCTACGCAGGTGCTGCGCGAGTGCTGCGTGGGCAGGGCGGCGCGCTCGCAGGCGGCATCGGGCAGAGTGTCGTGCGGCCTCACCGGCGGCGGCGCGGCGACACTCTTCATTTGCATACGTCAGACACGCACACGCGGCCGCGGGCGCCGCCCCGGCCGCGTGTGCGTGCGCGGTGGGCGGCGCCCCGCCACGCCCACTCGGTGGATCCGCGGCGCTCCAGCTAGCGCCCGTGTCCTGCCCCACTCGCATTCACACAACTCCTAATGTCGAGAGAAGCATTGCCTCTATCCCCCACCATTCAATGTTGACAATCTCTATGTGTTCCAAGCTGTCGTATGGTCTACAATCCCAATCGACTATAGTCAGGCGCATACCGTTCAATGAATCTCAAATATTTGTCTCGTAGTAATAGCAGCGCCGTGTACGGTCCGGATCCGAACCAATTAGTGTTACAGTGTTGCTAAAACGAGATTACAAGCGATCGTGATTTGTAAATAAAAGGTAAACAAGTCTCATTTATATTCCTAATCGAGCTCAGTTTCGTAACCGCGTGAAGGGGGTTACCATCATTCAGAAAAATTTACTTCTTTAACTTGTTGTCATTCTTAGCCCTAAAAGTCATATGTGACGACGAGCCGCTAACAACTACTCCGCTACGAGCGCTGCGCGTCTGCATCGTAGCTACGATGCAGACGCGCAGCGCTCGTAGCGGAGTAGTTGTTAGCGGCTCGTCGACACTGCTTGAACCCTTGAGCCTGTGGTGACCCCCCCCCCCCCCTCGGGGGGCGGCTGGCGCCGGTCGCCGCCTGTTCCGGGAAGCCTCGGCGTCGCCGCCGCGCCTCGTTCGCAGAAACACTTTGATTCCATACCAATACGAATGCTGGTCAATTAAATAGCTATTCTTAGAACACTCGACACACCCACGCTCTAGCCCGAGCGCGACTCGATCTCACCACGAGTGTTCCGTACAGGCTGGCTGCTTCAATTCACTCCTTTATCAATTTCAGGAATAGAATGCATACTGAAGTGACATGCCTGTCTGTGTGCGATGTCTCTGCGCGTCGCTCTCGGCGCGGCGCGGGCGTGTAGCGCGTGGTGTGGAGTACATAGCTGTGCGGATGCTTGCGCCGACAGCGGGCGAGCGACTAGCGCCCCTGAGCGCTGGGCATAGGGCACAGGTTCCCCCGCAGAGCGCGACATTCCCCGCGCGGATGCCGGGCATAGCGTGTCCGTCGCGGCGGATGATTGACTCTACGAATCTACATGAGTAGGTAGTACCTACCTACGTTGTTCCATTAACATCTTAACTGTTCAGGAATTTCTGTAATGATAATTATGAACAACGCTTCTAGACAATAACAAAGCGTGCTCGCCAACACACAGTCTTTGTTTACTCAGTGCTCTGATAAACGCTATCAAAAATATTCTTGGTGCTACTAATAGGTACCTAAGTATAAAAGGTATGGATAGATCGTGTCATGACAGTTGGGGAATGTCGTAGTGCGTGGACGGCCGGGCCGCAAGGAGAGCGCCGGGTCTGCAGCGGGCTCCGCTGCAAGGTTCGGTGGAGGGGGCGGGGGCGGGGCGGGGCGCGGGTCCTCTAATTGCGGGTGTTTTTGCGGGTCGCTGCAATCTGTATGCGGCGGACGGCGGCTTCCACGAAAGCAATTACGGCATCCGCAGCGGCCATCTTGCGCCGGCCGGTGACTTATGCGCCCTCGCCAATTACCCGCCCTCGGCTCGGCCCGGAGCCGGACACGTCGCGGGGCCGACATCGCTCCCTGAACGATGTAGGTACTCTCCGCTATCTCTCTCTCAACCAAGAGATGTTTCAATGTTCAGGTGCAATGAAACCTTCTACATGAAGTATTATTTAGTATTTATTTGAAGCACCTACGCTTAGAGTAAATAGAAGTTAGATTACATAGTACTTACTTAGTCATTTTGTCAGGACAAAGCGGCCAGCCACATCACAGGAGTCAAGCAGATTTTTGTTGAGTATCAAATATTTTTATAAGATAAATATTTGACACCGTTTATGTGAAGATAAAACTTTGATGAGCCATCTAAAGTAGTCGTAATGTCCGAGTCCGGGCGGCGCGGCGCGAGGGGGCGGCGGCGGCGGCATCTCGCGTCATTCAGTAAGAACTTTACGATAATTAAATAGCGTCTGACTATCGTTAAGAATTTTAAACGAATGATCATTTTATTGCTGAGATAATATGAATATAATATATTCTGGCTTTATAACCATTCACCAACAATTTGAATGAATTCCTACAGCCGACGCATTGCAATTCAGCGCAACACCTTTGAAGAAAAACGAATACCTATAAAATTTCTTTGGACGTTTTTATTGTATGTATAAGCTTATAAGTAAAGCTTAATGCTTTTCTGAAATGGCGAGTAGGATCCATGCGTGGAGCTTCGTGCGTGGAAGGTCGAGAGGTGCGAATGTGCCCGTTGATTGGAGCGGGCGCCGAGGTCGAATCCCGGCAGCCCGCGGTCTCCTGGCCACCGTCGAGTGCAGCGGGGGCGCCGGGCTCGAGTCCCGGCAGCCCGCGGCCTCCTGGCCACCCTAATTAGTCCCGACTCCTTATTAACGCGTCCCCGATAAGCTAATGGTTGCCGTCCGCCGCCGCCGAAGCACACACGTTTGTTTTTACGAGGTGCTCGCTTTATCTCGGAACATCTCGACTCGAAAGAGCTTTGGACGCTCTCTAACGACAATAGAGATCCGATAGATGCGTGGGTGGCGCGGTGTGGCGCGGGGTGGCTCGGGGTGGTGCGGGGTGGCCGGTAGTCTTGTACGAGTGGCTTTTAATGTCACTGATAAGATAGGAGCAGGTGACGGAGCGGTGTCCGGTAGCGGCGGGGCGCGGCGGGGCGCGGCGCGGCGCGGGACGGCCAGCGCTGGACAGAGCGGGGAGAGTCACAAAAACCGGCGGCAATAGACCGTCAAACGGAATGGAGGTAATCGTGAATGAATATGCATGTACCGAGCACAAAGCGCGCCGCCGCCGTCGCTGCCGATCAGATAGTGGCGAGTTTATGTAATTGCGAGAGTGTTCGGATCGGTTCCCGGAACAGCCCGCGCCCGGATCGCCGCAGCATTAACGAGACGTTTAAACGACCCATCAAATTTTATCGTACAAAACAACACCTGATGCTCACATAACGGCTTTTCTCTTGCTTATTAAAGTACATCGACAGACGAACGGTGCATTGAAATTGCGCCATCCTATCGTAGATCTGGGCTGATCCGATCTGCGCCGGCGATACGGCCGGCACGCGGCAGTCGGACCGTGCGGATCCTGCCTTATCTAGGTGTCACATACTAGTCGATACTGCCGAGCTGTGCTGCGATCGAAACGGTCCTTTTCCGATAAATTAACTTTTTATTTTGTTTCGCGTTTTTGAATGTTCGATTTAGCAAGATTGGTCCGTGGTCAGTGGTCACCTTTTATTTGTATTAAAGTGAAATGAGCATTGATGTGTAATTTACAGCCTGTCCCCGTGCGCGCATACCTGCGCGGTTCCCACGCGCGGGCGCAGCTCCCGGCGCGGGATGGGGGCGGGGGGTGCATGTGTCCTCCGCTAATTCACGGTATAACGAGGCACATAAATTAGCTCTAATTAGACGCGTGATTTATGGTCCGATTGGACGAGCTGTTGTACTCACCGCATGGTCACCTCGTCATGCGCAGGGTCCATGCCTGGGCCTTCAATGACAAACCACACGTAAGATCTGTAAGAGAAGTAACCGTACTTATCTAATAACAATGTAATAAAGGTACTCAGGTGTAGAAGAAACTTACCTACCTATAGGAAGGTAGGTAGGTGAATAAAAAAGTTAAAAATCTTATACAGGTGGAACAAACGAAAGTTACCTGGAGGAACAGTTCTTTATTTTCAAAAATAAGTATTTTCATTTTCATTCTCCAAATTTTGAAAAATTGGGTACTCGCTAAATCCGGAAATCAAACCCACTAAAATCTACATAATGTCACTCTATTTTTATGCGTTGCCTACACCAAGGCTTTTGCTGTTTTGTCAAATCAAACTACAGACAGCCATCCGACGCGCCGGTCTTTCAGATCAGATTTGATTGCAGCAGATTGCGGTGTAACCGACCAAAGATACAATAAATAAATAAATGAATAATGCTGCACAATTCACACAGCATCACCTAGCCCCAAGCTAAGCGGAGCTTGTGCTATGGGCACTAGATGACTGATATACATAACTGTAACCCGTGACTTCGTGCGCGTTTTGCGTACAAGCCTCTAGAACCAGTGGTTCGGGCTGTGGGTTGTCTCAGTGAGTCTGGTGCTCCTTTATAATATATATTGATGAGGAAAACAACTTCCGAACTTCAGGAAACGATGAATGAATGATGTGTATTCTTTTTGTAAGGAAAGTCTATTTATGTAAAATTTTATAGTTATATTGCAAGCGGTTGCTAAGAGACAGAGAATTTTTTTAAACTTTTCGTTAAAACTAAGTTATAGGAAAACACCGTCATAATTTCAGAGAACGATGAATCAAATGTGTGATCTTTATCAAAGAGAAATCTACTTGTAAAACTTTGTACTTCTATTGCTGAGATACAGAGCATTTGCACTTAATCTTTAGTTTTTTCCTTAAAACTTGGATATAGGAAAACACCGTCAGAATTTCAGAAAATAATTAATGAAACTTGTGATCGTTATGAAAGGGGAATCTACATGAAAAATTCTTCTTTCTACTCCTATTCTGAAACTCTTAGAGTGCGAATTTTCATAACTCCTTTCTTAGTATACATACACCCTAAAATAGCAAACACTCCTAATTTCAAGCCTCTAGAACTAGTTGTTCGGGCTGTGCGTCTGTCAGTGAGTCAGGTAGGTACTCCTTTATAATTTACAGGGTGTCCCATAATGAGTGGATTATACTGCAGGTGCATGTGCGCGGTGACATGGCCAATCAGACACAAAACAAAAATTAAAAAAAGTCTAACTGTTTGGGAAAATGTACATTTTTAACGTACTTGGCCACTGAAGTTTTATACATTTATTTTACACCAGAAATGCTCAAAAATGCTTTGCAGTAAAAAAATAACAAAATTTATGTTCATCATTCAAGATATGTGGTGACGGCTTAGAATTTACACCACCCCAAGTCTTCCCGCGGATGTCGTAAGAGGCGACTAAGGGATATCAACCGGGAAAGGGCAGCAGCGCCCCCTGCAGAACAAATCTACCACCTAACTGCGATCCGTAACCCGCATACGTGGGGATTATGGGCATTACCCCCTTGAGATAAAAGTCAATAAGGCGCTTATCAGGGGGAGGCCTAACCCAGCAGTCGACCAATATAGGCTGTTGAGGTGAGGCGAGGTCGAAGATGTCTAGCAAATTACTGGGTGTAGTTGTAAAAACATTTGAAACGTTTTAAGAAGCACTTTTGTTTCAAGATTCAATCTACACAAAAGCTGAAGTTATTGCCTAAATTGTGGACATGGTGAACAAAAATGTGAACAGGATCGTAAAATTATCTAAATTTACAAAAATTACATAACTCCCAAACCCCGTTTTATCTAGTAACCATAACACAAGCTCTACTTAGCTTGGGGCTAGATAACGCTGTTTGAATTGTCCAGCTGTATTTACTTATATTGTATTATCTATATTAAGAAAAATAATCTATAACAGACAATATTACTAAAAGAAAACTTCATTTTGATTTTAATTCGCCTATCTGAAACGTTAATAACATAGCATCTTAAATAAAAGGAAGACCATAAAATTTTACATGAATAATTTCAGGAAAATTTACAATCCTTTCGATCGAGTCCTTTCGTCGGTATCGTAACTTTAACCCGTAATTTTACGGGTGCTAAAGGTGATTTATTACAATTTGGCTGGTTTGATTCCCGGTTCAGACAGGCTATTATTTAAAAACTATTGAATCCAGTTTAAATTTGTTTTTAAAATCAAAATGAAGTTCTCTTTCAGTAAAATTTTCTATCTACAAAATTTAAGATACTCTCCCTCCATGTCTCCATGTGGCATAGTCGTGGGACGCCCTGTATACCTACCGACCTATCTAAAGTTAGATAATAATTGATATTGGCATGTCAACTTACTAAAATAAAATAAATTGTTTTGTAAATTGTTACCTACTTTTGTTTAGTAAGTAGTTTTCTATGTTTGGACTGTTATATTGCATCTTAGATACTAAATTCCATTAAATTATTTAATAATACAAACAAACAAACTAAATTGGAAAGACATTAGTAACATTTGGACATAAAAATTTGATCAGATAGAGAATCACAGAATCCACATAATTCAAACCCTTTGATGACAGAATTACTATTGATCATTATAGTATAGATCAGAGCGGCCGCGGCCTGCGCAGGCGCAGGCGGGCCTTCCTATCGGCTAGCATCGCAGCGCATCGCCCGTTGTAAATCAATAAAGGGTTCCAATATTTAATAGCTCAAATCTCTTCTAGATCTCCAAGTATCTGCCGCTTATACACTAGTTGAAATCAGTGTATTTAATAACAACGCGGAATACTTCGGTGCGGTGCTGCGCGGTCCACCGCGACACGAGGACTCATCCCTGCGTCTGGTACGTCGTGTCGTAATTGGAAGCAATGCTAATCACGTGTCTATCTAAATATTATGTCCTATGGAAACAAAGAAGAACCTATTTTGAGTTTAGGTTAGTAGCTTTTGGTTTTGAATAAGGTCGCAGTGTCCCACTACGCGCCCGGATTGCTAATTTCGTTGTAACGAAGTCTTTTTTTTGTAGAAGCTTCCTCCGTGTGGTTGTATGGTAATGGTAGCAGCTGGCCTGGCTAGTAGCTCGTTGCCGCGAGTTTTTGTGCGTAGTCCCGGGCTCCGCTGGGCTCCTAGTCATTTAAATTAATTAGCGGGTGCCGGTCCCGCGGCCTTCCCGCGGCTGCAGGGAATGCTGTGATAGCATCGCGGCTCCTAGTTGGCATCATCAATTATATGACGTCGTTATTTATCGAAGGCTGCGGGATCCCGCGGCGCGGCGCCACCGCGCGGGACTCCGCTCCGGACGTGTTGTCTGTCTGACCTCAACTGTCATACCTTTCAAGCTCCACTGTGCACTGGTCGACGTCTGCTCCCGTAGACAGCGCGAGCAAGCCCGCGCGCGGCCGCTAGCACCCGGCAGCGCACCACGTAAATCCCGCCGGCCACCGATCTCGATAGCCTATAATTTACTTCCGATGCGAGGAAGCCGGCCTCTAACCGACTGCCGGCCGACATGTTGTCATGAGAGCGCATTATTATTAATTAAATGGTAATCGATCCCTTTCATGTCCTTCGCCGGGAGAAAAACCGCATACCGAGCATTCCTCGGCATCTGTCCTGTCTCCGGGCTCGGCCCAGCTCTCACCACGACAAAACAACTCTTCTCCTAATTATCAAAATGACTTAGCTTTTCAGGAACATTGGGGTTAGTAAGGAAATCTATGGAAAAACATACAAATATAGAATCCCGAACATACAAATATAGAAAATTTGAGTTATCATCACAGCCACGTCCTACGACCTAGACATCACAGGCGGAGGCTTTTGATTGAGAGAACGCAGATAGGTCCTACTGTGTCACGACGGCAAGCCGCCTAGCCGTCGCGGGCAGCGAGCCGGCCCGCGATGAGCGACATTCCTCGGCAGCAACCACGCGACAAACGACTCAATAAAACTGCAGCCATTTATTAAGATATGCGCGATATGCAAGTCGCGGGTCGTGGGTTCGACTCCCAGCTGCCGGCACCCGCGGCGCAGGCGACGCGCTGCCCACCCGTGACACCAGCGCACTCGCTATGTCACGAGACCTGCCTGTGTGCGCTGCATTGCACCCCCGTTATTATTTTATATCAAGATAATTCATGCATGAACAAAACGTAACAATCAAAGGAATATTGTTGAAAATTACAAAATATAATCAGGAAACTGCACTATTTACTAGGATGTAAGCAAGTGCAAGTGCAGATAGATGCTGGTCATGCGTGAGTGTCGGCACTAGTCGGCAGGTGGAAGGCGTGGCACCCGAAGGCAATAAAATGAAGTCGTTGTCGCGGGCCTCCCGGAGACACGGGCCCCCGCCCGCCCCGGGGCGCCGATAGCCATCGGTAATGGATGATGACGTGAGCGCACCCAACAGGACCGTCCGCGTCCGCTCAACAAGGGAGACCACTTCAAGGGTTTCGTTTGATTCTGATATTTTAAAGCATTTGTTTGTTGATATAAGACCGTGTCTATACGAAGGCCCAGAGTACCTAATTCGTTAGAATGGCACGCGGGCGCTCCGCGGCGCGCTGCAAAAAGTTCTTTGTGGTGAGCGGAGGCCGACGCGACCTCGCCGCGCTCGGGTCGACGCGACACATTTTTTGCTCGTCCGTCTTTGATGCGGCGACGTCTTTGTGCCGAACTGCCGAGGGAGCCGGCCGACTCTCTCACTTCATTAATTCCGTAGGTACAACTCGGGGGCGAACTAATCTGCCTGCCGCCGCTCGCATCGGCCCGACGTTTCATTAAATTTATTGAGCTTATCGGGTCCATCTCGCGACGGGACCGAGTGCGAGGCGCAAGATGCCGCGCATTGTGCATTTCCCGCGAGCCGAGCCCGGCCGATCCCCGGGATTCAATATTGCGGAAAGTCAGCGCCGAATGAATTCCGCGCCCCGCCCCGCCGACCCGCGAGGGGAAAAAGGTGAACAATTGCTCGAATTACAACAAAAACGAGACGAGTTCAAAGCTAATTCAATTTGGCGGCGAAGTGAAGTCGCCGTCGATTGTTCGCGACTCCTCGATTAGACGGAGCCCTTAATACACCGCGAGCAGACACAATATCCCGCCGAACTGATTCTCTGCGCATTCGAAACAAAACACCGCACCGGCGCGAGATAGGTAACTAACCCTGCACTATTGAATCACTTTATTAGCTAATGAATGCGATTCGACTATCTCCAGATTGAAGGTGATACATGGGGCGAGCCCCGGCCGCCAACAGCCGAGCGAGGCGCAGGCGGCGGCGCAGCATGATGAAGTGAAATCATATCTCGAGCTGTTGTTATTCAATCACTGTTTGAAGTCGTGTGACAAATGATCGTGGAGTGGTCCTCGGGCGAGCCGTCGGGAGGCAGATTGATGTCGCAGAGATAGGATCTCGGACGGGTCGCGCGGGTCGCCGGTTCGGTTCCCAGGCCCGGGCGCCGCGGGGGCCGCGCCCCGCACATCCGTCTTGCGACTGTCACCACGTCACCGCACATCACTTCGTCTCGACGCTACAACACACACAAACTGCGTTTTTATCACAAAACAAAGTGACTTCATCGGTTTTTGTGGTAGGTAGGTAAGTCCTAACACAAAAACCGATGAAGTCACCTTTAAATGTAATGGGCAACAATCGGAGGCGCTTGATTTATGTGATACAATGAGTCGTGTAGCTCTCCTGCGACTTGTAGATCGTATCTGGACCAGTTAGGAGTTCTAATATAACTAGCTCCAGACCACCCCGTCAGGCTTCTCTATGATAAAACAAGATCCGTCAAGTGCGAGTGTAACTCGCGCGCCGAGGGTTTTGAACGTTTGTCAACAAATATGTACCAAAAGTACCGGTTAGAGACTTCGCAATTTAACGAACACCTAAGAATTACTATTCTTAGGTGTTCGTTAAATTGCGAAGTCGAGAGAGAGAGGCGAGAGATCTATCTGAAATGTAGGTTGGTACCTACTGGTACCAACCTACATTTCAGATAGATCTCTCTGCATGCTTCGGATTAATGGGTGGTTCGGTTAAGGTGGGTAATGGTAAATTTTTCGACTTTTTACGAAATATTTCAATAAGTATGAAAGCTACAGAAATTTTAAAAACTGTTTTGAAATGTCCAAACTAATACCTTTCATTTGATACCCCACTCGGCGGGGTAGCCTCCCTTTTGAAAATTATTATTTTTTGACCATTTTTCAAAAAGTATTCTTTTTACAGACTCCTCTATATTTTTCCTGTAAAATATAGATCCATATCTACAAACGCTCCATACATTTTAAACGGATCGCTCTGCAAACTTCGGAGATAGGGGGGGGGGAATGGGTATTTTTTCGACTTTTTTCAAAATATTTCAAAAAGTATGAAACTTACAGAAATTCAAAAAACTGTTTTGAAACCTACAAACCGATACCTTTTATTTGATACCCCACTCGGTGAGGTAGCCCCCCCTTTTGAAAATTATTCCCCCCTTTTTGACCATTTTTCAAAAAGTGTTCTTTTTTCAAACTTCTCTATATTTTTCCTGTAAAATATAGATCCATGTCTATAAACGCTCCATACATTTTACATGGATCACTCTGCAATCTTCGGAGATAGGGGGGGGGGAATGGGTATTTTTTCGACTTTTTTCGAAATATTTTAAAAAGTATGAAACCTACAAAAATTTCAAAAACTGTTCTGAATCGTACAAAATGATACCTTTCATTTGATACCCCATATGACTCTGTAGGTATCTTTTAAAATTTCGGCATCACAATTTGTATGGAAAATATTCATTTTCATTTTTCATTTATTTTCATTTTTTTTTCTCGAAATCTGTACAGGCGCACGAAATGTATTATTATTTTAAATTTCAAGTTGATAGCTGCAGTAGTTTTTGAGTTATTAAGGAGGGAAAAAAGGACAGACAAAGCGAGACCATAAGGGTTTTGAAACCGATCTTCGATCTTCAAAACCCTAAAAAGACGGGTTGCACTCCGGGAGTGCCGGCAGAAGTGAAAACTTGATTATTAACGTTGAGCATGTTTGATATTTTGGAATGGTTAGGGAATAATTTTGCACCAATTGCTTTATCAGTATAAAAGTACTATCATTTATGTGGTAGAATACAATATTCATTTATTGCGCTATCGTACACAAACATGACAATTTATATTACATTAAAAATTTAAAACTTTAAAACTATTACAATTATTTTACATTAAAAAGTTTATCTCTCCGATAAATCAACTTTCATCCATAATTTCAACGACTTTTTCACCATCATCATTACCAGAACTATCATCGCCAATCTCTAAAACTGATACGATAGGTTTATGGTAGCTGAAGTAAGAAACGAACAGTTTTGATTCGAACCTATTTAAATGTCTAATAAAGACCGCATCAATAGTAGTTTTGTATTTCGTTGTGCTAAGATTGCGATCATTCGACATAGTTAAACCAAATTCATTATTTAAAAATTCAATTAATAGTTGATTTTTATCGTCTGCGAAGTTTATGTTGAAATCTCCACTCAAAATCATTGGCAATCTAGACAGACGGTCGAGCCATCAGCTGTCAAGAGGGGATAGCTGTCTACTCTCCATCCGTCTTACGCTTTTTCGATGGTCACGTGTCCTGACGCGAGTTTAAGATTTTATACCCATTACAGAAAAAGTGCTCAACGCCGCTAAAGAAGTTTTCACTTCAAAAACTTAATAAAATAAAAATAAAATAATATTAGCCTTTATTTCCTACTTCTTATGGAACTACTTATATAACTATCTATTTACAAACTTTGCATAAGCTAGTAGTTGCCTTTTTTAGCGTAGGCCTACCCCAGCTCCTTTCAAACTTTTCTATCCCTGGCCTTTGTCATCCAGTTAGGACCCGCTCTCTTCACGAAGATGTCTTGCCATCTCTTCTCCGGTCGACCTCTAGATCTCTTCTTATTCCTTGGGATCCACTCTGTGATTTTCTTGGCCCAACGGAGAGTAGAATCTTGAAGATTATTTTCCATCCTGCGCATGTGCCCAGCCCATTTCCTTTTTAAAGATCTGATGACCTCTACGACGTCCCTCAGTTTTGTCTCACCTCTGATTTTTTTGTTTTTACCTTGTGTTTAAGTTTTATTCCAAGCATGCTTCTTTCCATTTTCCTTTGGCAAATTGATAGCTTGTTTTAATCTTCTTTCTTCAGTGACCAGTTCTGGCAGCCATATGACAATGATGGTAGGATGGTGACTTCGTACAGTTTTTTCTTGATGTTTAACTCTATTTCTTTGTTTATCATAATTTCCATGAGACTCCAACATTTCTTCCAAGCAATTGCTATTCTCCTTTGTACTTCGTCACTAGTGCATTTTTGAAAAGACACCATTTGCCCTGAATATACATATAGTCTTTAACATATTAAATTTTTTGATTGTAGGTCAACATTTTGGTAGAACTGTATTTCAAGCATTGCTACTCTCTCTGAAAAAGACATAAACGACACAATGTTATATTTTAAGGACTTTTTAATTAGGAAACCCACTCCGTTACACCCTTTACTTCCTTCTGAGTGGTAAAAGATGAAATCCTTATATTCTTCGATTCTTTCCATCTGCCTTCGGGTTTCACTTAAACCTATGATGTTCCATTTAATGTCTTGTAGTGCACAAATAAGCTCTGTAATTCTACTGTCTTGTAAAAGTGCTCTTACATTTAGGCATGATATGTATAAATATTGCATATTACCCTTACATATTTTTGTGTCTTCCATGTTCTGTGGGCTATAGTCATACTCTCCCACGGTGATCGGCCGGCTTGGGAGAGGAAGAGTGGCGGGCATTTTAGTTTTTTTGGTGCTAATAATTGGCAATGCTACTGTGGAAGCCTGCGTTAGATGGTTGAGCTGCGGTGGACGAAAGAAACTTTTCATATTTTGGGTTTTGTTTTTCTTCAAAGTTTGCTTGGTTCTCTCCTCAATTTCGTTTGTATGAGCGACCGAAGATGTTTCTGGTGGTGATACTGGTAAGGTAAAATACTACGGATATTTTATTACTATCTTGCGTTCTTACGACGCGAGAGTACGTTGGTACCTACTTTTATTATGTGAAAAACTTAATGACCCGTCAATAAAGAGTCCATTTGTGATAGATAAGAGCTTTGATCCGGATCTACGTTGATCTCAGCAATAAAGGCCAGTAATCTGGCGGGTGTGCGCCGGCGCGTGCGTGCGCTCCCGTTGCCCGTCTGTCAGCGCCTCCACCAGCCCTCTGCGCCGCAGAGCTGCGACGCTCCACGCAGTGGTACAGTAGAGACGTCTATGACGACAAAAAAAATTCGCACCTAATTTCTGAACTCTTCAAGATCGAAGAAAAGTTTGTAAAAAGTTCAAACACTCTATACATAAGTAGGTACTGGTACAGACGCCTAATAACATACCTAACTCTTAATAATTTCTGAAAAAAATCTGACTAGGTTTGCACAATACTAATACGGAAAGGTTTCGTCAACTACTTTTAAAAATTATACTGCTAAGAGGACGCAAATCACTCAAAATCATTAGAAAACTATAAACGAGTTCATAAAAAAATATTGGATTTCTATCCGGTAGAGGTGCTGTAAGACGCTAATGTACGCTAAATGTATTTAAGGCGGCTGTATGCTGCACACTAGCGCCAACGCCAATTTTTACTTTTAGTTACGGTAAACACAAGAAATTTCAAAAATCCACTGTACAGTTTGTGATATCTATCCTAAGCTTATTTTCAATCCCTCTGAAATAGTTTAGTTTCGTATAATTTAGACAGAGAAGCGAAAACAGACACGGTGGCCACCGAGAGCAACTTCGCTATTCTGCATAAAGGAAATAAAAGAAAACTATTTTATGGGCATTAAAAAAAAAGCTTATGACAGGTATCATAAACTATACAATGGACTTTTACAAATTCCTTTGATTAACGTAATTATAAGAAAGAAAAGGCAGCAGCGCTAGTTTGATGCATACAACCGTCTTAATGTAACGAAAAGTTTTGAAGTTATCGTAACTTAGGACGAGTTTACGTCGTCTTACATAATACGTCTCGTTTTGGTGAGAGCGCTGTGCGCTTACCCGCTCGCTGCCCACATCATTCCGGTCCCGCTCTAGTGCCGTGCACGCTGCGCCACGCCGCGCCGCCCACTCTGCTGGAGAGCAGGCCGCCCTCGCCGCGCCGCCGCGCCGCCCTCGCCGCGCCGCCGCGCCGCCGCCGCCGCGCCGCGCCTGCCCACTGCACGAACCCTTCCTCTCCTCGACAGGACCGCGTGCGACGGAGAGCGACGTGACGCCGCGCGAGACAATTACACATTCATAGCTTTTAATTATTAACAACTTGAAGGTAACGTAAGGCTTCGTGATGAACAGAGGACGAAGGCGGCACAGAACCAGACAGAATGTATTATAGAGAGGCCTATAACTAGCTCTGGGTGCTTTCGAGCTGCGGAACATGTGCGAAACACAAACAAAACTTCGTATTTTTTAGCATTAGGTCTTCTGATTTGCTTTTGATTTATCCAAGTCAAAAAGGACAAATGTTAGGGGAAAATTCAAGAGGTTTTTCCCTAAAATTTGTCCTTGTCATTAACTCAAAAGCGGTTTCGTCAACGTGAATCTCGTAGTTAATGTGAGCGCGAGGAGAATTTCCCGCGCGCTGGCACGCGGAACTTGAAGACGCTTTTCATTAGAGCAATCGGCGCTCCTCGCCCGCGCCGCCCGCAGCCGCCTCGGCCTCCGGAGACGCCGCCCTCGGCCGAGACACGATGTGACATCCGTGTTATGATTCAACTAATTAAATTCACTCTCCCAGTGCAATAAAAGCCAATAAAGGTCCTCAACTCCGGGCACGTGTGCCAGCATCCCGAATCGGGCGCCCCTCGTGGACAATGGCACCAGCAGACAAGTGTTCTAAAAAGATTAATTCGTCGTCCGTGCCATTTGACAAATAGTCCGGTCGCTCCCCGCCGCCGCCGCCGGAGCGAAGGGACGATATTAATTCGGTTTTATGACATGCGAAATTACTCTCAATAAATTGTGCATTGAGAGAGATAGCGGGGCGCGGACGGGGCGAGGGGGGAGGGGAGGCCACACGTGCACCGCGTTATTAAACTTTTCATTAGAGTCCGGACAACCGACCTGACCCTTACACTTGTTCAACTATGAATTAGGGAGAGAGCGGCATTTCATTAAATAAAGGTCGGCACTTGCTTTGAGCGCCCCGGGCTCCACTCAGGTGGCGGGGGCTCCGCCGGAACTACCTGCCTCCGCGACTACAACACACTCGCACATTTTGCAATTATTTACAAGGGGATTACACGAGGAGGGTGCTTCCTTACAATCAAATTGAATATTTGAACAAAATATAACTGCAAAACAAAATTGCTGATAAAACCCTATCCTACCCGCTCTCGGGTCACGCGTCGCTTCGACCAGACGGTTAGATAATTTTTTCAGAACCCAAAAAGCAGCCAGAGCGTCTTAGGGACGCTTCTGACTGGTATTGATATGGATCAATTGAGTTGAGCTACTTGTAGCTTGCCTGCAGTTACCTCAACTGTGTCTATTGTAGATTAGATTTATACTACTTCTAATTTGTTTATATTTTATTTTATTTTATTTTATTTTATTTATTTGGGAAACAAAAAGCTTATGTACAGTTAACAGTAAATTCTTAAACTAGAACAAATGAAGCTAAAGACAGTTTCCACACATAGTCTGTAAAATTACCTGAACTAATTTAAAATATACAACAGTAAAAAAAAAAAATTAAAAATATAAAATATAAAAATATAAAATATTGTTTGTTTATTTAATTTTCTTTGTCAATAAAGGTTCATATTCACAATAATGAAAATCTATTTCATACTCACGAAGGTAAATTAAAAGTAAGGCATGAACAGGTAGGTATGGCGTGAACAAACGTATCGGATTCATTAGCTTTGTTCTGATCGCAGTTGATCACGTGATCAAACGACACTGTCTGTCTGGTCTGGTGTGATCATGTGACGAGTGATCAGGTTCCGTGTGCTCATTCGGGACATACCCCTACCTAAGTACCTAGCACATACAAGATCACTTTATGTATGCAGATTAGAGCAGAGCAGCTCCACTTATTGTTCGGACAGTAATTTAGAAAATATTCTACATCAGTCAGTATCAAGGAGTTAGATTCAGCTTCTCATCTAATTCCAATTTATAAATTTAATTTTTAGGATAAATCTTTGTATGCACCTACTGTTATAGCTGTAACTGTGTGCTCACTCACAATGTATTTGAACCTACTTTTATTACAGCTTAATACGTAATGATACTAACATTTAGAAATCAAGCTAATTAAGGTCCTATTTGATGGTTACTCGGCTGACTCGCTACAACACTCCTTTACAAACTTCTGTGCTTTAGGTAGGTACTGTACTTACTGTTATTATTATTATAAGTTTCCTTTGTAATAATATTTAAATTTGTATTTATCCCTTCTAGTGGACATGAATGCGATAAACAAATAAATAAATAAAGTTGGTAAACAAATAAATAAAATAAATTAATCATCACACAATAAAAATCCAACTTACACACATAATCAAATTAAAATGATGAGACGCTCTTGCACCGGCGGCGGCGGCGGCAAGTGCGCGGATAATTGTGTGCAAACAAAGGCGTATTGCAGCTGTCCGGATCCATTACGGCACAACAAAAGGAGGACGGGGCCCCGCGACTAAGTTATTTGATTTACAATAATTCGGCTCGGAATGCGCTTATTGAGTCGACCCTTGCTCCCCGCCGCGCTGGTGCTGCCCCGCGCTCCTCGATTACTGCGCACTCGTGCATTACTACCCTACCTACCTACTCCTCGACTTTCGACAATCACGAATCAAAAACTCTTTATTTCCGTAAATGCAATAACTGTAGACTTACAAAAAGACAAAGTCTTAAATTGTTAAGACTTTGTCTTTTTGTAAGTCTACAGTGTATTTTATTGAAAATACACCTGGAAATAAAGTATTATACCTAAGTATTTATGATTTCTGTCGTTTCGCTAAGTAGGCAAAACTAAAGAAGCGACGATAGTTGTTATTTTTCAATTTGGAACAAAACTCGTCCCAAGCTTTATTTACAAGCTTTTATATACATATCTTGTCCTGTTCGTTAGGGAGAATTTTAGAGCAGTTATCCTGAACCGATTGAGCTGAAATTTGGCATACTTGTGGAAGTTCGTTGACAATGCAATGTCATGTTACCATTGAGCTGGTCTGATGATGGAGACAGAAGGTGGTCATAGAGACTCCTAAATGGAACGATGAGTTAGGATTCGTTTGCTTTGCAAACTCTTTATGATAATGTATGAAATGATAATATAAGTAGTTATGTCTACTTATGATTATCTAGGACCAAAGAGAAATGGCCTCTATGGCCACCACGAGTTTTGAAAAAGTATTTTGAAATATAAGTACTTATTATCCTCCAACTAAATAATCTGTTATGTTGTAGTATCTAAGCCTTTTTTACAAAGAATATTTTGTCAATTTGTTTGAATTTATTGACTGATAATTAGTGAGTCAACTCTTCTCAACCTACCGACCGACATCTTATGTGTTTCGCTTCAAATGATAAAATGTGTATTAGCGAACCTAGATCAAAGGAGATGTGCACATACGCGACACATATTTATCGATAAAAATCAGAAAAAAAAAAGGTGCAATCTATCTCAAAAATTAAGCCGAAAATAGTCTCATTAGAAAGCTAGATAGTCTACCTAGTTAAAAATTACAATATTGAACATAAGCCCCGTAAAATATTAGTTTGTTGGAAATTTGCACAAAAAAAAACTATTTTTATTTTTTTTAGGGTTTTGATGATCGAAGATCGGTTTCAAAACCCTTATGGTCTCGCTTTGTCTGTCCTTTTTTCCCTCCTTAATAACTCAAAAACTACTGCAGCTATCAACTTGAAATTTAAAATAATAATACATTTCGTGCGCCTGTACAGATTTTGAGAAAAATAAATGAAAATAAATGAAAAATAAAAATGAATATTTTCCATACAAATTGTGATGCCGAAATTTTAAAAGACACCTACAGAGTCATATGGGGTTTCAAATGAAAGGTACCATTTTGTACATTTCAAAATATATTTTGAAATTTTTGTAGGTTTCATACTTTTTAAAATATTTCGAAAAAAGTCGAAAAAATACCCATTCCCCCCCCCCCTATCTCCGAAGATTGCAGAGCGATCCATGTAAAATGTATGGAGCGTTTATAGACATGGATCTATATTTTACAGGAAAAATATAGAGAAGTTTGAAAAAAGAACACTTTTTGAAAAATGGTCAAAATGGGGGGGAATAATTTTCAAAAGGGGGGGCTACCTCACCGAGTGGGGTATCAAATGAAAGGTATTTGTTTGTACGTTTCAAAACAGTTTTTCGAATTTCTGTAGATTTCATACTTTTTGAAATATTTTGAAAAAAGTCGAAAAAATACCCATTCCCCCCCCTATCTCCGAAGTTTGCAGAGCGATCCGTTTAAAATGTGGGGTATCAAATGAAAGGTATTGGTTTGGACATTTCAAACCAGTTATTCAAATTTCTGTAGCTTTCATACTTTTTGATTTATTTCGAAAAATTTACCATTACCCACCTTAACCGAACCACCAATTTAAACGAAGCATGCAGAGAGATCCATCTGAAATGTAGGTTGGTACCTACTCTTCTTAGGTATTCGTTAAATTGCGAAGTCTTTATCCAGTACTTTGGTAAGTACATATTTGTTGACAAACGTTCAAAACCCTCGGCGCGCGAGTTACACTCGCACTTGACGGATCTTGTTTTCAATCAGTGTTATTTATCACATTAATTACCTACGAAATTATGAATAAATTATGATAGTGTTAACTTATGTTTTTTTCCATTGTACTATAAAATAAATAAAATAGTTTACATTTAATCAGAAGAACGCATTTATCCAGACATTAGGAGCTGTAAACATTTTATTTAAACCTTCAGAAAACTGTTGGAAGTATAAGTTATGCTGTTTTACTAGTTGAATTGTAATATTATCAGTGTAATAATAACTTACTTAATCTGGCTATCTTAGGAACGGTAGGTCGCAGCGTTTATTATGTTTTACCAGACGATAGAGCGGAAAAATTATATAGAACTGCATTTTTAAGTCAATTTGGCCAAAAAGTGCAGACAATTGGTTTTACCAGTAAGGCGACGATATTATCTACGTAAAGAATACTGGAACTTGTGTTAAGGGAGCCCGGACATAAGTGATGTTATTGGTGTTTTGGTTGGGGTGGTGGCAGGGTTGTCTCTGCGCGGCGGCGGCGGGCGAGGACGCGTGAGGCGCGCGGAAGGGTGGCGACATATAGCGTGCCTAATATCCGGTTTTATTAGTTTTTCCGGCGACAGCGAGCGCTGCGCATATTTGCTTTGATGACGACGGATCGCCCCCGACCCTCCCTGCTTCCGCCTCGCGTCACTTCTATCGTTCTATTCTTTTGTGCGTAGATTTATAGCACAAACGGATAAATGTTGTAAATTCGTGCCGCGAGCTCTTCCGCCGAGGCGGAATGCGCGGGGCGCGCCGCGAACGCTCTCAATTAACGTCGTTATGCGGCCGTTTGGCAAATTTCTAATTGAAACCGTGAATATTTAGAACGTTTAGTGTGTGATGTCGCGTGATGCATGCGTCGGGCGGCGCGGGGGGAGGCCGGCATTGTTGGCAGCGCTCCAGCCGAGCGCTCCGAACGGCGGAACAGCCAACGCCGCAAAGGAGCCGCGCCGATTGTTGCCTGCGCTAATGACGAGCCGCGCAATTAGCGAGCGCCGCAACCACGCGTGGGAACCGCACCGCTCATGCGTCGAGGCCTTCCCAGAGTGCCCAGCCGGCGGGAAACGAAACAACGTTGCGGCCTCTGAGAATCTCTTATCTATTCACTCAATCGCCCATCGATTACAAGGACGACATTCTTCTAAACGCGCCGCCGCCGGGCTGACCCGAAAGTGTTCGCTTCTGCGAACAGAGTCAATGGTAACCTCGCGAGGTATCGCCGAAGCAGTTAGCGTCCGTCAGCCGGCCATAAACCTGTCGCGCAACCGGTCCTAGTCCCAAACAGAGCACTACAAGTGGACGCGCAGATTCATCGACGCGCCCATTAGCCATCTATCTCTATATCATTTGAAAGGTCATTCTGGGAAAAGTTGGCGGTTTGCGACGACTCTATCCTATAAATAATTGCCATTCGTTAATGTAATGAAGTGCGCGATACATCAATATGTCAGCCGCAACAGAGTGTTTGTCGTTCACACGTGATAGCTGGCAGCTCGCACCACGCACCGCGGTCGCCGCGAGCTATACATATCCCGGCCACTTAGCCAGCACAGCGCACAGCGCTGCCGGAGCCGCTGCGCGCGGCGAACTCACTCGGTTACACTCCAGTTGATCGGCATCGCAACATAACCGATGCAGCTAATTGAAACTGGATTAACCACCGCCGCCGCCGCAGATAGCGCTCCTATTTATTGCTACAAGCGGAACATGACACGACATTATTATCGAACGCACGCGCAATAACGACTTGTCGTGTCGCTTTGTTCCTCGTAGGTACCGAGGTACATACAGCACTCTTGCACATGCGAGTGTAAGTAGGATAGGATTGTACAATATAGGTATTAGTGTTGGTACAGGAGCGGAGTGAGCGCGGGCGGGGGCTTCAATGAGGACCGGAATGTGGAGCCGGCAGCGGCCGGGTGCTCCGGAGCGCTAGAATCCCAGCGCTGCGCCGTTTGAAGTCTCTCGGAAGTCGCGGCGTCCATTGAGCCGCGAGTAATTATAGCGAGATGTCGCGCCGCACCGCCCCGTCGATTGATTTACGACACACCAGTAATTTATGCGCGTTTAATTAAAGTACCAGCAGCCGGAAGAACAGCCCGTCAGAACAAACAACAGCTACTGTGCTCCAGCGAGGCTCGTGACTCACTCCTCGCCGACCCCGGCTCACTGTGCAAGCGGAAAAATACAACTCGCGAGTGAACGTAGGCATTAGAGTAGTACATTGCACAGCGATGACTCAGAGGCTGCGGATAATGCCTTGTTAGGAGCGGCCCAGAACAAGGAGCTCCTAGCGCACGCTTGCCTTGCACGCGCGGCAATGAACTGCGCTGAGGCGTCTCATTTACATGTTGACAGTTTGAAACTGGATCTAATCTAGTGCTCCAGGGGATTCGATCCCGCTGCGAGCCGCGGAGTGGAGCAGGGCTCGGCTCCGGGACAGCCGAGCGGCACTAATGCCACAGAAGAGGGAAAAGATTGAACTCTTATTTAGCGTGATTTCGCGAGCTCCGGCAAATTGTTCGATAACTGTGAAAAATGGAGGTCGCTCCGCTAACGGCGCAAATTGAGTGAAGTAACCTCCACTGTACCGAACAACGCCGCACCCCCTGTGAGGGGGTAGGGGGCACGCGAATCTGATTTTTTCAGGCGGAAAAAAAATTTATTTCAGGTCGCGTTTAATTTGGCTATTTATCACAAGCCCGCGCATTTCTGTCACGTCAAATGTCGATGAGCTCTCACAATTGCACTATTAGGAGTTTAAGTCGAGGGCTTCCGAGAAGGTATCATTGGCGAGGAATGTCTCCCGCTCTCGGGCGAGGGGGCCGCAGGGTAGAGGGAGGCAAGGGGGGAAGGGGAGAAGAGGCGGCGGCTTTGAGCAGCTCAGAGCGGCTGGAAATTGATCCGTTCATAGTTCACAATGATTGGCGGAGCGGAGCGCGCCGCGGCGGGCCCGCGCCGCCGCCACAATGATCCCGCTAATAATCAAAGGCTCTGCGTAGAACCAATTCACCATTTATAAACTTCCGCGTTAACTGACTTCTCATAACTTATGGTATTATTAAACTCTACACTTCCTTGTATGATGGGTTGCAGTGGTCATTTATAAATGCGGATGTTTAGATAAATGGATGTTTGACACTTCTTCACGCCAAAACTGTTTACTGAACGGATCGGGCTTCGAAACTTTGCGTAGATGTAGGTTTAGACTGGAATAAAGCATTCTTTTCATTTCATAAATCAGTTCTCTTGGAGTAGAAATAACACATCCATAGAAATAACGCGTGCAAAGCCGCGAGCAAAAACTAGTTAATTATAGATAAATTAATATCATCAATGGTAAAATAAAAATTATCAATAAAACATAGTAACTATCATTTATTTTAAAATGATATGATAGGAAATGACCTTTTTCAATAATTCCAACGCATGTCCGAGTCGTGGCGCATGCGCATGACGTCCCGCGACCTCTACCGATCGCGATCGCCGTCGACTCTAGCACTACGTTTAGCTGCGATACTGCGCAATTACAGACATTATTAAAGGGTACGTAAGAAGATCATTTAGCCGTTGGAATTCGGTACAAGTATTTAGTAAGTAGAGCTTGTGCAATAACTTGGAACTGCTGGACCGGCGCGGCGGCGCACCGCCCGCGCCGCCGGTCCTGCGTCTATAAATCAAGCGCCGTATCTACTATTGCACTACTTTACATAACTGCGTACCTACACTACTATTATATCTATATTGGGTGCCTGCGGTATGTTTTCGTGGGCAAGTCACGGTAATTCATTAGTTTGATTTGTGTGGGGCAAGTTGGGTGATTAGGTTTATTTATGAGCTGCTTACCTAATAAATAAGCTTTATCTCAGCCACGTGAACAATGTTGTAGGAATGCCGATGGCGAGCGGGGAACCGCGCCGCGCCGGTAGGTACCTACTACCTACCTAGTATGCGTTCATGTTCCGTTCCGAGAGGCTTCAACTGATTCAGAAGGTACCTACCTACCTTTATTACATAAATAACTAAGATTAGGTATGCGTCGCCTCTAAGGTTACTAACAACACAGCTTAGGTATAAATATGGGCCTACAGGTGGGGTAGAGTCAGGCCCGTGCATGTAAAGACTAAGTACTCGTATTTATGGTTATGCTCATTATACTATGTAAATCTTAATATTAGGACCTTATAATATAATAATGTAAAATATTTATAATATAATATGTACACTATAATTTTTTTTTAAGAAGCTCATTATGTAGACATAATTCAGTTATAGTTAGCTATTGATAAGTTTATAACATTTTACAAAGATTGGCACAGTTAAAACTATGAGCTTTGTGTTTAGTTTAGTATTTTAGTTTGTATATTAAATATCCATATGTACAATGAACAAATGTTTGAAGCTTCAAAGCGTCTTCTTAATTTTGTAATTACAAACTGTGAAAACATACTGTTACATTTGGCCTAAAGTGAAAACTGTAAGGATATAGAAGTAAGAGAGACACTTAACTTTATGAGGTCGGTCCTTATAGAATTGATATAATAAATAATGCTGGACAATTCACACAGTATTGCCCAAGCTAAGCAGCGCTTGTGTTATGGGTACTAGATAACTGTTTTTTTTTTATTATACATAGAAAACACCCAGAAGACCAACGGAACAAATTTCTGCAGATCGTACACAAATTTGTTCCGAGGCGGGAATCGAACCCGCAACCGCTGCGTCACAGGCGGACCTTCGCCCTATGCGCCACGGAGGTCGTCGATATCGAATGTATTGTTGAAAGTAATCAATAAACGGCGATATGTGAGTGTGGAAGGTAATGTGAAGTATGTCCTGGATAGTGCGGCGCGGCGCGGGCGATAGCATCGGCGCAGGCGCAGCTGCTGCGTCCATTGTATGCTAATGGCGGACGGACAGCCGGACATTACGCAAAAACTACACCCTTCTCCGACAAGAGGTAATCGTTCCACGGTAACTGATACATTGTACCTGAATATGGAACGGAATCGAATGGACTGCCATTATCACTTCTTCAAGCCTAAGGCTCTATTCCTTTCTGTCAATGAGTAAACAGAAGATGAGTGGCTCTGAGCTGTATGTGGGCGTATCTACTTAACTACTGATATTGATTGCTCGAAAACTATTTTGTTAGCGCCCTATGTTTTCTGAAGTTTTCTATTTTTTGACTACATTTTTACGTTCGTTACTCGAAGTAGAGTCTGCTAGACGTGGTCGCCGTGCTCGGGTGTCGACGGCGCTCCCCGCCCCGCGCCCTGCGCCGGTCGCCGTCAGCTGCGCGCGCGCAGACCACGCGGCGCCGGAACCGGAACTCTATTGTTTTTAAATTTCTGCGACCATCTGCGCATAATTCACTACCTATCAAGTACTTGTCAATACAATACTAGGAATACATGCATATAATTATAACTAGGCATAAAGATAACGTTGAAATCTAGTACACTAAATTAATGTCAGTAAACTGCATCAAATTATGAATGATGTGGGTACTAAATTATGAAAGCTTTTTACTGCAAAGCAAAACGTTTTATTATCTGTCATACTTAACCTAGTTAGTGCGGTGCGGTGCGGTGTGTGGTGTGGGTACTCACCTATTCATTGGGCAACCACATCATGCTGGTTGTTATAAGTAATATTTAGCACTTCATTAGATAATTGAGGGCATATACCTAGTGCAGTGCAAGGGGAAATGTATCACAAGTACTTACGTTCAGTCCATGTGTTGTGTGCGCAATATATCTGCATCTGTAGGTTTAGGTTTCTGGCAGACGAAGCCACGCGGCGCAGCTAGTCGGTCCCTAGGGCGACACCTGCCGACCAGCCGCGCGCCGCCGGTGTCGGGAGGTCATTCGTCAAATACATCAAGGAGCTGCGCAGAAAGAAACATTAATATTTTATTTAGGACACTTTTTGCGCGGCTCTTTTGTGTCAAATCACCTGTTACTCCGAGCAAAAGCATTTCTTTATTCAGCTGACCGGCGGCGGCGACCGGCTCCGGACACAGCCAGTCCTACTGCATAGCTACTTACTGAGAGTGAGGAACATTAGAGGGAAGTTTGTGGAGATATGTGACCGAAGACAACGCAAACACTACTGATTGGATACTCTTGTCTTTGGGTAGACATAGGCCTACACCTAGAATCACTTTTTATCGCGAAAAAAGCGTGCGAAGCCCCCTAGATGGTTAGGGGAGGCCTATTTCCAGCAGTGGACTATTCACGACACCACATTCAGCCTATACCTTTAGATTGCGTGTAGGTGATGAATAGTTTGTTGCTAAGCTCGGCTTCATTCGTCAGTTGACATTCAACCAGAGTGGGATTAGGTATAATGTAGATGTTTGCTGTTTCTCCAGCCTGAAGAAGCCGTAATGAGATGCCAGTTTTTGTGTAGTCATCCCGAAGGCAGCACTCTTGAAGTTTAGTAATGAAGCGTGGGATCGCATCCCCCGCACCTACCCCCGCCTGCACGCCGGGGTGCGCCGACGTGCTCACGTATGGAGCCGTCATTACGAGGGGCGGGCGGCGCGGCGCGGCGCGGGGGCGGGGGCGGGACGGGGCTTGTTTTAAACATATCGTGAAAGACGAGTTCCCGAGCACGCGAGCATTCAGGAGGAGGCGACCTAGAGGTAAACAGCTACCTCTACTTGAATCATGTGTGTAACAATTGTCCATATAATGATCGACATCTTTGTATTAGTCAACGGCCAAAAATTTATACACATTCATTATTTTGCAAGTTTTAAATTGCAACCAAGACTCCCCGTGCGTAACTGCCTATACTGCCGTAAAATGATTTTGAGAAGAAAACACCGTTTAGTGACGTTTGTCCGTCACTGCATCTACGGGTAGAGCCTCAGCACATGGAACTGTGCCAGCGCAGAGCAAACCGCTGAATTAGAACCTACAAGGTATATCCAATGTTCGCTCCAGTTCGTGTTCAGTCAGCTCGCCCCTGGTCCCTCGTGCAGGGTGTGACGTGTGCGTGTCGGCAGGCTTACGTCCCTGATACGTCCCGGTCGGACACGTGGGAGCGCTGGTAGCGGAGCGCGGCGCGAGGCGAGGGGTTGAACTTGCTAAATTAAGTGCGATGATTATGAGAAAATCTAATGGATTATTCCGACGCCAAGGAGCCTCTTCAAGGAACACTCCATCGAGTCGAACGTTTCAGGGAGAAAATTTAACAAAATTTTAACTCTATCAAGTTTTCGTGTAACGATTCTGTGGTATTTTTATGTATAAAAATTAGGCGTAGCTAATTAAGGTTAGTTTGAATATAACGTCGTAGAGTCGGGCGGCTGGGTCGCGGCGCATTCCGCCGCCGCCGCGCCGGCCCGGCAATGGGCTGGTTTAGGCAACTATGTGCTAATAAACGTAAAAATGCCACTTAAAATACCAAAATTACGCTAATTACAATATTTTGATGTATCATGAGTAATTACCACTTTATCAGGGACTTATTAAAATTTTTGTAAGTTTTATCTCGATCTCTATGTACCCGTAGGATAATAAATAGCATTTTGATGAGGCCATCATTAACCAAACATTACAGAACAATACGCTGCCATTGTTAACGTTTTGGAATTGTTCCAGTGAATATATTATACTGGTTTTAATTTGATTCTGGGCATCTGGAGTGGAGGGGGCTTTTGTAAGACTCTGTGCTGGATTCACAAAGTGTTAGGTAACTACCTGAGTAGTGCGAGTACCGCGTGGGGTAGGTACAGTGATTGGTATTGTAGGCAGGCAGCTAGCGTAGCAAATAATTTCATAAGAAGTTGATATAAATGTGCAAAAACCTGAATATTTTAAACCGTAATAACCGCGTTGAAAGTGATTTTAGCTGCATTTTACTTCCAAGTCTTGCAAAAAAGAGCACAGTCTTCGCAAGGAACTGAATTAAATCTAAATTAGGTACTTATGAAAAAGCGTGAAGTCGACGAATTAGAATCTGACTAATTACCTTATTACCCTTCACAACTATTTAATTACAAACAGAAAGTCAAGACTCGTATGTACTTATGAATAACACATTGGATAAAGACATCTTAAACTTTCTCTCGTCTCAACGAAATAATTAGCTTTTCACAATGCAAATTATTCACAAGCCGCAAAATGGCTGCGTGAGCGAGGCAATAGAGCCTTCCCGCGGTCTCTCCCGGGGCTGACTGCGCGCGGGGGAGGGGGGGGGGGGGATTGAATGAGTCGACACAAAACTCACATTGTTATTCAAACAAACAACTTATTGTGCGCGCAAACAGCCGCGCCCGCCGCCCGCCCCGCGCCGCCCGCCCTGCGACGCCCCCTCACAACAAACATTGTAATCTGAGCGATTCTCTTTTCAGATTCAACCATTTCTCTTTAGAAATTATCATTAGTGGTTCAACCACTCATTAAGATAGAATATAACAATCAAATGCCAGAGAAATTTGTGGTGAAACCAAACTGAGTAACTTTAAGACGGAGAGTCGACTGGTTCCGATATCTGCGGATGGTATAGGATTCATGACACAAGTAAGCGAGGGCCTGGCCGCAGTGCCAGCCAGGAGGCAGCGCGGCGGCGCGGCGGCGGCGGGCTCGCAGACAATTAATGGCATTCCTCGTTCCGGCGAGTTCTTCACGCATTGTCACTTGGCATGTAGAGCAGCTCACTCATACCACAATTAATTTCATTCATTAACAACTCACTAAAATACGAGTTTACTTATTAGAAAACTAACAGCTGCATTTGGCTACTAGGTCGTCGGTAAAAAATATTCCTTATATGATAAGATATATACCAACCAACTCGCTTCTGCCCGCGGCTTCGCACTCCGTTACCCTTAAGATTATTGTAGAGCTGTAATTATTTTATTCCGTTCCGTTCGGTACCTAATTAAGTTATTTGTGGTTCATAAACAAGAAACAAATCTTTACAAATTTTTCTTCAAAAACTCTCTTCTCACGGGGCGAAACCACTAGCAACCAACTCGAATAAAAATCACCTGTGTACTTACGAGTGTGAATTTGTTAAATTTATACAAAAAATCCGCAAAATGTTTGCCGTTGTTGTTTTCTCATAAATTGAGCCCATGACTCCTTTCACGACTTACCTGCTTCTCATGGATTCGGCTCTAATCATCCACTCCCATCTCAAAAAGCCACACTTTATAATAGCTAGGTGTTTTAGATCATAAAACATAAGAATACAGGGCGGCGTCGGCGTCGGCGGCGCGGCGTCGGCGGCGTCGGTACGCGGCGGGTGTTCTTTACCATAAATGTAGAAATTAATAAAGTGTCAAGAGCGAGCGTGTCAACTACTGTACCTAGGTGTTCAGGAGAAGGCTAATTGGAGATCATCACGTATGTGCAGGTCGCATGACCCGAGCCCCTAAGGCGGCTATTTTATAACAAGGAATTAGCTTTTTGCGGCGGCTCGTTACGCGGACACAGCAAATTGTTGTTGGCCGTTTTTGTCAGTATCAAGTAGCGGGTGAAGGAGGTTACGGGTTCGATTCCCTCCTCGGGATAAATGTTTGTACGATCTGCAGATATTCTTTCATTGTGTTCTGGATGTTTTTATGTATAAACAAAATATCTATTTATGTATTAAGTAAACCTATCAGTCATCTTCATCTAGTACCCATAACACTATTACTTGAGCTAATCTCTGATGGCTGGACCTAGTCTTCAGGGACAGGGACTCACTGGCACATAATGCAAGCACTAAACGAAAATTATTTAAGATATTTTTTCAACAAAAAAGTTTTTATAGTATTATGTAGGTCCCACAGTAACTCTGTCTGTCTCTTTTTATAATGAAAAAAGAAGCTAATAGCAAATACAACTGGTGGATAGCTGATGTTGTACTTTAGGTTAAATCCATCGATCAAGGGTCCTCAAACTCATGAACATGGGCATTCCACGCCTGCGCTGTCACGGGCACCGCTAGCCGCACTACGACTTATATAAACATGAAGGTTCGGGTGGACGGATGCTTATTCATTTCTTCACGGCAACACTACTGAACGAGTCGGCCTGAAATTTCACAGTCTAGACCTGAAATAGCTCATATAGGTATATGCTACTTTATATCCCATGAATCAGTTCCCGTGGGATAAAAATAGCCTTTACACGTTTCCACGATAAACTATGCACGCAAAGCCGCCGGAAGAAACCAGTTAGCAATATAGGTAAACTTTTCTTACTAACAGTACCTTCTCATCGATCGTGAAGCAAATAGTCCGAAATAGAAGACCAGTACAGTACGGGTACTGTACTGGTCTTCTATTTCGGACTTCGGCAGGCGGGCCTGCCGATCCAGATTCTGTTATACATCTGAGTTATACAAATAATGCCCTAAGGAGGCAAACTTCAATAAAACTTACACCGACGCAAAGACAGGTGTCGGAGTCTCGGGTTATGTCTCTACTCTAACGGCGCCCGAATCAAATTCGCAACAAACACAATTCTCAAAGAACTTATGATCGTATATAGGATTCCTTACGAGTACCCAGTAGGTACTTACAAATTAAGCTCCCGAAAGTCGTTCCATAACTGAGCGCGTGGCACAGAGACGGGAGCCAGCGGCGACGGCGGCGGCGCGGTTGCAAAAAGTACTCTGTTTTGCGGGTTGTTGGACAATGGCGACCATATTGCCCGCTGGGGCCGCTGGGCGTGTCCGGCGGCGAGATGAAAGTGTCCCTTCTCCCCTCCCCTGCCCTCCCCGATGCGCGCGCGCCTCGGAATGCGCCGACAAAGCTCCTCCATGCACTATCAGCCTTCAGGTCGTCTATCTATAGGCTGCCGGCGCATCGCATCGCATCGCATCTGTGACTATGTAAAGTGCGGACCAACACCTATCTCCAGCAATGAACTAGGTAGGTAGTAGAATCTGTGGGCTGATGACGATGATGATGAAAATAAATGAATGTAAACAGAGTAAACGAGTGTGCTTCACGTGCCTGCACAGCGCACTCGTTTACTCTGCTTAGGTCTTGCTTAGGTAGATTCCATCCTCTCAACATAACTTACACGCTTTTGTAAGCTTCTCTCTGTTTACCACAGCCATATTTTTTAAAGTTATTTTTTAGATAATAAATAAACAATAATTATTTCCCTTGTGTTCACTTAGTTATTTCTAAGGAATTTGTACTAATTAGGTAAAAAAAATGTGACAACGTTGAATAAAATATTAGTTAGGTGGAAGTTATTATATGAAGTAGGGTGCGTTCACAGCTCGTGTAGCAGTCAGTGTGGAGGGCGGAGCACCCGGCGCGGCGCGCGGGCAGCTGGTGGACACCTTATCTGCACCAGCAGGGCTATTCAGACTCTTCGCTACCGAGTCATCGACACGGTATGTGACACAGATTCGCGCGAAATACAAATATTTTAGCGTTTTTTAATATTTTCTGCGTTCTGCAAGTAATTAAACTAGCAGAAAAGTACCTAGTTTTCCATATATCATAAAACATTTTCTATGAACCCATGTTTTCAGAAATTCGGGTTGAATGCTACTTTTGGAGCAAATAATAATATTAGAGTTTTAGTAGGTACTTAAAATCAACATAATACCAAAAAAAAAACATCATATCACACTTTATTGTAACATAGGTTCATAAAAAATTGTCTACGATTTGTGATAAACTACTTTTCTGGGAGGTAAGTTCCTCAGAAAATATTAAAACCTCCAAAATATTTGAATTTCGCGCGAATCTGTGTGGGATTCCGCGTCGATAACTCGGTAGCCTGAATAGCCGTGCAGCTCGTCCTCGCCCGCCGCGGTCTGAACTGAACACGGGACGGAGCCGATGGTAATGGCTCACGCTTAACGAACTCATTAAGTATGAGGAAGAAACGATGTGATATACACAGGTTCAAATGTGAGGGTAGGCAGATAAGTACCTATAGCACTAATGGTAGTAGTATAGTACGAGGCGGCGGCGGCGGCGGCGGCGCGGCGTGGTGGTGGCTTGTTTGGATTTATAAGTAGGCATCTTTATGGGCTCGTGCGCTAATATGCATGCATAGTACCTATACGATGTCTCAAGCGGACAGCAGAGCCGCCCAGGCAGAGCTGTTTGCAGATCCTGGAAGAAATCGCTTTAAGCGATAATGCCGCCAATTTAATAGCCTTTCCATGATTCCATATTATAAATTTAATTATGTAGGTACCTACCCACCTAATGTTTTCTATGTTCATTTAAGAATAGGAATTTAAAATAAGTGGCAAAGATAAAGTAACGCTGCAGCAGTATTTCAATTTCTTATCTTATCCAAACTATAATTTATGTCGCTCGTAAATAATGAGCAAATCAGCGAATACAGCCGCGGACGGACGCTAACGACGCGCAGGCGCAGGCGACTAAATCACGTTACTTATCTACAGCACCTAGATAAAACTAGCGCGCTCCTCAATTTACAGTCATTACCGTTGTCATTACGGGTATTTACGGGGCTCCGCGTCGCGCCGTGATGGATCGCCGCCGGTCGCGCGGAGCCCTGCGGTACTCCGAGTGCGCTCGTAAACGCAGCGCTGCTCAAACGGCATGCCTTGACCCTAATTACTCGCGATAAAGTTGAATTGCCTTAGATTAGACAGGTATTTTTACACTACTCCAGTTGGACACTCTTTTATTGCCAATAAATAGTTAAATATGCTTATAGGTTTGTGTGTAATGTAGGCCAGTAGGATCATAACTAATGTACTACCTCCTTAATTATGCTGCACCTACTTACCTATGTACCTGTATTTCCTATTATAGTTAGGAACATAATAAACCTATCGATGTCGCCTTTGTGATAGTAAGTAATGTAGCTCTACCCCAGATAGAGTCCTCATTGTTAAGCACCTAACTTGCGTAAGGAAGTACCTGCTGACTGAACGAAGCCATTTGAACTCGTTAGAATATAAATTGGCGACAATGAGGTGGTTTCGGAGGAGCCGGGGGCAGGTGCGCCCGGGGGGCCCACCCACCGCGCCGCGCTAGATTCCGCGCCCGTCGCCACATTTTTTACACCCTAATTAAGCTAATTTATCGAGACAATAAGAGAAATTATCGGTAGCCGCCGGGCACCGGCCGCTTTACGAGAGGCATTAAACTGTCGGGTTTAAGAGCGCTACCGAGCTACACCGGCCCGTTCTGATGCCCCATAAATATCAAGAGATGTTATCTGGAGGTGAGCCGGCCTCGTCTCCGCGACAAGCGACAGGTCAGCTCAAGGAATGCGCTCAGAAGCCCTGCAATGATAATGGGTACAATCGCGACACAGCCGCCGCCGCCGCCGCCGCCGCCGCCGCCGCCGCCGCCGCTAGGATAGGATGCCTCTACTCAGATAAGAAGGTGACGATCTCGCGCCCTCTAAGTTTATGGAAATTTTATCATGATTGTAGTATCTATTACTAAGCTTAGATTAGATAAGTCGTCGGGTTACTATTTTTCTCTTTTTCGAATCAATGAGGAACACAGTAATCTTGTTAGATCAACTGCATAGATTAACAGGCTATCTAATGGTTTATAAGAATAGAAAATGAATAATTTATTGTTTAAACTAGTTGGTAAGCAATTTGTCTCTTAGGAGCTTCGATCAGGTATCCCGTATCCGCCTCGGGCCGGCAGATACCTTGGCTCATGTTTAGGACGGACACTAATTAGAATTAGTGAATAAACACCTACCTTTTTAGTTTCATTAATGGTACTTTTTTCTTACATAGATTAGCACTATGAGTTAATTTGTCAACCTTTACCTGAATTTTAGGGGGATGCGGGCAGCAAAAATAGGTAGGTAGGTATTACGATCTCATTTTATTTTATATTTATTTTTATATTTTAGGAAAACTAACAGCTTATTAAACCTACGCTAGTAATAGTAGTTCAATGTTAAACCTTAGTACCTACCTACCTACTCGAAACTATGTTTGTACGGGTGGAATCTTGAAACTCAATTTTGAAACAGATATTTTCCACCGATTGAGCCAGTGAGCTGACATTTGGTAAATAAGTACAATGTTTTTTTTAAATATTACTTAAGTAAACCTTATTTATTTTATATACCTATTAGTTTGAATGTGTACCTACTAGGTATTTATCAATGTACTTAATGTAAACATTAGGTACCTAATCCGATAGGTCTCATTTGTTTTGCTATAGGTAGGTACAGGGTGTTCGGCAGACCGTGTGGGTGTGTTCGTCAAACTAGGCCTAGGTACTAGATCTCAGTAGGACCTAGGTAGGTACCTCTACTCACGGGTTCCCCGTGGTAAACAAGATCCGTCAAGAACGAGTGTAACTCGCGCGCCGAGGGTTTCGAACGTTAGTCACTTATACAAAAAATATGTACTAAGGTAAAAATATGTACGGTAGGTACCTAGGTACCTACCGATTAGAGACTTCGGAATTCAATGAACACCTACCTACAAATAGTAGGTAGGTACCAACCTAAATTTCAAATGAATCTAAAGTTTTTGTTTTTATAGTGCGTAAGCCTCTCACTCTGGCAAATTTCTAAGAAATTAAATACCTAACTCGACCTCGTGGTGTAGTTGGTTAGCACATTCCGGTACTTACGGAAGGATGCGGGTTCGAGTCCCGCCGAAGTCGTAAATTTTTGCGATGTTATTTAATTTCAAATGAATCTCTTCATAGGTAGTACTTCGGTAATAGGGGTAATGGTAATTTTTTTAACTTTTATGAGAAATAATGGCTTATTTACGAAGCGATTTTAAGCAATACAGCATAAATCCTTATCGAATTAGGTATGTAGGTATCTTAAATAAATACCTACATTGTGCATTTAATACCGATCAATATCAAGGACCTTTACAACTTGTAATTTAAATGAATATTTTTGAAGACATTACAGATTTAAAATGCAGGGACCTACCTACTTAAATCATCTAACTAGAGGAAGGTGATTTTGAGGAAGGTAAGGTGTGGTGGTGTGGCGTGTGTGAAGCCGGCTTTTGACTATGGGATATATATTACATCCCGAGATATAATATTTTATCGCTCACCATACATTTTGTATGGCACCGTTTACACTGTGCTATAATATATATTACATCCCAAACTATAAATATTTTTTCGACCGAGTGAGCGATATTTGAAGGTCATTTGAAGGTGTATATTTTACCTCACGTCCCCGGACACCGCGCCTCCCCCGCTTCGCCCTCCGTTTGAATGTTGGCGTTCGTGTGCAGACGTGTAAACTGATCATTGTGTGCTCCAAAATATATATCTCACAGTGTAAACAGCAACCGCGGGATGTAATATATAGCACAAGATGTAATTTATATTATATCCCATAGTCAAAAGCCGGCTTCAGTGGCCGCTCAGCGCGGGGCGAAGCCGTCCGTGCCAAACACAGAACGTAGGTTACCTATAACGCCATCTAGCGTGTTATTTTTGAAACAAAACGAGATAGCAAGCGATGTTCAGCCCTTCCTTTGCATGCATTTCAGCGTTAGTTCAACGATCGCCCACCCAAGCCATGCAACCAAACGCAACGGGCTGACTGATTCAACCTTGATTCAACTAGTCAATGGAGTATACCTATCATAAAAATATATAATAACTGTTTTTACATTGTTTTTGTCTGTTCTTATGCACCTACTTATAATCACTGAGTTAAATGCAATGATATTATATATAAACTGAGGTAGATGCGTTTTACCGAGGTCTGCGCGGCAAGACAAAACCAGGTGAATTCACTTGACTGAACTCAGTCCGCTCTGCGTCGTCGCGCCGCGATACGAACGTACGTTGCGGGATTTTAGAGAAAAGTAAAACAAACGAAAATGCCACATTTTGTGTTTCGAAAGTGCAAAAATTATACTGGGACAGCTGTAAAAAACAGGCAGGATGTATCTTTCCATTTGTAAGTACTGTTTAGTCTATTTAAAATGGAAAATCATTAATTTTATATTAAAAAATCACTGCCGCGGCGTTGCTGCTTTGCCATTTACATGAACGAGACAAGACGTAGTGCGTTGCATTCATGAGTGACAGAGAGAACGAGATAATGGCGTGCGGTGTTGTCGGTTCGACCGACGCTAAGGGAGGTTAGGGTGATATGGGTAATATGATCACGCAATGCAACAATATTATTTTTCACCACTACTTTCCAATTATTTTTCGTAGTAGGATAATAAAGAGATGGATTTGACTTTCAACATTTGCTTCTATTTTGTTTTAGATTTCCTAAAGACGAATTAATTAGGGAGAAATGGGTACGAGTCGTTAGAACCCAAAGACGAGACGATGAATAGATGCCAACGGCATACTCCACAATATGCTCCAAACACTTTGTAGATACTGACAAGTACGTCACAAAAAAAATCACAAACTGATAAAGAATGCAGTGCCGGTAATTAAGGTAAAATAGAAAAAAATACTACTTTTAATATGCGGTTGTTTGTTTCCTATGTTTGATTAGACAGGTAAAATTTCAGCCCGATCCGTTCAGTAATTTTGTCGTGAAGAAGTAACAAACATCCATCCATCTATCAAACCAAACTTTATTAAATTATTATCATAGTAACTAGCGACCCGCCCCGGCTTCGCACGGGTGCAAAGCTGATACTAAATATACTACAGAATCGGCCTCCCTGCCGGTACCGCTGCAACCGCCATGTCCCTGCATTTTAATTCTATGATATCTTCGAAAA
The DNA here is from genome assembly GCA_949316285.1 of Eupithecia subumbrata. NCBI lineage: Eukaryota > Metazoa > Arthropoda > Insecta > Lepidoptera > Geometridae > Eupithecia > Eupithecia subumbrata. Next base: position 17,729,576 of record OX438641.1, on the reverse strand, counting down.
TATTCATTTACTTTAATTACATGCTGTAAAGGGCAAAATGAATCTATATTAAATGCACAATGTTAAAATAGCTTCGTAAATAAGCAATTATTTCTCGTAAAAAGTAAAGGATATAAACTGGTTATTGTGGGTTATCCCTAAGAGATAGATATATAACACCCGGACTTTTTATAGACCTTTTTAAGGTTACAATACTACTGTAGTACATTATTTTGATCTATCTCGTAGGGTTCAGCCAGCGTTTGCAATATAAGCGCAAAAAAGTATTTATTTACGACATCACATAAGAAACCTCTAAAATTATCAGTGTTCCTCTACTATATTATGCCTGTATTATACATATAAACCTTCTTCTTGAATCACTCTATCTATTAAAAAAACCGCATCAAAATCCGTTGCATCGTTTAAAGATCTAAGCATACATAGACACAGACAGACAGACAGACACAGACAGGAAGCGACTTTGTTTTATACTATGTAGCGATTAGAAGGCACTTAAGTTAAGTAAAAGTATTTTTTATAGTGTGCTCACATAAATGCACCTATACTAGGAATGTAATACTATAATTCGTAAATAAACATTTTTATTTAAAATTTACTGTTTATTTTCTTAGTGGTGCCTCGTTACCCCCGTTTCCCCTAGTTCGTTCCTTAGCTGCTAGCCGATGACGTCATAGGCTGTCATTGGCCGTCAGCCCGCTGGCCGCTCGTGTAAAGTGTGAACAGTATGTTCATCTCTTTCTGACAACGGGGTCCTTTATATCTCTGTTATCTTTTAACGTACTCAGTGATACAAATAAAGTTCCATAGTCCTATGTAGGTAGCTATAGTAAAATATCGCCATGTTTTTATTTCTTTCTAATGAGTATGACGTCTCTATTGGTAAAATCTCATTGGTTAAATGTACCTAGAGAAGAAATTTCAAACAAAAAACGTCTCATTCTCATGACAGCGGTGGCCTGGGCGCGGCAAGCGCTGCAGCGCTAAAACATTAACTAAGTCGTCTAACCAAACAATTAAAACATTCAGCGCTAGAGTATTGTTTTCTCAACGTATTCTGACAACATGTCGCCCCTATAGATTTTACACCGCGCAGAGGTGACAGAGATTTTGTACCTACATAACTTAGTAAGAATTTATTCTCTATTTCAAAAATTTTTGTTTGCAAAAATAGTAGAAAAAAAAAAGGATTGTTATGCGTTTATTCAAACATGTTAGCAATAGTTTAAAATCAACTAAAATAAGAAAACAATTAATTAGTACATTTTGTCCTAAGATATTTTTTAATACAATAATTTAACACTTCCATTGCCTATGACGCGAATCTCCACCGCCATGTTCCAAGCTATGGCGGCAGCGACGGCGGATAACTTGATATGTTCTGAAAGGAAAAAAAATAATAAAATTTTCAATAATTTGATTTCTTTGAAAATGTAATCATTAAATAGTTTTGAAAAAACTTAAAACCGACTTCGAATCCCTTAGTTTTAAACTGTTTTTTTAAGTTTTGCTGGATATATAGAAATCCCTGGGGAATAAAATATTGGGACCACCTTGGGACCACCTATAAACAACTGAAAAGATCACCAAATTGGTCCGGAATCAGTCAATCAAATGACGGAGAAATCGACGAACATACTTATAAACATACTACATACAGCCGAACATAGAACCTCCTCCTTGTTTCGAAGTCGGTTAAAAATATGAAACTGGTTAAAAATCAATTAAAAAAAAATCATTCGTTTAAAAAAAATACCGCGTCAAGTCTGTCACCCTATCTGTCTTCCATCAATCACATTATTTTTACCTACAACAGGTTTTGAAATGGAACATCTGCATGTTTTAGTCTATGATTACAATTTCGTGCATATTTATGAAAAATTATTTGTATCTGTTGAGGTATTACGATATTATTACCTATTTATTCACTTATTGCAACAAATAATTTTACTTACTTGACTACTGGGTTGTTATTTTTCATTATTTACGACCAGGATCACACTTAGATTTGGATTTTCGTATTATTAACGCGGCTCCATATGCGTCCAAGCTGCATGCATGTCGAAGCCACACTAATGTCAGGTGTACGGATTGCAGTACAGTTCAGTCGACCAGAGTGAGTGTTCTGATCGCGAAATCTAGTGCGTAGTACATATTATATCGATGCTTATAATGGTACCTACTAGGTAGGTACAGGTACCTACCTAGGTACTTTGGGAGCATTTGGAAATACAGGTGCGGACTGAGTTTGTGGGGCCCTGGACGACCTGCTTGCTAATTGGGGGTAGGTACTCATGGGGTACTTAATACTTCTTAGGGCCTAGCAGAAGCGGTTGCAGTCAAAGACTTTGGGGGGAGGTAAAACATCGATGGGTAAAACATAAAAAGTCTATACCTAATTCGGAACATATTGGGGTTTAAAACAAAAAATTGGCATCGATGCGACTTGCAGAAGTAAAATACCTACCTACCTACTGTGTGATCGCAACAACGCTCACCACACCTCCGGGATCAGGGTAAGATAGTTCCACGAACTATAGGTACCTAACCTACTTACTACATAAGTAACTTATTTATTAGGTATCTAATGAAGTTAAATATAAAAAGATAAGCGGTTTTCGATTTCCATTTTATAAAGAAAAAAATAGTTCCAAATATCTCGATAGGTGGCAGGGCGTCAACAAGAAATTAGGGTATGTCAATGTCAAATGAAATGAAAACAACCGACGTCAAAATGTAGGTAATGATTTCTCAGAAAAACGATCCTATGGAACTGCCGTTAATGTTCAATTTGACACGGAAGCAATAATGGACTACCAGTCTCTTTCTCACAACAGTGATTTTACGTTATATGAAAAAGCATATACACTCTTTTTGTCTTCTTCTTCTTCTTCTTTTTGTTAATGGCTTGCTGTGCTTGCTAGTTAGCAACAATTCTGCCAGTGTCCATGTAACGAGTGTCATAAACTTAAGTACAGATAATATGGGAAAATATTGGCCGGTAGAATGAGGGAGAGTCTTATTTTCATTAATTAATTTTGAATAACCAGTTTTGTTAAATCTGAAACAGCACAGACAACACAACACATAATCGGACAGTACAGAGTTAGTAGTTAATACCTAAAGCTATTTACAACTTAATATTATTGGATTTTACAAATTTACATAATAAATGAATAATAGGGGGAGAGGAGGAGAGAGATAACAGGCATTTGACAGAAGTAGGACGAGGGATATCTGGAGGGAGGACTTCATACAATGAGAATCTAAGTTTAGGGCAATTAAAAAATATGTGGTCCACAGTCCCATCTTCCAAACCACATTCACACATAGAATGATCCCTGATCCTTAGTTTGGCCAGAAAAACAGGGGTGCAACAATGTCCTAATCTAAGCCTACATAGAGTAGAAATGGTACGTTTATCAGCATTGCGATACTTAAAAAACCATGGTCTGGGGGGAATATCAGGTTGAATATCAGCATAAAGTTTACCTTTTATTTGTTTGGAAGAATTCCAACTGTCTAACCAAGATTTTTCTAGAAATTTGTTGGAGAGAAGGCAAAGGTCATGGGAAAATGTTTTGTAATGATCACGTGAACCGATTTGGATAGCTGATTTTGCCTGGATGTCAGCTGTTTCATTACCTGGAATCCCAGAATGACCTGGGATCCAGGCAAGAACAATATTTATCCCAAGATCATAGCAATCGAACAAAGCTTTTTTAATTTGTAGGATTATGGGAAAAGGGGCTATATTTTTGAAAGGATTAGATAAGATAGACTGAAGGCAACTTTTGGAATCAGAGAAGATTATAGAGTTATTTAAATTATGGGATTTTACAAATAATATAGCCTCAAGAAGTGCTATAGCCTCTCCAGTAAAGACTGATGAGGTTGATGGGCATTTAAAACTAAGACTTATATTAGTAAATGGAATCCACACTGCAGCACCTACCTCTCCATCCAAAGTAAATTTAGAGGCATCGGTGAAGATGCAGTGCCAGTCTTTGAATTTTAGGCCAACTTCAGTGTAAAATATTTCACGGGCATTAGGAGACTCCTTGTCTATGCCAAAATAAAGGAGAATGTTTGGTTTGTGAATCAGGGCATCATATGGTATCTGGTAGAGAGGATTTAAAGGGTACTGAACAATAGGATGGGTGAGTTGAGAGAATGAGAGGAAGCTGCGGAGAATGCAAGGGACGTTGTCAAAATATCTGAATAATTCACGGAGACGATTTAATTTTGGAATAAGGGGATGATTTGAGTTTTGTAATAATTTAAAGATAAACCTATCTGCCAGATATTGTCGGCGCAGGTGTAAAGGGGGTTCACCACATTCAACTTGCATCGCATTGATGGGTGAGGATTTCATGGCCCCAAGTATTATGCGAAGACATTTTGATTGGATTTTGTCCATTTTATCTAATGCCGTTTTATTACACAGGTTTAAGAGATACTGCCCATAGTCAATGTGACTTCTAACCACAGCATTATATAGTAGTTTCTGAGAGAATGGGTGGGAGCCCCACCATACCCCAGAAAGAGAACGGAGGGTATTAAGATTTCTTTCACACTTCTGGGCAGTAAGTGAAAATTGTGGTATGCCAGTCATTCTTGAGTCCAAAGTGATACCTAAGAATTTGACATTATTGTGTTGTGGAATAACCTCTTGTTCAATAAACACTTTTACCAGGGGGATAACCCTTTTTTTTGTAAAAATTACAACGGAGCTTTTGGGAACAGAGAGGGATAGACCATGATTATTAAGCCAAACAAGAAGATATGATAGGGCTGAGTTAAGTTGGGTTACTGCATCGTCAATGGATGAACTCGAGATGTAAAGGGCAAGGTCATCTGCATACTGGAGGATTTCACAAAACGAGGAAACAGTTTGCTCAAGATCATAAGTGTAAATACTGTACAACAAGGGGCTTAAAACGGATCCCTGGGGTAAACCTCTCCAGACTGTTTTGGGAGGAAGGAAGCCATGAGGAGATTTAATAACAACTGATCTATCCATCAGCAAATTACATATGAAACGAACCAACTTCTCAGGGACTCTCAGCTGAATGAGTTTTCTCCTGAGAACCGGAAGAAGGACGTTATCGTAAGCGGAAGCTATGTCAAGGAAGACTCCGGCAAGGTATTTTTTTTCTTTGAAGGTAATGTAAATATCAGCTGTTAAAAGGCTTAGGCTGTCCATGGTACTGAAACTTTTTCTAAAACCAAACTGAGTTTTCGCAAGCAGGGATCCATTTTCACACATCCATTCAAGGCGGCGTTTAATCATCTGTTCCACGACTTTCGCCATAACAGATGACAACGCTATTGGTCGGTGATTGGAAGGATCAGTGGGGTCCCTACCAGGCTTCAAAATGGGAATTATAATCTGGGTTTTCCATTGAGCCGGGATAACACCATTATCAAAAAAAGAGTTTATTAAGGATAAATATTTTTTTTTAGTTTTTTCAGAAGAGTTAATAAGAAAAGAGTTTTTGTCAGCGCCCTCTTCCTGGTTTCGATGACATTTGCGCCATATTAGTCTACGGTTTTGTTTACATGTGAGGAGATGTCATTGTGAGATATTTATGTTTTCCCCGTGTTTTCGACTTATTTATTGAGCCAAACTGTGATATTAATTGAAAATCATATAGATGAGGTACCATGAAGTGTTCTGTAGCATGCTGTGGCCTATGCCAAAGCAAAAACAGGCCGAATCTAACCTTTCACCGGCAAGTGGCTAACATTTTGTTAAACTGTTGTCTTTTGTATAGTGTATTTGATATAAAGTGTATAAAAACCTGTTATTTTGAATCATCTTTGTTGTGAGCTGTAGAAACCCGCAATATTCTCAATATTTCATTCACATCGAAAACATAAAAATCGTTGCTAGTGTCGAACATCATCGAACATCGAACGATATCGATAAATTAGGTAAGGTCTGTAGTCACATAATATATATTGCAGGGTTTGTTGCAAGGAAACTGTCACGAAATTTAAAATGTTCAGTCTGTGAGTCATTGTTGCGTGGAGACTCTCAAATTTATTCAAAGTCATTAATTACATACAAAACACACGGGGGCCTTATTTATCCTTCGAAAGAACTAGAGAAAATCTGTCTGAAAACCGAGAAGATACTAAAAAGTAACTTCCGGAAAATTAACAATGAAAAATATTATCTCCACACATATTCCTTATTAATAGAGAACATTGAAGAATGTTCGAAAATATTCTCTTCCGACTCCAGCGAACATGATTCAAAGCATCAACTTTTATTAATTAAATCAGTTGTAAAAACTTATCTTGACATAAGATTCAGATATTTCGGTAAAAAGACAACAGAAAAAATTTCTTTTAGGAACTATTTTAATAAGATTATTTTATTTCGCAATGAATAACATTATTTCTTATCTGGTAGGTACCTTACATTACTTTTTTCAGAAAAAAAGTATGATTGTTTTTTTTTTTAATTTTATCTTTGAAAATAAATGATTGTATAAAAATTTATTGTGTTTGTTGTTTACCTATGATAGTTATTAAAACATATTCTGCTCTTGCTTCACCTCCGGTAAACCCTCGGATCCAGCTCTGATTCTGAAAATGAGGGTTTCCTTCGATTTCTCCGGGATTCCACTATCCGATCCTGACTTGGTTCAATGGCACTACCTCAGAAATGCGCTCTTCATAACATAGTATAAAACAAAGTCGCTTCCCGCTGTCTGTCTGTCCTTCCCTATGTATGCTTAAATCTTTAAAACTACGCAACGGATTTTGATGCGGTTTTTTTAAATAGATAGAGTGATTCAAGAGGAAGGTTTATATGTAGGTATATTACATGTATAATATAGTAGAGGCACACTGACAATTTTAGAGGTTTCCGTGCGAAGCCGGGGCGGGTCGCTGGTATGATATAAATGTAAATATATTTTCCCGTCGCCTATTAGTAGTTTGTCCTGACCTTACTTTACAGTGGCGCCAACTGATAAGCACAAAAATGGTAGCCCTCGATTAAAAAGACAAGCTCGTCCATCGATATAATGTTATCGACTAGACGAACAAGTGAACATCCCTAATCCGCCATGTTTGTCAACCGATTTGTTTACTTAGGTATCCAGGCAAAGTACATGCTTAGGGCAGTTCCATAGGATCGTTTTTCTGAGAATGATTTGGAAAATTCTTTCGATACAGTGTTCTTAAATCTGCCAGTAGCTCCCATAGAGTATAATGTTCCTTGGTGGAAAACCTCGGAGCTCTTACTGAACGCTTCTGAAACCGTAGAAAGAGTTATATTTAATCTGTGTCTGAAACAGAAACAAGAAGCGTTTTAAAGTTTTAAAGCTTGCGAAGTTGCGATGCTATCATGAGACGGACATTGGCAGAATTGTGTCAAACCAGATGCAGAAGCCATTTATAAAAAAGTTGAAGTTGAAGAAAGCCTGCTTTCAAGCTATCAAACTTCATTTTGATTCAAAACGTCAAAGTTAATCCAAAAGGAAACGTCGGTTGTTTATCTGTCTGTCAGTGAGTGAAAAAAACAAACCAAACAAAACTAAATAAAAGAACAAGAACTTGACAAGAACCTCGTCCGTGCATTTCACGCTTGCTCAACGACGAGTAAAATACCAAAACAAGAAACATTAACGTCCCGCGAAAAAATGCGCGGTGCTCGTCACGATGGCCGCCTTGAACGTCGCTGAATGGAGCCCGGAGCAAGTGGCGGACTGGCTCACAGGTAAGAGAGCGGAGCCCTGGGTGAGTCACGGAGGAGAGGCCTGTAGTGTAACCCTGGTGTGTGGTGCAGGGCTGGGCGGGCCGGTGCTGCAGTATGTCGAGGGGCTGCAGGCGCGGCGGCTGGACGGGCGGCGGCTGCTCATGCTGCGCTGCGACGACCTGGAGTACCTTGGCATCGACGTCATCGGACACCAGGAGCTGCTGCTCGAGGCCGTCGAACATCTCCGAAACTTTGTGAGTGCAATTCATCCATTGCAACAGCTATTATTTCACAATCTTAGTAATAACTATTTAAACTAATTTCATAATAATTCATGCCTAGAAGTAGTCTCCTTCCATAAGAAGACTGAACCCTAAGTGGTGTAGAAATGTAGGGAAGCTGCATACTATCAGTAAAGTGCAAATTAAGGTAAACTTGACAAATTCCTTGACAGTTTTGTTCAACAGTGTTATTGATCGAGCCACAGTAGTCATATACAGTTCATATTTAGCTTTGGTATAAAAAAATTATACTATTTAATGTTTGTCGAGTAAGAAATTAGTAATAATGTTATTGTTACTTCATAAGAAAATGTTAGTACAATCTCTGGGCCCTTACATATTACAGTATTGTAAAAGGTAGTTATAAGCTACCTAAGTAGCTACCTCAGCTCACTATTATTGGTTAGATAATGTGTCAGTAATGTAAAGTCATAACTTAATGCTATCATGACAAGTGTTATCTGAGCCCATGTGTTGAGCTGCTGCCTATAGTCCAATGTTATGTATGCAACCAATCACTTCACACTCATCTGTGTCTATATTATGTATGGATGATTCATGAGGATTTTAGGTATTTGCGCTCAATTCTTTAGTTTCTTACAATGTCTGGTGAATCATTCCACCTTTGTTTGATCTTGTTCTGCTTGTGGTTTTCTAAGACAATAATACCATAAAAACTATGCTATTTTAGATTTTAAATTTATAAAACTTGTTGTTCATTTGCTTCTGAAATGTTGTTTGTTTACATTTTTACTTGGGGCTTCTTTTTTTGCACATACAATGTTTTTCTGTACTTACATGTAGTACAGAAAAAAATTGTATGGCCTATGCTGGACAGCTTTTCATCTGGGTTTGTAGTTTCCTCATGATATGGACTCCTCGTGGACCATATTGTTCACATATAATATGTGAGCAATATGCAAGTCCATTAAAAGTTAAACATTATAACACGGAAGATGTGTAAACATGACCACTGTTTAAAACAATTTCATAACAGCAGCTGTGAGCAATGGTTGGAAATCTTGTAGTTTTGATCTAGGACTTAAACAGGATGTTCCATGAGCTGTTTGAGGGTTCCAATCTGTATCAACTATGTTGGGGGTTCATTTGTTGCCTATTGCATAACCCAGAGCATTCTGTAGATAAACACATATCAACTCAAGTTGTAATGTGACTAACCAGCCATGGCTCAAGGGTAATGTTGCCTGTGTGTTGCTGTACCATGCGTTGTTATTTGATTACAGCAATATGAACTGTCCCGTGAGTGTATCCAGCAGCTGGCGCTGAAGCTGTCGGTAGTGGCCACGTCCTTAGCCCGCCAGCTGCGGCACCACTCTGACGCGCGCCTCGACACGCAGACACTGGCCGATGTCGCGCGCCAGGTGCACGCCGTCAAGCCGCTCGTCTGCTGGCTCGACAGGTAAGTCTGCTGGCTCGACAGGTACGTCTGCTGGCTCGTCAGGTACGTCTGCGGGCTCGACAGGTACATCTGCTGGCTCAAGTCAGTTTCTTTATTGCAACCCTATTGCTCGACAGTTACCCGCCCCCAGACGCTGGCGGACGTACACTCTGTACTCCATCTATACCATTCTTGTGAGACACCATTACCGGTTCTGCTCCCAAAACTGTTGTGCAATTGAGAAAGTTGGCGTGCCGATTACGGCGTCACGGTGCTTAGCTCCGAACCAAACATGCATAGGTGAGGTAGGCATTTTTAATTAATCAAATCTAACCTACATAGATTTTCCGTGAGTGTAAGCTCGTGAAATGTCTACTAATCTAAATAAATTTACGACATTCGCATTTCGATAGCCTGATCTGATCACAGACTAGAACTATAATCCAGCCAAAAGCATACCTAAGAGTCCTGAATAAAACTAGAAATTTGAACTCCTGTCTTAATTTTTAAAATTAAAAACGAACAAAATACGCATTCACCTGCAAGCGCAGCTAAATGTATATCTGCTGCGTGGTCGGTTTACCCGAACATATTCCCGACAATGAGATGAAGATGCTGTGATTTGGTGAATGATGGTGATACATAACACCTACATCTTATGAATGTCATCGAATACCATAAACATTGTTATTAAAATACAAATTTGTTTTTAAGCAAAATATTTTATTTTTTATTTTATTTTTATATTTTAGGAAAACTAACAGCTTATTAAACCTTAATATGTTAAACTTATTGAGTAACTTAAGCCTACAGTTTCCACTTATGAGTACATGGTTATATGTATGTCCATTGGAAGAACAAGTAACGGAACATTTTTGGAGTAATAGTGAAAGGCGTTGCGCCTAATCTGATGAGTGCTACAATATCAATGCCTAACCATTTGGAGCCTACTCAAACAATAGATTAAATAAAACAACAAAAGTTACCTTAAATAAATAAAATTTTAAGCCAAACAAACCAACAACTACTAAAAAACAAGATCCGTCAAGTGCGAGTGTAACTCGCGCGCTGAGGGTTTTGAACGTTTGTCAACAAATATGTACCAAAAGTACTGGTTAGAGACTTCGCAATTTAACGAATACCTAAGAATAGTAGGTACCAACTTACATTTCAGATGGATCTCTCTGCATGCTTCGGTTATATTGGTGGTTCGGTTAAGGTGGGTAATGGTAAATTTTTCGACTTTTTTAGAAATATTTCAAAAAGTATGAAAGCTACAGAAATTTGAATAACTGGTTTGAAATGTCCAAACCGATACCTTTCATTTGATACCCCACTCGGCGGGGTAGCCCCCCTTTTGAAAATTATTTCTTTTTGACCATTTTTCAAAAAGTATTATTTTTACAGACTTCTCTATATTTTTCCTGTAAAATATAGATCCATATCTACAAACGCTTCATACATTTTAAACGGATCGCTCTGCAAACTTTGGAGATAGGGGAGGGGGAATGGGTATTTTTTTGACTATTTTCAAAATATTTCAAAAAGTATGAAACTTACAGAAATTTAAAAAACTATTTTGAAACCTACAAACCAATACCTTTCATTTGATACCCCACTCGGTGAGGTAGCCCCCCCTTTTGAAAATTATTCCCCCCCTTTTTGACCATTTTTCAAAAAGTGTTCTTTTTTCAAACTTCTCTATATTTTTCCTGTAAAATATAGATCCATGTCTATAAACACTCCATACATTTTACATGGATCGCTCTGCAATCTTCGGAGATAGGGGGGGGGGAATGGGTATTCTTTCGACTTTTTTCGAAATATTTTAAAAAGTATGAAACTGACAAAAATTTCAAAATATATTTTGAAATGTACATAATGATACCTTTCATTTGATACCCCATATGACTCTGTAGGTATCTTTTAAAATTTCGGCATCACAAATTGTATGGAAAATATTCATTTTAATTTTTCATTTATTTTCTCTAAATCTGTACAGGCGCACGAAATGTATTATTATTTCAAATTTCAAGTTGATAGCTGCAGTAGTTTTTGAGTTATTAAGGAGGGAAAAAAGGACAGACAAAGCGAGACCATAAGGGTTTTGAAACCGATCTTCGATCTTCAAAACCCTAAAAAGACAAACCAACAGCATTTTAAAATTTTGTAGATTTAATCTGTAAAAAAGGAATTACTTAATTCAGTTTTAAAGCCATTTTTCTTCAGAGAGAATAAATCAACATTTTATGCATAATCGTTATTGAAAAGATTACCTACAGGTGCGTGCAATGTGCGACATAGAGTTTCATAGCGTTACGGCAGATATAAAAGCACATTGGTCATAATCTAATAATTCATACAAAACAGAATATCGTAAAGCTAACCGGTAAAATGGTATAATAAGTAAATTAATAAAATAAATATCTGGTATAGTATAAACTGTAAATAAATCGTATCACTAAAATATGGTCTCGTCCTCAAAATCGTTATTATCTAATCGTTATTATCTAGCCCTGTGCCGTTCTACCCCGCTTAGCTGCTCTATCCGGCCAACGATTGCCATAACGAGGTATTGAGCTGAAAACCGATTTCACTTCTCGACTTTCCTTGACCACCAATCAAACACCACACCAAATACCAATCTCAAAGGGCAGTTTGGGGATCAACATAAACCAGTGTATACCAGTGTCCAGTGTGATAATAGCACCATCTACCACAACCCACGATCATAACACTTTTCGCTCTGCTTAGCTTGGGGCTAGTTAATGCTGTGTGAATTGTCCAGCTTTATTTATTTATAATTCTCGGCTGTGATTGGTCAGATGGGCGGCGTGCAGCGGCGGGGCGGTCGCCGCCATGTTGGGCACGCGGCGCACGGCCTTGCTGAAGCTGGCGCTGGAGGCGGCCACGTGCGCGCACCGCGACCGGTTCGCGGAGCAGCCGGCGCGCGCCGTGGCCGCCGCCGCCGCCACCACGGCCGCCGCCGCCGAGCACATCCTGCACGCGCTGGACCCCTCCATCCTCAGCGTGGCCGGCCTGGACGCCGTGTGTGTACGCCAGCGCGGCCGCCCGCTCGGCTTCGAGGTGGTGCCCTCCTACTGTGGACACCACCAGCTCGCCGACATCCGCTTCGGCTCGCCGGCGCACGCCTCGGGACAAGTGCATGCGGGCGACGAGATCGTGCAGGTACTTGCCTCACTTCAATTGTCAACTGTCTCCCTCACAATTATTACTGATTTGCGCGTAACGCGGAACGTGATCAAGGCTTCTTCGCTGTTCTAGAGAAATCCCCCCCCCCCATCGCGTGACTAACACCCTTCGTTGTCGTTCCAGGTGGGCAACCAGTGCGTGATAGGTTGGAGCGGCGCGGCGGTGATGGGCGCGTGCGCCGCGGCGGGCGAGGAGCTCTCCCTGCGGCTGCGGCGGCGCGGTGCGCGGCCCCCTCCCGCGCTACCGCACGCGCCGCGCCCGCCCCCGCGCGCGCTGTACGTGCCGTCCAGGCTGCAAGCCCCGCACTCGCACAGCATCATGGGCGAAGTCAAAGAGAGCAAGGTGTGTAGCTTCACACAAACTTTCGCTTTTATAATATTAGTAATATTTTAGTGTAATGACGTGATGATTTGTTCCTCAGGAGGCGCCGGCATCCTCCTCGGATGAGAGCGAGCCCCTCTCTCCCCCCGCATCCCCCGGCCCCGTGGCCGCCTCGGACCACAGCCGCATGTACTGGCCAAAGCCGCGCGCGCTGGTGCGGCGTCGGCACTCCGTGGGGGGAGGCAGCCCCCCGCGGCGGCCCCCGCACGCCATGGAGCAGTTCTGGCTGCAGCTGAGGGAGGGCCGGCGCGCGGGGGACTGCAGCGCCGGCGCCACGCCTACGCCGCCCCACACCGCTCTCCGACCCAGAGACAAGGTACATTGCTATCGAACTATGATTCCACGCTATGTTACACGAGATTGTAGATAATCAATTTAAAATCAGACCACTTAGGTCAATTAATTAAATTAGAAATACAAGTAAAAAATATTAAATGTTAGCAGAAAATAAAATACATGCAGTACCGCGTGGTCACTTGTTCCGCTTACGCGTCCAACTGCAATATCGTTGGTCTTTTTCGAGAGATATTATAAGTTTTGTGATTCCCTTCTAGCATCGTAGCGCGTGTTACGAACGCCTACGTAAAAGTAGGTTTCTCGTTAATGCGAAGAAAGTGGGAGGGGTAGGGGAAAATGAAATATATCACAAGAAAGAGAGCAAAATTACATACACAGTGGTGAAATTCGCAACTCTCTATGACGTCTATTTCGAGAGATATTAGAAGTTTTGTGATTTTTTCGCCCAAGTGTCCATTCGCGCAAGTGTCCATTCGCTCAAATGTCCATTCGCGCAAGTTTCCACTCGCAAAAGTGTCCTTCGTTCGCGCAAGTGTCTTTCGCGCAAGTGTCGTCCGCGCAAGTGTTCTGATACCGGAGGAGATAGATTTGGCCCTGAAAAGAAGTCCCAGTGGATGTCCGTCGTGCCGTGCACCATCGCCGCAGTCGCCGGCGACCTCTGTAACTGCCTCCTTCGATTCCTAGCCTCCTGCGCGGGTGCGGGTCAGCACTTTACGTTATGACGTGTTTTAACGGCTAATTAGAACCGGTCGCAAACAACTGTCCTTAGGGCAACACGTCACGGCGTACACTCGCGACCGTGAACTTTACTTTAACCTTACGTACGATTAAACTGTGAAACTTACCTTTTAAATTACAACTCTACCAACAACTTATAGGATTGTGGGCATTCAAATATCTTCTAATCGACATTCAAATAAATTCAAAAACTCTTTATTTTCATAAATACAATAAAAGAAAAGGTCAAATTATAAAATTAAACACTGACACGGAAATAAAGTGATATTTTTGATTTCTGTCGCTTCGGTATGTAGACTAAAGTAAAGAAGCGGCGAAGAAACCTTTAGCCTGTTAGTTGGCGGCGAAGAAACCTTTAGCCTGTTAGTTGTTATTTTTCGAGTTATAGCAAAACCCGTCTCAAGCTTTTTTATCCTCTAGATAATGTGATATTTTATAGTAAGCCTTTTTGCACAGGAAGGTTTTGAAAATATGTTTGAATTTCATCATCATCATCCGCAACCCGACGTCACCCAGTGCTGGGTTTGGGCCTCCAAACACTTGTGCCGCTCCACACGGTCCTGCGTCATGTTTTAATTTACTTACTGATCATTTTTGAAATTTTTACGGACGAACGAGTTTTGTTTTAGAAGCGTTTACATTGCCCTTTGAATGCCCTTTGAAAGATATCTACATTAATTTTGTGTAGCCTAGTTGTGGGCACAGCGAGTGTTCGGGTACACATTTTTCTTTCTCACATTTTTTCGTAAACATTACGTGCGGCTCAGTCTATACATACATATAGGCCTAATTAACGTTTAATAAACCTAAACACTATAAACACTATAAACAGTTCTTGTTCCCCCACAGCAGTATACCATACAACATAATGCTATGGAAGTAGCTGAAATAAACAAGTCTAGTATCCACGTCTGTAAGATGACGGATTTTTTTGACTGCACACGCTGCAGAACTAAGTCTCTTCGATAGCTTATCTATGTGTGGGCCCCATTGAAGTTTATGATCTAAGGTGATTCCTAAGAATACGGTACTTTCTACAATTTCTATCGTTTGATCACTTTATTTTCTAGTTTTACGTAATTTTAATTTGTGTGATGTGTCCAATAGTCCTGTGAGCACTGTCTCAAGGAAATAAAGCACTTTGATATTTGATATTTGTTTGATATTGATCTTCAACTGATTGACTGAATATGTGTTGTGTTACAGGCAGTATCGTACGGCACGGGCCTGGAGACGTCCCGGCCGCGCACGTGCCTGGGGCTAGGCGCGTCCCCCCCACCCGCCGCCGCCACACCCGGGCCCCCTTCCCCCCCGTCGGAGGAGGAGCGCGCGCGGGGCCGCCTGGACAAGAGCCACAGCACCCCGGCGTACGACCTGCAGGGCGCGCCGCCCACCGCGCATCCTGCCATACCGGAGTCTCCGCCCGCGCCGCCCCCGCAGCCCCCCAATGAACCTCTCTCGGTAACTATTAGGGCATCGAGAATCGGCCATATTTTAAGAACCGGTTCTTTCGATTCCAGTTCCAACACAGAACCGGGTACCCGGTTCTTTCGGTTCTTTCGGTTCTTGCGGAGCTTTTATTAATTTATTAGAATTTTGTTAATAAAATCTTACAATATTCTACAATAGGGTCAAAAATCGATCAGGGAATTTGCAATCACAGCAATAATTTTTATTTCTTAAACAATCAGTCTTGTAACAATCAATTTTTTATATGTTATACTTACAGTAATATTTTAAGCTACAGCTAGTGAACTCTAACTCAAGATATAGCAAACAGAAAATAAATCAAACATTAGCAGGTTTAGGTACTCTTAGTTGGTTCATTATGGGTTAAAATTAGCTAGTATAGCCAGCCTAACTCCGTCCAGAAGCGCAGAATCTTCCTGCCACAGGCTTCGCGGAGTGACCTCGGCAAGTTGAGGATTTCTGTTCGTTGTGCTGTTACTCCCTCGCATTTCAGGACTACGTGGGCAGCTGATTCGTCGTCGCTGATGCATCCTCTGCAGAGAGGGCTATCCGTCGCTCCATCCAATGGTAAATAGATGTTTGTTTAGTGGGCAGTGTCCTGTTAGTATTCCTACCAGGATTCGCAGGTCCATTCTGTTTAGGTTGAATAGGCGTTTTGTCAGCCTCGGTGATGTTGATGGAAGCGCCGTTCTGGCTTGTCTGCACTCTGGAAGGCGTGTCCATCGTTCGTTATGCATATCTCTGGTTTTGAGCCTGGTCCATGTCTGGAGTATCGAGAATGGTAGCGGGAGGAAAGGTGACGGACCTTCTGTGGTAGTATCCGATCCCCTCCGTGCCAATTCATCGGCGGTATCGTTACCTAGCGATCCGCTATGTCCCTTGATCCATTGAAGAATGATCCTGTTCTTGGTGGATATCCTCTCTAATGCCAAGTGACATTCGTACACGAGCTTGGAATTACAGCTGTTTCCTTCCAGAGCCCTAAGTATGGCAACGCTGTCGGAGAGAATACGTACACATTGATTGCTCATTTCTCTCTTCTGCACGGCTGTGACTGCCTGGGTTATTGCTACGCATTCATATTGGAATATGGAGCTGTGTTTGCCTAGTACTATTGATATATTTATGTTGAGGTCCATTGAGTGAACCCTAGCACCCGTGCCCGTATTTGTTTTAGAGCCGTCTGTGTATATGCTGACTTCGTGGGCCTCTGATTCATCTTTTCATTTTGGTCCTCATAAAGCTGTATCTGGTAGTATTTATCTGGTATTAGTTTGCTGAGCATTTTGTCACAGGGGGCGGCGAGGTTCGTGTAATATGGCCCTGTCCATGATCTGATCTGTGGGCTACCTGTGACTCCCCAGAGCCCCATGTTGTGCAGTCTTAGCGCCGCCATCGTCGCTTCTTGTTGTATGTACAGGTAATGGTACTAGATCTAGAATGATGTCTAGGGCAGCACCGGGTGTGGTTCTCATGCAGCCTGTTATCGCTGAACATGCCATTCTTTGGAAGAGCTGTAGTTTGGTTATTACAGTGTTAAGTTCCGTTCTGGTCCACCAAACTATCGCTCCGTATGATAGTGTTGGTCTTATGATAGCGGTGTAGAGCCACATGGTTATTTTCGGTGAAAGTCCCCATGTTTTTCCTAGCATTCTGCTGCATTGGTAGAAGGTTGCGGTGGTTCGCTGTAGTTTGTAGTCAAGATGTTTGTTCCACAGCAGTTTCCTATCTAGTATGACCCCTAGATACTTGACTTCTGTTGTTAACTTTATCTCTATGTTGAACAGTTTTGGGAGTTTCAGATTTCCTAGATGTCGCTTATTTGTGAACATTATTAGTTCCGTTTTTGAAGGGTTCACAGAGAGTTCATGGTCGTTGCACCATGCTTCGATGGTTTTGGAGGCGAGTTTGATAAGGTCACATAGTGTATTCTCGAAGAAAACATTAGCACTACAAAATAGGAGATTTTAACACACATTTTATCAAATAAAATAATATTATAAGTTTTATAAGAATTTTACGCTATAATTTTAATCTCTTAAACAATCAGTTTTTATATCTATAGTAATCTTTTTAGCTACTGGTAGTCAATTTAAAAACTTAAAATATCGATGGCCAAATTATGATGTCATTTGTCGTTACAGGATAAAATTACCCTTAGGTAAAAAATTGCAATAACACACATAGAATTTTTGATGTTATGCACCCGAAACGGTTCGCCGAAATTTCTAGTTTTCAAAGTGTTGTTTTATCGTGAATTAATTGTTTGTGATATCGTTGTGCTGAGACCACTCCGCAACACTTTGATGCGTGGCTTGTGATTGTCACAATCTGCGATATTCATAATTTAATAAAAGAATCGAAAGAACCGAAAACCCGGTTCCTAATATTTTGAGAACCGGTTCTTTTCACAGCCCCAAGAACCGGGAATTCCCGGTTCTTGCGGAACCGGGAAAAACCGGTTCCGATGCCCTAGTAACTATCACCTGAAAGCCAGATCGCCACAAACAAAGAGCTCGAACCGCTCGCTCGTTGGCTGGACGCAGGCGTTCAAATCGATGTCACCGTTATTATTGGTACTCTCTGACACTACATCCTGCATGCGCAGCGCAACCCTCGTCCACCATTGTCGTCACATTATTGGCGAGAGGTGAGATAGATATAGCGTGCCAAAAAAGCGTGAAAAAAATCGAAGACTGCAAGTCTTCACGTATTAATCTAGACTCACTACGTTTCCAGCTGTTGCAGCAGTCAGCGGAGAAAGCGGGACAGATCCTGGAGTTCCTGAAGTCATCCTCTCAGATCGGCGAGGCCATGCAGCAGCGCCGCGCCGCCGACGAGCCGCCCGCGCCGCCCCCCACCTCGGTGCCCCCCGTGCCTCCCGGGCCCCCCATCGACGCCCAAGGTACGACGTTGGTTCTACTTTCGCCATTGCTGCAGTGCAGGAATATAAAGACAAATTCAGGCATGCCTTCGTAATCGTTGTTGGCTATGAAGTCGTGACACTCTTTCTATACAGGGTTATTGGTAATTCACTGACACTACGTAAACTGCAGGTTGCTCATCATCACGAACACTTTAGTGAAGACGCCAGGTCTTAATTCTTATTTGTTTTTGTAAATCGCCTCACAAACAAAATAATGTCTGACACCTAATTAATTAATAAATACCGATCTCCCACTCCTATTTAAATCCACATCATCATCATTGGCTTATTTTACATGTACGCAAGATGACTTAAGTGGCATTAGCCTGGCTGGGCGACAGCCGAACATACACACCCACTGATAATTAAAGGCAGAGCCGTTTTTAGGTTTATTTTCAAAGAAAACCCTTCTAATGAACGATTTTTGAATGAAGGGGGTACATACTAATATCATTCCGTTTCAACCAATTTAAAAAATTGAGACCTGGCGTCTCCACGGACATGTTCATGATGGTGGGCAGAACCTGCAGTTAACATAGTGTCAGTGAATTACCAATAACCCTGTATAAGGATATCCTCATAAGCACACATACGTGTACCGCTGACAATGCCTACCCTGCACGGCGGTAACACTCAGGCAGGCGGATTAGTGATCGCAGTGAAGGTGTTAGATATACAGAGGAGGAAGCTGCGGCCCTTCCCGTGAGTGATCAGTGAGGATGTTGTCGACCCTGTGTGGAACATGCTTGCAGCGTCCTCGGGCACGGGCCCCCGCGACGAGACGACGGCGGAGAAGATTCTGGAAACCATCAACATCGCCATGATGGAGCACCGCCGCCGCTCGCTGCTGGAGCCGCCCGCCCGCCCGCAGCCGCCGCACGCGCGCAGGTATTCACTTCACCAACTTACTTTGCCATGTAATGTGGCACTCAGTTTTTAGGGTTCCGTACCTCAAAAGGAAAAAAGGAACCCTTATAGGATCACTTTATTGTCCGTCTGTCACTCAACCCCCTTTTCTCAGGAACGCGTTGAAATCGAGTTGAAATTGACATCGAATACTAAAGTTTGCAACCTCTTGGAGCCGTGATATAATTCAAACTTGTTTAAATTGTCCAGCATTGTTATTATTATTAAAGGTTTAAGTCTACGCAATCGAAAGTTCAGACGTTTATGTCCGCGTATTTTCTTTCCAAGGGGAACATGCACACAGAACCTAGGGTTCCGTTGTCCTAAAATCATGAAATTTGGCAAGCTCTTATAATTATCCCGCACACCGAGGATTCCGACTCGCACTTGACATTTTATTACATATTGTATTATCGCTTGAAGTGAACCGGTAAATCGCTTAGTATTGGTTTTGTATTGGTTCCCTTATGGTTACAGAGATAGCGTGATATCGGCGGGCGGCGCGCGCGGCATCCTGGGCGTGGAGCTGGGCGTGCTGCGCGCCGTGCCGCCCGCGCCGCCGCTCGCCTCGCCGCTCAAGCACGCGCGCCACATCGACATACAGCAGGTACCCCACACGTGCTAACTCCCACATCCATACATAAACAAGTTCTTGACACGGACCGCGGACATGTGGACCCGATGGGTTAGCCCGGACCAGGACAGATCTCTTCTATGTAGACGCAGAAGTTACTTTACCCTAAGGCACACCTCAAGCTACAATCTTTCGTACAGTAATAGTTGTCTTCCCCCAGATCTCGGCCCCCCTGCGCAACATCACGGCGCTGGACATGCGCGCGCCCCCCTCGCCCCCCTCGCCCCCCTCGCCGCCCTCGCCGCCGCCCTCCCACTCCGACATCGTGGTGGGCGCGCAGGCGGACGGGCGAGGCGCGCTGTCGCCCTCCAGCGCAGTGCGAGGTATCTTCCCCACCTCCAAGTCGCGCAGTCTCAAGAAGAAGAGCTCCATCCTCGCAAGTGAGTCACGCCACGTGGAGGTTAGACAGCCTGGAGCCGCCTGCAGTGGCAGGGACGCAGCAGTAGCTGAGCGCACCGGTGCGGTGGTGGTATCAGGGGCCGCGGCAGTGTCCCTGCCAAGTAGAGCTGACATCCGCCACCGGGAACCCTTTTCTAGAAACATGTCAAACCACTTTTTCACCCATATCACCCGCTATCGTTATTGTAAATGAAACCTAGGGTCTTACCTAGGTACTCTACCAAACGTCTACTCCTAAAATTAACAGTTTCTAATCAATTTAAATCAGGAAATCTTCCTCAAAGTGTCGCTATTTCGTCATCACTGACTCGCTGACTGACATAAAAATGTTTAGGTACTTCTAGCACACCTAGAGACTTAAAATACAAGTTCTAATAAAGGAGATCATTTTAAATCAAACAAATTTTAGGCGCACCTTCTCCCGCTACGCCACGGAGATCGTCAAACATTTATTGGTAAAATATAGCATTACACGTCAATTAGTACACCTTAAAATATACTAAAGTATATAGATTGTACCTTCATTATAATATTTCAATTACTCAATTATACATTTCAATTAGAACAATAAATTAGTAAATAAAAAACTAAATCATTTAAAATAATAAATTATCAAAGATAATTATGTCATTGGAAGAATATTATTATCAATAACAATAGGTACTATTTTACGAATTCGTCAATCCTGTAGAAAGATTGTTCGATTAGCCTGTTCTTTAATTTAAGTTTAAAGGATTGGGTTGACTTAGCACTCGTGATCGTGGTTGGGAGATGATTGTAGACCGCCGGCCCCCTAACATGAATCAGTTTGGAGGTCTTAGTAAGGCGCCGCTGCACGGCCCTCAGTTTCTACCTGTTTCTCGTGACGTAGGTGTGACCGTCACCGAATTTAACGTACTCGCTAAGATGGTTACGGGCGTATATGGCTGCTTGCAGGATGACCAGGTAGGGGACTGTTAAGATTCTTGTAGATGTAAGATGGTTGTATAAAAATCGGGCGGGCTGGAGTGTTCCACGGAACGCGGACTATCGCTCTAACAGCTCTCTTCTGCATTCTGAACGGTCGCTCCCAATCAGTGGCTTTCCCCCAAAGCTCAACGCCGTATTGAAGGAGCGAATGAACAGAAGCGAAGTAGCAGCTTCTATTTATGTTCTGGTCCAGATTCGAAGACAACCGCTAAGGACCTCCGCGCGCCCGGCCAGGTTAAACATCATAAAGTTAGTTTTACTGAAATTTAGTAGGAAGCCATTTATTCGAAACCAACTATTTAGTTTCTCCGCCACCATGCTCAATCTCCCATCCAATGAGTCAACTGTGGGCGCCTTGACTACGGCGGCAACGTCATCCGCGTACATTAGTACGTCTGCGGTATTTAAACACCCCGGCAGATCATTGAGGAGGAGAGAGAACTTGATGTAGGGAGCGAAGACACAGTAGATAAATAAACTGCTTTGGAACTGCTATTTTTAAAATTTCATTGTAATCTAAATTAGTTTTTTTTAATAAGTACCTTCTACTTCGATATATACATACACAGTATTTATAATTTGATTAATAGTAGACTTTGAGTGGAAACTGTCTTTAGCTTCATTTTTTCTAGTTTAAGAATTTATTGTTACCTAAACATAAGCTTTTGTTTCCCAAATAAATAAAAATAAAATTAAAATGATTAGATTGTCAGAGATCAGTTGTTGTTTGCAGAGCGGCGCAGCATCCCGGCGCGCTGGCTGGCGGCGCGCGGCGCGGCGGGCGGCGTATGGCAGCGTGTGCGGGGCCGCGCCGCTGCCACGCCGCGCTGGGCGCGCCGCCACCTGCTGCTGGCGCACAACCTGCTGTACGCGTACCGGGCGCCCGACGCCACGCGCGCGCACTGCATGATCTACCTGGAGGGGTTCACGGTCTGCGCCGCGCAAGAGGTATCCTTCTGGCGTTCCTCAAGGCTCGATTCCAAGAATCGATCCACTGCTTTTCACTATCTTCGTCAACGACATCGGCTCATGTTTTAAGTACTCTGATTTTCGTTTATTCGCCAACGATATGAAGGTCTTAAAAAAATTGGTGGTCATCTGACCCCTTACTACCCGGCAGGGCTGCACGAGGTTTATTTCTCGTAATTAAGAGTTTAAATGTACTTATTTGCATTGTATTATTTCCATGAGCATTGTTCTCAGGTGAAATCCCGAGCGCACGCCTTCAAAGTTTACCACACGGGCAAGGCGTTCTACTTCGCGGCCGACACGCGGGACGCCATGCTGGCCTGGATACAGCTCATACACCGCGCCACCTTGCTGCCTTCACTCCTCACGCAGGTAACTGACACTACGTTTTACTTCGCGGCCGACACGCGGGATGCCATGCTGGCCTGGATACAGCTCATACACTACGCCACCTTGCTGCCTTCACTCCTCACGCAGGTAACTCTGCTTGCATCCAGCAGAGATCATAGCAACATGCAGTCTTCTGCATGCTATTAACTAGTATCAGCCACTCCTCGAGCAGCAAGTGTCCTTCGTCCGTTTGAGAATTCGTCGTAGAACATAATTCTGTGGAGCTATATTAACTTGTAGTTTCTCATTTCCAGTCCGACCTATCCAACAACTTCTCCGAGACCGACTACTCCGAAACCGAGTCGGACGCCGAGAGTCCCGAGAAGCGCGGCGAGCGGGACCGCGACCGCGACCGGGACCGAGACAAGGACAAAGACAAGGACAAGTCCAAGTTCGGGTCGCTCAAGAAGCTGACGGGCCGCATGCAGCGCAGCGAGTCGCAGGAGCACGTGCCGCACGCCGCCGCCGCCGCCGCCGCCACCAGCCTCGACCGGAAGTATCTGAGGTTCTTCTCCCGGAACAAGACCAAGGATGACTCGAAACTTAAGGTGACTTGAATCTGAACCTTTTACGGAACGTTTATTCTAATTTTGTTGAGAATGGTGTCAATTCAGATGTCGCCACATACAAATTAAATTATTGGACAACACTCAAAATTATACCGTCTTCTTCATTACGATCCAAGTAAAAAGAATCATTTTGTGTGGTGGCAAACTAGTTTGGCGATATCAGAATTCACAGGAAATTTAGTATGATTGAAAACAAAAAAAAATATTTTAAGGTTTTTTGTTATCATAGTGCATAACCCCACACTCAGGGTAATTTTTTCCGTATGACGGAAGGATGCGGGTTCAAGTCCCGTCGAAGTCGAAAATTATTGCGATATTATTTGATTTCGTACAAAATTTATTACCTAAAAAAAGAATAGGTCGTCAATTGCACGCCTTTTACTCAACAGAAAAAGGCAAACATCTTAAAATAAACCAACATCAGTTTGTAAGAGATAGTTGATCTGTATCCCCCCCGGTCAGAGCAAGGCGAGCCACGTACCGGTCCCCACGGAGCAGTACCGCAGCTACCGCCGGCTGGGCTCCCCCTGCAGCCCGCTGGCTTCCCCCCCGAGCCCCCCCGCGCGCGCCCCCCGCCTGCCCAAGCCCCTGCATTACATCCACGCCTCCAACCCCAACCTGCTGGACTTCGAGAAGAGCGACTTCGTGACCAAGCCGATGCTGCAGCCGCCCAAGCCTAAGGTTATCAAGGTAAGTCACCGTCTCAACAGTTCCATGGACGATTCATTGACGTTGGAGGTTTATCGTAATGTGGCGGCCGCAACTAGGAAATCACACTGACGCAGGAGTTTTGAGTGACGCGTCGCCAGTCGCTTGTCACCACTCGCTAGCTACAGACATTTATTATTATCAATCTGTATAAGCGGAAACATAGAATAGGCTCTTTCAAAGAAATCCATCATTTGTGATCCTTTGAGATACAAAGTAGTGGTTAGGCGCACTCATCCTAGTCCACCTCTTAAATATACTTTATTTTGAATAATTCGTTGCATGTTCAGTCAATCGCATACGTGTCGGAAGTACAATTTGCTAAGTCTATGGACGCCGGTCTTTCTAGCACCATGTCGCCCGCGTTTGTTTTGCATCGACAGAACAAGGCCTTCGACAGATCCAGGTAAAAAAAATGTTTGCCTGTTATGGTCACAGGATTGTGAGATGTTGTGGTTGCAGGGCGCGGAGAGCGTGGGGCTGGTGACCTTGGAGCAGTTCATGCTGCAGAAGCAGGCCGAGGAGCGCAAGCAACAGGCGCACTTCGCGCAGCCGCCCGCGCACCACGCGCCGCCGCACACTATAGGTAACACGGAGAGCGTGGGGCTGGTGAGCTTGGAGCAGTTCATGCTGCAGAAGCAATGCTGGACATTGCTTGATTTGACCACCCAGACCCGTATTACGAAAGCTCGCTCAGTCATACATCTACGTTTGAGTGACATGTATGACATAGAAAAGCGTTACTCGAGCAGAGCGTTACGCGAATTTTAGTCTATTATTATTATTTTTGTGTTTTTTGTAAATTTGCATACTGTTTCTATACGTGGGAACTTGTTAATAGCTCTCTCTACACACATCGCATTATTATATATGTATGTTGTGCTGAAAGATCCCCTTATACAAATGAGCAAACTTTCATAGTCCGGGCCTTAGTGTGCGTCTTGAATCTTGAAGGCATCGTGTACGCGGATCTCGTAGGCCCTCACTCGCACTACTTGTTATATAATACCAATGAGCGGTCATCAACAGCTTCATACCGACTGAGTACTGACACAACCCATCTGTCCCGCAGTGGCCGACGTGATCTACGGCGAGGTGTGCGCGCCAGCGCCGCACGCCCCCAACAAGCCGATCTCCGTCAAAGGGAAGGATGGGTGAGTCCACTTCTTTCATTGTGTTCTTGCGCAGCATCGGTATCACGAACGTAGATCTCAGGGAAGGTCTCGTTAATGTATAGAAAAAAATATGCGAAATCGTATGTGTACGATTTATGTATAAACCGCACATAAATAATATGCACTTTTGCAAGCGGTGCATTTCTACTTACCTGAGCAAGCATTCAGCACGCGATCGACCGCAGTCCTATGTATTCATATCAATTAGCCCGTATACGTCCACTACTGGACATATGCCTCCCCCAAACGACGCCACCACTAGCGGTCCTGACCCGCCTCCATCCATCGACTCCCTGCGACCGCTACTATGTCGGTCCATCGAGTGGGATGTCTTCCCACACTCCGTGTAGCATTGCATCGCCACTCGAGAACCTTTACTCCCCAACGGTTATCGGTTCTGCGAGCTCTATGATCTATCTGCCCATCGCCACTTCAGCCTGCTAACTCTGAGAGCTATGTCGGTTACTGTGGTTCTTCTACGGATTTCCGTATTCCGGATCCTATCGCGTAGAGACACTTACATCTTCCCTCATCATCTCTCCGTATCAATGTCATCTAAAGGTGTAGGGCGGAAGTCGTACAATATGAAGAAATTAATTTAAAAAATAAATACGCATATTATGATCGTAGGGTAGGTATTTAAGGAAATAAATTATGATTTTCGTCCGAATGATGTCCAAGCACAGGGACAGGATACGGGGACAGCGTTCAGCGGCGAGGCGTCGCCAGGGTCGCGGGGGCCCTGGTGGAGACTAGTGTGGAGCTGAGGCGGTGCGCGGCGGCACGAGGTGTAACACCCAGCTCTGGGGGAAGGCAGGCTTTAAACGTTATGGTTGTAGTCTGTAAACGACCACACACATCTTTTGCCCGACATTTCGACATTACTTGTTCACTAAATTACTTGGTGTTGACAATAATGTCTTTGTTTCAGCTACGAGAAAATAGTGTACCCTGCGTCTCCCCCCTCCCCGTCCCCCTCGTGCTCCACGCCGGGCTACGAGAGCCTGTCCCCCTCCCCGCCCCCCGCCGCCGCCGCCCCCGCGCTGCCTACCTTGCAGGCGGACAGGTGGCGGGACTCGCTGCGGAGGAATGATAAGGTAACTCCTATAACTATGGCTTATCGATCGTGTCTTGTCAAATAACACCATAAGATAACTATAAGTAAAATTTAAACTAAAAAAATATCTGCCATCTTGGATTTGAAAAAGACACCGCATATTCGTAATATACGCCCTCGAGTTAGTCAAAAACGATACTCATAAGTAAAAATTGAAATTAAGGAATACTCGCCATCTTGACTTTTGAAAAAAGCACCGCATACTATTCATAATATTGTTGACGATGTTTACCTGCTATAAAAAAGTTGACAGTAACATTTGACGACCCCGGCCCGCACACGCTGTGGGTCGGCTACGTATGTTGTATGTTGTATACTTTATGTAAAGATGAAGCAGACGTAGAACAGCGCTGTTTACATCGGCAGGTCCACTCGAGAGCGGAGCGCAGCCCCGCCAGCAAGCCCGCGCAGCCCGCCGCCGCCGCCGCCGCCGCCGCCTCCAACGACAGGTACCTGCTGCACCACAAACTGCTATACTTTTATATTCATTCACCTTTATGGAAAAAGTCCATACTTCATTTACTTATTCATAACAATTATGTTACAGGATATACTTTATTGATAAAGAAAAGTGCAATCAAATAATAGAAATAAATTAAAACTAGTATTTACAATTGAGCTAACTGCAGAGTGTTGCAAACAATCTACAGGATGCTCAACTGATCCATATCAATACCAGTCGAAAGCGACCCAAGACGCCGCCGGCTGCATTGCCCCGCTTGTTACAGGAACAAAATATAAATTATAATGTAAAGGAACATCTACAATTGACATCAATAATGGCATAAAATGGAATAATTCAGATTTATAAATCTGAATTGTGAAGTGCTGTATACAGCAAAGAAATCCATAACACACAGTGCAACAATTTTTGTTCTATGACAAAAATTTACGAAGTTATGGCAAAATTACTAGCGAAGATGACTGAATTTTTTATTTTAATTTTTTTGTTTTATTCGATGGTTCTCTCAAAACTGAGTCTATTTGGTTTTGTTATTTTTTTTCCTAAATGTATAGATTCGGAGTAAATCACTAAAAACTGATATCTGCCTACTTAGGTATTCGTTAAATTGCGAAGTCTCTAACCGGTACTTTTGGTACATATTTGTTGACAAACGTTCGAAACCCTCGGCGCGCGAGTTACACTCGCACTTGACGGATCTTGTTTTAATAGATGGAGTGATTCAAGAGAAAGGTTTGTATGTATAATACATGCGTAATATAGTAGTGAAACACTGATAATTTTAGAGGTTTTCAATGTGATGTCGTAAATAAACACATTTTTTTGCGCTTACATTGCAAACGCTGGCTTAACCCTACGAGATAGATCAAAATAATGTACTACAGTATTGCACACTTTAAAAACGTCTACAAAAAAGTCCGCGAGAGTAACGTCTACACAATAACCATTTTTTATCCTTTACTTTTTACGAGAAATAATGGCTTATTTACGAATCGATTTTAAGCAATACAGCATTAATCCTTATCCAATTTAGTACCATAAATACAATGTGCATTTAATATATATATGACCCTTTACAGCATGTTATTTAAATGAATATTTTCGAAGATATCACAGATTTAAAATGTAGGGACATAGCGGTTGCAGCGTTGCCGGCCGGGGGGGCGATTCTGTAGTATATTTAGTATCAGCATGGTCCATGGTATCAGCATTGCACCCGTGCGAAGCCGGGCGGGTCGCTAGTATGTCATAAAGAATAACTTGGATACTAGTTTTATTGAAATTGCTATAACTTTACTGATCCTCATTGCAATCTTCAAATTTCTGAACATTGTATTTTCCGTATGGGTAAATTCTGACTCTCCTGTCTTTCGCTAAGGGTTTTAATTAGTAATTGTGGATGACTTCTGTGGCGCACTGGACCTAGGGCCACTTGATACGCGCAGGTTCAACTCCCACCGGAAATAAGTTTGTATTTTCTACAAAAATCTGTTCCGAATCTAGTATTAATTGTTTTATTATTAATTCTAGTATTAATAGCACTGATTTCATTTACACTGGGTACTCATAGCAAAAAGTCTTTATACTTTGCTGGGATGTTGCTCACCGTATCGTCCTGCTGTGTGCATCGCCCGGCGTCATCGACAGTGGTTTTTACAGCTGGAACAACAATGGCGGCGGCGGCGGCGGCGGCGGCGAGGGCGGCGGCGGCGGCGGTGCGGGCCCCGGCGTGTCGCGGCTGCGGCTCATGTTCGGCGGAGGGCGCGCCAACAACCACTCACAGGTGTGTACGTGTAGGTGTGGTGTGCGCAGCATCTAACCATTATCAACACGGGCCGGGGGCTCGGCACTGCTGGGTGCAGGCCTTCGCGGTTTGTACGATCCACTCAGGCCCTGAGAGCAGTAGACACGCGAGAAGCGACGCTCAACGGATCTCCGTCGTGACCGGACCGAGGCACGTGCCGGGCAGCGATGCAAACGTCAGGGATGACGGATGCTTTATTTCACTTTCTCCGAGCATCAGAAGGATATTTGCGCAGCGCGCGTCTGCCACGCAGGACGTTGTGGGTTCGACTGAGACGGGTCTCAGAACATGTTTGTATGATCTTATGATTTATTATTTTATTGATTCATAAACAGTGATCGGGAATTCGGGCGCTTATTTACCTAAAATTGGCGAGAAGACATAGCATGGAGCGGTTAAAACCACCTCTTTCTCGGGATTCCCGAGAAAGACATTCCGAAATTTTCTAAAACGTTGTTTTTTATCGGAATCTTATTCGTAAATGAAATATAAGACCCTTTTATTCAGACGCGTTTTTCACTAAAGTCGATATTTCCGGAGAAATTTAAGAAATATTTTTTTAATATTAAAGATTTTTTTGCTGAATTCCATTTTCTAGACAAAAAAAAAAACTCTTTTATTCTGACGCAACTATCATAAAACAAAATAAAATTTAATTAGATCAAATTTTTCCGTATTATTCAAGAGTTGTTTTTAAAGTAGGTACAAGATGTGGAAATGAAATAACAGTGAAAACATGAGTAAATCACTTATTTACAAAAAAATATACATTTTATTTGTATAAATGACTTCTACAACAAAATTACTGTTATAGAACTAAAAAACACATTAACAAAATATTGTCCAGCATTATCATTATTATTATTGGCTTTGTTTTCGTGTTATGTATGTTTGTGCGTTGTTCCAGTCACCCCCAGTGTCCCCGGTGAGCGGCGGGGGCGCCCCCTACCCACACCTGCAGTGCCCGCCGCTGTTCCATGCCGAGACGTACTCGCTGCGGCCACGCGCGCGCGCGCCACCGCCGCCGCCGCGGCCCGCCGTCTGACGCCGCGACGCCGCCACCGCCGCCGCATCCCGCCGTCTGACGCCGCGCCGCCTCGCCTGGCCGTACCAACAAGTATACTAGTGCACACTTACCCACTCCTCCTGTATCGAGGATTGAGCTCCTTCAAACATGGAGATGGTAGATAGGATTTTCAAAAAAAATCATAATGTCTAAGTCCTGCCCTCAGGCCTATCATGATCATTGCTGAAACACACGCACACATGAGACATCTGCTGATCCTTGTTATTTGCAGGAGTGCTGTAGACAGTTCGTCCAGCGGTGGTTGTTGTAGTGTGCAGGTGTTGCAGCAATAACAGCTCACTTGTCTACGAATCTGCTATTCGGATGGACGCGGATAGCATTGTAATAAGGTCGACGCACATTTAGTACATTAGCCGTTAGCATTAACATATGCTAAGGACTTCGCCGATACGCACACACTTATATCTGGGATTATTGTACGAGTGTACAAAACTAGCGATAAGATAATGTAGCTAGGTGAAATTAAATTACTAAAACAAAATTCTAATAAAATAACAATTTCAAGCTTGTATCATAATAGTTCGAATTTTTTTAAATAAATTTAGTAAACAAAGCTAATCGAGAAATAAGATTTTTAATAATTATCGTTGAATAAGATAAAGTATCTCATTGTAATGTCCACGTCGTCGTTGTAAATACCATCGACCAGTCGAGCCAATAAATTGGATAATAATTAATGTATTTAGATAATATATTTGATATGGATAATAATACATATAATACGTAACGGTATTCTAAAAGGGCGCCGGCGCCGGCGCGCGCTGAACGGTTAAAGAATAGACTGATGGTAATTATTGAAAAGCTTTATTAAAACCTTGTTGATATTTGTGTAAGCGTAGCACTAGCCGCCGCCCCGGGCCTCGGAGCCCAGAGCCCGGAGCCCGGAGCCCGGATACGGGCCCGCGCCCCGGGCTCCGGCTCAGCCGACATATCGACCTGGCTCGCAGTCTGAAACAAGTTTTCGCGCTAATTAAAGCTCCTCGCGGCCGCTTGCGAAAGCACTTGTTCGATAATTTCATAAAATTTATGGTATAGTAATATATTTCGATTAAAAAAAAAGTACGCAAAAAATCTGGTTTTTAATAATAATCTACTGCATTAGTACTGCATGTTTTTAAATAAATACTCATAATATAACGTGGGAAGTATATTCCCACAAATTGCTTAAAATTTTCAACGAAATTGTTATCTTTTTCTAGGAGAGTTCCAAGCGAATGCAATAATAGAATTATTTGCACGTTTGTGAGTTTGTTGGCCAATTTTTTCCAACGGTGGCTGTGTTAGCAATATACAATACAAGTTTAGTTCTTGTTGCTAGTTGTTATAAGAGTAGTATTGGAGTGGACGGTGGGAGGTGCAGCGCAGTGTGACGACTTGTCACACTATCGCTTCCCGAGGCTCACCTCTCTAAGTATTCCCGCCTCTACCGGGCGGAGGCATCTAGTGACCAAACAAAGCTTGTGACGATTTTGACGACGTTACATAGAAAAAGTTTCTTTGCATAGATGTTTTTGCATCAGCTCGTCCAGCAGGCATCACGTCCCGTAACACATGTGGTTCACGAAGCCTGTTTACAATTTGAAAGGCGCTTTCATGTACTTCACTTGACTAAAATAGATTTACCTGAATGGTTGACGAGCGAGGCTTGTGAATTGAGCAACGATGCCTTCCACTAAAGTATATCAAAGCGAGACCTGCAGTGAGTGGTCTGCTAGCTAGGAATAGCTAGGAATGAAGCTCAATTTGAACATTATTTGCGGGTTCCGGTTGACCTTTACTAATGAAGTTGTAAGAGTATCGTGGAGAAGCTCATTTAACTATATTATTAAACTATTGATGATTGTACGTTATCTATGGCAGGGGTACGATGTCCGAGCTCAACTATTTGCTTAAACTGCGGACTGTGGACACTCGCGCATTCGCGTTCGTTCATTGGACGTGGCATAACTTGATCGCTGATTCACTTTAATTCAATTAATTATAGAAGAAGACGATACTTACGTACCGTGAAGTCGATATTTATGTACATTTTAATTAATATAACACCAACTTTCATATCAGCGAAGTTTTACCAGTTTATTTCATAAGATTATTGTGTGCTTTCAAAAGTAATACTAAAATTATTTAGTAATATTGAACTATTATTATGTTAAGATATTATGAGTAAGTTCAAAAAGCTCGATCAACGATCGCAGGGTCTACTTACCTGTAAGATATTAAGGAAATTATTTTTAAATTAAATTAGATTAATTTGAATGAATATTTTACTGAGAGTGCTATTACTATTATATAACTGAGATATATGTTATTCCTACTACATTTAAGTTAACTCATTTAGCTATTAAGGAGATTAAAACGCAACAACTGCATGTATCTATCTAGATCGTATCAATAAATTTTACCAAGAAATAATGTGCCTTTATTTTACTGAGTCACGTCATCGATAAGATAAGAGAGGCACCTGAAGCCAGATTTCCAACGCGCCAGTGCGCCGCGCCGCGCCGGCTTATGTCATCGACTCGTAACTAAGAGACATTAGTCTCGGCGAGATTGCCGAGATTCAACACCAGTTAATTGTCAGAACAAAAAACGACGGACCTTTGTCCTCGCGCTTATAATGAACATAATAAATGAAGTAAAGACCGGCGCGGACCGGCCGCGGCCTCACTGCGATTTAATAAGAACACGGAGACGGCTAATCTAATCAACTACTTACTGCCGAGATAAGAAATGTAGAGCGACCACTCTGACCTCGCTGCAGGAGCGGCCGCAGCGTCGTGTCATTCGGTACACTGAACATTTAGCCCACGTCTCCTGCTCTGATGGCACTTTACTGACTTATTCAAGTCGAAAGTTTTATGTTACTATTAGTGATCGGAATTTCGGGCGCTTATTTACCTAAAGTTGGCGTGAAGAACATGGAGCGGTTAAAACCACCTCTTCCGGGAATTTGGTTGAATTACGGAATTTTTTCGATTGTTGATGTATTTTAGCCGGAATCTTATATAAAGACGAAATATAAGACACTTTTAATCAGACGCGTTTTTCACTAAAGTCGATATTTCGGGAGAAAATGTTTTTTATTTACATGTATCTAAATTTTTATGATCGACTAGTAAAAAACGCGTCAGGATAAAGGTGTCTTATATTTCGTTCATAAATAAGATTCCGGCGAAAGTAAAACAATATTTAGAAAATTCCAGAATTCTGAGAAATCCTGCGTATTCCCGAGAAACAGGTAGCTTCAACCGCTCCATGTTATGTCATCTCGCCAACTTTAGGTAAATAAGCGCCCGAATTTCCGATAACTGGTAACTATAGTGCGTAACCCCACACTCAGGGTAATTTCTAAGAAATCAAATAATATCGCAAAAACGGAAGGATGCGGGTTCAAGTCCCGTCGACGTCAAAAAGTTTTGCGATATTATTTGATTTCTTATTCAAGTCGCTTCTACGACAAAACTCCTAGTGAGTTGCAAAAATTATCAGTAAATAAGTTCAAACAAATTCTCAAATAAAATAAAAACCTTGCTGTTAAAAAGGCTTACTACCTCTATAAAATATCAGATTATCTAGTAGGGGATAAAAAAGCTTGGGACGGGTTTTGTTCCAACTCGAAAAATAACAACTAACAGGCTAAAGGTTTCTTCGTCGCTTCTTAACTTTAGTCTACATACCGAAGCGATGAAAATCAAAAATAATATTAAATTTCCGTGTCAGTGTTTAGTTGTATAATTTGACCTTTTCTTAGTGTGCATTTATTGTAGGTATTTATGGAAAAAAGAGTTTTTGATCTGATTTTGATTTCGCTACACAGGATGTCGCTAAATATGTGAACTAATTAAACCAATGAGTAAAAAATAATCGTGTACTTTAAAAATAAATAAAAATTAGCTACGCTCCGCGGCTTCGCACGCGTGGAAATTTCAGAAATTTACTACACACCCATAGGGGTAGTTTCGAAAAATAAAAAAATACGTGATTAATTATTTACTTTATAGTTTATTTAAGTATATCGAGTTTTGAGAGCATCTAACCAAAGAATAATAATTTTCCGTAAAAAAATTACCACCCCGCTTAATCCCCTCAAAGGTTTATTTTTGAAAATTAGATTAGCCTATGTGTTATTCTAGAACCTAAACTATCTACACCAAATTTCATCTAAGTCGGTTTCGTAGTTACGGCGGTACGTGGTAACAAACATTCACACAAACTTTCGCATTTATAATATTGTAGTAAGAAGTAGGATGGGATAAAAAACTCTAATATTTTGTGAGAAGTCGTAAGAGAATGTTTTCACCTTCGTTGGTAAGAAAGAAACGTAACGTAACTCACCGAACCAAGTAACCCTTAATTTGTGTCTTTTGAGAAGTCTAAATGTCAACTGAGAAAAGTGCTGTGTAGGTAGCTATTTACGGGCTTATACCAGATTTAGAGATTCTGTGAAAATATAAAACAGATCAGTGCCAAATGATTTGTTATTCAGCGTCGATCCTGCTAAACGTTGTCGTCCTGTAATTATGCGGAGCATCGATGTCGGCGCGCGAGGCGCGACACGCGAGCTCACAAAGCGGACTCATTTGCATAGTGTCGGACCGTAGGTTGTTTCATGCAGATGAGGCCGGACCACGCGGCCCGCGCCGCCGCTCGTGCGCCTGCTGCGGCAAGGACCCTACCTTACCCTGTCTACCCGGCACCGTGCATGTACCTACCCTACCCTATCCTACCCTATAGACATACCGTAGTATAGGTACCTAGTACAAAACCGTCCACAATACCTACCTACTGTCTTTTGAACCCGCGCGTCGTGCCGTGTGTGCTTACAGAACAAAAATAGCAACAGATAATTTTTGCCGCAAAAATCACTTTGTTGTCCGTCTGTCCGACTGTTACCTGTTACTTGTGTGCTATCGAGTTGAAATTAACATCAAACACTAAAGTCCGTAACCTCTTGGAGCCGTGATATAAATCTTCTAAGTTAAGAGGGCGCATTGCGCGCCATTTTGTAAAAAGGATAGGTAGGTATAGGATTTCGCGTACATAGAAGCCGGACGGAGCAGACGTTTTTGGATTAGCGTGAGCGCAAAAATGATGTTTTTGAAGAAGAAAACTAAAAAAATATATTTTCTATAGACCGTAGGGTTCCCGAGATCTCGACTAAATTAGGTGCAAAACAGAAAACTCGTAATTTTAAAGTCTTACAACGGGATAGGTATTTACCATGATTTGAGTTTTGAGCTTTTCAATATTTCGGCACAGTTTCATGCGCCATGATCCGCAGTCATAAGCCGCACAAGGAGTACGGTGGAACGCAAACCAGCATTCTTACCTTACATAAAAGGAGTGACGGATAAGACTGCAAACATCCAGCTAAAATCCTCCATCAAAACATGTTCACGCCGTTCAAAAAGATTACACACTACCTGCGCACACCTAAAGACACGATCCCACTTGAGAAACCAGCGGTGTACAAGATTGACTGCAGCTGTGGAAGCTCCTATAAAGGCCAAACGATGCGCACTATTGCCTGCAGTGTCAAGGAGCACATACGAGCGGTAAAAAATCTGGCAACAGAGAAGCCTGCCATAGCGGAGCATCTTTTGGAGTCTGGTTCAAACCACTGGATCGAGTTACATAATCCACAAGTAATCTCAACAGAGCGACATTACATACCTACAAAAACTTTGTGAAAAATTGACAAATAGGCACCCCTATATAATATTAGAATAATTTTCAAATGGCTACCTCACCGAGTGGGGTATCAAATGAAAAGTTTTTACATTTAAAAACAGTTTTCGAAATATCTATAGGTTTCATACTGCAAAGATTGCAGAGCGATCTATCTAAATGTATGTAACGTTTGTAGATATCGATCTAAATTTTACAGGAAAAATAATACCTAGAGAAGTTTGTAAAACGAACACTTTTTGAAAAATGGTCAAAAAGTATGGGTATGATTTTAAAGGGTTGGGGTAAAAATGTCACGGACCATTTTTTGTGCTAGTTGTAAGTTCCATACTTTGAGGGTAAAAATGTCACCGACGAATAAAATTTTAATTTTTATGGGTAAATTCGTCATCGGTTCTTCCATCGTGGATTTTGTACAGTCAGCTTGAGAATAAAGGCAATAGTGCTTGAAAGCGTAATTGTATATTAAGTACTTAATCAACATATTGTATCGTGCCCGCCTTCTGGCTGTTTCTACATGGGAGTCGGGAGATTGGTTGCAAGCATTAGCCTTCATATAACACTGGTACATTATTGGATCCCATAACTTTCAAGAATCGCAACATGTCTTCGGTTGGGTGCAAGGTGTAGCGCGCCTCATCAATGCCAGTGCGGTACTGCTGTCGAACAGCTTGGTCATCACTAATTATCGTGTACTAGGGCCGCCGGTCGGATATCTCGCCACGCCAGCCTGGACGACATCATCCAGCGGGCCTTTGTCACTGCCAACATATCAGCTATTCTCGAACTGTCTTTTTATGTGACAAATAAATGATTTACTTCCTTACTTACTTACTCTAACCGAATGGTCTGTTGCGTGACGATGCTAAGAGGCCCGACGGTATGTCACTAGTCCCATGGGAGTTGGGGAGGCCCATTGTGTGGGACGCTACATGCGTCGACATACTTGCGCCTTCCCATCTTTCGAGGACATTCGTGAGGGCGGGTGCGGCGGCAGATTTGGCCAAAGATCTCAAGAGGCGCAAATATGCAGGTCTCGACAGAGCCTACACATTTGCTCCCCTTGCAGTCGAGACCCTAGGTCCGAAGCGTACCGAGGCTTTAAAAAATTATCTGAGCGTCTGGTCGAAACGACGCGTGCCCCGAGAGCTGGTGAGTATCTGGCGCAGCGCATCAGCATTGCCATACAGCGGGGCAATACAGCCAGCGTCTTGGGGACGCTTCCGACTGGTATTGATATGGATCAGTTGTTTTGATGTCACCACACCACCACCACACAGAAATCTAAGTCCAAAGAGAATAGCCAATGTCGATAGGATGGATAGAAACGATAAATATTACTCTCGGGATGACTTAACTCATCAAAAGTGAGGAGGAAACTAACCCATTATGGATGTCCTTAACCTAGCCAATCT
The DNA here is from genome assembly GCA_949316285.1 of Eupithecia subumbrata. Classification (NCBI taxonomy): domain Eukaryota; kingdom Metazoa; phylum Arthropoda; class Insecta; order Lepidoptera; family Geometridae; genus Eupithecia; species Eupithecia subumbrata. The sequence continues at coordinate 17,692,864 of OX438641.1, read as the reverse complement.
TATAATGTAATGATGATTTTATTGCCACTTGTAAAGCAATCGGTTTTAGGAGACGTACACTATTAAATTATCGGTAAAATATCACCAACATTTTACTTATTTATGTAATTTTCAAACATTCATGTAAAACGAGAAATGTTGTTTTAATGATAGGTACAAGTTAAATAACTGTACATGTAAGTTTAAATTTAAAAGGTCTATCACTATTTCGCCAACTGTACTGTAACCGTTTAAAAGTAGGCAGTGACAAACTTGCCCTAAAATTATTAAAATAATTTGAGCGATGACAAAGTTACACTAGATTTTTACGATGACAATTTTACCTGGTGACATTTTTACCCCAACCCATTTTAAAAAGGGGGCATACCTCACCGAGTGGGTTATCAAATGAAAGGTATTGGTTTGCACGTTCAAAACAGTTTTTGAAATTTTTGTAGAGTTATACACTTTTTGAAATATTTTGAATAAAGTCAATAAATTGACTTAAACTCCAAAGTAGGTACCTATGCAGAGCGATCCATTTAAAATGTAGTTTTGTAAGTACCTACTATTTTTAGGTAGGTATTCATCAAATAACTGTGTCTCTAACCGGTCCCTTTAGTAGGTAGGTACATGTATGTAAAATCGACAAACGTTCGAAACCCTCGGCGCGCGAGTTACACTCGCACTTGACGTTCTTGTTTACCACGCGGATCCCGTGAATACCTGCTGAGATCTAGCCCTAGTTCAGCAACCAAACCGGCTAGGTTCGCCTTTTACGCATTCAAAAGTTACAACCGTTTATGCCCGAATTTATTTCCAAAGGAATCACATGCACACAAAACCTATAGGGTACCTACTTCCAGTTGACCTAGAATCATGAAATTTGGCAAAAGCAAGGTCTTTTAGCACAATTAAAGAGAAAAATCCGAAAACCGTTTTGTTGTTAATTCACAAAAAAAATCTCTCTAGGGACCAAAGCCTTTAACTAGGGTACCTTACCTACTTCACGTTGACCTATCATGATAATCATGATGTCTAGCAACAAACAAGGTCTCATACGGAACCCACCATGCGCGAGTCGGACTCGCACTGGACGTTTCATTCCTGCTGACGCCGCCGTCTGTAACAACCCAAGGGTCTAGATAAGGTAACACCAGTGGACCAGTGCGTTTGGAAAGCTGCCCGGGACCCGGTGTCCGCTGTCGGTGTACTCCGGAGAACCAACCAGCCCACTCATCTCCCCGACTAATCTGAAGATTCTAAATTAATTCGTGGGTGAATAAGTTGGTGAGTACAAATGCCAGTAAATTGGGTGAACGGAATACCTACCGAGAGGTAACTGCGGGCAGATGAATCCACCCACACACTCTGAAGTAATGATTGCTCCCGTTGCGGGCCGCGGGGGGCGGGGGCGGACAGGTACTACCTACTTGAATAAATATTCGTGTAGGACTAATACATCAAATAATAAATATTAAAGCGGCGGCGGAGGCACTCTCGCGGATTACATCTCATATCTATTTCTCATCGTCGTGTAAGTACGCGCCTATTTATTTGTTTGTGGGCTCGGAGGTTGTTCCGAATCAACTCAAATCTAAAAATTGCCTACCTGACGGACCTAATTAGGTACCTAATACGTGACCTAGGTATGCACCTAACTGTGACCCTCGCTTTGCACTATCTGCAATCAATTCCGTTTCAGAAGATGAATACGACACGCTTATGTGACTATTTCTCTCCTGAATTCGCGTATCTTCGCAAAAATATCAACAGAAACAGAATACCTTCTTATTCCATGATTGCATTACATTAAGAGCTCTCCGTCTCGAGGCACTCGATGTTAAATTTAAAACTATATTTTCCAAACGACGAACATAAACTTAAGAATAACAAACAGAGTCGTTCCGGACGCGACGAGCTCGTAAAATAATACCTCTGCGACTCTCATTGTAAACGAGCCAAGTTTTTCTATTTCCTGCGTGCCCTGCCCCTCCCCCCTCCCCCCTCCCTTAGGCTGGGACCCGATGATGAATAGCAACATCACCTGTCTTCGAAGTTGAACCCGAAAGCCCAAACTTTTTGTCCGTCAAGTTCCGGAGCGATTACGAATGGATGCGAATAAAAACTTGGCCCTTTTTAAAGAGGTGGGTGAGGGTACCTACTCTGCTCCTTTGATAGCGCGGCTATTTACCCTATTCAAATAATATTTTTATAGCTTACGGGGAGCGATATTGATTCACCTATTTCTTTGGGATCTCGTTGAATGATGTCGAACCTGTCGCGGTGCCTTACGAGCGGTGTCTTTGAACTTGACCAATGAACCGGGCTACTCAGCAACATCCTGATTCATTCCTTATCGTAAGTATATTTAGACCAAAACCCTTGTATAGTAGAAACCAAACATCTTGTCCGGTGACGGGCAGCGAGAGCGCTTGCATCGGGGACGGTGCTGCGAGCAGGCGTCTCGGACCAAATTGTTACTCAAATTGGTGTTTATTTACCTACACCCGATCCAATAGCAACGACAACGTCAGAAGGTAAGAAGCTAGAGCCAAACAATTAGACCTAAGAATTGCGTTCTGCGCATCTTTGATACGTGGTTCGCCAGAGGACAAGAAGACGGACGGTTATTATAATATCTGCGTGGAAGTGGTCGATGACTTGACACGAGTAATACGACCGCACCGCAGCGTGTGCAGTGTGCACTGTCAGCGCTGATCTGTAACAATAGCTATTATGATCCGGCTCCAGGGGTGACTTAATCTTCTATCATATGCAGTATGATATACCGACCTACCTGCGCTCGATCGCATGACTGAGACGATAAGCTTAAGATTAGGTACCTATGCCTAGTTAATGCCTGAGCGGCGAATGACTTACTAAAACAAGTCCTTGTTAATTCTTCATTATAAGTAATATATCTGTTTTGGCAACTAAAACTGATTCAAATTTCTTAATATTTACTCTGTTCTGTTCTGTTCTTTTAAGTAGAAGGAGAAACAATAAAAAAAATACTAATGCCTTGGAAATAAAACCCACTTTTTATGGGAGCATCTCTGGATTAAGGCACGCGTCCACAGGCTGCGGTAACCGCTTTCCATCTCAAAATAATCTCTATGCAAGAGCGAAAGAATCATCAAAATTGGTCCATAATAGACGAAAATATCGAGGAACATACTAAAAGAAAACATACATGCAGCCGAACATAGAACTCCTCTTTTTTTGAAGTTTGTTAAAAAATACTTGTACAATTTGACGACCTCCGTGGCGCAGCGGGCGGAGGTCCGCCTGCGACGCAGGGGGTTGCGGGATCGATTCCCGCCTCGGAACAAATTTGTGTACGATCTGCAGAAATTTGTTACGTTGGTCTGGGTGTTTTCTATGTATAATAAAAAATATCTATCTATTTAGTGTATTGTATTAAGTATATCAGTTATCTATTACCCATAACACAAGCTCTGCTTAGCTTGGGGCTAGATAATGCTGTGTGAATTGTCCAGCATTATTTATTTATTTAATAATTAATTAATTTGATGACACAGTCTGCGGCACTGTAACCCGACACGCGGCCTCTGATAATGAAATGTTTAATATGTAGGTATTCTCGTTCATTGACTTGTGTTGTAAGAGTTGTATGGGTGCCTCATTATTAGCAGTAGGGCGGCTCAAATTGGCAGATCTGGTGCCGCGGCGTGTAGCCCCGCGGCGAACACCGACCTCCCCAATTTGCTTAGCAGAGCCCTGAATATCGCAAATAATAACCCAACTGAGATGTGCTCCTCATTACATATTTCAATGGATTTCGGAAACATTTCACCACAGGACAATAACACAATAATGTCATAGAAAACAAACTGTTGTGCAGCGAAGACAACTATGAATCGCACCCGTCTTCACCTGTAGTGACGATTGTTCTCGGGGAAACGGGGAGGCCAGCGTGGCGGCGGCGGCGGCGCCGGAGCGCGGTGACTGCATTAGGTACTGCGTCCCTGCGTCCCGTCCCGCACGCGGCTGTCTCGAGACAAACAAACAAACACATTTGCACTTATCGCGTTATTGTTCTGCCGAAACGGCGGCGGTCCCATTTCAGATAGTTATTATTGCTGTTTGTGCAGTTGTCGCGAATGCAACGACGTTTGTATGAGCCGATGGCTTGTTTTTACAGTTGCCCTTGCACAAACAATACTATTTTAAAAGCAGCACCTGTGTCTGCAGCTCGCTGAACAAACAAGTACGTAGGTACGCATTCACAATGATTACGTCCACACTTGCAGCAACCCAGCAGCGGCCGTGGCCGTGTCAAGCAAGCGTTCTATAGAACTTGAAAGTATTAGTCATAAGAGCCCCGCCGGCGAAGTTGCTCACACTTGGCTGTGCCCCTTGTGCTCGCTCGCAGGGCTCCGTGAAAGGCGGCGAGTGACGGCTGACGGGCGCGGGCGCGCGCTCCGTAAACAGTTTATGCAAAACGACGAATTGAATAAAGGGAGGATCCATCGCGGGTCGCTGCCGCCGCCGCCGCCGGCCGCTCTCGCACCGAACTGTAACTTTCTTAACTATTGTAACAAAACACGGCTTTCTTTCAAACGGCCACCCGGGTATATCGTGTCTTGGTCTCTGAATACCTCTTTTTGTCGCTATCGCATTTTGTGACAACGTTCCTCACATCACCTTAAAATAACCATTATAAGAGAAACTGGGTAGGTGGATTTATTTAAGGTGAGAGTAATTAGGAACAGGATACATTTCATAGTTATCATAGTTTTATCAAGTTAAGTCATTGTAGAATTAATTAAAATCTCAGAGTATTGTTAGACGAATAACACAACTATTTACCTAAGAAATATTTAGGTACGTGGATAGGGCAAAGTAACTCGTGGGTTAATGTTGTTACAGCTCGGCTCGGTGCGAGAGGCGGCGTCTCGGAGTCAAAGGCAAATGTGATGCGATAACGTAGCGATATCGTTATACTGTCTCGTCCCGTTATTGAACTAGTGGCGCCTCCCCGGCCCGCCCGCACGAGACCTTATCGGATGAGCAAGGGACGAATATCAATCATATTTAGTGATATGCCAACACCCTTTTCTTACAAATTCTACATAAAAGGATCTTGCAAGAATTTGCAAGGAATATCAATTTCAGTCCGTGTTATTCGTGTCGCAATCGCGTGTAAATAGTTTCTCGATTGCCCTCTAGCTTCGGTTTCAGTGTTTTTCGTTCGGTAAGTTCGCAACTCGTCGCGCAGGTAATTAAAACAAGTAAGTTGTTGTTGATCCCGGCGCGCGGCGCGGTCTGTTCAATTCGCCGAGTAATCGCCTTCATTGGGAGCCGCATTGGGCCGTTTTTGTCAGGGATCCGGCGCGGTGCGGGCGCAGTGGGGCGAGATTTGTCCCCGGAACTAAATACACGTACCACTGGAACTGAGGGCTACATTCACAGTTCTTAAAGAACTTATTCATATTTTATAATATATTTTATTGCCATCTGTGTACATATGTTGGTACTGTTTGTTAATGTATTGATAAAGTTGGTAGCTTTCAATATTTGGATGATACTACTGGCAATAAATTCGTAGCACTTCAACATTTCGTAACAAAATCGAAGTACCCTCCTAGCAAAAAGAGTAACCTCGTAGCTTAGTCGTAGCACCTACTCAGCTCAGTCGTAGCAACCTCGTAGCATGCACGTGCACAATCGTAGCTCCTTCGTAGCACAAATAGAGTAACCTCGTAGCAACCTCGTAGCTTAGTCGTAGCACCTACTCAGCTCAGTCGTAGCAACCTCGTAGCTTAGTCGTAGCACCTACTCAGCTCAGTCGTAGCAACCTCGTAGCATGCACGTGCACAATCGTAGCTCCCTCGTAGCACAAATAGAGTAACCTCGTAGCAACCTCGTAGCTTAGTCGTAGCACCTACTCAGCTCAGTCGTAGCAACCTCGTAGCATGCACGTGCACAATCGTAGCTCCCTCGTAGCAAAAATAGAGTATCCTCGTAGCAACCTCGTAGCTTAGTCGTAGCACCTACTCAGCTCAGTCGTAGCAACCTCGTAGCTTAGTCGTAGCACCTACTCAGCTCAGTCGTAGCAACCTCGTAGCACACACGTGCACAATCGTAGCTCCCTCGTAGCCAATAAATAGCTAACTCATAGCAACCTCGCAGCACATTCGTAGCTGGTGCGTAAAGCTTTGTAGCGTGACTTTACTACAGTGCTGTGGCCCTTTCGAAAATTGTCAAACGTTATCGTCCCTTACAAAACAAAGCTATAAATTCTATTTAATTAACACAGCTTAGCTAGCATTATAACCTATGCTCGAGCAATTCTAGTGTATACGATAAAATTCCAACTACAAACATCCGAATCACACAACCGCTCGGCGCCAGTTTTAGCGCTTCAATGGAAGTTGTCGCGAATGAGACGAATCTTGTTTTAACTCCCGAGTGTTTACATCGCGTTCCTTGTCGCCGCATCCGGCCGCTCGAACTCACCGCCTGATGAGTTTACATCTGTTTGCTCTTTTACATTCATTGGGGCACAGCTTTTTGCGTGGGATCCAACCTGCTACTTCTGTAGCTGTATCTAATTAATTTGCTCCTCTTGGAGTCGAGGCCCTAGGTCCGAGGGATACCGAGGCTCTTCGGGTTTTAAAAAAATATCTGAGCGTCGTAGCGACGCGTGACCCGAGAGCTGGTCAGTATCTGGCACAGCGCATCAGCATTGCCATACAGCGGGCCAATGCAGCCAGCGTCTTGGGGACGCTTCCGACTGGTATTGATATGGATCACTTGAGCTACCTGTAGATTGTTTGCAACAGTCTACAGTTAGCTCAATTGTTTCCATTGTAAATACTAGTTCTAATTTATTTCTATTATTTTATTGTAATTTTCTTTGTGAATAGAGGCTTCTCCTTTATTAATTTGGTGTTTATCTACTATTCATAGGGTTAAAAGAGTTACCTCATATTTTTATAGCTTTTAATTGAATCGAAATTTTTCAGCTAACTACTTGTCTAATATAAATCTATTGATAGTTGTTTGAGAGCACACAATAGTTTTGTCTAATATCCCGGTGTTCTTTAATCCACCAGTCACCAGCCTGCGTCGCTGCCAGCCCCCTCCCTCCCCCGGCCGGCAATTAGCATTTAGATTAAACAAATAAACGGCATGGCCGCGTGACCTGCAAGCAGTATCGCTTTATTTATTATCTAATTATTTTATTTATTGCATTCTCTCCGCACCCGCCCCCGACTCGGCCTCCGCCGGACGCGTCATGATTTATCGCTACATCTCTTTGTTTGCTATTCATTTCCGAACTGAAACCTTGCAAAGCGCGTGTTGTATCCGAACTGAGAGCCGACAGGTGATGCTCCACAATTTTTAATTATAAGCTGTTTCTAACACCTCTTTAAATAATTAATTTGTTCTCTCTTTCGTCGCTCTCACCCGTGAACTCGCACCACCTTGACTCAGTCAGTAGACTGAGCTATGTGCGCGCTATTGAATTTAGTTGTAAGTGAGTGTCGCTGTCTATCTTCGCAATATGACTTAGAGTTAAGTAGTGAAGTTTGAGAGACTCCTAGTGGCACTGACCTGAGATAGTTATGAGGCTCAACGTTACAGAAGCCTGCGGCTAAACTAAAAGCTTACTCAAACTTGTACACCTAATATAATTTCCATCGGATTATAAATTCATAAGTCTAAATTTGTTATTGGTGTTTGATAAAGATATGATATATACACCTTTGAGTAGATTTAATGCAATTTCACGATTGTTCCTCTCAAAATAGCGAGTCCACAAATATGAACCTCACAAATCCTCACCCTTGGAGTAACACGCGATAATTCAAGTCCAAAAGCACATTCGGACGGACAAACACATTTGTTAGTGGCTGGATGTGGGGCGGCGAGGACCCCCCCCGCCCTCCCCGCAGCCTGCTGCATTCCCACACGCGCCGCGAGTGGCTCGGTACCGCACATCATAGAAATGCGCCTGTCATTCAAGTGCTCTGATCTTGGTTATCTGTAGAGCAAGTTCTTTGAACGCACATATATTTGCCTCGGATACACCTTGAAGTAGAATTCTGAGGAAGTTCCTCTATTGTGTACTTATTCGCACCTCGGAAATGTCGTGTAACGTGCAGAGCATCGCGCGGTGGTCTCAGTGCACATAGATTACCCTCAATATATCGCTCACTCGTTGTCTACAAATAAATGATCTGTATTTCTGATTATATTACACTACTCGTAATACAAACTGACGTTGTGAAGCAGTGAATACATGCACGTCTATGTGTAATGTCTCGCAGAAGCTAGCTCTGAGTAAACTTGCCCAAACCGTGACAAATCGGATCTGTTCTGGTAACAGAACACCTGCCCGCGGGCAGCGGTAAATATCCGGAACTAGGGGCGAGCGTATGTTCACGAGCACCGTTCGATGGGTCAACAGAACTGGTTGGAAGCTGCTTGAAATATGAGCCGTGACTGGGCGTCGGCGATCCACAGGCGTCACTCACCACTGGCCGGGACAGCCGCCGCGACACGAGGCTGCGCCTAGAGCTGCGAAGGAATAACAAAAGCACACTTCTTAAGTTACTGTCTCCGGCTAAACGTTACTTCCATCTTATGGAAGTAAAACACTGAGAGTTAGTGTTGTTATAATCTACATCCGTGAATATCTGATGTGTATAGTCGCGCAGGGCGGCGCGGGGGAGCGGGCTAATGTATTACATGTATTGTGTCGGGCGATTGTTCACTATCCCTTCGCTGTGCCTGAAGGCTCGACTGTAACCCTTCACTTCCCATTCTCTGCGACTGCGACTCTTGTTTTGTAACAGGGGATATCTGTTGTTTCTGGCATCCACGTTAGTTATTCCAAGAGTTTGTTTTCCAACTAATTTGCTGTGTTTATTTAACTCTCAAGTAGAGGTTGATAGATACCCCTCAACCGCCTACAAGTTGTAGTTATCAGTAAACAAGGCGTTCGCAACTGATACTTGCCGACATATTAATTATCTAACGCAAACAAAGTGTGCTAGTGTGTGGTTTCCACCGGCTCCCGCTGAAGCCGCGTCGTGCTGGCTCTCGCGGAACAGCTTCCTCACTCTTGATCCTCTCTCTACACTGAAAATAATATAGTCCAACTAAGACGCATTTTATTTTAGTTGGCGTCAAAATAGTTGGAATGATAAATATCTCATTCAATACAAACAAGAATGCATGGTAGCTGCAACATATCTGTTTAAAACAAAAAATAGCTTGTTGTTCTCATTTTGCGTATTGTACATTATCAGCCGAAGAGACATCATTGACATATCAATGCTCTAAGTCAAAATAAATATTCACTTTGTCATATTAATCATGGGGTTAGCAAACAACTTTGTTGCATTTAATATCTGAATTAATTTAAATAACTACACTTTATAAGGCCAATTCATTACCTGGTAGAAGGAGCTATTACGATTTAACTAAGTTCTCACTCACACAGAAGACAAGATCTTATCAGGCTCATATGGATTCATGATGCGTGATCACATTAGACAAGATATTAATCAATGTAAACAATTTTTTTCAGTGTACGTGAACTTACTTTTACAAGCCAATCTTCATTAAGCACGGCCTTACAAGAGTTCCAATTATTATAACACTCTGTCATTTACCAAGAAGCCACTTCGACTTTGCATTCTCTTTGTTCAGCTTAGGCGACAGTAAACTGGCGTAAACCCTTGTAAACCTCTTTAAATTTCTATCAATCGATTTCAAACCATAAAAGGCAAACACTTTCAATAACAATACAGATAGGCTGCTGTAATGTGACAGCTGCAGGGAACTTACTTGCAACTTGAACTCGCTGGTTTAGTTTCCACCTGACTGCAAGTTTGTTCCTAGATCGCTGGAGCCGCGCTCACACAACTTGTGAGGTATCAACTGAGCCGAGCGCGAGGTCGACCACCGCTGCACCGTCGCGGCCGCTCGCCCCCTGCGACCGAGAGTAAGCGCCGAACTATTCACTGTCCTGTCCTGTAGCATCGATGCCGATCTATATACACCACAACAAATAGACACGCACATCTCCTATAACTCAAACACTAACGCTTTACCAAGTTTCATCTAGACTAAAGTATAATTTCCGAGTCTAATAAACCTCTTCAAAATGATGTAAGTAAATGAAGTTAAGAAGTATGAGAATCCCGTCGGAGTTTCAGAAATGTTCGCGGAACTGTGCACGGGTAATTTTGTACGAGAATTATATTTGAGCGGTGAAATAAAAAGTAAGTAGCTGCGGATAACATCAACAGGTATCGTGTTTGCCAAATGTGGAAACGCATAACGGAACTGGCACAAGCGGGAAATAACAAACTGCCAAATAACTACAAACACACATCGCGTAGATCAACTACGATAAACAGGAATGGTTAATTGTGTGGATGTTTAATCTCTTGAGCAGAACCTTCCTAATTCCCATCTTGTTTGTGTAAACAATTAGGTACCTTCACTCTCGGCAGTCAATGCGTTGTCTCGTTGATCTCTTGTTCTGAGCGAGTACAGCCGCGGTGTAGCGTCGCGTACGTAGCGTGCTGACGTGGAATAGGTAACTACGTCTGTCGGAGGGGGGTACGTATGGGAACGAAATCATCTGGCGAAGCTCGTTCTAAACTCCGCAACATTAACTTCGCCCCGAGAAGTAATCCGGAAACTAAATTAGCCTCTATTGCGTACAGATAAGGGGGAAGGCGTGAAATTCGGTTATAACATGGCTACATGGAAATATCTTAAGCAAAGTTTCTTAGCTAATATTTGTGGTACATTTTCAGGGAATACGTTTAATACAATCATAACATTAAATGTTTCGACGGAGTTTGTTCTCGAGTGCCGGAGCGGGTCCCGCGAGGGCGGGGGCGGGCGCGGCGGTGCGGGGCGGGCGGTGCATTAGTCCGCGTTGTCACCACATCGTCTACATACACAATTAGGAGTGGTAGCTGCTGGCTGCGGGAGGGCTTTACGAGTTTTGTTTGTGCGGAGTTTTCGCCGTTTTCGAGAAATCTCTGAGCTTCTTATCCGTGTTCGCGGAGGGTTACTGCGGAACCGGAGCATTACGGCATGTCGCGCCGGCCGGGGCGGCGCGCGGCGGCAGCCTCGCCACCCGACACTTCGCTAATCTAAAACTCCTCTACATTTACAAGTTTATTCTGAATCGATATGCTTCTATTGCTTTTATTGTAAAGCTCTTGCTTAATCTGCGCTGATTGAGCTTTGCTTTGTTCTTTCAGAATTAAGATGTCACAAGACTTCTGCTCGCTATAAATCGACCCGTTAAACTTTGAATAGCCCTGAATAAAGAAAGTTGTTATGCTGGCGATACGTTCTCTCCCCAGACAAGGCAAATAAGAACAAATAACTTCCTTTCCGAACCCTTCTAGGTGAAAATTAGTATTCCCGCAACGCGAAGCTATAAAATATGGGGTCAATATGTGTCCCTTTTATAAAAAATAAATAAATATGATGGAGCCACAATGGGCGCGCGGGCAATAGTAATAAAATGTGTCAGTGTCAATAAGCACGCGCCGCCGGCCGCGCCGCCGCCGCCCAGGGCTGCCGCCGCCCAGGGCTGCCGCCGCCCAGGGCTGCCGCTGCACTTTTATGACGAACATTATTCAACGGCATGTTCTTAGAAAATTTCGTAAGTGAATTATTTATTATTCTTTATTATTTCTGCCGTAATTGTCCCACTGTATTATTACAACTGGGCAAAGGGCGATCTCTCTTCCACTCTTTACGGTCTTGTGCTATGTAGGATCAACTATTCAATGATTGTTTATTTATTTATTTATAACTAGAACGATCATGATCCACCATTTCAATGATCCGAATCTAAACACGACTTTGTTTTCGTCATTCCCATGTTACTTTAAAAATACCTTTCTGTAAACTTGCCACAACAGAAAGCTACGTTCGTGATGATACTTTCTTGTTTAAGCTGAATAGATGGCTAGTTATCATAGAGTTCGATCAGTAGACAATTTATTGGTTGATTCATATAATAAAACTGGTAACCCTTGTTGTATTGACGGTGTCTTTGGTAATATTTCACGGGTCGGGCGGGAGAGATGCGGACCATCTGCGTGTCCGCAACGCGCCGTGTGCGTGACGCGAGCGTGACTGGAGCGTGGCGGCTGCGTGCCACCGGACTCTGCCAATCTGAGTTATTTACGGGCACCGCCGAAATATCTTTTACGAGCTGCGAAATTAAATGTCCCTGGACCAGGAGTAAGCCACTACCTAAGGTTTTCATTTTGAGTTACTCTACCACTTTGTTCGGGATTTAATCACAATTATTGTTAATAAAATCTATAACAAAAATTAAGGAGTACGAATTGCCATCTACCTAACTTTGAATAATAAGTATCGAGAGCGGTTTAAGCCCAGGGACCGTTATCCGCGCCTACAGCGTTGCAAACTGTCCTAGATTAACTCGGATGCATCTGTAGGAGTCTTGAGTACTCGATTCATTATTCAAGTACCAGTCTGAAGATTTTTAAACGTCTTCCATTTAAACGATGCTGCCTCGAGGGACTCTACAGCTCTGATGCGTCAGCGGGAGGGCAGACTCTTGTCTACTCATTATCATACCTCTCAGAGAAACTGCATTCATCTATGGACGCCAACTCGATCGGATATAATCCTCATCCATTTTAAAACTTAAAAAAAAAACAATTAGCTTCAAAGTTTAAAACGAGTAATTGTATTGTATATTTTGCAAATAACTCAGTAATCCATAGTACCTACGTTATACACTTAAAATCTCATCACACTAATATAATAAATGCGAAAGTTTGGATGGATGGATAGATGGATGGATGTTTGTTACCTCTTCACGCCAAAACTACTAAACGGTTCAGGCTGAAATTTTGCATACAGGTAAGTCTAAACTTGGAATCAAACATAGGCGACTTTTTATACCCTAAATCAGTTCCCATGGGATATAAATAACCTTAAAACGTATCATTCTAATATTATTATATGTCGTGCGGCTGGAATCGTATTCGCTGTAATGTTCTATTTCATTTCAAACACCCACTGTGCCACAATAGCCTTTACACTCATTTATATGATTTCTCGAAAAATGTAAATGAAATTCTGAGATTGTCTCCATTTTGTTTGAGCACAGGCAATAAAGCAAGTATAAAAATAAATAAGTTGTAATGGACATCAATTCGAGGCTCACAATATGGAGTTTTCACAAATAACGGCGAATTTATGACAATGTTTATGGGCCCTTGCCTCCGCGATAGCGTATTGAGAGACTGTGAAAGCCGCCGCGGCTTCCGTTACCCACCTTGCCATCTCAGAATTGTATTCAAAATGTAAACTTGAAGCTTTGAGTTTGTTTTAAAAATTATGATGCTTAAGATCTATTAACGATAAAATCGAGACGGCTTGTGTTTGATGTAAAGTAATGGGTCCAAGCGTAGATATCTTCTACCTAGCCTAGTTATATCCTCCTTCAGCTAGTGAGAGAATGTTGCTTTTGATTCCAACTTAATTATTACCTAAATGTCATTATTAGCTTTTACGAAATTATTTGAATACAAGGCCGGTCCTAGAGTACGCCACTCCTCCGGCGAAGAAAACGCAACTTTTATTACAAACACATAAAAATCTAGTACACGTTTATTACAGTTTTATGCGTCCTAATAATATTCCATGTTTACTGATAGCGGCTGTTATTTTATATTTTTTGGAGTGTTTCCTTTGTGGGAAGCTCTCTCCCACTCCGGGAAGTATTTCAAATGATTCGGCTGTTTGATTGTGGGTGGAATGTTCCCAGGGCTCTGTATTACTTGGAAATTTATTTGCATGATTGTGGGCCGGGGTTTTTATGGGCTATTCGGTTTATTGAAAAGTATATTTTAGCTGACGGAGCACTCACTTGTGGTGGGTATTAGCGTCCCAATACTCGTATCTATTAGATATTTCTCATGTTTAATTTATATGTTTTACTACAAAAGTCAGGGAAAAATCATACGTAAGGACCTAATTGTAGACTCCTAGAAAAACCATCATGATCAGAGCTTGCCGGTACCATAAACATTGTATTGAATTATGGAGATAATTAAGCCTTTGATAAAATATCGAATTTTCTCGCAAGTTCAGGTTAAAACAAACTCTAGGTACGTACACCGCACGTACCTTCGATAGCAAGGCGCCACGGCGCGGTGCGGCGCGACGCGGCGCGGCGCGGTGCTACGACTGAGAGGTGAGCCGAGCTAGAACTTAGCCTCACGTAAAAATAGTTAAACCGCCCAACTTTGCTAGTTTGGGTATTAGTTTCTCTAGAAATGAAATAACAATAAAATGTAGAACTGATATCTTAGTACCGAGTTATAAAGTGGATGTGGTATGGCCAGTAGGGTTTTGTTTTAACTCTTGTTTGCCCAGTCATAGAAAGTTGAAGAGGAAAAAACGAGGGCAAACAATCGTCCGTCATGGGCTACACCGTGCCTGTGAGTTTCACAAGATCAGAAAAAACTTGATAATTTTAGATCTAAAAACTGTTTTTGAAATTGTTATATCAACTACCGAAAGCCACAGCAGTTCCGTATCTATTCGAATGTTATATTGGCATGTTGGTTTAGTTTCTGTTGAATATTAAAATGGCGGGGAATTGCCTAAGTTGCGCACTTGGCAACTTCGCGATGGATGTTTACGGGCTGACTTGCGAGCGGTCTCGCTTCTCACTTTATAAACGTAAACCTCTTTCACTTGGGATAAATATTCAAAATTAAAGTTTTCATATTGTACGATGTTATAAACATCGTGCAAAAGCTTTGTATTTACCTAGAAATTAAAAACATTGGTGATGAGCGAGACGAACTTGACGCACTCTAATTACGATATAAAAAATACTATCAAATATCATTATCAAATATCAAAGTGCTTTATTTCCTTTAGACTTTACACGACTCTTGGACACGTTATGGTCTGTTACTGCGCTGCACCGCGAGGGGTGGATGAGGAAAAGAAAGGTCTTCCCCAGCTGTGGGACAGTAACGACTACAAATAATAATAATAGAGATATTACGACAGTTGAGTACTCTACTATCTTGTATTGTATCATGAAAATTCCTCTTGTTACCATTTGAGACTTCCGAAGAGGGAAAATAGAAATTGTTTGCGTTTGAAAATGTAAAGTTCGTAAAACTGGGTAGAAGTTCCTGCCAATATTTACGAGTATCAAATAACAAGATAGGCAAATTGCACAAAGCGCGGAGTTACATTATTCAGAGCAATTCCGCGGCGCGACGCGGACAGGGCCGGAGGAGGTGAGAAGTCCGAAAGTTTTTATTGCGTAGGGCACGGCGGCAGGGGCGGTGCTGGGGGCAGCCGAGGTCTTGAGATGTCAGATGGTATGTTCCTAGACACCTTGAAAACTGTCTCTAACTGGCTTTACTGATCTGTGTTGTCAAAGTTATGTCCCTATTGTTCCTCTCTTGACAATTTTGTCAAAATACAACCGACCTAAACCCGGTGAATAGTGTTTGCCTGTACAAAAAATAGTGGTTATTCCGCGGGTTAAATGATAATCAAAACCACAAGGTCAGTAGATATTTAATATTCCTTTTCAACGGGTTTTGTAGGTGTTCTATGAACAAAAGCTGCTGTGTGTAACTTGGGAATACATATAGGTACACACAGCGGCTTTTGTTCGTAGGAAAGCATCTTCATTGCTTTTAAAATAAAATAAACTCAGCCCCTTGTAGTCAGTACCTGAATGCATCCCTGTAAGGCTACAGTCGTCGCGCAGATGGTTAAAATTTTACTTTTCATTACTTTGTACCATTTATGTTTCGGCGTGAACATAAAAATGTTTTAGTTCTAAACTTTTTGTTTGTTTGCGACAAGAATGAAAAATGTAGAGAAAATATTACAGTCTCGGAGTTTTACGGGGCGGCTCTAATTAGTATGGAAGCGCTGTTTGCTTTGACTTATTTAGTTATGACTTCTGAGAGGAAGTTTTTGTACTGTCGCTTAAACCTGCGCGACTCACCTTTGTACGGTCGCTTAAATCTACGCGACTCACCTTTGTACTGTCGCTTAAACCTGCGCGACTCACCTTTGTACTGTCGCTTAAACCTTCGCGACTCTCCTTTGTACTGTCGCTTAAACCTGTGCGACTCACCTTTGTACTGTCGCTTAAACCTGCGCTACTCACCTTTGCTTTAACAAATTACAAACCAAATAGATAGATAGATAGACTTTTTATTGGGTACACACACAAACAGCACAGGAAAGATAACAAAAGAACAGTAACATAACATTATTTAAGGTACACATAATTAGGCAAATACAAAATGTTGTTACTAAAAAGTTAGTACAATCCCATTCTAATAATTTAAAGTTAAAGAATAGGAAGTTATTGTAAGGAACATGGGCACTAAATAAGGAATCCTAAGCCGTGCGCCACATTACCGAGGTCGCGGCGATACAATACACTCCTGCGTGCAATATACTAAATCAGTGCATCGGATAGCACGGAACGCTTCCACTCGTATATTCGGTAACTAAACGACTCGTATAAATTGTACGTAGTGACACAAGCCGACCGGATCGGGCCGTTGTTAGCCATCGACAGATGTAATATGCTTTGAAACTAAACTCTAGTTAGTTTTTTTAACTCTTTCTTAATCTAAACTAAATCCGAATATAAAAATCAGTCAACTTTAAACAATCGCACTGTCAACAGCAGAAGATTCTTAGCTATTCCTATATATAAAGGTTAACAAGTATGAGGGATGTTTAGACGCAGCCTAACTAAAGACATAAAAACGCGCAAAAATGTTAGGGGCGAACCTAAGGGGTTGTTTGTTAAACTAGGTCTAGATCTCAGTACAGTACTCACGACATCCCCGTGGTAAAAAACTAGAATTACATAAAAGTCACTGACAATGCGACTGAGAAAAATCATGAAAGTGCATTGTTTCGCACTAAATTTGGTCGAGATCTCAGGAACCCTGCGGTCTGTTGAAATGATTTATGTTTTGATTCGTAGGTTATTACTAATTTATTTGGTTACTTACAACAGTTTGCCCTCTTAAGGCGCTACCCCGATAAAAATCAGCGCCACCACTTAATCTATCTTATTATACTGTTAAACTAAAAAAAAACAAAAATCGATTAGCCAGTTTCTAAATCTTATCATAAGCTTTTTTTTAATGCCTCTGTGTAAGTTTTATTCTGTGTAAGTTTTATTTTGTATACTTTATGTACCACGGTGGCCAAAAAGAGCAACTTCGCATCTCTGCCTACACTATACAAACTAAAACATTTTTAGAGGCTTTAATAAAAGCTTATGATAGGTATCACAAACTGGCCAATCAATTTTTGAAAATTCCTTCCTTTAATTTAATGGTAAGATAAAATAGGTGGTGGTGCTGATTTGGGTCGGGCTAGCGCCTTAAAGTATTTCTACAGTTTAAAAAGCTACGACCTAGCATTAATTGCTACGAAAACTGGCTACGATCGGCTACGCCGTAGCCAGTGCTACGTAGCCGTTTGTAGCAGAGCAACTGAGTAAAAGATCGTAGGCATCGGAAGTCCAGTCGGTACGAAGACGACGCTTGTATCTCTTCTTCCTATTAAAGGAAGCAGTTTTCCCTGTAAGTCCATTTAGCTCCATCACCCCGCGGCCAGTGGAGGGCCAGCTCTACATTTAGTGCACAAACGTACACACAGTGCAACTTCGCTATGACGTGCGGTGCATTAACGAATTTATTGCGATTGCTTTTGTGTGACTCTGATTATGTTTTTGGAGCGTTTCAGTGCGAAATTGCTGTTAGTTCCATTGTTTACGAAACTGAAATAACAGATACGATTAATACCTTTGTTTCAATGGTATTGTTTTTAGATGACTTATAATAATTCTGTCCACATGTTGAATTATGGCGAGCCTAAGTTTTTGCAGGCTGTCTTATCCTTAATAACAAATAACGTGTCTGGAGCTGTACTTAGACGGGGGTCGGACCATGTTCTGATCAGTGATATTTTCAACTAAATTCAAATTACAATTTTATTACGGTAATTCGTGCATAAAATAAATATCAAGTCACAAAACACGGCTCTAAAATCTCAACCTGCACGAGCACTAAAAATTTAAACATTCTCTTTTAAATGCAGATTTATGCGCGTACAACATATACGTTCAGGTATATGTGTACCACGGGGATAGGTCTCGTGACGGGGGCGCAGGGCGCGGGGCGCGGGAGGCTCCTGATAACTTTTGCTCAGTTAAATAAAGACGACAGTTTTATTGAAAGTAGGGCCGTTTGCCTTCTGTAATTTTCTCGGGATACCCTTAAATTGTGGCCCAAGTTATAAGCGCACAAGGTGTGAATTAAGAAGAAAGAAAATTGATGGAGCTGCACGGGAACCTTATTAAGGGGACTTGTTCTAAAAAGTGGCAAAACAAACAACTGTTTAATCCATGTAGCCTAAAAATTTACAGCTGCGAGAGTAGGTATCCCTAGAATTTGTACTATTTGCAGAATTGAAGAAGAATGTTTGTACGATCTCCATATATTTATTTGTCCAGGGTGTTCTGCGTGTGTCCACGTATATTAAAATATCGATGTAGTGTTATTATAATGTATTAAGTTTATCAGGACCGAGGCGAATGGCATAAACATAGAGGCCTATGCCCAGCAGTGGGTCGTGAAGGACTGATGATGTTGATGATGATGAAGTTTATCAGTCATCCAGTATCCATAACAGAAGCTCTGCTTATTTGGGGCTAGATGATGCTGTGTGTGTTTTTATTACCAAACCTATAAGTACTTAATAACCGCATTTGAACACAACATTATGTAAATGAATAAACCTTCCCACAATAATACATTGCATGGTAAGACCGCGTGGAGACTAGTTAACTCCTGACACGGTTGCGCACCCCGCGCTCCACACCCCGCGCTCCACACCCCGCGCTCCACACCCCGCTCTCCACTTCCTACTTGTACCATTTCCAAAAGAGATAGAGACATTTTTCGCTTTGCCACAAAGTTAAAAACTCGTTATTGTGGGGCGCGAAGTTGGCGCGCGGGCATTGTGCCGCGGGCGCGTTGTCGCGCCGTCACCGCGCCGTCACCGCGCCGTCACCGCGCCGTCACGGATTCGGACAACATGGTATTGTTTCAATCCTCAATTCGCTAACTTTGGAATTAAAAAGATCATCAGATTGACTTTTTATGTAAATAAACAATGAGATTCTCGACTTCATTGAAACCTGAAAAACTCCACCGTCGTGTAGAGTGGGGCGCGGAGAGTCTATTCCCTAATTTTTTGATCGAAAACAAGGCGTCTAAAGTCACGGACTGGTTCTAGTAGACACCTCCTACATAGACCATTATTTTTTTAGAAAGTGTAATCCTGCAGCTTGCTTATTCCGGCGGCGTGTGAGCGAGACGTCGATACTGTGTTATTGAGTAGGTGCGCACGGAGGGTAGGTGCGGGCAGGCAGGCATATTTTATGGAGATCTCGCGCTCTTTTTGCAATAGAAGCCAGAAGGCGCGCACCCTTCATATTTACGATTAAGTCGTGATCAGAAAATATAAAGTATTCTTGTTTTTTGTCGATATGTTACACGATACATGATATTTTTACGTCTTGGATTTAAGAGCGGCACGGAGGAACATTTCTGCAGTTACAGCTTATTACATGAAATCACATCAAGTATCACAATTACACGAAGAATCTCATTGAAAACATCAAAACACTGGGCCTTCGGTTGAAGTAATGCCTGACTCGGGCAGAAAAAGGTTTATCTGCGGACATTGTTCGTAAAAAATATTAGATCATCTCTACGCAGGTACAAAAATATTGATCAGTAGGTATTATTCACGTTATTTTCTTAAGCAAAACCACTGAAACCACTGAACAGTAAACCCTTCCAACAGCAATAACAGGCACTACATCAGGCCTGTGCTCCGATCCAATGAATTCCTTCAGAAATACGTTTAAGTTTGTCCATTAAAAATGTAGAAATAAGTCGATGAGTTTCCAGATCACGCACTCTCCGTAAACCGCGAGCTCGGCTCAGGCATGTTCGATTTCAGGACGGCTCTCGCAGAACAATCCTATTTATAAAATGGACGGATTTATTCAATAAAATTAGACATACTTCGATGACCTCCGTGGCGCAGCGGGCGAAGGTCTGCCTGCGACGCAGGAGGTTGCGGGTTCGATCTCCGACTCGGAACAAATTTGTGTACGATCTGCAGAAATTTGTTCCGTTGGTCTGGGTGTTTTCTATGTATAATAAAAATATCTATCTATGTAATGTATTGTATTAAGTATATCAGTTATCTAGTACCCATAACACAAGCTCTGCTTAGCTTTGGGCTAGATAATGCTGTGTGAATTGTCCAGCATTATTTATTTATTTATACTTAAAAGTAAATATTATAATTCTAGTGTTTTGTTTTTAAACATTACCTTTACGTAGAGTTTTTTGAATGCGATTATTCATTCTCGATCAATCTATAACATTGTTAAAATAAAACTGTTGCAAAAATTGGGAATATCTGCGACTTGTTTGTATATTTTAATTTCGACTAAACGATTTGTATATGTAATATTGATTAATGCGAGGTCGCAGTTAAGAGCGAACGAACTACTAGTGTTGTCAAATTAATCAGTCGTTTATAACGAAGTATCATCTAAATTGCATGAGCTTTCTAATTAACTCGCGAATTAAGAAACGTGAAGGCGCGCGCTAACGGATTGTGCAAGCCCGGTAACGAAGTGTCGACGCTACGCCGAGCTAGGAGGTGTGGAGGCGGCACTTTACTGGCAAACAAACACTGAAGCAGCGCCGTGTGGCGCAACGTAGCATTACGACGCAACGTAAGCTGTCTGTCCGGAGAAGTGGTCGTTTGATTTAGCTGCAGGTATGCGGCACAAACAAATCCATTGTCGACGCCGTAACGCGTCCGTGACACACACCGCAGCGTGATACGCCGCACTATGTGTGGTACCCACTTCCCCACTTCACCGCGCTTGCCCCTTAACGCTGACGCCGACAGAACAAATGACCACTCTACGTTTAACATACGATTTTGAGTCCGGTGCTGCATATCTTATACAGCAGCGTACTGCGTTGTGGTCAAGAGACCAAGGCATAACAAAGACAAAATGTAACAATCTAACTATCATTGTACTCGTGCTGGGACATAATCTTCTGGCAGTATGTGGTTGTGCCAGGTTTACGAGTAGGCACCTGGCAAACATTGTGGGGTTCAACCGATATAAGACTTCGGTGTCGTGTGTATTTCTTTTTCTAAAATGTTCGTAGGTTTAAAACAACTGTTTTTCCTACTGTCCAGCCCACCAATTACAGTAGCAAATGGCAATGGGGAATGCAACAATGGGGATCATTTTGGCAGCCTTAGCGCTGTCCAAATCTTTTGAACCTTAAAAGGAGGAACATTTAAGGCAAAAAGTTTCCCCTATTCAAGTTTTAGAAGATTTGGACCATTAAGGCTGCCAAAATGATCCCCACTGTTGCTTTCCCCATTGCCATTTGCTACTGTAATTGGTGGGCTGTACGAGTGTGTTGTATTACGATTTGGAAAATTTCAGTAGGACAGATACCTTTTGCAGATTTTTTGTGGTTTATAGATTTTGGTTCTAGAGCTGAACATTTTCGTTATTCAGTTTTCCTGTGTCCGGCTCGAAGGGACCTTTGTAAACGTAACTAACTTACTTGGCTTATATCTATACAAAATTGTGTTTGTATAAAATGACCACATCCAAAGTTGACAGCAGTTAGGAGACGTAGCTCCGCGCGACTGATTACTGCGCCGCCTGACGAAGTGCCTGACGAACTGCATTCACCTGCTTCACGCTGGTTCCCGCACACGAACGTCATTGTGTGTACAATGACATCATCATCATCATTATCACAGTGCAGGGTAAATGCCTCCTCTGTTCTATTTGATATATTATTTAAACTTAAAAGTACCTACATATCTTTATTTACTGTCCATTCCTAGTTAATCCGAAGGAGATTGCCCGTAGCCAGTATAATATTAAAAAAAAACAGTAACTTGGAGGAAGTTCTGAGAATTACAGCAGTAGGACCTTCCAACCAAGGCAGTTTTGTTGGAACCTACTGCTGTAATTCTCAGAACTTCTTCCAAGTTACTGTTTTTTTTTAATTTGTGCGGTGTTAGTGTTTCCAAAACATATTTTCCTGATTGAGTTCTCGGTGTTTCGATCAGCGAGCAGTAATACTGGAATACAAGCAGAGACAGATCCAACAGCAATAGCAACCAATGCGACAGTACGACCTCGCTAAATTACAAGCGAACTCACTAAAGATCCTCGAAGGACCAACTGGAAAGTTCGGTCAAAGCGGACTGCAGTCCGTTTGAAGTCGGCATAAATATTGTATGTGCGGTCCTACTCCTACAGAGTTATAGGGGTACGTCTGACCTGACTTACTTATACCACCTGCCGTACTTCACTCCGAGCGGTTAATGCGAGGGGAAATTAACTTATGTGACTCAACACAACACTCTATTTATACACCTGGCATTTCTGACAAGATTAGAAACCAAGAAATACGATCTATCAATTATTTTAAGCTGAAGTGGCGACTACAAATTGCCGGTAAAATGTTCGAATTCTGTAAATCAATCAGAACAAGATTCCCTCAGTAAAATAATTTAATGAAAACAATTCCCTTCACAATTACAAGGTACCTAGGGTTGTCTGCGACAGCCTCGTACTCGCAATGGCTGGCCACGTACTCCAGTGCAGGTACGATTCCCGTTCATGGGTACAGTACAACTATCCGTTGTAAATTCCGCCGTCCGTGAGCCACGTACACACGCTCTAAAATATTCACAACGGTGCCGCTCGAGAAATAAAACCTCGTACAAGACACGAATGTGTATGTAGCCTTAGCAGTATAGATTTTGTTGGTTCAGTCTCTTTTATAATGAACTGAATTTTAGAGGCTTTTTTACACGACTTTTTTTAATTCTGGTAGGTAGGTTCTCACTACCTACCTAAACTAGGAAAAATAAGTCACATGAGTAACTTTATGCTCACCTAATAATTATGTCCAGCATTATTATTATGTATAAGTATTATTCCTTGCTAACATTAGTAATTTGTCTTCAGTCTGATCTATAGGTCGGTCCCTCGTTTCTTCAATTACCTCGTTATCTCCGACTGAATATAAACCGAGACGGTTCATCATTTTCGCGGGAAACTTTTAGTTAGTTTTTGTGCGCGTTGATTTATGACCCGCTGGCGCTTAATAAAGGAAGGTCAAATTCTCATGAAATAATATTAGGGCTGAGAGACGGGATTGTTTAGTGCGGGCGTGAGTGACAGCTTCTGGAGGACCTAGGCCGACGGAACTAATCTAGCTGATTTATAACAGACAGTAATTTATTTATTTTTTGACGGCAGCGGGCGAAGGTCCGCCTGCGACGCTGGAGGTTGCGGGTTCGATTCCCGCCTCGGAAAAAATTTGTGTACGATCTGCACAAATTTGTTCCGTTGGTCTGGGTGTTTTCTATGTATAATAAAAAATATCTATCTATGTAGTGTATTGTATTATGTATATCAGTTATCTAGTACCCATAACACAAGCTCTGCTTAGCTTGGGGCTAGATAATGCTGTGTGAATTGTCCAGCATTATTTATTTATTTATTTATTTATTTATTTATTTATTTATGATGTTTCACGGGACGTTGCCGCGTCGCGTCACGTCGCGTCGCGTCGTGTCGCGTCGGTGGTAGTGTCTGGGATCTTTTTAGACAAAATATTCTTGACCTAGTAGTAAAGCCATATCTGCTATCTGTCAGATTACCTCCTTTTCGTACAGTATGTGTTCGGTGCCTATTATGTTGCATCATTTATTATTTCATAACCCCAGCGCGCAAAGTCATTAATTGCAAGTAACAAATATAAATTGTAAAGTTTTTGTTTTTATAGTGCGTAAGCCGCGTAAGCCTCACACTCTGGCAAATTTCTAAGAAATTAGTGTAGTTGGTTAGCACATTCCGGTACTGACTGAAGGATGCGGGTTCAAGTCCCGCCGAAGTCGTAAATTTTTGCGATGTTATTTAATTTCTTAGAAATATAAATTGGTACCTAAACCTAATTCTAAATCAACCAAAATAGCTGTACTGAGGGCCCTATTTACCATGTTTTTGATCTACGTGACGTAAGGACGTGCTCCGTTCCTCGATCATCGATACGCAAACTGCTGACTACCGCCCGAGTACCTATTTCGTGCGAGGCGACCTCTGTTGCGTAAGCGAGGCGGCTCGCAATTGCCTTCTTTAACACCGGGCACGCGCGCGGGCGGCGCAAAAAAACATACTGACTGCGCAAAGTTCGGCTGCCAAGTGCGAAATATTGGATGGGGAGCTGCCTGGCTTTTGTTACCTTTTGGTACTCTAGGTAGTTTACTTGGGTTTGGATGTGAAGAGGTTCCGGTCTGTAGGTAAACATCAGTCGAAAAAATTGGGGGAAAGAACCAGTGACAACCATCCTCCTTCATCACTTGCCGGCGGATTTTCCCCACTCCGGATATGTACAATCCACCTCGGTCCTACACGCTAGGCGAGCCAGAGAAACGAATTTAGGTGGTAAAAGTATGAAAGTTACTACAAAACATTGCTACAAAATAGTAACATTTATTTTACAAAATTAGCAACAAGTTTCACGAAAAGCCGATACAAACATCTCGTATGGGCATGTGCATAATGCGCGCCACCTGCGACGCTAGCGCCGCGGTTTACGAGCGGGCCGTGGTGCGAATTGCAACTAACTGCCACTTATGGAAACATACGGGCTCTAATCTGTACGAAACCTTTTAACCCCCGACGCCAAAAGTGAGGGGTGTTATAAGTTTAACGTGTCTGTCTGTGTATCTGTCTGTGGTATCGTAGCTCCCAAACGGATGAACCGGTTTTCGTTTACTTAGTTTTTTTTGTGTCATAGATAATTTTATCCCAAGTGTTCTTTATTATTATTACCCATGTTTCATGAAAATCTGTCGGGGGGGTTTTAATTTTTTTTATATATATGTTTTTGTTATTCTATGAAGTCATGGAAGTCAAGTCAGGCAAGGATAGGAAATTTTCTTTCAATGAATACTATAAAATAATAAAATAAAATAAAAATGGGGACAGTTTCTGCTGTAGGTTAAGAAAAGGCTGCAGGACAATGCAATGCGCAATGCAACATTTTAAGTAGTATCTTAAAGTAGCGCATCCTACTTGGTATCAGTGGGTACATTCTGCTGAGTCTTCTCAAGATCTTTCTCCATAAGTTCTTGCTAAAGCCGCGGTACCGTTCACATTTAGAGCGCGTGCGTCGCCACAACAACAGCACTGCGAGAGCCGTGTTGTAACATATTTATTGCCTATTTACAATCATTTCGCGAAAATCGACAATTTACAACTGTGTCGCGCTGTTGCGCTTCCGCCGTCGAAGTTTGGACGCGCGAATATTGCCAGAAAGGCCGGCTAACAAGGAAAACGGGTTGGTACGGAGTTTCTACTTGGGTTACGACATTTTTCAACTTTCTTATTTTACTCAACTTTTACCTTTTTGTAAGTCAACCCTTGTTATCAAGCGTTCCACTGAGTATTTTGAACGGTACCTACGAGTTTAGAAAAGGAACCCTTCTTTTGCGGTATGTATGAGTGCTAAGTATAAGTCAGCTATTTATTATCTCTATGCCAATAGACTCCGGTGCAAATTGAACAATACATGTAAATAAATGTAAGGTAGGGCTCTAAAAGGCCTCGCCTTTGTTATAGAGTTCTGTTTTCTGCCATTATTCACAAGACGTGTTACTTCATCATAAGGATTAACCCATCTAAGAACTATAATTCTGTAAGCACATTGATGTCATGGCATCCAGCCTCCGTTGGCTCTCGGCGGCGAGAGAGGCTGGAGTTAGGAACATCTTGCAAAGGCTATAAACTGAATTATGCACACAACTGCAGCGATACTTTGTTCCGCTTCCGGGAGCGAATATTCGGAGGTCGCGAGCGGAGCGGTGGGACGAGATCGATGCGGTATGCGTTGCGGGCTATCACCGCATTAACGTACCGCATTATAAAAAGATAGTAACATTACGGTCAGTGATTTTGCTATGTGTAGAGATACTAACCTACTGTTTGATTCGATATGCGACACACATTTCAATTTTATCGCCTACGGGGACGGTCCTTTTGTTACGATTCTGTGCGGCAGTATTGACAATTATTATTTTACTTTTTGAGCTTTTTAGGTGAATTATCTTATGAAAGTCGATACCTTAACGCTATGTCGCTCCGCTCGTACCGCGCGGGCAGCCGGACTCGTCCCGCGGGAGCCCTAATGCAGACTTACACCGCCGCAGTGTTCGTTCAATTTAAACTTTAATATGCAACCGACCGCCAAATTGGAAATAATGATCTGCACACCAACCGCTTTCATACTTTAAGGAGGTATCTCACAAATTTGTGTGTGCTCCGTGGATAAGGAATTTTTGATGCCGTTTTCCGGGTCTAGAACACTTCGGATTGTGTCAAATTATTATTTATTGATATTAATTGTATGACTTTCCTGCTTAAACAATAAAATTCGAAATAAATAAAGATACCTGGAAAATCTAACAATGTTCAAAGAAATGGTACCAACTATACACTGGCATCTTCCTGCAGTGTTTAAAATTGGTTCCTCGTTTATCCAGCAAATGTATTCGCTGCGGAATATGAATACTAATGCTGGCCGGAGTCGCCGGTCATTCACTGCATCGCAATGCAGCCCGGAGTCCCGGGGCGCCGCCGCGAGTGCCCTCTCGGACAGGCACGGGGAGTACACTGAAATTAATCGTCTTGACAAGGTCGTAATTAAGGCGATGCTTCTTCAAACTTTGAACAGCATTAGAAGAATCATAAAGCAGCTGAAATAAAACAATATTTATCGAAGCCTCCAATACCCTTCAAAGTATCGATAAGACCTCGCACAAAAAGAGATAATTCCTCAGAATAGCACAATAACTGTAGTTTTTATAAGAAAGCGCCCGTATCGGTTGGATTCAGATAATTTATCATCGCTATCACTGCTCGTACGTTATCGCGCATTATTCACCTTCGAACGGAACTATAAAACTCGATATTACCATCATAACACCATAGACTCGCTGCGGCTCGGAGGCATTCTGAGTGAACCATCTATACTCAGGCCAGGTATGAACCGAGAGGGAAAACGCGTCAAATTATGTTATTTACTAAGTACTTACAAACTTGGTGACTTTATCTGTGAAGGGAAGCAGTCACCTGGCTATATGAATTTTGCTGCTATGATAGACGGTTTATTTCGGGATATTCTGTTTCTCGAATGTGTGTAAAGGCAGATTCCAATTACTGATGACGAAATAAATCAAAGAAAATACAAACGAAAAAGAAACACAAACGTAAACAAATGTAAAAACGCCTAGAACCATGTACTCGCAAGCGCAGCTCTCCGGGAGCGGAGAACAGATAAACACGATAACAGCGTTACTGAAGCCTGTAGAAGAACATAAAAACGATATGGATCGTAAAATCATGGCGCATACTCGCTCAGATGTTTTATTTTGTAGTGTTATTGAATTTGAAATTATAGGTTGGAGCCAGGTGGGCTTTGTACTAATGTTGGGGTACCGTATGTGGGGTTGCGAAACGGAAGGCTGCTTAGGAATGGAATATTATGTATATGGGGAAAATTGGCAGGAATGTTTTGCTCGAGGTTTTTACGAAACATGCAAAGCTGTAAGATGTGTCAAAACCACACAATAGGTGGTTGCTTTTCTATGCTGTCCGGCCCTCACTTGATTTATTTCGTCTTCAAGAAAATTATGAAAACAACTGAAGCACAATCAAAATGTGTATAGAATTAGCGTAATCCTAGAATTTCAATTTAATTTGTAAAAGTCTCAAAGGCAAAACGTGGAGGGTCGGGCAGCGGCGCATGACGATGTTTCATCTCTCGTGATTTGCCGAGCGAATGTAAGTCTTAATTGCCACATTTTAAGGGCACTAGTTGCTGGATGTCGCTGGCTCTTGGCAGAAGTGCGGTAGACTTGAGGTGTGGGGGTGGTGCAAGGGAAGGGTCTTCATAAAGTAAGTAATCAAATAAAGCATTTTAAACTTTCGCGATTTGTTAACATAAATAATGGTTATCGGGTATTTATCGCGTACCTTTAGTTATTATTTCCTATACGTTTCTACTGCGTTACAGCGATCGTGGTCACGGGGCGATTGACCAAAAATCATTAATTAGGCAATTAAATATTAAAGATAAATATTTTTTCATTTAATATTATTTACAAAAATATTTGAGAGAGAATGACGTGCAATAACTTAAAATTATCTAAAGTTAATCATTGAAAAAAAATATTATTCGGAACGTAAGATCTTTGGCATTATTAGTTACCTAAGTATGAGGGTTAAGAAATAGGAAGTTGTTCAAATGGGAAGTAGCCTGAATATATATGTAAATCCGAGTAAAATTGAGGACGACGTATCCATAGAAAAAATTGTATTTACATAAATCGCTGCAACGTTTGAGCTTGCACCGAACGTCGAGTTGAAAAAACCAAGTTTTCTTGCGACATTGCGGTGGAAATTTAACCCTGCGTTTATGTTTAGTTTATTTTCAAGTGTTAAAAGGTAATATTTTAAAGTTTTAATTTGTCTAGCCACTCAAGTTTATGGGTTTATGTTTTATGGGTTTGAGTCCAGAACTTTTAGCTCAGTTGGCTTGTTCATTGAAGAGTTAATATTTAATGTTTTATGAAGGGTTACCCGTTGGTGAATTATTTGCTTTAGATATCAATATTAATATGATCTCTCATTTCTCTCATTGGCTGGTTATAACATATCAAAGTGCCTATTTAGAAAAATCACTTCGCTACAAAAGCGACATTCGTTCTAAAACAAGACAATTGCATTAAGAAAATGCCGTCCGACCAAAAAGCAGTTCCGCATAAAATAACTAAGTAACCGTGGATTACATACCACTTTGCAACTAATTACCAACTGAGACATCCTTTAAGAGCAAAAAAGGACTTTTAGTTATTCAGGACCTTCGTTGAATATTAAGCGGCAGCGCTTCCACCAGTCGTTTTATCGAAGTCGTATTTACTTGCGATGCGATCCGTTGCGGATTCGCATCGTACTAGCTTTCCGTCGAATCATACAGCCAATTGCGGGTAAACGTGCTTTTTCATTATTTAATTAAATACAACGGACGATTTTATTATTTTTGTAAACGAATACCAGAATCTAATCGACATTCGTAAATAAATAAAAGTGGATTGTGAAGCTGAGTTACCAAATCCGCATGTTTCGGTTGTTATTTCAGGCGGCGCGGTGACGGCATCAGATAGCCGTGTTAGCGCCGCTCGGACAATGCCACTGCGGGACGCACCACGCCCGAGGAGGGATCCCTTCAGGGTATATAATATTGCTATCGAACGGACTTCGCAGAAAGAAAAGGGTATTCGCTACTTACTCCTTTCTGCCTCGCAGATGGCAAACCCTGCGCGCCCCCCATTGCGTGGCACGGCTTCCGCGAGCATGCTGCCCGCCAGCGCGGAAATAGGTTTGGTGCAATAATTTGCTGATTTCTTGATTATTATCTAGTAATACCTCGTAACATCTATATATATTTGGATTCTCCATAAAATTTCCTATAATAATTTTATGTAAATTAAATAGCATGTAAATATTTTGATGTTATGTAACGTAACTAATGAGGTTGAATTAAAATTTTATTATAATTGCGTAAATATCGTGAAATTTAAAAAAAAACCATAAATGAAAACTTTACAGTTTTTATGACCAGTTTGAGTTTTATTTTACAGATTTACCATCATATTGTTACAATAAAACATCAAAGAACATATTTCCAAACCATTTAATTTATTAAATTCAGAAAAAACGATAAAAAAATGGCGCACGTATCAGATTTTAATATTGAATTTACGATTTTTTTTTAATTTCTTCTAAACTTGTTTCTTAGTTTAAGGTCTTGACGTCAGCTTGAAACTGTCAGTCAACTTTTTAGGCATTGACATGGCTCAAAAGTTGACTCTCCGTATCCAAACTTCGACGAAACAAAAGACAAGCCGAAAATCGCGAAAATCGGCCACAATATGGTTGCAATACGTTTGCCACTGAAGAGTATTTTTGACAGGCCACAATATGGCCTTCTGCCACGGGAGTGGGGTTCGACGATAAAATGTCAAACATATATTATATATATATACAAGTATAAGTATTGTATTATTATAACATTGAATTGGAATCTTTTTAGTTCATTATGATATCTACAACACTCACCTGACGATCGTGACGTGACACAATCCCTCTGGTCTTCACTGAAGATCAGCGCTGGGTGGACACACCAGTGTGCATCCAGCACAACGCTGAGTGAAGGGCCATATTTGCCATACACGCTGCTACGCACAACACAAATCAATTTTGTAACTATTTGATAGTGGGTATTAAGGCGCTGCCACCCCACACACTAGCGCTGCCACCTATTTTATCTAATTATTACGTTTAAGAAAAGAATTTCCAAAAATTACGTTAGCCAGTTTGTGATCCCTATTATAAGCTTCTTTTTAATGCCTCTGTAATAGTTTTATTTTGTATAGTTTAGACAGAGAATCGAAAATAGAGTTTGGTGGTCACCAAGGGCAACTTCGTTTCTCTGCCTAATCTAAACAAAATAAAACTATTACAGAGGCAAAAGCTTATAATAGGTATCACAAACTGGCTAACGTAATTTTTGGAAATTCCTTTCTTAAACGTAATAATTAGATAAAATAGGTGGCGGCGCTAGTGTGTGGGGTGGCAGCGCCTTAATTAATTTAGTGTTAAGGGTAATTGTGTATAAATACTTTTCAAGTAAATAAAAATATTCTCTCTCTCTCTCTCTCACACAAATAAACACTTAAGTGGGTAACCCCTAGTCCTCTTTCCCAAACACTTTATGCGGGTGAACATTTTATCGCACCGTTTTAAGACTTGTAGGTACTTTTATAATAAGTAGTAGTTTATAAAGTAAAAGAGCCAACACTGGCTTTTTACAAAGGAGGTACAAATGATAGCATTTTCAGGGTTAAAAATACTAAACTGAAAAATAAGAAAACATAAACAGCTTTTTCATGAATATGAACACATTTATGTTTGTTTGCATTGTTCGCACTCTGCCCCGTGGTGAACCACTCGTCTCTGAGGCCGTGGGTCAATTGTGCAGGCTACGGGAGTTATAGACCGGCCATTGTTTGAAGATGCTGCTGTGTCCACAACACAGGGATACCCATGTATGTATATCTCTGTACATTGTAGGTTTGTACAGGAGATTATCTGCTAGAATTATCTCCTGTTGCTCTCCAAGTGTATAATGAATAGGATAACGCTTTGAATAATAAGAATAATATAACTTTGTTGTTTGTTTGAAGTATTACACATTTTAACATAATATTTTGACATTGTATAGATTGCTATAACATATATCGGAAAGTGTGTTCGTTAAAACTTTTTTGGAATCAGATCTTAGTATACGTAACTATATTGACTCAGTTGAATCTAATTTCGCTTGAAAGTGTTGAAAATGTGACAGAATGAAAGCGGCGATACGCCGCTACGTTGCTACGTCGCTAGGTACACTACGCTACTTTAACACGTGCATGCTTGCTGTTTTTCAAGTGCCCCAAATTTGTTTCATTCCGCCGTTGGGCCGGTGCAGGCGCGCGAACAACTGCCACTGATTTTATAAAAGACTTTGTTATTCTTTTAACGTGGCTATGTTGTTCAAATTTTCTTTTATCTCGGTAAATGTAGAATGGTCGATAAAGTAATCAACACGATTACTTTATGATCTACTTAATTCATTGCATAAAATTACCCATCAATTAAAAGGGTAAGGTGCCTTGAGAAAATTGTCAATGAAAGCTGCACAGTTAGAATGTGTAGAATACTTACGATCTCTCTTGCAGTATATGTAGTTGACCAGCGAGTGTGCGCCAGCCCCGCCGCCGCCGCGCACTCGCCGGCGGCGCCAAGTGGTAATATTCCTACAATTAAACCTGCGGAATTCGAACGACAAAGCGCATATTATGAAAGCTTTGTTTTTCCAGCCATCGAGGTGTTATTTTGAAAATCTGACTTTGCATTTTTGGTGTTATTTGTAGGAAGGAACCCTGGTTTAACGATCAATGTATGAAGTGTTAGGCTGATAGAATAATGTCGTTTATTTATTAGTATCTATATTCTGAAGGTATAATGGATTACGCATTGATGGGAATAAGCCAAAGAAAACATTAAGGCTGTGGTTAACCTTGCCTTAAAGAAAATGTAAGTAGCGAAATTGTAATAACCAACCAAAAGTAGCCACCATAAGAGATGTCACAAAACACTTAGGGCCCTGTTATGACGACACACAGTATATCAAGGTGGCAAAAAGCTCAAATGCGTGGAGAACGATAAATCTAGTTGTGACGTCATTTTATCTCGCGCAGACGTTGATAGATCATTCCGGCTTCACTCATTTATAAATGGTGTTGATTCACTCACTCCCTTCCCACTGCTTATTTTGTAACAGAACTAGTAGAATTACTTTTACCCGATGGAAATTACGTCTGTTTCACACGCATTGTAGTTTTTTCAGCATCACTACGACACACGACAATATTGTTTGATGCTAAGTCGAAGTCGAAAATATTTTCTTTTTCATCACTGAGATTTTGCAAAGGCTACATTAGGATGCAGGACAATTATTCCGAAGCCGAAGAAAATGTGTTACCTACAAAAATTTAGTTTTAAAAATCATCGACGACTGATGTGGCGCAACGGGCGAAAGTCGGCCTGCGGTGCACTTCCGAATTCGATTTCCGCCTTGGGACAGATGTTTGTACGATCTGCAAATATATGTTCCGGGCGTTTTATATGTATTATAAAAATATTTTCCCATGCATTGTATTGTACTGAGTAATCAGTCATCTATTACCCATAACACAAGCTTTGTTTAGCTTGGGGCTAGATGATGCTTTGTTAACTGTGCAGTATTATTAAATTTATTTATTTATTAATCGACTATGAAAACAACAATTTTTATTGAAATGTTCTTAAACCTCATTTTATTATTCCGGCGGCCGCCCGAGGCAAAGGCACCGAGGTCGCCGCTGACCTCCTAAATCTAACTTAAACCTAAGTAAAGTCGGGGACGTGTGCTCGTTAATATTCAACAGTTTACATATTTATTAGCACGACAACTTTTCGTATCTGATGGATATTAGAAACAATCAGCTACAATAAAAATATTTATTACACGGTTAAAAAATATACGTAAAGGTTGTAGTCACGAGTCATTCTCATGAGTCACTCACGTAAAATAAGCAAATTGCTTGTGTTAGGAGACGTCGCTCGTACCATTCATACAACCAACATTTAAGTATTTGCGTAACAAGATATACTAAATTAAAAAAAAAACAGCAGAAATTATTTAGACTAAAGATAAGGGTTCTGAATTAACAATTATAATAAATAAACAGCAGTTTTAAACAGAACAAACACACTTACCTAACATGTTTGTGCAAAATGTGCATCTTAGGTTGTCAACCTTCAATAACAGTGCCCGTCAGAGCCTGGGTGCCAGATTAGGACAACCACGAGTTTACAGAAAACGTGATTTATTTCTGCGAACAATGCGAGATTTCTTTCCCAAAAATCGTTGGTTTTCCAATGATTTTCCCGTAATCAGTTTCTTGATGACCAGCAACCTGCGAATGCAAACTGCATTATGTATTCGTTGTGGCAAATTAAATGCATCATTACCCCGAACCCCTCAGACGAGGAATGCCCCGGGAGGTATCTAACGCTCTTTCATGCGCGTTCCTTTCGTTTTCATTTCAAAGGTGCATTCTAAATTAATAAACACGCGTAATTACTTAGGTTTTCCTTGCATATTTTGAAAGTGGTGGGATAATAAACAAACAAAAAAAAATGCTGGACAATTCACATAGCATTATTTAGCCCCAAGCTAACCAGAATTTGTGTTATGGGTGTAACTGATATATTTAATTAATACATTGAAAATATCCAGATTATCTGGAACAAATATCAGCAGATCGTACAAACATTTGTCCCGAGGCGGGATCGAACCGGCAACCTCCTGCGTCACAGGCGGACCTTCGCCCCAAGAATTTTAGAAGACATCTTTTAAAGTGTTAATCACTAGGTAGGTAAGTTATAAGTTGTTGGCGACTAGAGGCCATGTTTGTTGGTAGTTGGAAGTAAAAGTACTTAGCACTCCAAAGATTACTTTTCGAGTGTTCGTAATAGACCGCGTCCGCGTCTCAGATGCAAATTACAGTCTCTATTACGTAGTTAGATGGCGTCCTAGTTCCTCGATGGAAATTGTCTTTTGAAGAACACAGTTACGTATTGGAATGATTGTACTGACCCTGTATACTCGGACGTCATGATGAATTCGCCGAGAGCATGATGATTGCTAAGATGCAGCTCCATTCATAGCAATTGAGTATATTTTAGGAAAATGTAATCCCAAATTTGTTTCGAACCAAATCTAAACTAAAATATAACCTATTTTCATGTATGAAAAGTTTAGTTTTCGAGGTCTAAGAAAATAGTTTAGTAAGTAGGTTATACGGGGTCAGCCATAGCATGAGACAAGGTCAGCAGAGCTAACAGCTGACTCGACTGGTCGGTGGCGAGTGGCTAGTGTGTTCTCAGCCTTACTTTATGAATTACCTACCTAATGACAACTGAGACCATTTTCAAAACACGAGAACGTTAAGCTTTCTGTGTAAAGGTGAATTTACACCAGGGACCTGACGTTCAGTAGAACTAGTTCGCAGTATCCAACACGAATGCGCTACCGTGCTCTACCCTAACATGGGGAAGGACCGGTTAACTTAACGTTTTACTAAAAAAACAGGCATGACGCTACTAAACTCATTTTAGGAAAATTTAATCCCAAATTTGTTTTGAACCAAATCTAAACCAAAAAATTACCTATTTTCATGTATGAAAAGTTTTCGATGTCTAAGAAAATAATTTAGTTAGTAGGTAATACAGGGTCAGCCATAGCATGAGACAAGGTCAGCAGAGCTAACAGCTGATTTGACTGGTCGGTGGCGAGTGGGCTCGTGTGTTCTCAGCCTTTCTTTATGAAACTACCTACCTAATGACCACTGAGACCATTTTCAAAACACGAAAACGTTAAGCTTTCTGTGTTAAGATGAATTTACACCAGGGACCTGACGTTCAGTAGAACTAGTTCGCAGTATCCAACACGAATGCGCTACCGTGCTCTACCCTAACTTGGGGAAGGACCGGTTAACTTAACGTTTTACTAAAAAAACAGGCATGACGCTACTAAACTCAACCATCATCATAAAGTGAAATATTTTTTGTGCACATTAGAGGGAAATCAGCGAGTTTGCTGCGCAGCAAATAAATGATTTAGAGAACCGCTGAATACTTCGAGTATTTCTCCGATAACAACTTTGCATCATTGTCTCTGACCCCACCAAGTGGGCAAGTGCGCTAACCGGGCAATTTTCCCATCGCGTCGCATGTCCAAAATTTATTTGAATAAATTACCCTGCGGCTGTCCCGCTGAATGTTAACCCTTCAGGCGCGGCGCGCGGCGCGACGAGACGCATTTTAAACGCGGCGGCGTATAGTTCGCGCGAATTATACATAGTAGGAGTAATGCCGTTATAATGACGCGCGCCTCCGGAATACTAACGGGCTGGACCACTTTTAATTAGGGGCGTGCGCTCGATCACTACTTGAGACAAATAGCTTGTTAAAATCATTTACGTTTTTTTTGGTTGTGAATGTATTAATGTTTATACATTATTTTGTATATGTGACTTTAAACACAAAAAACTTAGGTAAAAAGGAATATAAATAAATAAAATTACCTAAAAATAATTTTGTTGTTACCCGAAAACAAAGATCCTATGACTACGTTCCGTAGGGTAGATAGAGCGTAATTTTTTATGAAAACAAGATCCGTCAAGTGCGAGTATAACTCGCGCGCCGAGAGAGGTTTGTCAACGAATATGTACCAAAAGTACCGGTTAGAGACTTCGCAATTTAATGAATATCTAAAAATAGTAGGTACCAATCTACATTTCAGATGGATCTCTTGGCATGCTTCGGTTAATGTGGGTAATGTAAATTTTTCGACTTTTTTCAACATTGAACATTTCGTTTTATTTTTTTGAACGATTATTGTATAGTAGGTTACTTGTTTTAAATATATAAACATGTATAAGATACTTATTTTCAACACCAAAATTGCAGATAAATAAATAAACTTGGTTGTGGTAGTATACAGGAAATAAATTTGTGCAAAATATTTTTTTTTTAAATATAGGCAATTTTCGTTTAAAAACTCGTCTAAAGTCTAATATCTCGAAGTTAAGTTTTTTGGAATAGTGTTGTATAGTCAAATGATTCAGTCATGATGGAACGTACAAGTACAAACCCCTCAAGGATCTAGGTCGACTTAACCATTCACCTTGTATATCTATTCACTTTCTTCTGGTACCTAAATAAAGCCCTTATTATGAAAGCTTACTTAGTCATCTGTCAATGTTTCAGTAACGCTGCCGAAGGCATAAGCGTTACTCAAGCATAGATCGATCTAAAATCATATCTTACTACCGTGACACTAAGGAAAATGAGTCTGCCGGCGAAAATGACCCATGAATGAAAATATATGTATACATAAACTGGGTATTGGGTACATGGAATGACATATTTCTTTGGGGGTCCAAAGAAATATGTCATTCCATGTACCCAATACCCAGTTTATGTATACATATATTACAAGTTTGTTGAAACAACCAACCTCATTACATAACATTCTAATATCTGTAGTACCTTCAACAACAAATCAACGCGTTCAAATAGCACGCGTTACAACAAACCTCCTTACTGAAATGATAATTTTATCGATAAGTACGGAAATTCACATCTCTAGTTTGACTATAGAAGGCTCGAAAGAAACTGACCACATTTGTGTTTAAATATAACCGGAAGAATTATACCTATCTCTTTTTTTCTTAAGACTGACTACCTAAGAGAAAGAAGTCAAAACAGTGTCTAATTTTCGTTTTTAAAACGAGGCATCTGTAGGTAAACAATATATTTGCCCGAAACACAGTAACGTGTAACGTAGTCATAGGATCTTTGCGTGTAACGTACCTATATAGATAATGCGTCAGTCGAGGTATGACCGTGTTTTATCGCATAAACAAGAGAATAGGTAGGTATAACAATTTAGCTAGATATAGATTATAAATAATTCTACCTAATTCCAAGGGCATCTTGAATTCTTGACCGACTAAATTTGAACTTTGATACTAATTACTATGTCACAAAAACGCAAACCTGTTGATGTTGTCGGAAAAACAATGTTTGTCACTGTCGCTATCTCTGTCTATCTCACTAGTTCTGTCGTATTGATTCAGCTGACAGCCAGCTGAGTCAGTCAGAGGCCGCGGCGCTCACGCAACGGACGCGGAACAAGGTCAATGCCAGAACACCGGGTCAATCGCGAGTTTCAACTTAACTTACACAATAATAAAGGATCAAAATGAAATTCGAAAAGAAATTAGTCCTATTCACATTGTTTGCAACGAATCTCGTGGACCAGCCAGCTCCAGAAGTAGAGATCGAACAAGGAATTTTAAGTGGTATTGTGAGTGCCGATGGGTCTATTTTGGAATACATTGGAATACCCTACGCTACTACTACGAGTGAAACTAGGTTCAAGGTTAGTTTTGTAAAGATTTAATCAGGCTCACAGATATCCACTATAGCTCCATACATTCGTAACTTTAATCTTTGCCCACCATAAAATAAGTAGTGTACCTAAGTAGTTTACTTATTTAATTATTTATTATACTAATGAGATGATGTTTGCAAAATTGGTTAATAAATAAATTTAGGTATGTACATAGTTGCATTCCCGTAAACATAACAATTATTTTCACCTATGCAACTATCTGCCCACCTTCCAAAAAATTAAAAACCTGCTATTAACCTTACAAATTGGATCTTTATCTCTAAATAATAGCATATACCGTGCTTCCAGGCTCCCCTACCAGCGCCCTCGTGGGAAGGCGTATACCGGGCTACGAAAGCCTTCGCCTGCCCATCTCCAACGCCCCTGGGCACGGTCACCGGAGTCGAGGACTGTCTGCGAGTGAACGTGTACGTGCCGGCGGCGGCCGCCCGCCCCACTCCCGTCATGGTGTACGTCCACGGCGGGGCCTTCTACCTCGGAGACGGAGGGAAACTCATGTATGGACCGGACTTCCTCGTGCGGCAGGGAGTGGTGTTGGTTACGTTCAACTACCGGCTCGGCGTGCTCGGGTTCACGTGCCTCGGGGTCCCCGGCGCGCCGGGCAATGCCGGCCTCAAGGACCAGGTTGCAGCGCTGCGCTGGGTCAAGAGAAACATAGCGGCGTTCGGCGGCGACCCCGACAACATCACGCTGTTCGGACAGAGTGCCGGGGGAACGTCCGCGTCGTTACTACTCGCCAGCAAAGCTACCGAAGGCTTGTACAATCGAGCGATAGTTCAAAGTGGCTCAGCCATCGCCAGCTGGGCGATCGACCGCAAGCCGGTGTGGACGGCCAGCCTCATCGCTAAAGAGATGGGCTACAACACCACCGATCCTGAAGAACTCTACGATATATTCACAAAAGTACCTTACAAAGACTTAGTGAGCGCGAGACCTAATAAACCGCTCGACAAGTACATGGATACTGAATTAATGCACTTGCCATGTGTGGAGAAGCCTTTCGAAGGCGAAGAATCTGTGATTAATGATTTACCTTATAATTTAATCTCTAAGAAACCGAAGAACATTCCAGTGATATACGGGTCCACGAGTAGAGAAGGCCTATTCCTGATAAGAGTAAACCAAGAAGATTATTTGAACCATGTTAAAGACAAATACGTTTTTGCATCAGATTTGAAGTTTCCAACGGACGAAGAAGGGGAAGCGATCAACCAAAGAGTGAGGAAGAGATATTACAACGGTGAACCGATAAGTTTGAGTCACCTGATGAACATCTCGGAGATGATGACCGACCTGTACTTCGAGAAGCCGGCGCTGTTCGAGTCGTCTCTGCTGCTGCGGCGCAACTCCGCGCCCGTCTACAACTACCAGTTCGACTACGACGGCAGCCGCAACTTCGTCAAGTACCTGACGGGAAACCGCGGCGAGCCCGGCGCCTGCCACGGAGACGAGCTGCTCTATCTGTTTACTGCCAAGCTGTGGCCCTTCACCATCAATCAGAGGGATCGACTAGTTATACAAAATATCACTAAGTTGTGGACTAACTTCGCTAAATATGGGTAAGAAGGTTTTGTTGCCTCCGTACTTTGAGTTCTGAGTTTCTTTTTAATACTGCAGTAGTGCGTTTCCTTGAGAGAATGTCGAATACCATGAAAATTTAAATACATAAAATAGTAAATAATAGGCAGTAGGTATTTAATTTATAGCAAGTTTGAATTTAATTACACACGCTAAATCGTGCATCTACTTATGTTCGTTTATCGCTGCACGTGCTACCTAATTAACTCGTAGCTATATGTATTTCATCATTAAGAGATCGTACATTTTCTTTTGTGTTTCAGGGATCCCACACCAGCGTTCCTCCAGGAGCCGCCCGTCCGGTGGGTGCCCAGCACCAGAGAGCGGTTCAACGTGTTGTACATCAGAGACGAGCTGGCAATGGGCCCGATGCCCAACCCCGATACGTACCGATTGTGGAAAGATATCTACGATAAATATAGAGACCTTGATCTCAATCACACCTGATGCCCTAATCAGTAATTAAATATAGAATCACATTGTATTTTCTGTTACATCTGAATCAAGATTTTGAATTTTGATGATTCTAAGTTTTTGACGACCTCCGTGGCGCAGCGGGCGATGGTCCGCCTGCGACGCAGGAGGTTGCGGGTTCGATTCCCGCCTCGTAACAAATTTGTGTATGATCTGCAGAAATTTGTTCCGTTGGTCTGGGTGTTTTCTGTGTATAATAAAAAATATCTATCTATGTAGTGTATTATATTAAGTATATCAGTTATCTAGTACCCATAACACAAGCTCTGCTTAGCTTGGGGCTAGACAATATTGTGTGAATTGTCCAGCATTATTTATTATTTATTTATTTAAAAGTGTTGCTGTTCTGACAATGGGACACAAAAAGGACACAAACGACACTATGGAACTGTCAGCCGTACCAAGCCGTCACCCTCTTAGAGCATGTTACCGTATCTTAGCCCATACTAATTACAGAGCCGTCGAGCAAAACTACAGTAATTATCGCATCGCAAGATCCCAAGTGACTTTTAATTAAAAACTCACCGCAAAATAAAATTTTAATAAGCAATGAAAATATAAATTTAGCCTCAACATTATGAATAGAAAGTGTAAAGTTGGTGATAAATAACGCCTAACTCGTCCCGGGGTTATCTTTTTAAGCGGCACGCTGCTGCTGGGATCGTAAATTTAATTTTATTGCTTAATACTTATAAAATTTAAGCAATTGTAGACCCCTCCTTAACAGTTAAGGGGCTTTAATGAAAACATCGTAGGAGATAACGGGAAATGTCTTGTTGGAAATTAGCACGGCGCGCTGGGGAGCGCTTCCGTGCTCTGCCGCTAGTGCGCGTCCATGAATACCTACTCAACTCTACTACATTATTATTTTATTAACAATTTGTGCGAAATTATGGTTGTTAGATCTAATGGGTCATTTAACCTTCACGTTAAACTTGAAGTGGATGGGTTGATTGTCACGCAATATCATCGGTCTCAAACAGAAGAAACAAATCTTCAGTCCAAGTTTCATGATAGCTCTGGTCCGGATTACCCGGCCGGGTAACCCAAGTGCACCGTGTGTCCGTCAGCGCGGCCGCCGGGCCGGATCCGGCCCGTTCCGGCGCTTCCGGTGCTCGCGACAAAGTAGCTACAAAGTGCTTTGTACGTGCCCCGTATTCGCTGAAAGTGACTAGGCTTGTGGCTCTGAAGATTTAGGTACCTATGTCTTTTAGTTTTACATGATATCTTTCTACTAAAAGTAAGAAGTTCATGTTATTAATTAGTGCACCCGACACCCATCAGTAGACTCTCCGATCCCACCTCTGCCATTGGCCAACACCTGATTGCGACTATGAAAATTATTCGTTATATTTGTGTGGCTTGATGGAAAGCTAGTCGCAGTTTTTTTGCAAGTTAGGATAAAATGAAGCTAGTAATCATTCATTTTGCCAGTTGCAAATTATTCAAATTCATCAAAGAAAACTCATCAGAGTTGAGAAAAACTCGACATCAATCAACGGCGACAGATGTAAATCCGTTAAGCGTTTCATTAGAGCGGCCATATTGGCGGCCATATTGCCAAGATCAGGTGTACAGGACTGATGGGGTTCCATCGGGAATTTCGCAAGTTCCTGCGATTTGTCTTCGCCGACGTTTCTATTAAGAAAAAATTTCAATGGTCAATTATATTTCGCGTGACCTAAAGGCGACAAAGAACCAAAAAGGTATATATATACCTTAACAGACGGAAAGTACCAAACCAACTTCCGACCCTCTTCTGTCCGTATCTCTATTAACGGTAGTTTTTTGTTACCTATCTTATAGTATTGTAAATAAAATTGTATCGTATAGTAATCGTAATAATAGTACACTATACATCTAGGTATCATCTTGGCGCAGGACCGTGTGGAGTGGCACAAAAGTTTGGAGACCTATACCCAGCAGTGGGTGAAGTCGGGTTGCGGATGATGATGATGATGATACATCTAGGTGAGAAAGTGCCCAATTCTTATGGAGTGAGTCATACGAGGTAGGAATCGCACTTTCTCCCGAGTGTATCACTCGTGCTATAGACTAAACTTTCGAGAAAAATCATCGTTTTAAAATCTTTAATATCTCTAGTAAATTTAAATTAATAACTCTAATGAAGCAATTAATACGCGCGCGTGCTTTTTTACACAATTTCACATTTTGAAACGACTACGGAAAAGGCCAATGTCATATGGCGGATTCGGATTATAAACTTTTTGTAGTTTGACCTAATTTAAAAATAACCATAGCTACCGGCTGATATTTCAGAGTATTAAAAAAAATAACAAGTGAGAAATGGATTACCATACACTTTTCTCTCCCGCTAAACGCGTGAGAAATTAAATTCCATAGTTTTCCCTCCCGGATTTCAGCACGCCTGCAATGACGTACTTTCTACCTTATGTTTGGAAAAGGAACTTTCTGAGCAGGTGTGTTTCCTTGCAATTCATCAAAACCCATAATTTCATTTTAATCATGCTAAAATCCGACTAGAAAATTATACATTTCCACTTGCATTGGGGTCTTATTAAGAAGCACCTCACACTCACATCAGACTTGAATTCGCGAAATTACGGCGCGCCGTTCGTTAGCAACCGACATGTCTCACCGGCTTATGTAAATTACATTGTCATCTCCAAGAATACCTACGCATCAGGGGACAAGCCTGCGTGGGACAAGGGAACATTTTAAAGCGGAATTCGCAAGTGGCAGTCTTGTTTGTACTGTGTGTCAGAATTAATGGAAAACGAACTCTGACCTGATTGGCCCTGTTTTATAAGTCGCAGAGTGATCTTTGGAGCGGGAAACACAGGATATAAAGAGGCTGGCAAAATAAATAAATAATACTGGACAATTCACACAACATTATTTAGGCCCAAGCTAAGCAGAGCTTGTGTTATGGGTACTAGATAACTGATATACTTAATGCAATACACTACATAGATAGATATTTTTATTAGATGTAGATAGAAAAAACCCGGAACAAATATCTGCTGATCGTACAAACATTCGTCCCAAGGCGGGAATCGAATTCGCAACCTCCTTCGTCGAAGGCGGACTTTCGCCCGCTGCGCCACAGAGGTTGTCAGAATCGAAATAGAAATAAATTATACTAAACCTCTGGTTTCAAACCAAATTTCTTAGGTGTACCGTCACCTTTCTGAGGTGTGCCGTTGTAAAAACTTTCAACAGTTCACCCAGCTGGTCTGATGAGGTAGACGGTAGGTAAGAACTCAAACATTTTAAGTACAGCAGTGGGCGATACTGGTCTAATCAGTAATGATAAGGATGTAAAGATTGCAGCGCTGATTTCAATATCAGCTTGAAGTTGCCATTGAGAAGCAAAGAGCTACTTACTTTCGATGAGTTCGCTCTCTCCGCTGTCTTCACCTCCCTGCGTCGTGTTTTACTAAACAAGTGCTTCGAGATTATTCCACTTTTCGTAATAATCTTCCTGCTCCTCAAATGATGCCAACATTCACGCGGAGGCGCTCTCTATGGTAACCGAGACACATTATTTTTATTTCAGAGAAAAAATGAAACTTTGTGCCTGAAGACAGATAATGAACTCGCATCTTTTTTACGCAAGCTGGTTACTACGCTAAAGTATACCGAAATGAATAATTCATAAATGTTCAATAACCACTGACCAAACAAACTAGAAACTTAAATTAAATAGAAGCGCGGCGATAACTCTCTCTTATCTAACGTTTGCACAAGGATAAAGGGTGTTCCACTTTACAACGTAATTATACGCGTATTGTAGCACCCTTTATAATCCGCTAAGCCGGGTAGCGTTCGGCTTTGTTACTTTTGTTATTGTTGAATTTGGTGATACCGCTTTCTAATAATGTTGACGGCCTCTGCGGCACAGCGGCCCAACGGTCGGAACATACTGATTCAAAGATGTACTTTTGTTTCGAACATGTATGAAACTTGTGTCTTCTACTTTCGTTCTATCTTGAACTTGTGCAAAGTGCTCGACCTGTCGGAGCCATTGCAGTTAGGTACTAAAGTTACGAATATAGGTAGGTCTACATTTCGTATTTGTCCTTTGGCGCTCAATGTGTCAAGTGTTTGTACATCGGCCGCGCGGCGCACACAATGAATTATCGGATTAGAGGGCGAGCTGGGAGCCCGGGAGCCCGGCCGGCGCCATAAGGAAGGCATTTGCATCTCTTAAGACACCATGAATGCGAGATGAGGTCTGGCGCCGCCATTGTGTGAGGGAACTTATTTTCAAGGGTCTTTACTAGACCCTTGAACTTCCTGTGCTTGAATATGAAAAGCTTTAGTGAGGCATTTTTCCTAAAAAAATATAAAAATATTCAGGTGTAGTCAGTTCATTTTGAGTTAAAGTAAAAACTGTTGGCAATAATGACTTCAAGTCTTAGAAATTTTAACAGTCCGATTTTCTTTTAGAATTATACATACAGCAAAGATAAACACTCCGGAAG
Organism: Eupithecia subumbrata; assembly: GCA_949316285.1. Lineage (NCBI taxonomy): Eukaryota > Metazoa > Arthropoda > Insecta > Lepidoptera > Geometridae > Eupithecia > Eupithecia subumbrata. Next base: position 17,648,460 of record OX438641.1, on the reverse strand, counting down.
TACTTTCTTGAAGGAGCTTTTAAACCAAGAGCTCTATCAAGTACCCATTAGTGTCTACTAAACATGGACAGCTCTGAATTCCACGAGCCAGGTGAAACTGTGAACTCGACATAACCATAAAAATCCCTCCCGAATAAGTAAACCAAATATCCGAACCCGGCGAACTGACCAAATATTCGTAAACTACGGCTAACTTCAGATAATCACAATATTTGCAGCTGAGCGTGTGCCACAGTGCTCATGAGAACGTTCGGTCAATTCTCATCAGATCTACTATCCAGGTCAATACATGCTATCATCAGGAGAGCGAAGGCTCCAGTATTGACAGGTGAAAAGGTAGAATCCAGAAAGTAATTTTTTTCTATGGAACAATGTTTCAAAAACTTTATCATACACAAACACAAGCCCACGACAGCGGAATAGAGATATGATGATGAGAGACGTTTGTAATGTGGTGCTGGAGGGGGATGGGGAGGTTGGACGGAGGAGGTTACTCATGAAGAGGTGTTGAACAGAGTTGAGGAGGAAAGGTTTTCGATGAACACCATTCAAGACAAAAGAGGGAAGACATCTTATACGAAGTTGACATGTAGAAAGACGAGGAAGAGGAACACCAAGAATTAGCTGAAAGACTCAAATCAAAGAGTTTTGTTTTTTTTATTATATATTTGAGTGCTTTATCGCTTAGCGATAACTTCGCTCGTAAAGGAAAAAGGTGCTGTCATGTCGTATAAAGAAGTAAAAGACTTTGAATCGAAGAGAGAAATGTGCATTATTACATCGACAAGAGCTAGGCTCTTTAATTTATAATAATAATCCACAATCCGGCTTCACCCACTGCTGGGTAGGTAGAGGTCTTTTAACTGTTGTCCCTCTCCCTACGGATCACCCTCACCCAGGTTGCCCCTAAAAACTGTGAAACTATAGTCTGTGACCAATATCCACACGAGGCAGTATAGTATACTGTATCAGCTACACAGGTAGAACAGTACCTACGCGCCTGTGTAATTAGTATGTAATGTGGGCGCGCGGGCGTCTAATTAGTAAGCTAGTGCCGTCCCGCGGCCCGCCTGCGGTATCGATGCTGCCCGGATTACTTTTTTATCTTTGAACTTTTCGTAGAACCGAGTATGGTTTTTATCGTATAATCTGCCAATACGAAACATTATAACAGAAGAGGAACCAAAAGAGTTTGAAGCTACCAGTAGGGAACTGTATGAACTGCAGATTCTTCCCATCATAACAGACACTAGTGAAGACGTCAGGTCTGAATTCTTATTTTTTTGGATTTGGACACTGGATACCAAATGAAAAAAACACGTTGGCCCGGAACCATGTTCGGGTTCCGGACAAAGGTGTTTTTTTTAAAACATCTCTCACTCCCACACCCACTGTTAATTTAGGGTAGAGCGGTTTTTATATAATAAATAAAAGTTTTTATTAATAAAAGCAGCAGTAGGTAGCTGATTGGATCAAAATATTTATTTAAACACCAAGAAATTACATCACTTATATTATGTATCGCTGGTTCTGTGCATCCCTAACATAAATTATAACGAGAAGCCCTGAATAATTATGAAAAGCGGGAAGCGACGCTAGAAAAGTGAGGTCGGCCAGCCGTGAAACATATACGTCAAAAGGCGCATAAAGAGACCGCAGACACGTGGTGCAGATCCTCTTTGGACCGACTTCAGCGCGGTACAAACAACACTTTACCATGCTATAAATAAAATTAGTTTTTGAAATGCGCTGCGAATCTGCTTAGCTGCATTTTGCTCGAGGGAAATAGACATTATTTAATTTTGCGTGTTGCAGCAGACGGACTAATTACGTTGGGAATTATTCTCTTTTATCGCGCAAATGTCATGCGGCTTTTGACGGCTTGATCCAACCACACGATGGAATCTGTTTATCTCCAGCCAATCGCTGCCAACGTACGTGTAAGATGTTCTAATTTATTTAATTTGTATATTTACATAATAACAAGTATTTGTAGTGGTATACAATAAAACTATTACTTAAATGATAAATGTAACCGACCTGATTCCTACTGTTCCCCCGCCTAAATTCAAATGCTAGGACAAATTCGTTTCATTATTATGTATATGCTACTATAAAAAAATTATAAAATGTAAAAATTTAACAAGTGTATAGTGTGGTAAACAGTGAGCAGTTTCAAAAGATATTCAATAATAAAATGTAACAGGTTTGATAGTTTTCACTCTCAAATTCAAATACGAGACAAATTTGCTTTATTTAAAGAATAAGATATTTTATAATGCATTAAATTGGATGTAGTAAGTATCTTATTTGTTAACTTAATATTTAAGACCATTTGTCATAGATAAATATTAGGTCCTTACATATGAAATTGGCGTTTTGTATGGGAGGAACAAAAAGTCGAATATTTTTTAATATAATATATTTAATTAATCAAAGTATGAACCATTATTTTCTATGCACTTTTGCCATCTTATAGGTAGTTCATTGATCCCTTTACTAAAAAAACCAGTCGGACGGGAATCAATAAAATCTTTGAAGGCGATTTGGACTGCCCCATCGGAGTTGAATTTTTTCCCTTGCAAAAAGTTATCCAAATTTCGAAAAAAATGGTAATCTGTTGGAGCAAGGTCCGGGGAGTACGGAGGATGTCTTAGACTGAGAATGTAACGCAGCAGTCGACGCGCGTTTGCCGGTTTGCTTCAGTCAATTCGTGAGGTACCCACCTTTCAAGCTTTTTAATCTTCCCAATTTGCTTCAAGTGAATTAAAACAGTTTTATCACTAACACCGCAGCCTGCAGCTAATTCGGACGTGGTTTGCGATGGATCCGCTTCCACAATAGCCTTCAACTCTTCATTATCAACTTGAGTCTCAGGCCGTCCACGGGGCTTGTTCTGCAAGTCGAAATTTCCAGAACGAAAACGTTGGAACCAAAAACGAACTGTGTTTTCTTTTGCAACACGACCGCCATACACATCATTCACCCTTCGAGTTGTTTCCGCAGCACTAGTGCCACGGCGGAACTCGTACTCGTAAATAATGCGATATTTTAAGTTTTCCATTTTGTAAAATGAGTGACGCAAACAGAAAAAAACAGAAGAAAAAAAACAAATGAATGACGATCATCGAAGCACAAATACACGAGTCTATAGCTGTACAAATTTGAATTTGGAATTCCTTACCAAAGAGGAGAAATTTGTGATTAAAGTGGCCAGTACGAAAAACGCCAATTTCATATGTAAGGACCTAATATATTGTCATATTAGAAGATATTTCAATGTATTTGGTTGTGAAATGTTATGACAAACCATCTTTCTGATGTTTCGCGGAATGGATCGAGGTATAAAGCCAGTTGATCTAATTATATACCTATTTTATAAAAGACGGTGAGCTGGATCTGCCAATCTTTGATGACCCTGTATGCTGGATGGAAGCATCTCGCACTACGGTAAGATGTTTTACATTGTAGCGGCATTTTCTAGATATCTCCTAGTCTGTTTTATCATTGAAATTATTGAAGGTAAAGTTTAAATAACAAGGTTATCTATTATTTAAGAATTTATCTACTTTTAAAGTTTAATCGTTTTATTTAAAACAACGTGTATAGGTGTATGATAAATGTATGTATATGTATAGTACATGTATAATAACTTATTATATAAATAATGATTGAATAAATGTGCTGGTGGTTTCTTTATCACTTCTTCACAAGTGGACAAAAGACTGAAGTGAAGAGAATCTCAATAAAACTTTATTTTTTATTTGATAGTAATTGATGTGTAGATTTGTCTATGTGTTAATGTTGTAAGCCTGAAGAAATAAGGTTAAGTTTTGACTTCTGATTTCTGATTTCAATGATTACAATTCCCAAAATGTAAGGATGCATTGTGAGGTAGGTGAATCCATAATACTATCAAGATAAGATAATTTACTAGGTAGGTACAGCCCATGATTGGATGATGCGCAAACCCGATGGAAGACGCAAATGGAACTAGCATGTAGCGGCAGTGCGCCGGCGCCGCGCCTCGTTACGGAGCCGGTACTTTACTATTAAGTGCATTAAGCTTTTAACACATGTCTAATTCAGAGGATCGCGTCAGATCTTCAGGACTCGCCTCTTTAGCCTCACAACCGACAACCAACTGTAAAACAACGAGATAGAGGCTATTTTTGTCGGATGTTTTTGTAAGTTACTCCGTTTTAAAAGTGGAAAAGTGAGTGTCAGTACAGGCGCGAAGTTAAAGTTATCGGCGTACGGTCGGGTTCCGTGGTTTGGAAAGTTTTACTTTGTAAGTCTAGAGCGCTACTAATTCTTGATTTTCTGCATATAGAATAATTAATTTCTATCATGAAGACATAAAGGCGTTGGGTTTAACAAATGCGTAACGCAAAACACTACCCTTCTTAATTAAAACCGCTCCCAACTATAAGCTCATTTATCTAAAGAAAATTACATAAATAAAACACACGTTTTCATAATTACTTATGAAACAAAGTCTTGTTAACTAAAATAGGCTTAAATAACACCTGCTCTACCATTTGCTCTACCTCATGACTGCCAGAACGCCTCGGACCACTGCACCTGGCTATAACGCCCGCAGTTTCAGGCTCATTTATAATTGAGGGTAGCTCGCAACGTTCCATGGATCCGCCGCGCGCCAGGAGTCGCGCTGTTCGTGAGGTTACTTTGCATGTTTCTGTTTCAAGTTTGCTCATTTCGGAACTTAAAGGGTTACTGCTATTCAAACAACTGAACTTTAAGTCACAGATTGAACTTCGCAGCGCAACACAAGTTGCCGCTAAATAAATAAAGCTCCCAATCGACACGTAATTACAGCTCTATTGTGTGCTAGACTGTAGCGCGGGGAGCGGGGGGGTTCTCGGTAATATGGACTAGGTAAACATTAGAGAGCATGAGAGAAAACAAGGAACGTGCCAAACAGGACAATACAAGCTTTTATTTGACTTTTAAGTGTAATTTTATTACGTACAGTCAAAAACCAGCATCACATTCCTGTTCTGATCACTCCCAAATTAAATTATTTAAGATAGTTTTAGATATAATTCAGTTTTAAGTAGTAGTTAGTTAGTTGGTTAAAATACGGGACGGACAAAGTCACCAATGACTTAAAATTCCCGAAATAAATAAGTCTTAATAAAACATTTAGGGGTTAACTTCTGAATATCCTACGCTTTGAGCGATAAGGCCGCCAGTTCCATTGCTGTTCTCTATATTTAGGTATAGCCCGTTCTATTTGGCGATGAAATAAAATTATTATATATTTATCTATTATTATCCTGCGTCAAAAAGGGTCTTCTAAGACATTTAAAGGGTCGACAACGCGCGTGTAGTCGCTTACGTTGCAGGCGTCCATAGGCTGCGGTAACCGCTTCCTATCAGGCGGACCGCATGCTTGTTTGCCAACATAGTGGCATTAAAAAAACTTTCAAATATCCTATCTCAGCCCGGCTCAGGTCGTCAGACATGGACCTCGGAAAGACTCGATGAAACTCGCAAGTTGTTTCAAAAGAAGGGATAATAACTGTCAATTTGATAAGTCGCAGGTGCCCCGCCGTCCAATCATGCGATTCAAATAATTCCGACGCTTCCTTTTGACGTTTCGTTATTTCTACTTGAATCGCTCGGTGGCGGCGCATCAGCGGAGACATTGTATAGGGTCTCAGATATGTATAATGTGCTACATTTTCTTCTGCGTGATATGAAATGTTTCAATTATTTTGATCGCTGCATTATTTTATTAACTGACCTTATTCTCTGTATTTTATCGCTTTTTGGAATCTTCCAATCAAGGTCTTCCATATTAATCCTACTATCCTACTAACGCCCCGCGACTTCGTCTACGCAGTATTAGTATTTCGAGTAGCTTATATTATCTACTTTAAATACCAGGAGCGATAAAAGTATATATTAAGTATATAAAGTTATGTATGTAGTATATTTTATGCGAAATATATATTGAAAGTATTTATTTATATAACTTTCATGAGCACACAGATCCCCTAGTACTATCCAATGATCCTATCCATCCACGGTTGTCTGGTAGAGATCGCTCTTGAGCGATAAGACCGCCACTTGTCACTTAGATTTTAAGCTGTTTTGTTATATGTTTCTATCGATAAGTGTGCAATAAAGAATTTTCTATCTATCTATCTATCTATATTTTCATTAGGGATCAATTTATTACTATCAAATGTGCATTTGATATAAATTATCGATTTTTATTGTAGTTATGGTTCACTATTTTAGCTATAATGGCTTACACGTAAGATATAGATATGTACTGTAGCGGGCTTTTTTGTAGGACTATTTAAGATAAACATTTCCATCATACATTACATAAGTTTAACTCTAGCGGTTTTGGCAGCGCACTCCAGAATAGCTCGCAGATGGTAGATTTTTTCCTACTTACATGACACTTATCGTCATATTTTGAACAATTCACGCATTATCTTTATAAATTGTAGCCTATGTGTAAGCTATATTTTTGTAAGTTTCATTAAAATTCATTCAGTAGTTTTTGCGTGAAAGAGTAACAAACATCCATCCATACTTACAAACTTTCGCGTTTATAATATTAGTAGGATATAGCGTGTACTTCGCAAAAAGTTTTTCGGAAGTAATTACCAATTTTGTCACCAACCAGCATTGCAAATTAGATTTTAAGCAGTGATCCTAAAGCTATTATTTGCAAGACAGTGTGCATGTTCTTGACCTGCTGGACATACAAGATAATAAGATAACCCAAGCCTTGTCGTGCTATCTAGGCCAAGTGATAGGTATGTACCTAGTTGTACTTATATCTGTTTTATCTAGTAGTAGCAGAAAGTCAGGGATCTGCAAGTGGCTGGCGGTCACGAAGAGCCCTCGAGCTCGCGAGGAGTCGCGGCAACTTCGATTGCCGCAGCTTTTTGCGATGCTCATTGTTCTAGGTGTTTCGACTTTGTTATTTGTATTATTGTTTGGCAGTTTGTTGATTTGAATTGTTTATCGAACAGAGTGGTTCAAATAGTATTTAGTCAAGAATTCAATATTATCAACTCATTGAGTTCATTTTCTTGAAACAGTTGTATTGTAGCGTTTCTAAATCTAGTTTAAAATTAGTTTTAACCCTCCGACATCCATGCTTTATTCGATAACTCTTTGCACAAACATACACAATAAGCGTTGTTTCCAGGAATCCGAGAAATCTTATAATAATGAAAGCTATAGAGCTCTGTACCTCTCGCAGGCAGCTGTCTGGCCCAGCCGCGGAGGCCTGTGCACGGTGGGAAGCGGCGCGGTGCAGCTGACGGCGCCGGGCCCGCGCATAGGCGCCGGCGGTTACTGCTGGTTCCACTTCAACCTCAAACCCAAAAGCCTATAGTGGTCCACTGCTGGACGCATCCCCCTGATAAATGCCTTATTGGCTTTTATCTTACGCTGGGCATGCGGGTTGGGGTTCGCAGTTCGGTAATAGAATTGTTCTGCAGGAGGCACTGCTGCGTGTCCCCGTTGGATATCCCTTAGTTGCCTCTAACGACACCTGCGGGAGGAGTTGGGGTGGTGCTAATTCTAAGGCAGCATGCTTGCTCCACAACCGTGCACAAATGGACATTAACGGGCCTAGGTAGCTCCCTTGTAGCACACTGGGATTAGATTGAAGTTTTGAGTCTGCCGTCTAAACAAAATACGTTTTTAGGGTTTCGAGATCGAAGATCGGTTTCGAAACCCTTATGGTCTCGCTTTGTCTGTCCTTTTTTCCCTCCTTAATAACTCAGCAACTACTGCAGCTAGTGAGCTATCAACCATGTAATTTAAATAATAATACATTTCCTGCGCCTGTACAGATTTAAAGAAAAATAAATGAAAAATGAAAATTAATATTTTCCATACAAATAGTGATGCCGAAATTTTAAAAGATACCTACCGGGTCTCGTGGGATATCAAATTAAAGGTATCGGTTTGGACATTTCAAAACAGTTTTTTAACATTTCTCTAGGTTTCATACTTATTGAAATATTTTGCAAAAGGTCGAAAAATTTACCATTACCCACTTTAACCGAAGCATGCAGAGATCTGAAATGTAGGTTTACATTTCAGATCTCTCCATGCTGCATGCAAAAAGTATGAAACCTAGAGAAATGTTAAAAAACTGTTTTGAAATTCCAAACCGAAAGGTATCGCGATACCTTTCATTTGATACCCCACTCGGTGGGGTAGCCGCCTTTTGATTCATTCTACAAACGCTCCATACATTTCAAATGGATCGCTCTGCAAACTTCGGAGTTCGGAGATAGGGGGAAGAATGGGTATTTTTTCGACTTTTTTCAAAATATTTCGAAAAGTATGTATCTTACAGAAATTTAAAAAACTGTTTTGAAATGTCCAAACCGATACCTTTAATTTGATATGTACCTACTATTTTTAGGTATTTGTTAAATTGCGAAGTCTCTAACCGGTACTTTTGGTACATATTTGTTGACAAACGTTCGAAACCCTTGGCGCGCGAGTTACCTACACTCGCACTTGACGGATCTTGTTTTATATTAAAGACTAGCTGCATTCTTACTACCCGTTGTCCTTTTACCCGTTTCCCGTAGGAATGAAGCATTTTCTCGCGGTAAAAAGTAGCCTATGTTCATCACGAATAATGTGGGATCTAATGGTAAAATAATTTTTCAAATCGGTCTAGTAGTTTCGCAGCCTATTCAATACAAACAAACAAACAATCAAATCTTTCCTCTTTTTAATATTACTATAGAAATGCTTAGCATAGTAAATAATAATTTGTATTTATTTATTCCATCGTAGGTTTACTTGGTGTTACACTTGATGTCGTTACATTATATTTTTAAGTATCTACTATTTTAACAAGAAGAAGAAGATAATAGACCAAAGTTGTCAATAATCGAATACCTACTACACCCCTATACATACATTTATCTCAATAAACACCCGCTAAAAAATCTTTGATTATTATTGTTTACATATCCATTGTCTAAAACAATACATGGGATAATGAAGTGAACATCATAATTTTCTAGGAAACCCTAATGAAGCTGTAATTTAATAACTAGTATCAATTTCCCGGCATCGCTCCCCGTCGTGCCTTAGACAGCTGAGCGCTCATGAAACTGAAAAACAGCGGCTTTGTTGAAACGTTCTTTGTCTCAAACGAGATACTTATCGGGCAGTTACTCGTTTACCTGTCGTCGGCCTTTTTAGTCTCCGCGAACAATGGCAGCGGCGGCCGGCGATTATCACGCTTTTTACTTTTAACGTGCTTATTTAGATAAAAATGCCTTAATTTGTATAACCACGGTAAATATTAAATAATACGTAAACATTTTGCGGTCGATGAGCTCAGGGGCAGTATTAGCTCAAACTGTTTTGTGAACATCCACAAAACAGCCGTAATGTCTGCCGTGTTTTTGCTGTCTCAAATTATTTATCGCTCCACTAACAAGATAGTCCCCCATAATGTTCTAACAAAACACTACTTACGCCCGTCCCCTGTAATAAATAAACCTAACCACTTGCGACATAATAACGCCGCTAAGAGACAAAAGAAGCGTAAACGGCGTTATTTAGGGCCGTTATACTTGTTGGGCTTCTGAAGTGCCCTTCTGTGGAGAGCCTCCTAGTTCTGAGAGCTAATCGATACAGCTCTTGGAATGATAAGTTTGTTGGAACAAGCTGAGGGCTCAGGACAACTATGTGCTCAGTACTTCAAGCAAGACTACTTTCTAAAGTAATTAGGACCAACAAAACAAGAAACTTTTACATGCGATTTTTCGTAACGTAACAAACAGGAAAAATGTGAAATCAACGAGATTGAAATATATATTATCTATGTAGACTAATAAAAAACTCTTTACAATACTGACAAGCTACAGCCTTAACCAGTTATCCTAGAGAATTGAAACTTGCAGGGTCTTGGTACTAAAGTGAGCAATAAGAAAGGAATTTTTTAAAATTCGTAATCTAACAAGTTCAAAAATTGGATTGAAAGTTTATACAAAAATGTTCTGTACTTTAGCCACCGTTAAGGCGCTGCCGTGGAAAACTAAGACTGTCAGATTGCATGTCAATATTACCAAATGTGGTCGGCAGAGGCGCTTATTTTTAACATAGACTTATGCCAAATTTATCTGTTGTAGAAGAGGCAAACTTTTGTTTTATTTTGGTTGATAGCACAATCACAAGGTAATAATGTAATGTTAACTAACATTTGCCCGCGGCTTTGCTATCGTTGCATGTAAAATACCTTAATAAAACCTATGTCGCTCATTGTAGCTTCTCAATTATAATAAAAATTACATTCATCGATAGTTATTCATAGAAATCAGAAACACTTAAAAAAATAATATCATCTTCATGCATGTTAAAGTGCCGACAATATCACCGACCATTATGATAATACTTTATACATTAAAAAAATATACTAATTTAGTTAAAACAACTGAGGTCTAAATGGATTACAAAAGTGTCAATCGTTGAAGATATTTCGATTTGGTTTTGGAGGGCTTTCTCAAAAAAAAATTAAAATATAAATAATGCTGAACAAGCCACACAACATCATCTAACCCCAAAGTAATTAGAGCTTGTGTTATGGTATACTTATTTTGATATACTTATTAAACACACTACACATAAAATAAAGTGATTACTTTAATTTATTGTTCACTTCAATCTTTTTAAGGTAAAGTAAAGAAGCGAACAAGAAACCTTTACCTTGTTAGGGTGTTAGTTTTCGAGCTGGAGCAATACTATTAGCAATACCTAAGTTTTTTATCCTCTAGAGATAGTCTGATATTTTGTAGTAGGTAAGCCTTTTTAACAAAGGATATGTTTTACAAATTGTTTGAAATTATTTTTTGATAACTTTTAACTCTTTTGGAGTTTTGTTGTAGAATCGTATACATTTCCCTTTAAAAGATAATCTATAAATCGATACTATAAAAATATATATCTATAAAAATATTCGTAAAATAAAATACGTGAATGTTGGAATGCTGAATGATGAATTTCACGGATATAATTTTGTACACAATCTCAGTACCACTCGCTTACATAATTAATTTTATTTTCCGGAAATAAAACGCAACAATCATGAAGATAGTTTTAGTTTAGATTGTAATTCTACAAAATAATCATAAAAACCACAACAGACCATGCCTTGCTATCCAAATTGATATTCATACCGATATAAAGTATTCTTTATTATTTTGCTGCCTTCCAAGAACTCATGAGTGATTATGATTAACATGAGTGATTAACAATAATTTTGGCAACTGTCATTGGAAATACAAAGTTTTGCATGTTTATTACGTTTTTAGCGTCTTTAAACATCTCCTTTACTTGACTTCTTTGTTACGCTAAAAAAAATATTATATTGATGTCAATGTACATATATTGCCAATAACAAAAAAGTTATGACAAACCGCTCCGTTGAGGTGTTTCTATGAGTTATTAAAAATTTAAAGTAAATTATTATTTTTGAGTATCTGTCCTTTTGAGAATCTCTCTTCTCTAAGAGAACAAACCGATAGAACTACGAGTAATTTAAATTTGCCTGTAGTTCTACTGGTAGAACTACGAGAAAAAAAATGCAAATGGTTGGTCCTAAGTAAATCAGTTATCTAGTAAGTATAAGTACCCATAACAAAGCTCTGCTTAGCTTCGGCCTTGGTGATGATGTGTGAATTCATCATCATCAGCCTATATAAGTCCACTGCTGGACGTAGGCTCCTATTTTAATTTTTCACCATTGTTTATTTATATATAAGACCTTATATATAAATAAACAATGCTGAAAAATCGCCCTACCTATTTAACATATTTTAACTCGACCAATACTTTTCGTGCTGTAAACATGTTGAGTAGTACCTACCTACCTATCTAGCTACCAGAGATAAAACCACTATAAACCTATTCTACTTAATTGGTAGGTCTGTCAATGAATAAAATTCCTGCAAATTTCTTTTGGCTTAGCTTCAATCAAATATAGACTTTATTTCAATGACGAATGAACCATTTAACCCGCAAAACAAAAGTTGTCGAAAATCGTAATTCGTCCGTCGAACCCAGCTGTCATTGCGAAAAAAGTTACATAACCTCACGTCCGTCCGAGGAGGCATCCAGCCTCCGAATGAAGCTACTGGAAGCTATTTTGAGCATATATTGAAAGGGATGTTTGAGTAATAAGGTTGAAATTCTATTGGCAAAATATTGAATATATTAACTACGTCCTTAACTATTAATTTATTATCCAGTTAAATAGATATAAGAATTTGATTTGTTATTAATTATTAATAATTGTATTGATTCGAGATTGACATTATGATTGATAAAATTGTTTGTATTCATTGTTTTGTATTTGTATTGTGTCCAAGATTTGACTACTTTGCGCCTATTTTTGTTATTCATATGTATCTGACTCCTGGACGTTTTGGTTCTACTGTAAGTCCATTTGTAAATAAATAAATAAATAAAAAAATAAAAAAAAAATTGTCATTTTTGCAATTACTTCGCTAAACGCCTTACAAAAAAGTGTTTTTTGGGTTTTATTATGTTAATGGTTTTATTTATTTAAAACTTTTTACATATTTCTTTTGTTGATAAAATTTCCTTTCATATAGTATTAAAATAATTAATGGTTGTCACTCAAAATATTGAGCATATCGAGACGAAAAATTTTTTTCCTGTTCTTTCTTGTGATTTTTTTTTTCCAAGATCCTAGATCGTTTTATAAAATATTTTTGTATAAGTCTTTTTTCCATACATTTGACTATACACTGTTTTTTTTTTGGGCTTGTAATATGTCGGAGAACGGCTAACGGTGCGACGAAAAAGTGTACTTTCTACGGTGTCGCTGTTTGGGTAGCGTCTTAACAACAGAAGTACAAAATTTGACATGTAGATACCCATTACAAAACCAACACACATTTCATTCATTGTGTTCTGAAATTCGTCCGAGCAGTAGGGTAAAAATAATCCTCGTCACGTTATCAGGTTGTGATAACCGACTATTTTACCTTAAATTAAAGCCCGTGATTTCCAGGATATTTAGTATTAACAAGATGGCCCCACTTGCCAACCATGGTTGCCAAATTTCGCGGTTCCTTTTATTTAAGATGCTAGGATATCTTGAAAAAAATTATCCTTACGATTACGAGAATTACGGGTGATTTTTTTTACAATTTGGCGGGTTCTATTCCCGGTTCAGACAGGCGATTATTCAAAAATCTTTGGATGCAGTTTAAAATGTTTTTAAAATTATAATGAAATCTTCTTTCAGTAAATTTTTCTATCTACAATATTTAAGATACTTTCCTTCCAGTGGCATAGCCGTGGGACACCTGTGTAGCTACTGCAGATAAGTACTTTATATTAAAAAAATTAACTACTTTACTCTAAAATACCTACTTACCTCAAAACGATTATCACCTACAACATTACATTTCGATCGTAAATAAACAGGGCAATCGAGCCGAGCAGTCCTCCAGTGGAGGGCGCGGCCCGTCAAAGCGTCGAGAGCTCATCGTGCCGAGTGCTTTGATCGATACGGCCTCGAGCCTAATTCCAGCTTTGTGACAACGCGCCGCGTGGGCTCGCAGCAAATGTAACTAATGAAGATCATTATAACCTATCAACTGGTCAAAAAACAAAACGCAACAAGTGTGTTTTATGTTTTTCAATAAAATAAAGGACCATCACCATCTCCGTCAAGGTTAACGTAATCACTCACTTAGCTATGAAAAAGTCTGCACATTGCATTGTGACCAAGTTTAGTGTTTGATGGAGTCTACACACCAACCCCGGCAACACAACCCGGCGACACAACCAGGCGACACAACCCGGGGCGGGTTGGTGCGACATTTATGTGTGTGAATATTGTAGGCAGCCGAAATAACAGTATTTGATAAACTTTTCGGCGGCCCGCCGCCTTGAGTGTGTGTGTATAGTAGTACTCTAATCTATCTATCTCTATAATTAAAAATAAATCGCTAAACAAGTTCTCCGAGTAACAAGTAAACTAATTTGGCAATTTTTTTTTATTTTTTGAAGTTCGAGGCAGGCTCATGAAAAGTTTTTTTTACAAATTGCCCGGATAACCACCGGGTGCATCTAGTATGAAACTAGGAACCTAAGAGTAGGTACATACAAAATTTGAGAAAGTATAAAAACTCCTAAGATTTGACTTTGAACCTTCACAATTAGAATTATTTTAAGTTAAAGTTAGAAATTTGATTAATAATTTTAAAATATTTGTACATTGTTGACGACTTTCTTATTATAATTAGTATAGAATGTGACTGTGACTCTACTGATTATAGTAGTAAATAGATAAGTACACTAGGTATCACATTAGGTGACCCTTTAATCATAGGTGTACAATATTTAAATAAATAAATAAACATTATAACGCCTGCACCTTTACATCATAAATACCTAAAAATTACTAAAAATACTTTCGACGAGTTCACCTTCTAAGCTAAATCAAAATGTGTTCATCCGTTTGATGCGAGTACCGCACGATGCCTCACTCAGACAGACGGAGCACAGGTACGTTCAATTCAAATCTCAACTATTTCCGCGTCAGCGTTCAAAAAACCTGAATGGAAGCAAGCTTAATTTAATTCCTTACTCTAAAATCTGATTTCATACAAAAACAACATGGTCTTTTCAGTCGTGTATAATTTGTTTCTGTTGGTGTTCGCAACTGAGCCAAGAGCCATCAAAGAGTTATAATGAATGAAGCGAGGCCGGCCCAGTCACGGCGACCGAGCTTGTTCATTTGCTCAGGTTCACACTTGGACACCTTATGAAGACACGGTATTTATTTTTTTGGCTTAAAAAGTGTTATTTGTCGAAGCGGACGTAGAGAGAGACGCAGAAGATGATGTACTCATGCATTCGTACACAGAATCAATTTCTTGCAAAATGAGTTTATATTGTTTGCATGGACAAATGAGAAACAAAATACCTGACTATGGAAATTTAAAAACATCTCAAAAATTATAATAAGCTGTTTGCTATTGCTGAAAATACTTATAGCCTTTCTAACAAACAGTCTAGAAAAAACGTTTAATGTCAATGCTATCAAACAAATTCGTAAAACAAAATCTCCACCCCTCACCCCTCAGCGGTACAGTACCGTGGTGTGAACGGCACCGCAGCGAGCTTAATCACTATTTAATTATACTTGCCTCTCGGAAAGACGCGTTCGCGGCTATTACTCGCTGTTTTTGCACCTACCCTCTTGAGCGCCCTTTCGTGTTTATTATAATAATGCGTCAATGAATTTTCATGTTATGCTGATGAGGGCAATGTCAAAGAGCAGCCTTGTAATGGTTGGCGAGAGTCGGAAGCTGTACGCACCTAGCTTGCTTACTTATAAATTATGTGATTCTGTGAATTTGCAAACATAATTAGGCTTAACATGATGTTTTTGTTCTATACTTTTTCGGCGTATATACTTGATGTTTGTATTGTATTGGCAGCCAGCAGAATTTTCCTCCTGTTACCATCACCCAGCATCGTTGACCTTCAAGATATCAATTCGCACTCCAGACAACGCCTCCGTAACACAAGAGCGGTGAACAACTCACAATACTCCAGTTTTGAAGAAGGCTCCTCAGTAAAGGGGTAACGGGTTGTTGATGATCATGATGAAATTTGCTGTGAATAATAAAACAAACAAATAGCACGCCCTGAGCCACTGAAATTTATTCTGATGCGGGCCCAAATCCTTATTTATATGATAACGCCATAATTCATTTAGGGCCTATTTAGGAGTTTCTCGAGCAGTAGGTAGGTGTGGGAGATATGGCGGGCTTTACAACTCGCACGAGTTGAGGTGAACAGTTATACGTACGCTGTATCGAGCAACCACGCAACTTTATCCAACAGATATTAGTTTTCTCACTATAATAAATTAAATTTAAGTAGAGTTATAACCTTACATGTAATTGACAAATAGCCTTTTCTCAAACGCACCGTTTTTCTCAAAACTCCGTAATAATCCATTACATAGAGTTAAAAAAGTTTTAGAATCGTTTCTCGCCGGTCACATCTGGCGCGAATGTGTCCAACTTTTGATAAAGCCTTACTGCCAGAATAAATTGTCGAGAACGTTCAATTACTTTTTCATGTTCCACACAGGCTCGGCTCGGCACTGCTCGCATGCAGTGTATTACACCTGACCTCGTTTTGAGCCTGTTATATATGATTTTGTGCGGACAGGACAATGGTTTTAAAAATATATATCTTTTATTTACGGAAATTCGGTGTTCAGGATCAGTTTCGAGGGCCAATGTTCCTGAGACATATTCTAACAATCCATTTATAACAAAGTCTATCTAAATAAATAAGTAATAAATAAATAAATAATGCTGGACAATTCACACAGCATTATCTAGCCCCAAACTAAGCAGAGCTTGTGTTATGGGTACTAGATAACTGATATACTTAATACAATACATTAGGAACATAGATAGATTTTTTTATTATACATAGAAAACACCCAGACCAACAGAACAAATTTCTGCAGATCGTACACAAATTTGTTCCGAGGCGGGGATCGAACCCGCAACCTAGGTAAAGAATACATATTATAGGAAAAATAAAAACCACGTGGCGCGCAAATATATATAAGGCGCGCTCGACCAAGACCGGCTCTCATTCTGTTGCGGACCGTCATCGAGGAAACATCTCCCTGCCTGTTACGTCTGACATTTTTCGGTGTCTTTAGAGTTAGATTTGTGTAAATTGAGTTAGAATCGGTTTCTGTTAATTTTTGTTTTGATTAAATTTTGAGGTTAGAATATTCCTTTTACGTTGTTAAATTGTTTGATTTTTTTAAGTTAATTTTGATCGATTATACAAGTTCAGAAGTGGGATACGGCACGATTTCTAACGTGCTTTATCCCGCCTACTTGTCCACATATCCTTGACAAAATTCTAATCTCATTGTTGTTTTTACCGGAAAATGTCGGAATGGGCAAGCCGTCGTAAACGAGATGATTCGGTCAGGCGGCACAGTAGGTATCGTGACCGTACATCGCAAGGAGGGGTGCGGCGGATGATGGAGACGTTAGCGGTCAGGCTCACCGCATTGGAGAAACGGTCTGCTGTGCGATCATCAAGGTCGCATGAGCGTCGTTCGTCCGACAGGCGTCATCGGGTTGAACATCGTCGCATCACCGCCACGTAGTGAAGTTCATAGTGATAAGGTGCATTCTGATCTAGGTCAGGACGCTAGTGGAGTGGATGCGTCATCGTTGGTCGCGCACCGCTGACACTCACAGATTGCATTATTGATGCGTTTCGTTCCATTGGAAACACGGTAAGGTCAAGCCAAGCTTACTATATTTCAAATTTTGATCCTGTCCTACACAATATCGACGATTGGTGTGCCGAAGTGGACCGTGCGTGTGCTGTAAACAATTGGAATTCCCACGAATGCCTTTCGTGGGTAGGCAATTGTTTAAAGTTTGAAAAAGCGCATAGTGCTTAAAAACGTTTTTATATTTATGTTTATATTGTCTAGGATGAATGTACACTGGATTTGTATTACTCTTACAGATAAGATTATAAATAAAGATATTTTAAAATTGAAAATTGAATTGTTTAAAGGGCGAGGCGCGTACGTACATGGTTAAGTGAGTGGGTAACGAACGACCGTACGTGGGCTAATTTTAAGAAGGAGTTCAGAACCGTTTAATTGTTTCGGAACGTTAATATTTCTGTTGCAAGTGTTGCAGATGGTACAAGTTCTTCGGGCAGCATGCTGTTGGTGACGCTGCTGCTGGACAGTGCTGATGCTGGCCGATACTGGTGCTGGTGCTGGCCGATGCTGGCCGAAACAGGTGCTGGTGCTGGCCGATGCGGGCCGATGCTGGTGCTGACCGATGCTGGCCGATACAGGTGCTGGTGCTGGCCGATGCTGGTCGATGCTGGCCGATGCTGGAGCCTCTGCTGGGTGATGGTGACCCCTACTGGTAATGGTTTTCGTGACTGAAGTGGCCAAAAGGCTTGCGAGTGCTATTGGAAACATTCCGGTAAGGTTGAATCATATTTTTATTGCGAGCTTTGATCCATATTTGCACGGTTTAAGCACAAAGTGTTCCCTAGTACCTACCACGTACGTACGTGCCTTCAATCGATGGGACCGCGTGTGCGCCTCAATAGATGAAAAGACCGTGTGTGTTTAGTGCGTATTGATAATTGTCTGACTGGTGACGCGAAATCATGGCTAAACGATTGGGTTAGTAGTAACCGTAGCTGGTCTAATTTCAAAAGCGATTCAAGCGATGTGTCATTGTCGTTTAAACTTTGCAAGCAAACTTTTTGACGTAAGACATTCAGACAATTTTCAATCGAACAGTTTTTATGCCAGGTGATCAATACGACTAGTGACAACGTGTCGTAAGTGGTCGAGCGAAGAGTTGATCGCAACTGTTATATATAACCCCAGGTCCGAAGAGCAGTTCCTAATGCGAATCTGATACCGATTGAATTTTTTGGTAAGTTTCTACAAAAGTTATACAAAACCAGTTCGTGTTAAGACGGTGGTCCAACAACGTGGTCACGAAGGATTTGGCAACGAATTCATAGCTGAATTGGCATAAGCGTGAACATGGTAACAACAATGTTTTGCTTTAAGTCACAAATAGGGTAGATCGTGTCGTGTGGTGTATGAAGTCTACTACTAGTGATAGCTCTGGGCCCTTTAGTAGAAACGGATGGCTTTTACCATGTTTTGATAATTGTTGATGCCTTCAGCAAGTTTTGCTTACTTTACCCAATGTACCGGCAAGATGCTAGCGAACTTAAACGCCACGTTACAAATGCGATCTCCCTGTTTAGTACGCCTAAGTTAATTGTGGGAGACAGGGGTCGTATGTTCCAAGGTGCTGAATTCCTTAACTGGGTCAGAGAGTTGGGTTGCGAGGTACACCTTATTACCCCTGCGAAATGCACCAGTCTAACTGAAACACTTGTGTTTTTCTTGTGACCTGCTTAAGATGGAGAGTGGCTGGGCCCAACAAAAACAACAGAGTAAATGTTTACAAATTTATTTAAACTACGGTAAGTAAGGTTCGTTGTCTCCGAAGGTACGTTACTACGAAAATTATTGCCACTGGCCTTAGCTGGTGAGAGGTCCGACGCGGTAGGCGAATAGTGGATCCAGGTACGTAGGCTGGCAGCAAGAGCGGTGCATCTGGTAATGCGTAGAATTCCTTCCGGGCACCGGCGGCAGTACGGTCGTCCGGGGTAGTCGGTGTAAATGCGGCCGATCCTTCCGAGTACCGGCGGCATGGCAGTACGGTCGTCGGGGGCAGACTGTGTAAGTGCGGCCGAGTCGTCGAGTAGCCGACGGGGATCCTTCTGTTCCAACCCCAGTAGGATGGAACCCCGATATGGGGGTTCACTCAATTTAGAATTATTAAAAGATTATTTAAATTAAGCATAAGGACCAGTTGAATAAAACTGTAGACGAAAAGAAATTGGTTCGGTTCGTAGTCCGCGAGTAAGTCCAAAGTCACCTCTCGCCTAGCCAAAGACAAGTTCCAAGCGCGTAGGCTCACTGTTGCCAACATATGCACCGCGCTCTGAAGTTAGACGCGGCGCGCAGCGCGAACGTTCAAATTTGTGAAGCGCGAACGGAATCGTTACATAACGGGCAAGCGGAGCGCTACTGCCGAACTGTGCTCAATATGATCAGGGTAGAGTGTAATTATCATCAGGAAGAATGGCCGAGGGTAATGTGGAAGTTGCAATTAATTCTAAACATTACCAAGCGCAAAACCACCCAACGGTCGCCACTCAACCTTCTGGGTGTGGAGGCCACTACGCCTATTATTAGGAACCTAGTGCGGGATGTGGCCCTGGAGGCTTCGAACCCTAACCGAGAGGCCTTACGTGAAATAAGCAGGCAGAGGACGGCTGAACAACTTAAACCGAATCAATTGGGTCAAGACACTTACGTTAATCGGCGCAGGAAGTCACCGCGTGATTTTAACTTAAATTCTCTTGTGTTTTTAAGGAAGCAGGCGCAATCAACCGGTAAGCTCGACTCTGGCATGCGTGGGCCATATCGTGTCACGAAGGTGCTGTCCCACGGTCGATACGAGCTCCAACTTTTGGCTGGCTCTCATGGCAAGTCGACGCAAGCGGCGGCGGAGTTCATGGTTCCGTGGCGCGGGGAGTGGACTCCTGATGTCTGTGCTGCTTTCGCAAGTCGACGCAAGCGGCGGCGGAGTTCATGGTTCCGTGGCGCAGGGAGTGGACTCCTGATGTCTGTGCTGCTTTCTTTGGTGATTGCGGTTGTCTGAAATGCGGTGCACGCGTGCCTGTATTTGAGCGATCGTTCAGGACATAGCGAACGACGGGCTTCCTGTCCTGGTGTGCGAGTTACTCTCCTCGGAGATATTGCTAACGTCGGGCCTATGTCTCACACACATTCCATTGGGATAGCACTTGGGTATAGCTAACGTCGGGCTTCCTACCCTCGTGTAATGAGATATGCTAACGGCGTGCCTATGTCTCGCCCCAATGGCTTTCTTTTATTTTTTCATTTTCTAAACTCTGTTTTGTTGTCCTGGTTTATTTGTTGTTTATATGTTTGAGGTTACACACCACACCACACACATACATGAACGCAGGCATTCAAATACGTGTGATCACAAAGAATGCAGCCATTGTAGGTACATGGGGCATTTGGTGTTCCTGTACCTAGAGGACAGGGTTAAGGAGAAGGCGGCCCCTTCTTCTTAGCTTGGTAGCCTTGGTCCCGCCTCACGTCGTGCTTCTCGACCAAAGGTACCCTGGATGAACTACTGCCTCACGTCGTGCCTCTTAGTTATCCAGTGTCAGGGCTTTGTTGCGAATGGGTAGTGCCACACGCATGACGTACTTATCCAATAGCAGAATTTCACTTCCTTTCATACTCTTTTTGAATATGTACCAGTCAATGTTTTGAATACGCCACTCATACTTTGAAAGCTAATACATTGAGATTGTTTTGACTTAATAAGACCCTTTTTGTTTTTCTATGACTCATTGTGTGTTTAGCTATGGGCCCTATGCTATGCACATAATGCAGTTATTTCTCTGTGGAGCTCTGCTATGAGCTTCCGTCTCACCATTATGTTTAATTGCTATTACTTTCACTGCTTAATACGGCCTTTGTGTATGTTACATACACATTGGTCTATTTTTTTTCTCATGTTGTGTTTAGATGCAGACCCTGACAACACAGAGTCCACTGAGAATGCTGCGTGCTCCCCTATAGTTGGAGAGCAACCGTTAGCAACTGCACAGCCGTCCACGTGTGGTAGTCGGCAACCCTGCACGTCGCGAGATGCCGCTCTGCCGATGGATGCTGATGCAAGCGTCATTTGGGAGCCGCGTGCCAGCGCGCCCCAGGAAGAGGACCCGCCAGGAGAAGCAGCTTCAAGCCCGGACCCCGTCTCATCTGAGCCTAGAGAGGCGCTGTCCATGCCCCTGCTAGATACAGATCAAGAGAGCTAAGGAGCCCGAGGCGGACTCGGTCAGGAGAGGCCGTATAGGAAAAATAAAAACCACGTGGCGCGCAAATATATATAAGGCGCGCTCGACCAAGACCGGCTCTCATTCTGTTGCGGACCGTCATCGAGGAAACATCTCCCTGCCTGTTACGTCTGACATTTTTCGGTGTCTTTAGAGTTAGATTTGTGTAAATTGAGTTAGAATCGGTTTCTGTTAATTTTTGTTTTGATTAAATTTTGAGGTTAGAATATTCCTTTTACGTTGTTAAATTGTTTGATTTTTTTAAGTTAATTTTGATCGATTATACAAGTATATATTATGAAAATTATACTTGCAGGATAAGAAAATAACACGAAAATGGTAAAATTATAATTTATGTAATTTCGCTTGTGAACAGTTGCGTGAGTGTCTCCATCATTGGTTCTAGAAGTTCTAGACAAACACCTGGACCTGGTAGTCGAGCCCGTCGCCGCGCTCACTCTTGATCCGAACGTTCACGAAGGAGAAGCCGACTCCACCCGAAGTCAAGGTTACCTTCGCCTTGGATTGGTCGCGGTCCACTGCCCGTATACCCTGAAAATTAGGTACCATATTTTTAATGAACTTTACTTAACAACTACTTCAAAAACATGTGAATTTAATTCAAAAACTAAAGTATTGTACTCAATAATAGAAATTTTACACAGGAAAGTAGCTCATTAAAATAATCATGATCACACTGGCAGCACAAATAAATCAAAACTTCGCTGTTTTTTTTACATGAGCTACGAATTCGTCAAACCCAACAAACATGATCACTGAACTCTATTAATCAAGATATTCTATTGTTTAAAAATAACACAAAGACTACGTAGAACTCTCTGGTGGAAAGTCACCTGTACGGTAACATAAAACAGATCAAGAGTGCTACAATATTTATTTTTTTTTGTGTCCTGTTCGAAAATATAGAGTTAAGACGTACATATACTGAAAATAGACAAACCCTGATAGCCCTCGTGCTATTATCATTAAAGAAAACGTTCTTTGTTCTCGTCTTAAGCGGCACGGCGTTTAGTTTCACGTTTTCCGAGAAGACCAGCTGGCCGTTGATAGAGGAGCCCACTTGTAGGTCCACCGCGTCAGAGCTCGGCCAGCTCACATAGAGCACCATCACTAATAGTACACCCAATGACGACGGCGACATCTTTGACTTTCTTCAAAAAAACCGACGATGTCTTGTGTCAGAGACCAAGATTTGCCAATATCTAATTCCGGTCACTGCGACACCTCAGTAAATGTTTTCGAATGACAGATTGGCTATACTTTAATAAATTGTGATAATATTTACGTGCAAAAACTAGTACCATTTAGTAGTCCGGTCGAATGAAGATGTGTAACATTGTGGCATGTTTTAAGTATAGAAATTCATATGTTATCTCGTAGAAAAGGCACTTGAGAGATGAGTCAATCGATGTTTATCAGCATCTTGAGTGAAAGCTGCGTGGATAAAGATTGATAAAGAGATAAGAGTGACTGTACCTGTCCATTTTGATTAGTGGCAAAGTGAGTGTAGAATAAATTGGTCTTTAACTATTGATCTAAAGGTCAATAGTTGTAGGGAATGTCTTTCACTCAAATTACACACAGTTGTAACCTGAGGTTAGGTTACTTATTTTTCGGCTGGGAGTAATTTGAGTTATTGTTAGAATGTTTTTTGCTAAATAAGCATCGTCGTTTTCTTATCTTCACACTTCGTTTTATTTTCGTCCTCCTTTTCAGAAACAATGTGTCTGATTTAAATCAGTTTAAAATAAAGAGCTATTTAAATCGTCCTACACTACGTTTGCCACTTTATTCGTGCTATACCTATATTTTAGGACCATTAAAATCTAGCTGCTAATACAAAATTGGGCAGCGAGTGAACAAAATTGAACCATAATTATAATTTAGTGTTGGTGCGCCTGAGTGGTCGCTTATATCAGGATTATATCGCAGTAAACAACGCCGGTAATCAGGTCACAGCGGTGGGAGGGAAATCATACTACTTGCTTTTAATACGAACTGCTGTGTATGAACAAGCCAGTTTGCTAAGCATGAAAAAGAGCTTAAAGGATTTCTGAGTTTTATAAGTAATTTTAGACAGGGCCATTACCTCGCAGATCTGCGGCGAGTTGAACTTTTTTACTGACCTAATTGGTATTTTCAATTTGACCCTCTGTTTCTTCCTCTGTCTGTCAGTAAAAAATAGTGCATGTCCTAAAAGCTGGATTTTTTCGTCATCATTAACAAGTATTTCTGTATAAAGTGTCTGTTCCTTGTGGCTGGTGAGAGTAGCGCTCTCTAATTCATTGTATCTCTCAGATATAATGTAAACTATGGAAATGTAAGGTAACTCGCATATTGGTCACTGCCAGCGATGCGCGCGTCAAGAGCAAGAGCCCGCGATCTATAAACCATGACAAACTGCAAATTACAATACTGTTATGATAAGTTTTAGAGCTGGGGACTTGATAAGCCTTGGATTACCCAATTGACAGTTGAAGGGTCAAAGAGGTAGTGATGATGGTAGCATGATGAGACAGAAAATAGCCACTGTGTTAGGATAATGAGTTCTAGTGAGTACGCCGCGCACGTAGTTATTTAGTGTCAACTAGTGGGATGTGTGGTAGCTAGGCGTGGTGCGTGGTGCGTGGCGAGCGGCGGGCTCCGGCCGCGGGTGTTGACTCTCGTCCGTTGAATATGCAGTCGGCTGGGCGTGGACTAAACTCTTGTAAGCCTTTGTTTGGCCCGATATTGGATCCGTTATCCTTTGATGGCCGAATATTCACATTGTTTGCCGCCGCCGCCGCCGCCCGTGCGTGTCGCTTTAACTTCCAAATGAGTTTTCAAGTGGATTTTGGAAATTATTTGGGAAAGTTTGATTGTGTCGCAGGATGGGTTAATTGGGTTCGATTTCGTACCTTTCAGGTGGTTATTTACAACGCAATGTGTTTTTATTAAACAACTTCCTGTTATGGGAGAAGTTGTTGTTTTTTAGAATAACCTAATGCGTTTTGTTATTCAACTGTGTGTGTTTGCCCAAATTTTTCACGAATTTTTCTTATATACTCTTGGAGTTCTTATTTATATTCATAGTAAAAATGGAAAGGAGATTACTAGGTTTATACAAACCTACATAGGTAGATCTACATACTATCATTTGTGGAATTTTTATCTTGTAGTTCTGGAGATATACATTCTTTGTAGATAGATTTATTTTCATAGAATTTGTTTTGGATAACTCATAAATCATTTATTCACCAAATATATACATACTGAGGGATTACTGGTGAGACCCAAACTAAGCACTAGGCTTGTGTCTTGGGTGTCAGGAGAGCACTAGTTTTATGGATATAAGTAGGCACATTTTTGTGTGTAAAAGTTATTAACAAATTATATAAAATTAAATTTATTTGGACGCATAAAAGGTGGTGAGGTAAGTGGGGACTTGATAGATAAAACCCATATTTTCCAAGTTATTCAAGTCCTTGATTTAAGTTATTGTTATGTCATAAACACAACAATTTTCAAACGCCATCAGTATAATAACAACACACGAAATACAAAATGTCCGCGCAATTAACGTAATGTCGCCCCTGCAACGCGCTGAACTGCGAACAATTTTCATTATCAAGAACTTTCTCTCAAAGTATTCAGAGACTAAGTAATTCGCAGTAAGTTCGCGTCCAGTTTGTGTATCACTCCATTGTTAATGACTATTTGATTGCTGTTGGTGTCTCCACTGAGAAAAGGTGCTGGCACTTGCTTACCTAAGCTTTTCGTCAATAAGTAGGTAATACCTATAATCCATGCGATCAGAGGGGTCACGTTATTGAACGTTAGTAACGAGACGTGATCGTGACGTCTCCTATTCCATACAATTTGGTACAGTACTCTATCGTGCGCACAGGGAACTATGGAAATACCATACTAAAAGCAGACGACACGATCACGTCGCGTTACTAACTTCAGATAGACTCGCACCTCTCAGACCTTTTTGAATTAAGACACATGTCGATGCTCGCGAGATGATTCAACTCAATGACGTCTTTTTGATGTTATATTGTCCAGAACTTCTTTGCATCAGCTACTAAACTTGAGAAATAGGTATCATTTCAAATTTTACATTAATTAATTTTGACGAGGTTCTATACTAATCGGATAAGATCGTAGATTATGCTCACTTTATATTCAGGGAAATGGAGTCGAGTCTATTTCTGCATTGATTGTTTGTTTGATTGACAATAACAAACGGTGGCCGATAGCCGTGTTGACGTGTGCGCCTGACTGGGCAAAGGGGTGACATATACAGAGTGATAATTCTCTGACTCTACGTAAACTGCAGGTTCTGCCTATCTTCACGAATAGGTACGTGCGTGAAGACGCCGGTTTTATTGTTTATAGTAAATACAATATCCAGGATAAACAATCACGTAAGTCCGGGACCCAATGAATTACTTAAGACCGGTTTCCAACACCCACTGTTAATTCAGGGCAGAACCGTTCTTAAGTTTAGTTTCAAATAAAGTCTCTCTCTAGGTACCTCAATTAACCTATTCACAATCATCACCAAATTTGGTATTGGTATTACCAATATCATATCACCAATATTGGTATTGGTATTATTAATTGGTATTGGTATTACCAATATCAAATTCGGTGCAGCCTATATTGCCTATATTAGCCCTCACCTATTACCAATACCAAATTTAGGATTTAAGACCTAGGTCTTTAAAAACGTGTTCGTGATAATAGGCAGAACCTGCAGTTCACGCAGCGTCAGTGAGTTACCAATAAATCTGTATAGCTATTTCTCAGCCCATGTATAGCCTTTTTTAGGGTTCCGTACCTCAAAAGGAAAAGAGGAACCCTTAAAGGATCACTTTGTTGTCTGTCTGTCTGTCCATCTATCAGTCAACCTTATTTGCTCAGGAACGCGTGGAGGTATCGAGTTAAAATTAACACCACGTAGTCCGTAACCGCTTGCAGCCGCGATATAAATAAAGCTTCTAAGTCAACGCAATCAAAAGTTACAGCCGTTTATGTCCGAATATTTTGAGATTTTCAAGGGAATCACATGCACACAAAACCTACAGTATGTGTGTATGAAATTTGGCAAGCGCATGGTCTTATAGCACAAATAAAGGAAAAAGTCCAAAAAACATAAATTTGTACGTTATTCACAAAAAAATATTTATGATTCTCGCCATGGACCAAAATAAGGTACCTGCTTCTCGATGACCTAGAATCATGAAATTTGGCAAAACACAAGGTCTTACAACTATACGAAACCCTTTGGAAGCGAGTCCGACTCGGACTTGACGTTTTATTTATATTAAAGTTACCAATTGACATGACTAATTAATGAAATAAAACTCAGATGCATAGAATTAACTTGGGTATTGCCAATTGGAATTAATGACATTACAGTTTTTGTGATCCATACTAATCTAATCTGTATAACATTTTGCCTTAAATTCAATGGATCATAAACAAGTTTTGTATGCTACAGCGACAGTCAACGAAACTTACACAGATAAATTAAACTAACACCCTAACAAGGTAAAGGTTTATTGTCGCTTCTTTACTTTACCTTAAAAAGATTGAAGCGAACAACATATCAAAGTGATCACTTTATTTCCTAGTTTTACTGAATGTAACTTTAATTTTCGTGACGTGTCTCAAGTACTTTGATATTTGAAATTTGATATTAAAAACACATTGCCCTCCCCAGCAGTCGGGCAGAAAACTTCATGAACGATTAATACATACAATTAATTAACTTAACCTTCCCGCGATAGGTGCAGGTTACGAAGCTAACTAATGAAATCAAAGCTTGTCCCAGCATAACGTGTACCTATTTAATAATTCCATTAAACATTCCAGTAGTAAATTAAGTAGGTATCATCCCGGGAAAATAAATCTCGGATAATAAATAAAGTTTAATCGTAAATCCCGCGTTTATAGCGATAGCGCTGATAGCCGGACTAGCGTTACCGTCCGCGGCGGGTAGGGTTTGTGCTAGGGAGCGATTGTGATTTAATTTTAAAAGGCATTTTTAATGCAGGAAAATCTATAAATTTTCCTAATATATTCTATGTACTGACTGCATGGTTTGGCGAGAGTCAAAATCTTCAAACCGATTTCGTAACATTTCATATCGGCCGTTCATCGGCTCTGCTCCGAGTGGCGAGTGCTGCTCGGTGGTCGACTTCCATTGTCTTAGCTCTATGAAGCACCAGATAACAACCTGCACTGCCGATGGAAATCAAACCTTACCTCCCCCTGATAAGTACACGTTCAGGATGCTGCAATCAATATCCAATCGACGGGTTTGTAAAATCGATCCACATTTCCAGGAATTTGTCAATTTAGCTACCATCCGAAATATACGTGCTTCAGTAGAGAAAAGCTTAATGCATGGCTACGAGCGTCAAATTATCAAGTTCAAATATTGCGAACGAGTTTCGAGCAGAAATTTCAAACTCGAAAATCACGAGTCTTAAATCTATTCCAATAAAAGATTTCGACACTCGAATACAAATCCGAATATCAAAGACACTTCAGTGTAAAATCAGCGCATCCAGAACGAAAAAGAGCGTCGTTTTTTAAAAATATCCGTCGAGACAAAGAACCAGCGCTACACTCGCGAGCCTCTCACAATTGTCCTTACATCTTACATTTCTGCATCATATTCGTCGCAATGAAAAGTAAAAACATTGCAGAGAAACATTCGCATCCCGAACTCGACCGTACTGCCCTCGGCTTACGGTACAAATTCACTCTTGTTATTAATTCTGTGAATTCAAATGCAGGGAAAGACGAGAGTGGCTGAATTGAGGGAGAAGCCAAGTGCGGAATAAAAGTGACGGACGGAACTGGGAGGGAATAGAGCGGCGTCGAGCGTCGTTACACTGTGCCCGACACTGATTGGGCATCAATTTGTCGCTGATTATTGGTATAACTAATTTTTATACCTTTATTTACAAAGAAAATTACAATCAAATGATAGAAACAAATAAGAACTAGTATTTACAAATGAAATAATTGAGCTAATTGCAGACAGTTGCAAACAATCTACATGTAGCTCAACTGATTCTTATCAATATCAGTGTCAATTGGTTTAGTGATTTGTTAGTGAAGAGAGAAAGCAACTGCGTTTTTATGGACCGAGCTTAATGAACATCGGGGGTTTTAACATCAAAAGTTGATAATTGACAACGTAAGGATAAATCGCTATGGCGCTCATTGAAGATGCCTATGTCCACTGGTGGGCTAATATTGGTTATTCATAATTCATAATTCTGTATTGCACAACATAGGTAGGTAGTATAAGTAAAACATATCGCAAGAAAAATAAAGGCAAAGGCGAGCTTAACCCTAAAAAGAGTTCTCTTCCAGAAAACCTTATTGGGAGAGAGAGACAAATTTGGAAAAGTTTGTAATGTGCTAAAATATAAGATTTAACTTTAACCTATTCATTAAATAGACTACTACATAATATAATACAATACATAAAATACTATAACCTAACAAATATAATAATTTAAGATGCATAAAAATTTAATAAACACAACTCCAACAGAGTCATAAAGATAGGTAATGCTCTTTGACTTTACGCTTGAAAATGAATGAGTAAGGGGCTAGCACGAATATTGTGGTTAATGATGATGATTAATTAAGATTAAGGTTATTTTATGTTCCGGTCGACTGTCCTCTCAAAATATGCAAATGTAAAAACGAAGTACTTAACGATTCTACAACACTAATTAAATCATTTCTAACACCCTTCATGCATTTGTTTCACATTTATCCCGTAAACATAGAGTAAAAACTCGCTGCAGTCTCAGCAGAGGGATAGTGTCATTCAACAATTTGACAATTTGTGTAACCAAAAACCGATCTATGTGTGTTTTGACAGCACGTAAATACAGTGCTTTCACACACACATTCGTATGATTGAATGTTGCAAGTGAATAGCATTTTCCGTAAAAAATGGGGTAACTGAAGCAAAGTTCCTATTAAGAAAACACGTCATTGTTTTTTACCACCTACCTACCTTTTTATTTTTGAAATTATCTTAATTTTATTTACTGCAAGTGTCGATAGTTAATTGTGAAATTTTCACTATTGACATTAACTATTGACAATTAACATTTAACAATTAACATTAACTATTGACACCAAAAAAACAAGACGTTGGAAATGGATTTCCAATGTCTTGTTTTTTTTTGTATTTTACGAAATATCAGCCGGTAGCTATGGTTACTACATATCATCATACCAAGGTCAAACGACAAAAAGGTTTTACTCCAAGTCCGCAAAATAAGATCGGCTCCGCTCGTTTTGGGAATATTCATTTAAATAGACGGTTAGGTGCGTGTTCAGCCACGTGCAGTGTACCTTAGTAGTTGCACGGTTCATGGTTTATCTAAACAAACTTATTTACCTGTTTTGCATATCGAACAGCCTTATCTAAGGTATTTTCAATAAAAAAAATTAAATTTTCCTTATTTATTCCGCACCAAAATACATTTTTAAGTTGATTAGTGTTTATTTTTAAATGGACGACTATTAGGTACTCATTAGCATACTAAAGCTGTGTAGTTTTCCTTTTAAATTCACACCACCTACTACGAGCATTTCTTTCACAAATAATAATGTCCAACATAGACACTGAAAAAATCTGGATTTGAGACAAGAGGTCTACCTACAAAAACCAATTCCAAAGTTGACGGATGGCAGATCGCATAAAACGAAGGATGACCGATCCGTTCGTTTTTGATTTTTGATTTTAAAAGGCCTGGTCTGTTGTCATTTAGTGTCACATCCGAAGTAACGTACGTAAGCAACGTGCGTTGCTTCGGACGTGACAATCAGCAGTAAGGTGGTTCGTTTTGTCCGATCCGCCTACCGAAACTTCGTATTTCGTGTTTCAAAGTAGGCCTTCTTTCATTCGTCGTTTCATCCATGTGTTTTGAAACTAAATTAGACTCGAATTATAACTAGATGTCGCCACTAGAAGAGTTTGAAGTCGTTTTATAGTTTTTTAAAACACGCCTATTTATTATAATTTCCCTTGAAAGAAGGAATTCTTATTTGAAAGGTTTGGTGTGGGTTTGGTTTAGGGGTTTGAAACTCTAGATAAAGGATAGGTCGTATTCTACAATAATCATTTTATACACAAAGTTAGCCCGCGGCTGTGCACACGTGTTTTCGGTATAATAAGTAGCCAGTAGCCACATATCTAAGTTAGGCTATGTTCTAAATGTCCGCCAAAATGTTTCTTATCTGTTCAGTACTTTTAGAGATCTTAGGTAAATAAAATGTCGAGTGCGAGTCTGACTCGCACACTAAAGGGTTCCGTAAAACTTTGTATTTTGCCAAATTATCATGATTCTAGTCCAACGGGAAGTACCCTGTAGGTATTGGTCCATGGCAAGATTTTTTTTTTGATTTTTCTTGTATTTTTTGAAGTACCTTGTGGGTTTTGTGTGCATCTGATTTCCTTGGGAATTTCAAAATATTCGGACATAAATGGCTGTAACTCTTGAGTGTGTTAACTTATAAGTTTAATTTATATCGCGTCTCCAAGAGGTTAACGGACTTGAGTATTTGACGTTAATTTCAACTCGATACGTCCATGCGTTCCTGAGAAAAGGGGGTTGACAGACGGATAGACAGACAGACGGACAACAAAGTGATCCTATTAATGGGTTCCTTTTTTCCTTTTGAGGTAAGGAACCCTAAAAATAAAATTCACATTTCACAAACATTTGGCTTTTTAATATTAGTAGGAAAAGTAGATAGTACCCACCAGTGGACCGGTCGGAGCGAGTCGCGGATCTCTCGGCCGGCTCCCGGAGGAGTTGTTATCTGAGTTGATGCTCCCGCGATGCGCTCAGCCGCGCGGAAAAACAACGCAGTCTGCTTTAAACTAAACAACTACTCGTGCACCTACTAACTTATATTGTGTCCCTCTGCTGGTGCCTCTATGTATTGAAGGTCGCACTCAGCCTCATAAAATGATTCCTTGTCTAGGACTGGCGTAAACCTATTATATTATCTTGACACCGGTCCACTCTGATGTTTCGAAACTAAGTAGTCTTTGCACCCCCATTTTGTCTGCTAGGTACTGTTTTTAATTATATAGGTTTTTCCCTACACGATTCCTAAGGAAAATTAATTATCGCCACGCTGTTATAAATAAGCGGCCAGATTTCAGTTTCAAGCACTGCTGATTGATTTTCAGTAACGAGTTCAGGATCGATTAAGGTAAAACTGATTAAAATTTTATTTTATTCAGCGATAAGACCGTCAAATTTATTGGAAATACTACTATAACAATAGAAATAAAGCTGAAAGTCGTGAGTTACCGGGGAGTGGT
This sequence comes from Eupithecia subumbrata, assembly GCA_949316285.1. Taxonomy (NCBI): domain Eukaryota; kingdom Metazoa; phylum Arthropoda; class Insecta; order Lepidoptera; family Geometridae; genus Eupithecia; species Eupithecia subumbrata. The sequence continues at coordinate 17,616,515 of OX438641.1, read as the reverse complement.
CACGCGCGCGCCAGACAGACGCATGCGAGTTACGTGCCCGCTGCCATGCCAGCGCCGCTTTATGGTGTCGCTGTATGGATGGCCCTACGATGTCCAAGAATAATACTGACAGGATTTTATTTGTATTTAAAGTGAAAAGTCACAACTTTAGGTAACGAATTCGACAAATAACGACCACCGTTTCAATAAGCTACCTTTTCCGTCACGTGGGGAATTTGAGCACAAGCGTTGATAGCGTTCAATATAAATATCGTGTTCAACAAAAAAAAACTTCAATTGAGCAAACAAGCTGTGCTATCTGATTCCGAGCTATCGGTATCTTAGTAACCTGCCCGCGTTGCCACTAAATCTTTGGAGACCTCGCTTTATATTCAGGCAATCGATAGCAGTTGTAAAGGCGACTGCTGAGCGGAATCAGAATTTTAAATATATTGATTCCCTTATGAATGAAGGAGTACTGATCAAATATTAAGGAGCGCTTCAGACGGACAGCACAAACGGTACCAGTGTCCGTAACCGGTCTGAAATACGCTTTACATTACTATAGACTAAATTTCAGACATTTATTTCAGCACATCAAAGCAATTAAGCCATGGCTACTGAGACTACACCGCTAAAAGCTATATAGGCCTAGGTTTTGGCCCAGGATTTACTTTAGATACGGCATGTATAGCAGGTACCTACAGTAACATGTTTTGATGCCGACTCGATTTTAGACTAGCAAGGCGCACTATTTGTACGTCAATGTCAGGCTGCATGGCTGGCTTGTTTACCAAGTATTGATAAATGGAATACCGAATACGTCAACGGAGGAGGAACATTTATTAATCATCATCATCATCAATTGTTTATTAACCACTGATGGATTAGGACAACTAAAGGGAACTTGCCATTTACCCCGGTCCTTTACCAGTTCATTTTGACTTATGAAAATTTTGATATAAATAAATATAAATAAATAATGCTGGACAATTCACACAGCATTATCTAGCCCCAAGCTAAGCGGAGCTTGTGTTATGGGTACTAGATAACTGATATACTTAATACAATATACTACATAGATAGATATTTTTATTATACATAGAAAACACCCAGACCAACGGAACAAATTTCTGCAGATCGTACACAAATTTGTTCCGAGGCGGGAATCGAACCCGCAACCTCTGATAGGATTTAGGTCGTCAGGCATGGCTCAACCTGCTTATAAATTTATTTATCGGGCTAAATTTACAGCTCTAGAAGACTGGAAAGTTCGTGTCCACGTATCTCGTCTGCCAGCCACGTAGCTGGCGTGTTTTTTCCAATTGGCCAGAGCAGCTGAGGCTGTAAAAAGAGGACGTGACCGCGCGGGGCGCCACCGTCGCCGAATCTATCATGCGGGGACGTTCATCACTAGTGGCTTATGACATTTTTAAACTTTAGTTTAAGATAATGGACTTCCTCCCGTTAATCAATATAGTAACAAGAACAAAATTAAAAATTTTGAAAACCCCCCGACAGATTTTCGTTAAAATAATTATAATTATTTGATTAATAATAATTTTATCCCGAGTGTTCAGCCATGTACCAACATGGCTGAACATACGGGATAAAATTATCTATGACACAAAAAATACTAAACGAAAATCGGTTCGTCCGTTTGGGAGCTACGATACCACAGACAGATACACAGACAGACACGTTAAACTTATAACACCCCTCTCTTTTTGCGCCGGGGGTTAAAACCAGGGAATTATCAAAAAAAATATTAGATGGAGAAGCTTGCTTTATGCGTAGATAAAATACCATACAATGCCATTTTGTAGATCAATATTTTGTTTGAACATTATAATGCGTTTTTGTTTGGAATTTTAAAAATACATCACAAAAATTCCTAATATGCGTTATATTAGTTTAAGTTGCATCTCACATCATCGCACCAAATTTAAATAATATTCCATCCATTCCGTCATTTCTTGTGAAAGTTTCAGGAGTTCGTCTCTAAATATTCCTGAAAGGGCCCGTCTTCATTCGTATTCCGGCACGCACGCGGTGCCTCGCAGCCACTCGCACTACCTTACGGGGAATTTAAAATGCACTCCTGCTTTAGAGAGAATTTACCTTTTGACGTTTCTCAAGCCCCTGCCAGAAAGGTAACAGATAAAAATATACTTTAGCGACCAACTTTGTACGTATTTTCTTTGTATCTTGAATTTAAAGTGCTTACCTACTGCAAGGAACGTTAGTCCTACTTTACGATCGAACATTAAGATCTCCTTATTGTGCACCTACGAGGAGCGGAAGAAATAAATAAACCGACCAAGATCAATAACAATAATTCTTTTCACAAAGGATCAAAATTCCAATAATAATCGAGTAGAAATATTTCTGGCAGTCGTGCCGACCGCGAAATTGTAAAATATAGCAAACGTTATTTCGACCCGAAGGTGGATTATTGCGGTAACGAGAAATATCCAACTGACATTGCGAGCGGATGCACGTACACCGATCTCTATGCACTTAGTACTGGGACTCGCAGCGCGGGGAGGAACAACCTTAGCGCCGCGAGCCCTGCAGACGAAAGTAAACTCTACGAGTAAACAAAAAAGCTGAAGATGTATTAAATGATTCCGATATTACTGTTTCTAACATCGGCGCTTTAAAATGATGTAAGATGTAGAAAGCGACAGTAAGTTCTAGATCTTATTAAACTAGTTGTAAGGTTGAAGTTGGAAGGAATCGTTAGAAAGATATACAGTGTGAACATGAGGAATGGAACGGAACAGCATTTGTAGAGTAAACTGCGGGATGGCAGCGAGACAGGCTGAATGCGATGTAAGTAAAGGAATCCTTTTTATTTTTCAATTAAGTCTAATGAAATCTAAGTTCGGCCGCGGTGCGGAAATACGGACGGATGTTTGCGCGCAACGGTTTGATTTCATAACCTAACAATGTTCAAATATTATAGTTTCCACATCGGTAATTTTAATATTTGATTTGGAAAGTTTTCAGTGGATTTCACTATTTCAAGATTATTTTTAAAGCTGTAGCACTCGTGACTCGGGTAACTTAGTGTGTCGGTTTCCCTTTACTCGCTGCTTATGTTGCAAGTTTCATCGGACCAATCAGAGAGACAAGATAAGATGAAACAGCAAGTGCTGATGACTAAGGTGCCGCTTATATTTTTTTCTTATTTACGTTTTATTTATTTATTTTACATTTACTGCTGCGTACATTAAGCGTATTGTGTATATCTAGATTCAAACGCCTGAAATAGACAAATACGATAGGTATTCTATGCAAGTTGACGGGTAAAGTCCAATCCACCCGGGGCCACTTCGGCCGACAGACAAACCTAACCAGGTTTACAATAAACGTCCATCAACGTCCAATAAACTTGGCCGTCAAATCTCTTTGATACAGATAGTCCAAGACAGAAAGGAATATCAGCAAAATGCAGCTGATTTTGCTAAAACTAGAATTCTTGCGTCGCTGGAAGCTATAAAATGGTTCTGTGGTGTAAGCATGGCGTTTTTGTGCAAGCGATCTTTTATAAGACTTATTAAATCGAACTTTTTTGATAGGAAGGCTATCATATGATCCGTTCACAGTTTTCTACCGGGTTATATTGAGCTAAGCATGTACAGGCTGTCAAACACAAATAACGTTTCCGATAACTTGCCCAATATGTGGACAAATAAGACTTGAATAAGTGGTTTTCTGATGCAACATTTATTAAATTAAAAGTTAAAAAGCAGCCGCCTCCCCCCTTCCCAACCGCTGGCAGTTTTATTCTACAAGAAACTCGTGCCAAGGGCACCGCTTAGGTGATTTTGTATGCAAAGTAATCTTTGCGAGTTCTCTCGTTTTATTTCGGGTAATATTCCGCGATATTGTGGCTTTTAGACTCTTATAAGATGTTTGACAAAGGAAACGTTGGAGATTACCTTATATGTTGATAATACTTAGGGGAAGATACCGCATACACAATTAACGGATAGAAATATAAACAACTATGTTTATATTTAGAAAAGGCCTTTTGTTTGACTACAAAGTGGGATTTTTTGTTTGTATTTAGTATGTGTATTGTCAGATTTTTGCGCATAATTTTGGAAATTGTAATCACTATATATACCTAAACTCTCTCTATCTCTACGTGTTTTGCTTTACAATCCAAAATTACGATAATTAATGATTTCGTCTTCACAGACTTTCATTTTCAAGATGAGACTTAACTCCAAAATGAGCGTGAAAGCCTTAAATTCAGTGGAGATATGAGGCACAATCCTCTCTCGCCTCAAATGAGCAGCTTCGTTCCGCCTCGCTCGTCGCCTCGCTCGGCGCCGCCTCATCAATTACCGATTCAATAATTCTAGCAGTTGGCTAGTTTGGCTCTATGTCCTTAGTGGCTCTGATAGTGAGCCGAGCTTGCCTACTGGGAGATGAAACGTCTTCCAAACTGAAGCTGTTCAAATCCTAGAGGTTTGGTTTTATTAACCTTACATTCCACTTCACATTCCACTTCACCTTAGATTCCAAAACGTCTTTGTGAGCATGTCACCGTTGAAAATTGTATAGAGACAAATTCCCTACAGATTAATATCTAGAGGTATATCAAGAACTGAACAATCAAGAGAATCTCTGAATCCCACACAGACTTGCAAAGGTCGGCCCGATCAATACAGCCTGCGTCTAAACAGACAATGCCTAAACAGTCGGTTAAACCATCGCTAAACATTAGCGAAACTTAGTTTACGTCGCCAGTATCTACTACTGCATACATAATGCATATCGGCCTCTCGTGCCGAGCATCATCGCACCGTCACGATTCATTACACACGACATTCACTCACCATTCACTGACCATCGATGGTTTTGTTTGAGAGCTTAGTTTAGTAGCCGTAGAAAGAAGCAATGGATGCGCAGGGAAGCGATGCGGTTGCTTGTCGAAAGTGCAGTGGTGCGGATTAAGGGAAGCGCTCAGTTCGAAAGCAATAGCTGGAGTGTGCATTGACGGACGCGTCTCGTGTCGGCCTCTTAACTAAGATCGTTCTGAATGTCTCTTTGTGTCGGAGTCAGTTTCTTGTAGATTTATTGTCGGGGAAATTGGATCTTTTTGAGTTAGCTTTTTGTTTTGTTTTGTGAGTTAGGTACAACATGGTTGACTGTTTGCTGAGGAAATTTATTTGACTACGTGATGAGACTGGGGATCCGTAGATTGAACGCTATTTTCAATTGTCGCTCGTCTGGACCCCCGAGCGGCTAATAAGCGTTAATTGCCCTTTGCAAGAATATAATTGACATCTTGCTGGAGGAATAATTCCTGAATCACATTAAAGATTCCATTAATCCCGCGCATCGGCATACCTTGATATTGGATTATTATTGGATTGATTTAAGTCCATAAGCCCGAGGCGCGGATAACCCAATTATAACGAAATTGTCGAAACTGACCCTCGAAAATTCCAAAAGGTGCTTTTAATTTTATTCTCTTTTTTATTTAGTAAAAAAAATATAGCCTACCTACGTAATCTATTGACTTCATGCAGGATCTGAATATGTACATACATTGTAAACTAAAGACGGTAACTCAACACGATAGGTATTTAAAAAAATCCTAAGAAGAACTTCAATTTGTTTTTCAATACAATGATCCAACAAGGCATTCACCAAATAACTCGTAGCCCGTAGCACCACACCTCGTAGCTCCCCTACGGCGTAGCTCGTAGCTCGTAGCGTGTAGCGGAGCTCGTAGGCCGTAGCGGCGTTGCTCGTAGGCCGTAGCAATCAAAATTCTGTCGGTAGGCAAGCCCGGCCGCGACCAGCCAAAATTAATTATTGCACGGCGCGTTCACACTGCAGCGATTGTTTTATAAGGCTTACCTGCTGGCGGGGATGGAGTGCCGGCTTAGTGCGAACTCGACTCTATCGCGACTCGGTGGAGATCAAAGTTGAGTGATTTATCAAGAGGTCATTGGCGTCAGCTCACTTGTTAAGTGGGGCAGGTTATTTTCTGATCAATGGATGTAAAGTTGAGAGACTAAAATTGTTACAGGAATATTGGACGAGGGGATTTTTGCTATTTTCTTAACGCTGCCGTGCTGTTGAAAGTTGTTTATGAAGTTTTAAAATTATATCCGGTAAACCGTTTCTGTAGTATCTACCTATCTACGTGGTAAACAAACGAATATATATTCATTTGTTTTTTTATTATATAAATATATACATATTTATTTATATCGAAATCACTTATTGTCCTTTTCAACGTCGAAACAAAGAGACAAGCATAAACTAAGTTTATGGCTGTCTCTTTGTTTTTAGAATATCACACCAATAAACTGTGTCTGTAAAATGTGCTCCGATAAGTTCTAGGACATTTCGATATAATTTAATTTTGAAAGGAGACATTATTTACGTTATTAGATAACATTAGTTTTAAGCTGTCCCTTAATCCGTTGCATGGCATGCAGCAGCACTCAGAGGCCTGTTTAATTCAGCTCATGCAGCTCGCGACCAGCTCATTACACATTAAATTTAAGCGGCATCGGTTCAGCTCACATTACTCTAGCACAGAGAAGTAAAGTGTGCCAACAGTAGACATGGTCTTGATGCGCATTTTAGTTAAATGATAACGAGATGAAATAGTTTCCTTCATAGAAAGAGTAATAACCGATCCGTATTCATTCTTTATCAGTAAATTTTATTGAAAACTGGAGTAAGAGTGGATTGTAACTTGTAACCGTTTACAATAGAACCCACGTGCAGATGAAAGATTTTCTTTAAATACTATCAATAACTTCACCGACTCCCGGGGCCTTTTAAACTGCAGTCATTACATTGACCACTGGATATTGATAGTTATCAAAACAATTGTCAAAAAACCAGCTTTTACATTATTAAGGTTTAGATAAGTGTTAGAATTGCAGAAATAAAATTATAAATCATTCCAATTGCACACAAATATAACTCAGCTGTGCTCATCGGTTTCCGCTGAATGCGTAGTGACGGATTTAATAAACTGTGCGCTGTACATCGCTCGCCGGCGCGGGCTGGCCGCGCTCGCGAGTGTCTGTACATTATTCACTTCACGGCTCTCGGACTATTCTATGCCATTGCGCCGTTACTATCAGAGGAGTGAACTTTCTTGGAAACCTAATCAACTTATCAGGTTACCTACAGATTTCCTGTAAACTTATTCAATCTTGGTTACTTATGGAAATACAATACAGTTTTGTATTGTATTCTATTTCAGTCATTAGTTTAGCATGAGGAAACATCTAAAACGACTGATAGCCAAAACATTTACTTTTATAAAAAAATACAAAAGCCATGATCATCACCTGCCGTTTTGTGGTCTTGAGGTGAGGTGAGGATGGTCATCATCAGTCCATTTACGTCCACTGGTGATCATAGCGGCCCTGAGCTGCCTCCATCCATTAACTCCCTTCTTAATAATTCAATTGATTTATTTAATTATAAAGGTCATACAAACAACCAATCCACTCGTTTATTATTATTATATTATATTTAATACATATCTCATGTATCAAACATGAGATATGTATTAAATATCTCTTATTACAACAATTACCTCCTGTTGTAACTTGATACTAAGCTCTTGCAACAACAATGCGCGTGTAATCAATATGATTCTATCAAATCATGGTCTTGTTACGGTTAGATTGATATGCGCTGCGTCCAGTTATAATCATACTAATTGCATTATTATTGAATCGGATCGTATAATACGTAGTGGTACAAATATCGATCATTATTAATTGTATTTACAATTCTGAAATGTTCAGAAAACATTTTATTTGTCTTTCATCAACTTTAAAATTCAAAGAATGTAATAAAAAGTCCTGAGTTTAGCTGATCAATTTATAACATTTAGTAAGTTACTCGGTTATACAAAATTAAAAAATAAGCTAAGACAATTTCATTGCTGAGAGCTGGATACAGGCAGAACAAGTAATCAATGTAAAATAAATAAAAATACCTACTAGGTTGGCTGGCGCAAACCCTGAGGAAAAATCCTCCATCATGACTCTCGCCGGTAAACAAGAAAATATGTATGAGAGGTGAAAATAGTGTGACCAAATCGCTTACTAAAATATCATAGAATAAAAGGCTGGGGTCTAATTCTGATAATGATGATAACCAAAATTTATTGTGATTTTAAAATGATGGTATCGCGTCCTAATCGCCGCCAATGACACCTTTTATTATTTAGTAGAATACTAAAAGGTCGTTTTTAGGTGTCAGCCGTAGCTCTGTTTTATTCATGTTTTGTTACACAAAACAAAACTTTTTATTGACCATAGAACTCTAATTATACCTACTTAGCCATTATGATAGACGTGACACAAAGCTTAAACCATCTTAGTTACTTCTGGATCATCTTTCAAAGTACCAGGCGAGCATAAGCCACAAGGAGGCAATATCTCAGACTCACAGTGTAGCTAACAGTCGGAAGAGCAAGTGAGACTTGAGTCGGTCATCCGTCTCTCAATTACATCGTCGTTAGGCGGAGCCCGCCACGGCGACTAATTACACTTTACTTACTGGATTGACTACACTGTCATGTTTAGTGTTGGATAAAAGTATTTTAGGATTAGAATTAGCCTATTGTCTAGCGAAACTTTTAGTTACGACTAAATAATATTTGGATGACAAAGTAGGTCCGTAGTCCGCGTTCCCTGGGACACTCCTGCCCGCCCGATTTTTATGGAACTAAGAATCCTAACAGTCCCCTGCCTGGTCATCCTCCAAGCAGCCATGTACGCCCGTAACCACCATAGCGAGTACGCTAAATTCGGTGACGGTCACACCTACACCACGAGAAACAGGCAGAAACTGAGGGCCGTAAAGCGGCGCCTTACTAAAACCTCCAAACTGATTCATGTTATGGGACCGGCGGTCTACAACCATCTCCCAACCACGATCACGAGCGCTAAGTCAACGCAATCCTTTAAACATAAATTAAAGAACTGGCTGATCGAACAATCCTTCTACAGGATTGACGAATTCGTCAAATAAAATTGTATTGTTATCGAAAATAATATTATTCTAATGACATAATTATATATGATAAATTTTTTATTTTAATTGATTTATTTTTTAATTTACTAATTTATTGTTTTAATCGAAATGTATAATTGAAATTTTATAATTGATGGTACCATCTATATACTTTAGTATATTTTAAAGTGTACATTAGATATTTTAATTGACGTGTAATGCTATATTTTACCAATAAATGAACCATTGAACCATTGAACCATTAGGCTGGTCTTTCAAAGCTATCAGAACTTTCGAGATCTGATGATCGCAACGAGATGGAATTATCAATTTTTTGGATATCCATGTAAATAATCGACACATATATAACGTGTAGTATCGCCTTGCATATTCGCCACCGCAGAAACGTACATACAGGTTTATTAATGAGTCCGTCTGACTCGAGACGGAAGGTGATTTACCGTCGACTCGCGGCATCAATCTTGCGATAATCCGATCAGTTAATTACTGTAGGAATAGATTTATAATCGCTATGGGAAGCAAACACGTGCTAATGAGATTGCCTACTGCTTCAACATGATGGAATCCATATCTATACCTATTTTGGTTCTTATAAATCTTACTTGTCTCGGCTGTCTGTTGCCTTTTCATGCCTAAACGACTGAACGGATTTTATTGAAATTTTATAAGAAAATAGATGGCACGGAGAAACACAAGCAAAAACAAGCACGTTTTTGCCTTAGAGAAATTGTTTAATTAAGTAAAGTAAAAAAGTAAAAGTAAAAGTAAAAGTCATTAAGGGGCGAAATAGGGGATGAATTTTTATGTAACAATAGCGCGTATGAAACATATCACGAAGAATATGAAAATAAGAAAGATCTAACCAAGACCAAAATAAATGTAACGACATTTTCAGTTACACTACACAAAGTAACTGGCTTATTGTATTTTATTTGCAACACGTCGGGCTTGTTGCGGATTATGCAAACGTTCCCGGCTCTGCATGCTGTGTCCTCGCGTCACGTCACATAAATAAAGCCTTTTCGAAACAATGCTACTCTACTTCACAAAGAACGACATCTTTCTCATCAAAACTATAGTCTTCGCACGAGAGCCAGTCACCTTTTAGGATGAAGCCAAACGAGCGTAATTTTTTTGAGTTGCATGTTGCGAAAATGCGTTTTTTCAACAGAAAAACTCACCGTGTGGCACAACCACAAAACGATCCATTTTACGCGATTCACAACTGTTAAAATTACGTTTATTTGGCCTCATGCTTAAAATCGGCGGAAGGGAAGAGAAAGTGAAACAAAATAAGTTCTAAAACGAAAGTTGTGTTTATACTACACCTGCTCAGAAAGTATGTTATTCCTTTTCCAAACATAAGGTAGAAAGTACGTCATTGCAGGCGTACTAAAATGCGGGACGAAAAACTCTATGGAATGAACCGGTAGCTGTGGTTATTTTCATAATAGATCAAACGACAAAAAGTATTAACTCCGCATCCGCCATATGTTATCGGCTTCTTCCGTGTTCAGAACAAGAATGCAAAAAAATCGCAGGTGCGCGTATTTATTGCTTCATTTAAGTTTACAATTTGAATTAACGCGAGTGATTTTGAAGATTCTAAAATGATGATTTTCCTCGAAGGTGTAGTACACAGCGCTATGTATCATTCGGGAGAAATTGCGATTCTTACCTCGTGTGCTTTAAGGTCCTCGGCTGCGCCTCGGGCGTCAAATGACACACTCGATAGGAATTGGGCACTTTGTCGCCTCGATGATGCCAATGTACTATTGTAGCTGGCCAGTATTTTTACGCACCCCCCTCTCGCTGTTCACAGCACACACACCGGAGGCGACGAGCTCTCGTGCGAGCACGTTTGTCTACTTTATGCAGGTCAGGATTCTGAAGTCGTTGGTATAAAGGGTTCGCTCTGGGCGGACGCTCGGCCCGCCGCAGCTCTCCCGGCTTGCGGCGGCTGTCCAGCACAATCCCACCTCAGCTTTGCGGCTTCACGAGGACGGCTGCGAACGTCTGCAAGCGGGGTGTGGCAAGCCGGTAACACTTTGGATAGGTACCGTTCAAGAAATTACAATTCCAGCTGCTCTCTATTTCTTCTCTCTAAATAGGTTAATATCTGAACATAAAACGTTTACAGATAACAAAACTTAGGTAATTCCATTTTGTGATTTATTCAGTCATTTTTTTATTATTTAAAACGGCGAAATTACCAATTTCACTAATTAATTATAATAACATACGAACAAAATTGTGATAGGTACATTTTGGCCACAAGAAATACTTATATTTCAGCTGATGTGGTAAAATTTTATTCAAAAGAACATATAAAAAATTATAAATAAATAAATAATGCTGGACAATTCACACAGCATTATCTAGCCCCAAGCTAAGCAGAGCTTGTGTTATGGGTACTACTAGATAACTGATATACTTAATACAATACATTACATAGATAGATACCAACAGAATGAAAAACAGAATGCATCAACAGATCAAGCCACGTTTTGTCTTGTGTAGTTGTGTTTTGTCTATTTAATATTATGATACACAGTACAGTCTGTATACGATCCTGTGTCAAGTTCACTGAGTTCCGAGTCTTATTCATGTAGGTATGTATTGCGCACATTCCTGAATAATCAAAACAATGCGTACTTACGTGTACCGTACACATAGATGCATAATACGAAAGAACGACCCGTATGCGTTTTAAAGCGCGCGGTTTGGTAACGCACGTTTTAAAAACCACCTGGTATGGTACCCTACATCCGTACACATAGTACACTCCTATACCGAGAACATGCAAAGCGTAAAGTACGCGTTTGGTTGTGTACTGAAGTATTGGTTTAGATAGACAAATACTGCGAAAGGCAAAGTGAATCAACGGTATCAGTTCTGCAGCGCACTCAGTACACAACGCGGCGGAGTTTGAATCGACTTGTGTGATAGGGATCTTTTCGCCAAGTTCCTGGAAGCAGCTCTCGTGTGATACCCACATGCATCCTGATAGATAAGACGTCGTTGGTGATTATTTATTCTACTAAATAATGAGGTGAGTACCTAACACGTTACTAAAATTTCTTAAGTACCTACCTAAAATCTTTGAAGTCGGCTTTTTAGTAGGAAGGTGCCGACCATTTCCAGTTCCAAATGTTATTTTATTTAGAACCCAAACCACAGACAAATGAAATTCGAACTCTAATTTCGAATGAGGTTAATTTGTAAAACATTGAATTCAATTATTAAATTCAGGCATTTGCTTATTAATTACTATCATCATATATCATGGTCTAATAAGTACATTATGGTTAGTATTTTATCACAAAGAAAATTACAATCAAATAATAGAAACAAGTTAGAACCAGTATTTACAGTTAAGCTAACTGCAGACTGTTGCAAACAATCTACAAGTAGCTCAACTGATAGTTACATTGGTATTGATTACCGGTCGGAAGCGTAAGTTAGTATTTTGCCTCCATCACATTTATCTAGGAAGCAACCGGCGACCGAATTGAAGGTTGAAATAGGAGAGACCATGCAATGGGACAGTTTGTGAACGTTTACATATTACCAAAAACTTGACATTAATTTTAATTTACGGGAGAACAAAACTACAGGTTCCCACCTGGTTTACTACGTAGGTAATACAACTGAAGTATTTCATTCAATAGACTTAGTGCTTTTATCCATCCTCAACTTTTATTTGTTTTTTTTATTCTGGCTGTAACAAAGTAAGAGCGAAACCTTCTTAAAAAGAGGCTTCAAAGTATTGTAAAATATAATTAGGTACCTTTGTACTTTGTGAACGAACTAAAAAACATTTGTATTGTATTTGAAACCTGCGTATGCACAGTACCGACCCTTATCCCAACCTAGAGCGAGCGAGAGGGAGTGAACGTGAAAGCCGATGCAGGTACAGTAGGCCTTTAATTATAGTTACCTAGTTATTGTATTACTTACACTTAGATTACAAATAAAATTAAAACGAATGTGAGTACCACGACAAAACTCACAAGGTTTATATGGTACAAATTATAGAATTACTGTTATTGTTATTGTAAATAATAAATAAAAAAAAATATATATAAAATGTCCATAAAAATATACAACAAGCTACCAAACGTAATAAAAGACATCCAATCCGATTCCTTTTTCACTAATAAATTAAAACAATTCTTAGTTCACAAATGCTATTATGACGTAAATGAATTTTTAAATGTCAAAATTGACAAACCGACGTAAAATAATGACAACACTATAATTTATTCATAAATTCCTTGCGTACCAACATAACCTTATTTTTTTTAACACAGTACAAATGTTGTCTTAGTCCTACTTAAATGAACTGTTTTACGTAACTACCAACATTATAATTTTATTTACTCAGACTAGACCAGTAGTTACTACTCACCTTAGTACCTACATTTTTTTTTATCTTAAACAACCTCGGTCTGCCTTCCACTTGTTGTTACGCCCAACAGGGTTCACATTGTGATACTTACTTATAGATAATTACCTACCTACTAATGTAATGACAACAATAATAAATATATTGAGTATTGAGTATTTGTAGTTTAGCCCATGAGACAGACATAATGATATTAATTTGGTGAATTGGGCTTTAACCATATCTTGAGTTTGGGCGCTGAGAGGTGCGACACAGTTTTTAACTTATGCGCTTTCCAGTGTTTCCATTGTATTTTAGCTACATTATGTATTTGTTCATTCTAAATTAATAAACATTTAAAATAAACATATCCCTGTATCACACCGTGATCCTGCCCGGCGCCACTACAACAAGCCGGTATTACGGTGGTGCAGAGATACATTACGTCCCGCCGCTGAAGGCGAGCACACACGGTGCGATTAGCAGCTAACTCGCCAGATCTACTCGACTCCATCCTGCCACCTCTTGTGTTCTGGGTTCTGTTTGTGTTCTAATTTCAGTACCGACGTACTGAAATTATTTGCATAAAAGAATACTTGTAATTTTAATTTTTGCGCGGTTGGAAAATTGGTGGGTAGTCAAGTTTTAGATTAACACGTGTGTCTTGTCTCCACGCGTGAATAGCCTATCACAAATGCTGTCAAAGCAAGCACGAATGGCACGTCCCAAAAATACAAGAACAAAATTAAAAATTCTATAACACCCCCGACAGATTTTCATGAAACATGGCTCAGAATACTCGGGATAAAATTATCTATGACACAAAAAAAAAACTAAACGAAAATCGGTTCATCCGTTTGGGAACTACGATACCACAGACAGATACACAGAAAGACACGTTAAACTTATAACACCCCTCTCTTTTTGCGTCGGCGGTTAAAAACAGTGTCAATTAGATAAAACATAATGGTTTAGGTTTATTCAAAAGCACCGGTGCACCGCGGTGTGATCCAGGGCTACAACAGTCGGCTAATCTTATTTGGATTCAATTGTAATTTCACGCAAATTATTCCAACAATATCGTGCAAATGCGAGTTGGAAACGTGTGTTTTGGGAATTAAAACTGCCTAATAAACTTTGAACACATGTGTGAATTTAAAACTTTTTCTCTGGCACGTACACACAACTGCGACCATTAGGTACTGTGTGTCCACGCCGCGCCTGTGTGATTCTAAACTTGGAGTTTAGAAACAAAAGAATACCTCACCAACTGTTCCGAACTAGATTGAACCGACTGAAACAAGTTTCGAATATTATTTATCCTTTCACCGAAACAAAAGTGAGGTGAGCAAAAACTTCCATCCTTTGTACAACCCGTAGCTCAAACAACGAATAATTTACACCCTAAACACACGGGTATAAGGCTTACAATAAGCGAAAAAGTTTTTGTTACGTGTGTATTTATTGAAGCCTGAAATCCAAGGGGTTTTGAACTTTGGACACTTAGCTTTAAGAATCATTTTGTAAGTTTTATTTTGGGTAAATAATATGATACGAGAAGGCTTTAGAGGATACGTTTCCACGCTTCAGTTTCTATAATTTTCAAACCCTTTCCTAAGAACGTAGTAAAGACTAAAATATGACGTCACAAATAACATTTACTTACGGTTTCTTTTGTGTAAACTGCCGGGGGTTTATTTGCTCCGCGTCCTTAGAATTTTTTCCCAGCATTAGGTAACCAGGATACATAATAAGTTGCTTTTTCTCAGACTAGTATTTACCTGCTGTGTTTACATGAAGGTAGAACTGGTTTCTAAGACTTCGAAGTAGGTAAGTAAAAATATTAAATAACACAAATAAACTGTAATAATTAGATAGGTATTAATAGTAAAAGTAATTAATAGTAAACAGTAATCTCGTTAGGAATAGATTGAAATTTTTAATTTTATGCCACGCTACGAAACGGGAACTATTATGTACTTACAGGGTGTTTGATATTAGGACTGACCAATGATATTATATATAAACTTCTCATTGGGACTGACATAATTTTTTTGGGAGTTGCGGGAATCATGAACTACATTTCTCTGATAGACTCAATGTTCAAAGTGTCACGGTGGCTGAGATATGATTTCTAAAGTTTTTTTAAAACACTGGAATTCTCGCCTGTAAATAGTAAATTTTGTTTCTAGTTGTTATGCCACAAAACAACTTAAAAAAATATTACTTGATTCAATTCATTTAAAAAAAATTACGATCATAGGTAAAGGTCAAAAATCTGTGTTAAAGTTATAAAACCTGACAACTTCTTAATTCAAAAAAAAACTAAGAGTAATTTTTTTTATGAGCCCGTATGATCCCACTGCAGGTCAAAGGCCTCCTAATTAAAGTCATATTGAATTTAATTTTATTCCCTTTCATTGGCATTATTAATAATTTATTAGGTCAAACTAAGAGATTTTTGTCTGATTAAACAGACACTTTTTATGTTTTGTTCCTCTGAACGAATTTAAAATACAAAATTTGCTCAAATTGGCCTCCTAAACCAAGATGGTGTTTTTGGATTCTTTGACTTTCAACAAAAACAAATAATAAATAAATAATCCTGGACAATTCACACAGAATTATTTAGCCCCAAGCTAAGCATAGCTTGTGTTATGGGTACTTGATAACTGATATACTTAATACAATATACTACATAGATTTTTTTTTTTATTATACATAGAAAACATCCAGAACACCCTGAACAAATATCTGCAGATCGTACAAACATTTGTCCCGAGGCGGGAATCGAACCCGCAACCTCCTGCGTCGCAGGCGGACCTTTGCCCACTGCACCACAGAGCTTGACAAACAAAACAAATAAAATCGTTAATTTACAAAAGGTTTTTGGATCATAATTATTGATTGCTTACCGTACATTTTGTACAGTATTCTTATTTTTGTTTTCAAAAATTCAATACAGGTTAAATACAAGGGTTTCTCACCAACCATTGACTGGTACTACCAGTTCCATTAGAGAATTCAATCGGGAATTTATTAAAGAGATCAATTCAATTTTTCAATGAATGTCAGATGCAGAGTCTTGCTTTATATATTAAGGTTGCTTTGGCAATTTTGATCCTCGACTCGGTAATTCAGTAAATGTAGTATAATAAAATTCATGTCTAAATCTTACCTTAATTATTTTCCGCAAGTATGACTGTTAATTTCCTACAAAAATGTCAATGTTCATGACAAGGTAGATTCATTTCAAATTCATTACAATATCACCGAGAAGCTATCAGTGAATTAAGTTTTCAAGCAGATTGTTAGCCCAACGTTATTTATTGGCCGTAACAATACGTAAATAATAACTGAGCATCCAATCATGTTAGTCGCTCAGCTCAACCGTCCAAATCAAAACCAATTAACGTCAAATCAGTTATATTGGGGTCGATACACCAACTAACTACTCTATAATCTGGAAATAAGGATGGGATACTAATGCCGGAGACTTGACACCACTTAGATTAGGAATTATTAATTTATATGTAAATATATAATAGATATATATATATTCCTAATTGCCCTTGTCAGTGTAATGATGCTATTTCCTCTACTTTTCTCTCTCCAGTGCAATGTTTTTACTTCTCTAAACGACACTACAGCGAGTTTCTTCTTGATCTGACTCATATAGTATAGCTAATTCTTGGTCTTACTCTTTCTCGTCTTCCTTTTACTTTTCCTTCTTTGTTGTTACTTACTAAGTTGTAGATTTTTATTTTAATTATTTGAATCTTACTTTGAAATCACTTAATTTATTTTGACTGTTTATTGAATTTTGCTTTTTATTGTTTCCACCGTTCCTGTATGACGTAGCCTCTTTACAGCTAAATATTTTATCAATTTTTTACCTAATTTGTTGTAATATTTAATATAAATTCTATATTATAGGTACATAAAGCACTCTTGTAATTTTTTGACTCAGCTAAGTGCACCTTTGTGTTCCTATAGTTGAAAATAAATGAAGTAAATTGAAATGAGTGACGTCACGACCGTCAGCTGGTGCACAGCTGGTCCCACTGTTTTATTTCTTTTGCAAACGAAAAAAGTTAAATGACCCGGTTAACGGCCAAATAATTAAAAGTTTACTGTGTTCTCCATGTGCAGTATCGTTATCTGCAGTGTTTAGTGCAAATTAAAAGACTTTAGAAGCAAAATCTAAATCGCACTAACTAAGTGAACCTGGTCTACCCACATTGATCCGGATGGAAGAAAAAAATACAAGGGATTGGAGTTATTTGTTGTTTCGCGGTGGACTGCATACCTAAGTACGTGAGTAGGTACTCACACTCTGCAATGAGAAAAAGTGAACAACACTAGGGTTAGTGACTACACAACAAAATAAACTCTGAAACTTTTACCTTAAATACAGCTAGTGCCATCTAGTGTCGAGTAGCAGTACTACTAAACGAAGTATTGGTTGCGCAGTTTTTGGTTAGGGTTGATCGGTGCGCATCATGAGCTCTAAATTAAATTGTATCAGCTGCGGGAAATTCACGTCGCGTACAACAGATGGCGCTGTGTGTCCGAAATGCGACTCAGTTACACACCGCACGTGTGCTGGTATTGCTCAGCGAGCTAAAGTCCTGCCTTCTTGGCGTTGTGCTGCTTGTCAAGCCAATGCGCCGAAGGGAAGGGACCCCTCCACCCCCGTCCGGAGTAGCCAGGACGCCTCTTCCGCCCAAGAGCTCCCAGAGACTAGTGTTGAGCCTGTGACTTTGGATAAAACAGCCCGTCATATCACCGCTGAACTTTCGGATGCGGAGATGCAGCTGAATCTGAGGCCACTAAAAGAAGAATTTACCGCCGATGTCATGAAAATGCATGAAGCTTATATGACTGAGCTTAAATCTTTCAGAGGAGAATTCCGCAGCCACTGCTCTGAAATGCAGGAACTCAAAGCTGAGCTCTCTACTTTACGGGCTACTGTCGAGGCATGCAACGAGAGAGCGGCCGAGGTAGAGAGGAGGATGGCGCATTTGGAGCTGGCGCAGGTTCAAAAGGAAGACTCAACTCTGCAAGAGTTTGAACGAACAATAGCTGACTTGAAAGCGGAAGTAAATGAACGTGAGCAGGAGGCCTTCCTCAATGATGTTGAGATATCTGGTATTCCCGAGGAGAAGGGCGAGAGTCCCTCTCATCTTGTGAGCGTCTTAGGTGCTGCCATGGGGATGACGCTTGACGAGTGCGACATAGTGTCGGCAGAGAGAGTCGGTGCAGTGGCACGGCCCCAGTCCGGCGAGGCATCGTCACAGGCCATCGTCAAGACGCGCAGGATCGTGGTACGCTTCGCGCGTCGCTCTATCCACGACGACTATCTACGTGCTGCGCGAGTGCGGCGCGGGCTTACCTCCTCCGACGTCGGTGTACGCTCGGCGCCGCCCGCACGCGTCTATGTCAACGAGCGACTTTCACGAGGAAACCGTCACCTTTTCGCGAAGGCTAGAGAAGCCTGCCGCCGTCACCAGTGGAAGTACTGCTGGACAAAGGCGGGCCGTATACACGTACGCAAGGAACATGGCTCGGTAGTTATGCGCATCCGCAACGAAAAGGATTTGGAGCGGGTTTTTGGCACCCTTTCCGTTTAACTAGTTTAGTTACTTTTACACTTAAGCTCATAAAATTATTTAGTTTTTTCAGGTTTTATGTTGCATGTTACTTATACTTAATATTAATGAATTCTTGTGTTCGCAACCAAAATGTTAACTTTTACATAGCTTTATGTGTAGCACCTGTGCACAGCAGGGTATTTAAATTAAGTAATGTCTTAGAATGTATTAGGAAAAACACTTGTAATCCGTTTAGCCGGCCTTTATATTTTTGTAATTTAAAACTTAAAAATGCATGTTTGTTATATTATTTGAACTCGAAAAATGTCATAAATTTACTGCACCTACTCGTATTATACATCATATATACATGTACGACAGCCAAGTTGAATGAACTATCACATCAGAATTACTTATGTTGTAAACCGTTATTGGTGCCATACTCTGCACCTTGTCTTAAGGTATATACTTTATATTACTGCAGTTATTTTATTTGTTTTAAAAATGAACTATTTCATTTTAATTGTAGTCTAGAGCATTGCTATTGTTATGAAATTTGTACCATCACCGCTTCAATATTCACCAATAATAAGAACAAATCTTCCCAAGCTGTACACTATTTACAGTGTACCAAACTTATATCAAATTTTAATTATGGTTAATTTTTTAAGGGTAGGTTTGTTTAACGCGGGATCTCTTGGTACAAACCATGACGATTTTTTAGTAAAAATGGATAGACATTCTGTAGATATTATGGCAATAAATGAGACCTGGCTTAGGCCAGGTGAAGACGGTCGCGCCCCCGTCGTCCCAGGGTACCGACTCCGGCACACTCCGCGACCCGCCTCCGTGCGCGGCGGTCGCGGTGGAGGTACTGGCTTTTACATAAGGTCCGGTATTAGATCACGTATATGGCAGCATCCAGTGGATCCTAAGCATCAATCAGTAGAGCAAATGTGGCTTACCTTATCTGTCAACGGCAAAAAAATTGCTATTGGTACTGCCTACCGCCCACCATGGATGGATCTAGATTTATTTTTTGATGCTTTGACCGACTCTATAAACTCTACGCCGAACTGTGATAATGTTGTTTTATTGGGTGATTTCAATATAAATCTTATGGATGTACATGACGGAAAAGTAAGGAAGTTTAACATATTTACAACCAGCCTTAGTCTCGATCAACTAGTTTCTTCCCCGACACATTACACAGATAATAGCCAAACCCTCATTGACGTAGTTTGCACTGATTTAAAGTCAAGAAAAATCGTTGTCGAGCCAGTAGGAAGAATAAATGGTCATTCGTTTATAGCTTGCGAACTAAACGTAAAAAAGGAAAAAATCTGTCCTCATATTTTGAAGTACCGCCCAATGAAAGATATATTACTAGATATGTTTAATCAGGACTTATGCTGTATAAATTGGGAACACATTTTATCACTTAGTGATACTAATGAAATGGTTAGTATGTTTAGTGATTGCATTACCCTTTTATTTGATTTGCATGCGCCTATAAAAACAGTCAATATAAAAAAGCGTTCACCCCCATGGATAACTGATACCATCAAGATAATGATGCGAAAACGGGATGCTGCTCTCTCAGATTACCGTAAACACAATACCATTAGCAAAAAGGAATACTACCTTAGTCTTAAATCATTAGTTAATAAATCACTGTTTTATGAAAAATCCGCATATTTTAAATATAATATAAATAACAAGATAAGTGATCCTAAGCAATTATGGAAAAATTTAAAATCTAACTTACTACCGTTTAAGAATCAAAACGAGTTGCCTCCTCACTTTACCGATCCCGACAAAATAAATACTAACTTTTTGAATGTTCCAGGCAGCAGTGAAATAAACATGTCTTTGCTGACATATTATTTATTTTATCGATTCAGTGACTCTACTTTTACATTGAATACCATAGGGCCCGAAGAGGTCGCTAAAATTATTAAAAAACTAAAGACTAATGCGGAAGGCCATGATGGTATTACTTTGAATATGCTTCTCTCTACTTTGCCAGAATCTTTAGAAGTCTTAACGCGTATCGTTAACGGGTCAATCGAATCGTCTACATTCCCGGATGGTTGGAAAATAGCGGTTGTTCGACCTCTCCCTAAAAACAACAATCCACAAGAGGTCAAAGATCTTAGGCCGATAAGCATTTTACCATGCATCTCTAAAATTGTAGAGAAAGCAGTCTGCCAACAATTGACCGTATATCTTGAGAGTAATAACATTCTACCCGATGTGCAGTCAGGTTTTCGTAAGCACAAGAGCACAGCCACTGCATTATTAGACGTCACGGACAATCTGTTGTGTGCTCAGGATAAAGGTCTATGTACGTTGTTAGTATTACTAGATTTTTCTAGAGCATTCGACTCTATAAATGTAGAGCTACTTATGTCTAAACTGTGCTATTACGGGTTTGATCAATCATCACAAACCTGGTTCAATAGTTATCTGAGTAACCGGTTCCAGTTTGTAGAACTCAAGAATAGCGACGGATCTTCAACAGTTTCACAGATAAAACCTGTTTACAGAGGCGTACCACAAGGTTCCATTCTGGGACCTATTCTATTTACCCTGTACTGTGCAGATATCACAAATTGTTTGAAATACTGCCAATATCACATATATGCAGACGATGTGCAAATATATATATCTTTCAAACCTGATGAAATGGACATCGCAATAAGTAAATTAACAGAAGATTTAAATAATATTATTACATGGTCAAAAAACAATAGTCTTATTCTAAACCCTTTAAAAACTAAATACCTAATCTTTGGCTCGAAACATAAATTAATGAAAATACCAAAAAACATTAATATTTTACTTATGGGTGAACCTATCGAGCGTGTTTATGAGGCACGAAACCTTGGCCTCCTAGTTGATTCTGATCTTAGATTCGAAAACCATGTTACAGATTCAGTTAAAAACTGTTTCTACCGTTTAAAAGTTCTTTATAAAATTAGACCTTATTTGAGCGAAGAACTCCGAATCCAGCTTGTAGAATCTTTAGTTTTGTCGAAATTTAACTATGCTGATACAGTTTTTGGTCCACGTCTTTTGAAGCGTACGCAGAATCTCATCCAAAGAGTACAAAATGCTTGCGCCCGATTTTGTTTTACAATACCACCCCGTGGGCATGTTACTCCATTCTTGAGCCAACACTATATCCTCAGAATGAAGTCACGCAGAAAACTCCACTTAGCCACTCTACTATTTGGAGTGATTAAGTTCGGCGTGCCCTCTTATCTCTATAACAAACTGATTTGGTTTAAGAAAGAAGGAACAAGAAGACGGTGTTGTCCGACTCTAGCAACGCCTCAAAGCTCGTCCGCAGCATTTAGGGGTAGTTTTCGTTATGCAGCAACAAAATGCTGGAATAATATCCCTCCTCCCATTAGAGACGTGAAAAACATTAATACGTTCAAATTAAAATTAAAAAGTTTCCTTCTAAAAGCTCAGAAAGAGGATGAGAATCTAAAGGATAATGATAGGTCTGTCATATAAACTAAGGTAACACAGACCCGATCGGACGACGGTGGCAGCCCGAACAATAGTTTGGCACTATTGTTTGTTTGTTTTTTATTTATTTATAAAATAAAAAAATCAAAAACTCTTTATTTCCATAAATACAATAATGTACACTTAGAAAAGGACACTTCATATACTTTTTATAGCTAAATGATTTAAGATGTGACACTTTTATTTATTGATTGCTTGCCTTTAATGTTAAAATATGTAATTTTGCTTTTGTATTGTTTTCTTCTTTTTCTTTCATTTTCCTGTTTCCACTTATTTTATTGTATATTTTGTCGTCTTAAACGCACCACTCCAGGCGGTCGTGATGTAACCCCATGGCCCTCACTGAAAACCAGCGCTGGTGGACACACCAGTGTTCATCCAGCATAACGCTGAGTGGAGGCCATATTTGCCTCAAACCCTGCTGCGCACAGATTACATTTTTTTTATATAGTTTTATTTTTTTAGCATATATTATTGTTCTGTGTAGTAGTTTTTAAGGTAAATAAAAATATTTTCTTTCTTTCTTTCTTTCAAATGTCATGTCGTATATCATTAGGAAAAGCAGTAAAAAAATATAATGAAGGTGATACCACCTAACTATATCGATACCTAGTTTTGTGGGTTAAACCTGCATTGCGCCATTTATCGCTATATTTTAATCTCTTTTATTATTCTAATTTTAATGTTTAATCATAATCACGAACGAATACCTACTTACTTAATAATGATAAACGAATTTAGTCTCACAAAGTTCTTTCACAATATTTTTGTGCATAAATTATTTGTTATTCCAACAAGGGACCTTTTATCTGGATTGAGATATATCAACATTTTTAAATATTTTAGTATACGGATGACAAACGATATAATAAACTTTCAATGCTTTTTATGAACTCTGTCATAAAAAGTCGGAAGTTGAACATGGTTGAACAATATTGGCCGAACAGCGAGTTGAGTAGGTACAATTTTTGACAGCTGGCAGCACTAGCGGTGCTCGGAGTGCTTAGTGATTCACGGATTTATTAATCTCGGGGGTCCATAGATTAGATTGGCTACCTTCGGACGAGACTTATACCAGCAGATTAATAACACAATGTGAATTATTCACTGAAGAATTTGAATGCTTGATGTGATAGGTACTATTTGATCAATCTCAGGGGAATATTTCACGAGTAGACAGATCTTTCCACTAAATTACGTTGATAATATATACAAGTGGTTGGTGTAGTGCAACTTTACCAGTTGGAGCTTTAAATTTGATATTAATGTTTAAAATTTGAAATAAATTAGGTGTTATAAGTAAAAGTTAAAGGAGCCTTATTTATTTATTTATTAAATAGGAACACCATAGCGTATACAGAAAGCATTCTTTTATTTAACTTATTGAAGCAGGTTCTAATAAAAATATACGCTTAAAATAGGCGGACACAATATTGTTTAGAATTGAATATAAACTTATATAATTCAAGTATAAACATAACACATAACAAGAGCCTTACAAGAGTCAAAATCCACCAGCCAAAATCTACCAGCAATTCAAAATGAATAAAATATTATAATTACCAATAAAAACATCACCTAATAACAGAGTTTTATTTAAACAACAATGTTGAAACGGAGTTGAAACCTTAGTACCTACATAAAAGAAAACTAATTTATTAAATTTGTTTGCGCATGGGAGCGGTCGGTTCCGGACTTGAACTTCCGGCAAGTTGCAAAACTACCGAAACAGACACATTCAAAACAAAACTCATCAATTTATTTCAGGAGTCGATCACGTTTGTTGACAAACTCCGCTGACGTCAACCCAATTTCAGTCGCGGATCGGGAACCGAGCGCCGCCAGTCAAATAGATGTCATCCAGCGTCATCGTTACGGCAACGCATCCGTCACTGCATCGGGATGACCCGCGCATGCGTGTAGCTCACTTTTTCACGTTAAATAGCCAACGAGCTGTCTTAGCGCGCATTCATTCTAACTACGATCAAATTTCGATCTTAGTATGTAACGGAGTGGAGCGATTCTACGGGAGGCGGCGCTACAGCCAGTCCACACTCCTCAGTGGCTCGCCGGTCGTCGCTGGCTGCGCGCGTATCGAACGCGTTCGGAGATTTTTTTCCTCACCCGCGAAAAGTTTTCGAGTTTCCGAACGCAGTTTATCGACGGGTTGAGAACGTGGCTTCGGTTTTTGGATTAAATTAATATTGTTTTGTGGTGAACGGATTGTATGTGGTTCAAATTTTCTGATTGTTGGAAATGGATTGGTGAGTTTTAATATCATTTTTAATAATTTATGATCTGAAAATGGTTTATCAAACCTATTGTTACCGGTTTTTTTTTCAGTTTGTAATGATCAGTTTATAATAATATCCACGATGATGTTATTATTTTAATTATTATGAACAGTTTAATTTTTAGGTGTTGCTTTGTTTGGTTTGCAAATCAGATAAATTTACTATCTTATTTAGGAAGATCCTTAGGACGATAGTGTCCTCTCGATGATGTCTTTTGCAGTAGGGATGGTCACTGGTCAGTCGCAATATAATTATTAATGCCTATCTTAGAGGAAATTCTTCAGTTTCTCAACTTTTCTGCATCTGAAAGGACGCAAAAATAACTTTACCTAAAAAACCTAACCTTAATATAATAAATAAATAAATAAATAAATAATGCTGAACAATTCACACAGCATTATCTAGCCCCAAGCTAAGCAGAGCTTGTGTTATGGGTACTAGACAACTGATATACTTAATACAATACACTACATAGATAGATGTATTGTTTTATTATACATAGAGAACACCCAATAATTTTCCAAATATCGCCCCATTTCTGTACTTCCTTTCCTTTCTGAGGTCCTTGAACGTATCGTCCAAAACCAACTGAATTCTTTTCTGTCCTCTAATAATCTTCTTAATCCTTTACAGTCTGGTTTTCGAAAAGGCCACAGCACAGTCACTGCACTCCTCAAAATCAGTGATGTTATTCCTTTAGGTATGGAAAATGGACTCACTGTTTTATCTCTACTTAACTTCAGTAATGCCTTCAATAATGTCAACTTCGATATCTTGACTGTTAACATTTATCCACGGCCGTCGGCAGCGTGTCCACCTTGAAGAGTATTTCTCATCTTATTGTGAGAATTTTGCTCGTGTTCCATAAGGTGGCGTACTGTCCCCTCTATTCTTCGCCATCTTTTTAAACTCTATTTCACAAAATCAATCCTTGTCCTATCATCCATATCTATCTATTATATGCTGACGATCTTCAGATATATACCCAAGCCCCACTGACTAATATTTCTAGCGCAATAGAGATAACAAACACAAATCTACGAAATATCACTGAGTGGAGCAAGCGCCACAGACTTAAAATTAACCTTTCTAATACTCAAACCATTATAACGGGCCAGCAGTTCCGTATGTTGTTTTTGATGGAATAGCGATCTCTTTCAGCGAGACCATCAAAAACCTAGGGATTATGTTTGACCGCACCTTTTCTTGGGGAGCTCAGATCGAGTCGAAAGCTGTGTGCGTCTGCTGGCTCCCTAAGAAGACTGCGAAACTTTTTTCGCACCGCTATCAAAACTGCGCCTGCTCTTTCTCTTCTTCTTCTGGTCCTAGATTATGCGGATGCGTGTTATTTGGATTTTACAGAGGATCAGCTCAATAACTAAAGTCATTTATAACTGGATATTTACCATTATTTGAGTTTTGAGTTTTCCAATATTTCGGCGCAGTTACATGCGCCATGATCACGGAATAACTAATATCGGGATATTAGTTACTTATAACGGGTTATAAGTGACTTTAGTGTTAATAACCATGATGGATTTAAAAGTTTTATCAGCTCAATAAGTTGGAGCGCCTCCACTACGTGTGCATCAGATTTATATTTGGCCTCCATAAGTACGACTATATGTATGTCTGCCTACCGAACTCAGCTCAAATGGCTTCCCATTTGCCAGCACCGCCTTCTTTTCTCTATACTGTTAAATCCCGTTTCTCCTTCGTATCTCAAAGAAAGATTCCTGTTTCTTCATTCCTCTTAGTTTAGAACATATCCTATTATAGCGACTCTTTTATAGCTGAAGCCGTCAGACCATGAAACGATCAAGGTACCTATTGATCATTAAAAAAGTCACATCACATCACACTTTTAAAAGAAAGGTTTACGAATATTATTAATGTGAGACTAGGTAATTAGTATGTCCCTCAAAGTCACCACAAGCTATTAGTTGTCATGAATTAGTGTACTATTTGGAATTAGGTGTATAAGGATTATTTTAGTCTGTTAGTGTTTTGTATAAGTTTTATATATGGAATTAGCTCCTGCATCGCCATTCTTTGAACTTCTCTTTGAATTTTTTGTTGTCTGCAAGAAATAAATAGCTAATTAGGCGATAAGGCCGCCAATTCTTTACCTTGTACCAAACTGTTTTATTTTTTTTTTTTTTTTTTTTTTTTTTTTTATTGAAAATGGTCAAGCGTTTGGCCACCAACTCACTTAAAGTAAGTGAAGATGTGGCCTAAGATGGAGCACGCTTTCCCAGAAGGAACTTATTCACCCTAGACTTGAAGACTCCAAGATTATACTCTAACGGGAAAACAGACGCAGGAAGCACATTCCACTCTTTGGCGGTGCATATTAAAAAAGTAGAGGAGAATTTTTTGGTTCGACACTGTGGTATGTCGACCAGGTACGGGTGGTATTTTTCTGTGCGTCTGCTGGTCCTATGGTAGAAGGGAGAAGATGGGATAAGGTCGTGCAATGCCTGCGCACAATCACCAAAGTGGTACTTGTAGAACACCGACAGTCTGGCGACGCGCCGTCTGTGATCGAGGCTTTGAAGATTGGCCTCTGCAAGAGAATCGTCGCCGATAAGTCTAACAGCGCGTCTTTCAATCGAGTCGAGGGCCTCAAGCTGGTATTTAGCCGAGCCATCCCAAAGGTGGCAGCAGTACTCCATGCAAGTTCGGACCTGTGCTTTATATAGATTGAGAAGCTGTCCCGGTGTGAAGTACCGCCGAACCCTAGCCAGGATGCTTAGCTTCACAGCAGCAAATTTGGCCTTCGACTCGATATGGGAGCCAAAATTTAAATTCGAGCTAAGCTCTACGCCCAGTAGGTTCAGACTGTCAGTGATCTGAAGCGCAGCATCACAAAAAGTGGGCACAGGATTAAATTGTGTTTTCTTTGCCGAGAACACACACGCCTGCGTTTTGGATGCGTTGAACCGCACAAGGTTTGCGTCACCCCATTCAGACACTAACCTCAGTTTGCTGTTCAAACGTTCTACCATCTCATTGCGGAGTTTTTGGATTTTATCCGCACTATCACGTGGACTGGCAAAGTATCTATCAGCAACTGTGCTATCATCAGCGTACCCAAAGATACCGGGTTTTAGCAAGTCGTTAATGTGCAACAAGAATAAGGTTGCTGATAGAACAGACCCTTGAGGTACCCCAGCATTGATAGCGAATAGATCGGAGGAGCAGCCGTTTACGACTACTCGAATCGATCTTTCCCTCAAGAAATCAGAGATCCACTTGATGAGATTGGACGCTAGACCGTATGAAGAAAGCTTGCTTATGAGACCTTTATGCCAAACTCTATCAAAAGCCTTGGAAATGTCCAGAGAGACCGCAAGAGCTTCGCCGTGTTTTTCCATGGCTTCACTCCAGATATGAGTAGCATACGCTAGAAGATCACCTGTGGATCGTTTTCGGCGAAAGCCGTATTGTCGATCACTTAGGAGGTCATTATTTTCTAGGTATGCTAGGAGTTTGAAGTTGAGCACACGCTCCATGGTCTTACAGAGGATGGAGGTAATAGAGATTGGCCGGTAGTTGGTGGGGTCAGTCCTACTACCTTTCTTGGGAACAGGTTGAACGTTAGCAAGCTTCCACGATGATGGCACCATACCAGCGTCAAGAGACAGGCGAAACAGTCGTGTGAGAATCGGAGACAGCTCAGGCGCGCACCTCTTAAGCACTATCGCCGAGATCCCATCAGGACCACTGGCTTTATTCACGTCTAGTGAGAGCAATACTTTGAGTACCTCCTTCTGCTTGATGCGAACTTCAGGCATCACTGAACCGCAGGTGGGAATGGTTGGGGGTATCTCATTAGTAGTATCTAGACGTGAAGACTCCGCAAAGAGAGTAGCAAACAAGTTTGCTTTCTCTTCTGCGGTGTGGGCCAGCGACCCGTCGGGTTTCTGCATCGGAGGTAAAGAAGGGCGACAGAAGTTAGATTCAACCGATTTGGCCAAGGACCAAAAAGCTTTACTCCCAGGTGGGTGTGTAGCTAGCTTAGTTCCAATCATGCTGATGTGGTTGAACCTTGCCCTCTTCAAAACCTTTTTGCATGTTTTGGCAGCGCTGTTGTAGGCCTTCTTCTTAGACTCTAAATCAGCAGTCTTGTTCTTGCGAGCAGAAACCCAGGCTAGATAGGCTTCGTGCTTTAGCGCGTCCGCACGACGGCAATCAACATCGAACCAGGAGTCTACTCTAGTTGACAGCGGTTTGTCGGAATAAGGTATGTAGAACTCCATACCCTGACGTATCACATCAACAATGGCATTCGCACAAGATGAAGAGTCACTAGAAGAAAAACACAAAGGTTGCCAGGGAAATGATGCAAAAAAGTGGCGCATTTCGTCCCAATTTGCTGACCTGTACCTCCACACTCGCCGGCTGCCTTCAAGGCTGGTAACGGGCGGAGAGTGGGATGACACGGACTTAACAAGGCAATGGTCGGAACTACCAAGGGGTGATGATACCGACACATTGTATCTGTCCGGATCCGTTGTCAAAAGAAGGTCTAGGCAATTTGCAGCTTGGCCACTAATATCAGGTACCCTTGTTGCATCACTAACCAGCTGAGAGAGGTTAAAAGACAGTGCAAAACTATGAGCTTCTCTCCCAGCATGGTCAATGCCCTTAGACGGGTGTAGCCAGTCCTGGTGGTGAGCATTAAAGTCTCCCAAGAACACCAGTTGGGCACCAGGGAACTTTTGCAGAGCCTTATCAGCGCCAACGCTAAGGTGCTGAAAAAAAGATGTTGTTTCCGAGTCCTTAGTGTGGGATCGATACACACCGGCGTAAAGAATTTTCTCCGTGCCAGTGTCAACCAAAAACCAGAGAGTAGAATATCTGGAGTCCTCAAGAAATCTTAGACGTCGAAAACAGATGTCTTCGCGAGCATATAAGCACACGCCCGCTTTTTGCTTAAACTTATGTTCGAGCACATAACCGGGGTAAGTAAGGTACGTCGCGTCAGCAGGACATCTGATTTGAGTCTCCGTGAGTAATAGCAGATGTGGTTTAGCAGTTTCGAGGTGGTGGTGGACTGCAACGATATTAGAGTGCAGTCCTCGGATGTTAATGAGGTGCACTTGAAGTGAGAGGACGTGCTTCCGCTGTTTAACGTTTCTGCTATTTATTTTCTTGGTCATGAAGAGAGAAGGGTTTGTTGGGGAGAACGGCAGTAGGGCGAGGCACTACTCTACGGTGACAGAGACTAAAGACGGCAGCCAACACAGTATGGAATATCAGTCGTGGAGACTGCGGGGACGCCCGAACCCCCCCGGAAGTGGCCACCTGGTCCTCTCATCCGGTCGCCAACCGGCACGATGGAGCACTCCGGGATTTTTCGCGAGGCGGCGGGGCAGCCTTTCACGTGTGGCTGGCACGCTACTTGGGCCCCCTACAACCTGCGGTCGGCCAGCGGATAACCGTGCTTCGGATCCCGCTACCCTCCACGACTAATCGCCCGGTGCAAGTGCGACGTCTTCAGGCAAATATCATCACCGACCAAGATGTGCATAACTGCCCTGACCCGTACTCACTTGGTTGGTTCATGGCTACACCGAACCACGCACCGGAACACGACCGTGAGGTCGCTTGGCGGCACGGCTTAGTTCGGAGGGTGGTGACAAGCCGCGGCCGAAGCCTACCACCAGAACTACTCATTTAGCACCACCCGGGGGACACGTGTAGGGTCGCTATGGGTTATCACCTACGGACGTGAGTAGTAAAGCCCCCCACTTTTAGATAGGTATAAGTTTTCTGACTAAAGCATTATCTCTCTGTTTGTTTTCCTTAAAAGTCTGCATTAACATCATGGTACAACAATCTATTAAATTTAATTAATTTCATAGAAAATATAGTTTTATAAATGAAATTAACAGTTTTGATATTTTACGTGCATAACTGTAAGACTTCCTTGTCTTCGAAAAAATTAAAAATCAAGTTTACGATTTTTTGTTAATTCGCCATTTGAACACTGTTCTTGTTTATGAACTGTTCTTGTTTATGAAAACCTCAAACTGACATAACGCATTATCGTTGGCTCAGAAGAACGATCCTATGGAACTGCCATTATTGTTCAATTTGACACGGAAGCAATAATGGACTACCAGTCTCTTTCTCACAACAGTGGTTTTACGTTAGGAAAACGCATACACACTCTTTTTATCAGCGCCCTCTTCCTGGTTTCGATGTACTTTTGCTGTCACGGACGCCATTTTAGTCTACGGTTTTGTTTACATGTCAGGAGATGTCATTGTGAGATATATAAGTTTTACCCGTGTTTTCGACTTATTTATTGAGCCAAACTGTGATATTAATTGAAAATCATATATATAAGGTACCATGAAGTGTTCTGTAGCATGCTGTGGCTTATGCCAAAGCAAAAACAGGCCGAATCTGACCTTACACCGGCAAGTGGCTAACATTTCGTTAAACTGTTGTCTATTGTATAGTGTATTTGATATAAAGTGTATAAAAACCTGTTATTTTGAATCATCTTTGTTGTGAGCTGTAGAAACCCGCAATATTCTCAATATTTCATTCACATCGAAGACATAAAAACCGGTGCTAGTGTCGAACATCATCGACCATCGAACGTTATCGATAAATTAGGTAAGGTCAGTAGTCACATGTAATTGCAGGGTTTGTTGCAAGGAAACTGTCACGAAATTGAAAATGTATTATCTGGTACCTTACCTTACTTTTTTTTTTTAAAAAGTGTATTTTTTTTATTTTATTATATCTTTGAAAATAAATGATTGTATAAAAATTTATTGTGTTTGTTGTTTACCTATGATAGTTATTAAAAAATATTATTAAAACATATTCTGCTCTTGCTTCACCTCCGGTATACCCTCGGATCCCGCTCTGATTCTGAAAATGAGGGTTTCCTTCGATTTCTCTCGGATTCCACTATCCGATCCTGACTTGGTTCAATGGCACTACCTCAGAAATGCGCTCTTCATAACATAGTATAAAACAAAGTCGCTTCCCGCTGTCTGTCTGTCTGTCCTTCCCTATGTATGCTTAAATCTTTGATGGTGTTTTTTTAAATAGATAGAGTGATTCAAGAGGAGGGTTTATATGTAGGTATATTACAAATGTATAATATAGTAGAGGCACACTGACAATTTTAGAGGTTTCCGTGCGAAGCCGGGGCGGGTCGCTGGTATGATATAAATGTAAATATATTTTCCCGTCGCCTATTAGTAGTTTGTCCTGACCTTACTTTACAGTGGCGCCAACTGATGAGCACAAAAACGGTAGCCCTCGATTAAAAAGACAAGCTCGGCCATCGATATAATGTTATCGACTAGACGAACAAGTGAACATCCCTAATCCGCCATGTTTGTCAACCGATTTGTTTACTTAGGTATCCAGGAAAAGTACATGCTTAGGGCAGTTCCATAGGATCGTTCTTCTGAGATCGTTGGACGACAAAAAGCCATGGGGCTGTCACACACAGGCCACAGACACAGTGGGACCGAAACAGCTGAGCAAGCCATTGTGATAATGATTCTATTGTTAGAATAGCTGGTTGGCTGGATTACCTACTGATTCATTCTTCCCCCGAACATACCCCTTGTTCGGGGAGGTTTTGCCTTATATAATCACCTACCTGTCACCTCGCTTGTCAGGGGGATAGGTGAACGCAGTGGAGGTGTTATATATACATAGAAGGAAGCTGCTGCCCTTCCTCTGATTCCCTTAGTCGGCTCTCACGGTATCCACGGGCTGAGTTGCAGGGGTCGATTCTAACGCCACGTTCGCCACCGCCAGCGACGTCGCATTAAGATAACCTTAAATAATTATTATACGTAAGATAAAACATAGATATTTCGAGAAAATCAAGGCAATAATAAAATTAACGTAACTATGTTGAAAACAGACACAGCAATAAGTGTACCAATTGATGACACGCATTAAATTATTGATCAAATAATATCCAAAAAGGGAAGGATGCGGGTACAAGTCCCGTCAAAGTCGAAGTTTTTTTAATATGAGTATATTTAAGAGTATAATAATAGAGTTATTATTATATTTCTTGGAAATAACCCTGAGTGTGAGGGCTTGTACATAATATTCCTTAATAATTGATCAATGCTCGATTCGTAGCGAATCATTTACTTTGAGTTTGATCGACCATCAAGAACGACCATCGTTTGATATTCGACGGACAAATCGGTTACTTTTAGTTAAAAAGCAGACGACTTGTATTGTAGTTTGGGACTTAGAACTCTTTTCAATCACCAAAATTAAAGCTAAGTACCTTCCTACAAGAAGTGATCTGGCCGAGCTAGCTGAGCTGCGACACACTACGATCCTCCCATGTAGCTTAATTATAAACTGCTTTTGACATCGGGACAAAGCAAATGTAAGCACTATTTACGATTGTTCGATACAAACTAACTATACCCTCTCAATAACTTAAAATAACTTTTTGTTACTTAAAAAAGTAGTAAAAATAATATAATTCACTTTTTAGTTGGCGAGCTATCTTCATTATTCAGTATCCAACATTTATCTTAAAACAGTTGATGCGATCTTCCCGACGGCAATTACAGCGGACCAAAGAATTCAATACATTACATAAAGACCTCATATATTTTTTTTATAATGTAAGCAACAGTAACACGACACAATTACCCAACATCTGGTTAGTACCTACACTACACCCAAACGTACCCTAATTATATTAAAAAAGGATGACATTACATTCTCGATATAAACATAAAAATATAAGAATACCCATAAGAAAAACCTTAGCAGCATTCATGCTGTTTATCTCGAAGGAATATAAGCTTTAGGTTTGGGACGATATAGTTGAAATTTAGTCGTTTTAGCGGCAAGCAGGGCCGACGATAGCACACAATGGGTACTGGCGTCTTATTGCGTCCAATCTCGTCCTTTATGGGCATTATCAGAGTTGCATTATGTTGTTTCCAGCGCGATAATACTGTAATGCGAGTCGCGCATGCATTAAGGCCTACCTTGGGGTTAAGCTTGGCCTTAAACGAGGCTTAACTTGGCCGAGTGCCGGCGCGTTGGCGCGGCTTTGTACACGTCCGATGACTATTACAGCGCTTGTTCCGTTCTCTCAAATTGTCAATGAAAAGAAAACTGAAACATCCACTTCTTGAATAGTCAACAGGAAAAAATTCAAGCTCCTGCATTAAAAGTTCTCAGACTTGAGAGTATCATCTCAATTGGTTTTAAAAGTTCTTGTCCAAGTTGTCTCCGATTTGTGGAACGGACAGGTTTCCGAGGAAACTTGAGAAAAATTAACGCTCGTTTAAACCCGGTTACAAAGTTTGCGTTGCGTCTTGTTTCGCGTCTGACCAATTAAAAACAAAGAGTTAGTTGTAGATAAGTCAATCGGTTCCAGTTTATTTGCAACTGGATGCTGGACTGTCTTTTCAATAGATTAATCTGTCACGGTATACGACTCGTTACCGTGTCGTTACTTATCGTAACTGTGTCGTGTATGTGTCGAAACAGCGAGTCTATTTCGTAACGATTGCTGCACCATTTAACTGTCAGTATTTTTGTCAATATGTACATACATTTTGATTTGAAACTTATTAGCGCAGCCACAGTTTGCGATGACAGATTAAATAAGCGAAGCTCGGCCAATACCTAACAAATCATCGGCAATACAGACTAAATCAGCCCATGAGTCTAGTAAGTCTATTTAGTCATTCGTACTACCAACACCACGGATAGTTGACTTCATCAAGCGGTCCCGGTTGATCGCGGCCCTCCGTCGGCGGCGCTTCACAATGGAGGCCCAATCGCTCCCTGAGGACGCGCCTTCTTGTTGCTCCGAGCCACAGAGGTATCACGAAGCGAAAGTCGTTGGTATGAACTTGTAGAGGTACTCATACTCATACTCATTTATTCTCCGTAGGAACACAAGGCACACTTGGAAATGGTGGTAATGTTGAAACGGATTTACTACATCAGTTTTTGATTTTTAGGGCCGCATTTTATAACGGAGTTCAAGATTAAATACAACCGCGTATACGACACTGCTTGATCCGTAGATACAAATAATAACAACAAATTTTATTCTATATATAAAATTCAACATTTATGATTCGATTATTTATTGAAGATTCGTCACTCAGGATCAAAACAAGCAAATTAATGTGGCTGGTATCCGGTAGGCGCCGTTTAAAAATACTGCAGAAAGCTGACACTTCCTGCAGTATTTTTTTAAGGCGTATTTATAGTACGTTGCAATACAACTACGACGCCTACCGGATCTAGCCGGATTCATTTGCTGAAATGGCATTGTAGCAAAAATTTTAATTACGAATATCCTAGTTTTTTAAACAATTTATTGATTATGTAGCCCATTTATTACAACCTTGGCTTTTACCAAGCTCTTTATATTTTATCTCTCAGAACCGACCCTCAGAAGGTTCCTTCCTCAGGTAGTTTTATTTTATTGAATCACCCAGTCCCACTGTTTCAATATTGAACGAAATGAAATTTTACGTGGACGATAATTTCACCAAATTATGGTTGGAGGCTTAATGGCAATCCTCGATGTTGAATTCACCCTATGATTAGGGACTCTAATACGAATTCCATTTCCGAAAATTAGGGACCTTATAATTTCTCATAATATTTGGAATATTGGTACTTCACTGAGAATTTTATATTATTCAACCCTTAACACATCTCTAATTACTTTGGGGCTAGGTGCTGTGTGAAAAATTTGAACATTTTCAACATTACCTATTTATTTTACTTTACTACGGATTTCATTTCCGACCTTGTAATATGTAATCAATGTTATAAATATTAAGAGGACTTTACCGAGAATTTGATATCGGTTAGCGCATATCACCAGATCTGAGAGGCGAGTCTATTTAGTTGCGGGTTCGAATCCCGCCTCGGAACAAATTTGTGTACGATCTGCAGAAATTTGTTCCGTTGGTCTGGGTGTTTTCTATGTATAATAAAAAATATCTATCTATGTAGTGTATTGTATTATGTATATCAGTTATCTAGTACCCATAACACAAGCTCTGCTTAGCTTGGGGCTAGATAATGCTGTGTGAATTGTCCAGAGTTATTTATTTATTTATTTAATGTTAGTAACGACACGTGATCGTGACGTCTCCTTTTTCCATATATAAATACACATACATAAATCACATACTAAAAGGAGACGTCACGTTTACGTCTCGTTACTAACGTCAGATAGACCACCCATCAGTTTATTTGGGGGAAGAAAAAATCGGGCCATTTTACTTTTTATTTAATTAGTGGGACCAGTAACATTAAATGCAAGAATGAACTTAACAAAAACAATCACGTACAGATGAAGAAAATATACCGTTCTACCAAATTATTTTAAAACTAAAATAGATTCCACAGATAAATAAACTCCCTGTCTCCAGCCGCTGGAACAAACAGGATAATAATGTAATGTCGTTGTAAGCCGCAGCCGAGGATGCAACGCGCATCCACTTGCCTAATTAGCCCGGAATTAGTTATTGTTATGAAAAAGGAAACTTCCCGACGGTGTGGCGAGCGCAGCGAGCAAACAGTTAAAAGTTATTCATTATAAGTTCGTTATTTTACGATGTTGTTTCGATATTTTGCTTGTTTGTTAATTAATTGAGGCAAACTTAACTGTGCCAGTGATGTGGTTACTTAAGATTCTTTTCTAGAAAATTCTAATGACAAAAATTATCACCTTTCTTTTTAGGAGTCCTTCAACCCCAGAAAACATGTCTATACACAAGCCGTGCATGGCAGATATATGTTATGTGATTTTTCTTCAGCCTAATGCGTCCCACTGCTAGACACAAGCCGCTACGTGTGTTAATCTAAACTAAATGAGAATAATTGTACTCTTAGACATTTAACACAATATAAAACTTTCCATGGATGTTTTTATTTTTCAATTAACTCCTTCTATTTGTTTTACCATTCCGTTGTCACCACTCCTTACTTGCAGCGTCTCATAAGGAAATTACACCAGTGCGCACAGAAATTCTTTCAATTTAAACCATTCTGTGCAATAACTGACTGTAATCCAATGGAATACAGACTAAAATCGTCTGAGGCACGGAAGCGGGAAGATTCTGACTTATAGTTGGTTCAACTAGCTCTTTGTTGTCTCTGGCTAATTTGAATAAAATTGTGCACCGTTTGGTTAAATATTTATTTGGGTTACAGTTAAAGTTTCAAACCGTTCTCTGGTGAAATAGAACTAGGTCATAATATTATGAAATAAAACGGAGACAATGATAAAACTCAATCATATACTTTTGTGTAAACATAACTGCGTTTTAATACAATATTGTATGGCTATAAACACGGATGATAGCGAGTTAAGCCTGATTTGTTTGTATTGGATGTGTGCAGCGCAACGTTAGCGATTATCGCAAACAGTTCACGTACAGAATACTAATGAGTTAGAGCAATTCATTCCATAATAAAATGAAATAATATATGAAAAAATAATAAGTATAAGAACCGTGTATTGTGAAAGCTTTTTTGATTTTCCATTAAGTTGATCGTTTGAGAGATCAGCTATTGTATTTTACACGAATTTGTAGGCATGTTAGTATTTTCATTCCATTCAGTTGAAATTAATTACCTAGGTATCTAACAAATTAATAACGGTTATTGGAAAAATATCAAAAGTGTTTAATTGAAAAATATGAATAATGATGAGAGCTTAATCCTCAAGAATTTGGAGAATAAAAAGGTATTTACTATCTTCAGTGATAATTACTAATTGCCTACCTCGATAAAGGTTTACTCAACACAGAAGTCGTTACGTTTAACTTCAATAAGATATCAAATTTCATGTCTTGCTAAGCACCTGTTTGTGGATGGCCTCCTAATCCTCGTCTCTAATTAATGCATATTGATTGAGCAATAACACTGACTGCGTGATATATATACTGATGATATACTGATTACAGTAAAGCCTTAATTGCCACCTGAGATCCTGAGGTTTGTACTACAACTACAACCGAGACATGGCTCGCTATGAATCAGAGGTTTTCATATTTGTCTTACATATATTATGATTACCTAATTCCAGAGTATGACAGAACAATAGGACATTTAATTTTAAGTATTTTTATTTAGTTGGATAATAATAAACCGCTTTTTACCATTAATACGTTGAACGAGTAACTTATTTTCCATATAAGGGTAAACAATACAACGAATAAATAAACTAAGTAGGTACATATCTAAGCTTTCAAGATATATAGTCGCTCTGTGCGAAGCACTCTTGGCAAAAGCATAAACCTAGGTAATCACGCCTCCATCTTCAAAGCAGAGATATTCGCCATTCTAGAATGTGCCGATATAAATCTGGGAAAGCGCTACACCAATCAAACTATCTACATTAACTCTGACAGCCAGGCGGCCTTCCTAGCACTGGATTCGAAGGTTATCACGTCCAGGCTAGTCGAGGACTGTCTATCACACGCCTAAACGCGCTGGGCTCAAACAACAGGAAGGGTAACGGGACACGCGGGAGTCAACGGTAATGAGTGTGCCGACGAACTCGCGCGTTCCGGGGCTCAGCTGGGGACTCAGCTGGGCCCCGAGCCATTCTGTGGCATAGCGAAAAGCCTGGCTCTCAGAACCCTCCTGAATTCCTGCTACGAGGAATCGTCCAAGCTCTGGAAGAATTCTTCACTCACACTCATGCCACTCAAAATCATTACCTTCGATAAACGGTACCAACCGAATCCTATCGCTAAGCAGAAGCAACCTTCGCATCATGAAAAGAGTCCTAACTAGACACTGTCGTCTCAACAAGCACATGTTCAAACTGGGGCTAAGCGACACACAATCCTGCAGGTTCTGTGAGGAGGCGGAGGAAACGCCTCTCCATCTTCTAGGAGAGTGCGGAGCACTGATGTAAAAACGTAGCATCCTTCTGGGCAAGCATCTGCTTAGTCCAGACGAGCTAAGAGACTCCACCCCGAAGGAAATCCTTCAGTTCCTAGCGCGGCCGAACACACAAAGTGGCGATCACAATAGGCCTACAATGGCCGCAGTGATCCGAAATCCACCAAAAGCAAATAAAAAAAAATAAAAAAAATAGTCGCTCTGTGATGCAAAAGTCAAGATTCTCAAATTTCCCTTATTTTTAGGGTTCCGTACCTCAAAAGGAAAAGAGGAACCCTTATAGAATCAATTTGTTGTCCGTCTGTCTGTCTGACCTAGAATCATGAAATTTGGTGAGTCTTATAGCACAAGTAAAGGTAAAAATCCGAAAAACACAAATTTGTAATTTATTCACTAAAAAAATTAATTTTAATACTCGCCATGGACCAAAACCTTTTTGGTACTTCTCGTTGACCTAGAATCATAATTTGACAAGACACAAGGTCTTACGGAACCCTTCGACTCCCACTTGACGTTTTATTTCAAGTACAATTCTTGTTGTCTAGGTACCTACTTTAAAGCCTATAAAACCAGGTTTTCATTATCTCTTGAAAAAAACACTCCCAAATCATTAGCAGATTAGATAGGTAGTTCAATCAACCTACTGGAACATATGACTAGTACTAAATTATGGAAGCTCGTAAAGCTGAAGCCTCGAACGCTCTCTGTGACATTTATATTCATATCATTAGGAGTGTTAGTAATTATATCAGGTATGAATTCGGGCCCGAAGGTATGTCAGCCGCGCGTAATCAACTCGCGGCTAATAAGACGCTCCCGGCTCTTCTGACGTGTATGCTATACATACATGTACACAGAGCCCTAAACCACCTCCTTGTACTTATGTATATTAAGCACTCCGTGTGGGGGTGTGTTATACATTTTTTGCTCAGATTTTTACCTTTTAAAAAAGATGGCGGAGGCTATTACCTCTGTACTTCATTAACTTAATGCTTCTCATAAATATTATCAAAATTATCCGAGGTTTTCTTATTAAGTTATTTCGTGGGGAACATCCTTGATTCAGCTAACTTACTAATGAATCGGCGAAGCATTACAAAGTATCATGAAGTTTTGACTCGCGCGAGATGTTAGACTTCAGCAAAGCTTGCGACTGTGTGTAGCAAATTAATTTGATCGCGAAGTTCCACATGAAGTTAGGTCTCCAAGGCGTTCTGCTTCGGTGCCTCGGATTTTACCTTAACGCCTTACATAAATAATAAAAGCGATGTGGTTTAAACTGAAATTTCGAGAATCTTACCGTTGTTCCCTAGGGTTCTTATTTAGGTCCTCCCCCCTATAAATCTTACAGTTTGCTCAGTGTCGTTCATATTAAAAACAGCAAGTGTTCCTCGTGTATCTATCGATGTTAACAATCTCTCAGGATACCTCAAGGCACCGCTTAAAAACAAAAACAAATTAAAAGTTTTGTAAGAACTTTTATACGCGAAACGTACGTATTATAACCCCTCTATTTATCTTGACAATTACTTCAGCTCGAAGTAAAACGTCAAATATTTTTCTTACTCCAAATAAAGACGTCGAAATGTAAGAGGAAGCGAGAATAAAAATTATCGTCACCTCGTCCCAGCTTCTAATAAAACCACAGTTCGAAGAGGAAAGCCTCCTCACTGAAACTCCTACTGAAGTATAATGCCTAGTTATTTAAGTGATAAACAAAGAATGAGGGCATTGCGTTTCGGCAGGTAATTCATCTACTGGAATACAAAGATGGTATCTTGACAAAATGCAATAAAACAATAAAAATAATAAAACAATAGTGAGATAAAACGATACCGAGGTGAGGGAATAAAGACAGACAAAGATGTAAATAAGACGCCAACAATATTATTTCCAAAGTGACGGAACTGCTCTCTCTACCCTGCATAAAACTGAGTAATTTTTTTACAAGCTTTACACATAGGGGCAATAAAAAAGTGCCACTGTGCGGAGGGTCGGCTATATTTCATTTTATGTCTCACTTGTGCCCC
The DNA here is from genome assembly GCA_949316285.1 of Eupithecia subumbrata. NCBI lineage: Eukaryota > Metazoa > Arthropoda > Insecta > Lepidoptera > Geometridae > Eupithecia > Eupithecia subumbrata. The sequence continues at coordinate 17,575,732 of OX438641.1, read as the reverse complement.
CTCTATCTGCCTGGGGGGTGGGAGAGGGGGGAGTGCCTCTGACACTCGGAATGAAACTTTAAACGTCGGTTTGGAAATAATGTGGATTACGTGGCGTACTTAATGTGACGTCTCGGACCAATTTCGGAGAAAGGTATTTTTCGGGAAAATGGAAAAAGTTGAGAAAGTGTCTGGCGTTGTTGTAACTGAATACTTTCGGAAGTTTAACAATAATTTAAGAGATTTAATTAAATAATACCTTATAATCCTCTGGTAATTATTCCAAGTGATGCTCAAAGCGGTAGGAGCTTTGAGCAGAATCATCACTTGGAGTAATTACCTCGAGTAGGTAACTAATGAGTCGTAATGATCGTAGTTTATGCGAAGAGTTTATACATAGGTACTGATTAATTGGTCAATCAAATTTACTGATCAAGTCAATATTCAAACACAAGGTGGTCCAGGCTTATTTTGAAATTTTGATATGAAGCCTATCGTTTCTGTGCCGTTGGCCCCGGAAATGAATTTAAAAAGAAAACAACCCAAGCATTCCCACGCCAATAGAAATATGATTAACACCCGCTCCAATGCCTGAAAATCTCTGTATTCAAAGATATTTTTTTCAATGAGACATTTTCATTCAAAGTAATATTTTTTATTGAATTCTAATCAGGGAGTTTTTGGCTCCCATTGCCTGAGGAGCTCCTAATGCTGGTTTAATATAACAAGCTGAGGGGGAATTCCGAGTCACGCTCCTTATTACCACGGAAGGGCTTACAACTTTTCAATTTAATCGCGTTAGAACCCTGCGAAATATTCAATTTTTAAACAATCTTGCTAATCACCACCTACTTAGAGCAAAATTCACGAATCAATTCAAATATTTCGATATTCGAAGAAAGGTAGGTAGGTACACGAATCAGGGCGATTTTTTTTAATCCAGAAAATCTATTTTAATTGATTAAAAACATTTAATTTTTATTTTTATGGTAATTGCTACGGTTTTTTAAAGTTTTTCAAAAGTGTAACCAAAAGAAGTACTAGCAGAAAGAGAAGACACCAACATTTCTGTATTACTGTTCAACCAATTATTTTATTCTCGGTAACTATGCCCCTTTCTTATTTATCTAAATTTTATTATTAAACAGCTATGACTTGCCGTATACACATGAGTTTATTTTTGTTCTACATCTTGCAGTAGGTATTTAAACTTTATGGACTGAATGTGTGAAGGAAACTACGAAAAATCGTGAAAATAATTGATTTCAGAGGTTTTCATGTTTCCCCTAACCAGAATATCAGGTATAGGTATGTACATTACGCGTGTGCACCAAAGCTTAATTTGGGAAATCCCTACACATTTTTGACTGTTTTCGGTTTTCATAGCAGTGATAAAAACAATTGATTTAAATCAAAATGGATTCATTAAAAAATCATTTACTTAATTTAAATCATCTCAACCCTGTATCTGTAGCGCAATTGTGTAGACCTGCACTCTGTGAATGGTATATATTGACTTGCATTTTGCGATTTAGTGCACATTCCTGAAATCAGATAAATGTGCACTAAATCGAATAGCATTTGCATTACTGACGAATATGTGTGAGTACAATAGTAAATTTAATCTGATTATGAACATCTCTGGAATAGCAGCTCAAGGCTAGTGTACACGCTCCTCTGACCGCGGCGCGCCGCCGCTATCGCTCCCCGCAGCTCGTCCTAAGCTGTAACACTAACAGGCCCCGAGTCAGCCTGCTTACGGGCCATTCATTAGATATTACAGACTCACAACTTTCTTAGTTGTGATGAGAAACCATTTAATTTGGCGTTCTGGCTAGTCTTACCTCATATGCCTCGGGTATCTCCATGATGCTTAACCAAAAACATTCATATAAGCTTGTTCTTTATTTAGATGTGCATGCACCTAAATAAAGAACAGAAACAGAAGACTAAAACCTGACAGTCAAACGTAAGTCGTTTGAAGGCTTTAATAGGTTTGATCGGCAGGTTAAAAGTTTACGATTAGGACACAATCCATTACAATCTGCTGCAGTAAGTATTCCTGCCGTAAGCAGAAATAGTATCAATCTACTGTAGTAGGTAGTTCACCGTGAGTGAAACAGGTCGAGTAAAGGCGAGTGCTCACTGGAGATAAATGGCGGGGCGCTATCGCTCCGCAGGCAGTGTGTAATCGCCCTGTTAGCGATCGAGTGGGGTTATTTATTGGGCAGCGCTCAGAGGCCGTTTTATTTGAATCGAATCAGGGTTTGATGACCTACATTGGATTTTAAACTGTAAGGGAAAGTCTTTTTCCTTATTTCTTTACAAATTCTAAAAATCTACTGTTCTTAAAAATCTTAATCTTAAAATCTTTATTGTACACAAATAAAATAATACACAAAAGCTAACAATATAAAGACATGTACAAAGGCGAGCTTAACCCTATAGGAGTTTTCTTACTTAATTGTTGAGAATCAGAAGATACCTACAGGCGGAGAGTTCAATATGTAGAATTTAGCCATTGTTTATAAGCATTTACTTACCTGAAAATATACTGGAATTCTTTAGGTCCTACCTAGACTGATGTATAAACAATAATGAATTTCCAGAGCCCGTAAGAAGGCTATCGAATCTCGTGGAAGACCGCGCCTGTCTTCTATAAGGCAACTGCCCGCGGCGCCTATGGAAAGATGAATTCCAGTGCTCCCAACCGACCCTAAACCTATTGCTTTTCAATTTAAAATTCTATTACCCAAAAGAACGGCTCATTTTCGTTTGAAGAGGTATTGTGGGAAATTGTGAAAATATCGCTTGTAATGGTTTTATTGGGTGATAATGGCGGTATTTATCGTGAGCTTCCTGAGATTAGGGGATCTTGTGTCGGAGTGTGCCGCGCCCGCGGGCGCAGGGGCTGCCCGCCCAGCCGGGGTGTTGAGCTGATAGATGTTGTACAGATCACAATTAGAGAGGTATCGGTACGATGAGTTGACATCGTTAATATTATGTTTAATTTCTGGAGCTTTTTCTACTTTGCATCATCATTCTGAGTGGTAAAAGGTAAAACACTCAAATCATAAAATTTATTAAAAACTTTATTTAAAATCAAACACTAATATATACCTATAATAAAGCCCTTCGGGCGTTTCTAGATCAAAAGGAGACATCTTGTCGACAAAGGAGTCACCGTTAGGTACTTCTCGTTCCGAAACAAAAGCTCAATGAGAGTGGATATTCCCGATATTCCCGCGATTTATGAGCCCCGAAATGAGCCAGGTCATAAATTATACATTAAAATCAAGAGAGATAAATTTAAATTTGCAAAAGTGTAACACGAAAGGTCGACTCAGGAATTTTTAGTGAATTTCTCGTCTGATACAATTGAATTGGATGGCGGGAATCAGGTTTCTGAGCACGATCGGGGCTTCCGGCGCTGGTGAGAGACGAGATCTACAGACTTCTATCGAGGAGCGCTGCTTTATTCCTTTGCCATTAGGAGAAAACTAGGTAGTGCCTGGATATAAAAGTTGATATTTAGTCGGTTAGATCTTTAATAAATGCTTTAATAAATTCTAATACCTATTATAAATGCGAAAGTTTGTATGAATGTTTGCTACCAAGTATCTCCGTAACTTCTTAACAAGCTTAGTAGAGCTGTGAAGAAAGAATGAAAATGAGGCTTACGCATTCACTTTCCGTCCTCAGTGACTTGTAAGTAAGGGCCGGCGGCGCGGCGGCGGAGCTGTGGCGCGGCGGCGGCGCGGCGGCAGCGCTGGATTACGATCTGTTGATCTGCATGTGCGTCATGAGCGTAACAGATTAATATGGAAAGTTGTGTTAAATAAATGTAAAACGTATGTCTAAAATAGTTTTAGCAATTTAGATTATCTATTTCATTGTTATTTTTACGTGATAAAATCATTATATAATTTTGATGAGCATCGATAATTCTTTAGGGTTAATAACTTATTTTTGTGACATATAAATATGTAGAATATTATTTATTAAATTTTTGGTATCATTATTGTGTTCTGAAAATATTGTTTAGTAATAATAAAATTATAAATTGTTGTAACGACTCTTCGCGCCAAAGCGGTTTGAGCTAACGCCCACCGCAGGGTTTCTTACGATTTCTTGGTCTTTAAATACGATCCAAAAGCAAGGCAGTGCCCACTTTTGGACCGGCAGCCTAACCAGACAGAACTAAAAGATAAGTATTTCTTGTGACTAGCAATTTATGTAATATAACCTTAAAATGTTCTTGAGTTTCTTTCTTTTCATAATTTTGTCCTAGCCAGATTGTTTTATTGAATATAAGAGTATTCATGTTCCAAGTTGTGCTTCTTTTATTTAATACCCACAATAGCAACCCCATTAGGATTTCTAGTAACATTTGTAGTAACTTTGTTGAAAAGAGATATCAAGGTAGGTAGTTAAAATTAGATTCATCCTGGATTTTATTCATGTTTCTAACTAGTAGAGTCTTCCAAATCTATCATCAGAAGTGGGATAATGTACATTATGTGCCTTACTAATATAATTTATTTTTTCAGATGGATGTGTCTATATTGCAAGACCTCCTTCGAGCCATCAAAGATGCTGTTTCCGGCGGCGGCCGAAAAGATGATGACGTTGCCCTGCCGATTTTCGACCCGACCACGTGTGACCTGGGTGCCGAGGCATGGTGCAACAACATCGAGGCTCTCGCGAAAGAATTTGGCTGGAGCAGCATCGCAACCGCCGCTAAGGCAGGTAAGGCTCTCAAAGGGTCCGCTCAGCTGTGGTTTGAGACATGGGACCCTGCAGAGGGCCGTTCATGGCAAACTTTGCGCACCGAGTTGTCCGCTTTGTACCCCGAGAAAAAGAATCTTGCAGAGAAACTACAAAAAGCAGTTTTGTACACCTCCGATTCCGCAGATTCATATTGCGAATATGCTAGGGAAAAGATTAGGTTATTACGTAATACGAAAATAGCATTTAGCGAGTCGCAATTAGTCGAATTAGAATGTGGCAGTTTAACTGATATAAATGTAAAAATGATGCTGAAATCTCAACGGGCATATGATCCGGGCCAAGGTTTGGCAAATAATAATAATAATAACAATAATGTATCTAAGTACATTAATTTATACTTGTATATCGCTGTGTGGCCTCTTGCTGGATGCTAATCATCCCATCGACAGCGGATGGATGTGAGAAGCATAATCGGTAGTTGGCTAACGCTGTGGGCTTCGAGGCTCGGCTGATTATCCCATTGGCAGCGGATGGATGTGATCAGCATGGAAAAGTAGTCGCCCTAGCTGCTCTAGCCTCCAATTCCGGGTACTGACGCTCCATTGGCAGCAGGTGGAGGTTACGGCAGTACATACAGAGCAATTGGCCAGTAAATTAAAATAAACTAAAACAATATGAGATAATCAGACATCATTTAATGAGAAACATTAAAACCTACTAGTGTACATACATACTTATTATACCTTACCTTCTTAAGACATAGTTATAGTACCTTAGTACTTAGTAAAGTTGACATCTAGCTTGTTTATGCTATTTAATATAGCAAAATAATAATGTACCCTTGTTACTTGATTAAATGTTCATCTATCTTGTTTATATATTATCATATAAAAATATATTTGTTAAAATTAATAGTAATTTTTCTGTTAATTTAAATAAGAACTTGTAAAATATCTCCTAGTACTTTATGTACCAATTATTGTAGAAGTTATATTGTACTAGTTATGTAAGTTGAAATGTAAAATAGAGTACCTAAACTAGGTAGAGCTACTTCGGGACGAAGTATAGGTCAAGATTGGCCGTAACAGATTAATATGGAAAGTTGTGTTAAATAAATGTAAAACGTATGTCTAAAATAGTTTTAGCAATTTAGATTATCTATTTCATTGTTATTTTTACGTGATAAAATCATTATATAATTTTGATGAGCATCGATAATTCTTTAGGGTTAATAACTTATTTTTGTGACATATAAATATGTAGAATATTATTTATTAAATTTTTGGTATCATTATTGTGTTCTGAAAATATTGTTTAGTAATAATAAAATTATAAATTGTTGTAACGACTCTTCGCGCCAAAGCGGTTTGAGCTAACGCCCACCGCAGGGTTTCTTACGATTTCTTGGTCTTTAAATACGATCCAAAAGCAAGGCAGTGCCCACTTTTGGACCGGCAGCCTAACCAGACAGAACTAAAAGATAAGTATTTCTTGTGACTAGCAATTTATGTAATATAACCTTAAAATGTTCTTGAGTTTCTTTCTTTTCATAATTTTGTCCTAGCCAGATTGTTTTATTGAATATAAGAGTATTCATGTTCCAAGTTGTGCTTCTTTTATTTAATACCCACAATAGCAACCCCATTAGGATTTCTAGTAACATTTGTAGTAACTTTGTTGAAAAGAGATATCAAGGTAGGTAGTTAAAATTAGATTCATCCTGGATTTTATTCATGTTTCTAACTAGTAGAGTCTTCCAAATCTATCAAGCGCTTAATGTATTACAAAATTTGTACAATATTCAGAGATTCACAGATTTCAAGTTGATCTTTGCAGGTAGGTAACGACAACTTTATAACCAAGAAAACCAGTACAACGCAGATTCCACTCCAGCAAAATACCTTTATGACTAACTGAATTTTTAACCTTTGAGTATTAAAGTCGGGCTCCCAATTGATTGTAACTCATTCACCTCAGTTACGGTGTACCTAATCGGATTCGAATCAAATCTGTTAGCTTCGTCAGGCACTATCGATTCAACTAGCAACCCGACAGAGGACGACTGTCGGGCTTGTTCACATTGAGGTGAGATTAAGACGTAGGAATTTCTCCTAACAAAGATTTAAAAAAAACTTTCAGTTAACGTCATCTAGGAACATTCAGTGTTTTCTAGGCTGGTTTTGTCTTGCCTCTTTTCAATTATCAAGTCGATAAAAAATTCTATAGTTTGGAATGTCCCAATCCTAGTTCGCCCAGAATTTTCTTTCCAATGTTTACGTTTGGTTCCACGCCGTTGCCTCCAAATGGTCCGAATCGAATTCGTACAGTAAACATTTTAGCCGGTGTAAACCAGGCTTTAGTTTTAGTCTATTTCGCTTCATGCCGTCTGAAAGTTTTACAGCCGCATTTACAATGCTGATTTTGAGGCGGACTCCATAGCTTGTCCACAAACATGCTGCATGGGTTTTATAGCGCTAGTTGTAAAAGAATAACTACTTGCCCATGTTTTAGTTGAAAAGATGATAGTTTCATAACACGGCATAGGCACTTGAATACATACGTAGGTTATACATGGTGCTTACTGACTTTAGTATGTCGTTTCAGAAGTACTTCGTTTGGACGGGGCACTTACAACCTGACCATACTGGTAACCCAGCTCATACACCAGTCCTGCACACAGCAAGCGCTTCGAGCGAGCGTTTTCATAGAACATCAGTTACGATCTACCAATCACCATGCAATCCTGTAAATAACTTACTGACGCAATTTTCAAAACGAATCGTCAGATCCATGGAATCCCCGACTTTTTCCCGGTAACCCAAAAATTTATTCAGTCACTTGATCACCAAAACAAATTCTGGCGTCCCAAGCGGAAATCGACACCGCGAACCTTTTTATTTCGGCATATCTTTTCTGCGCGCTTTCTTTCATATTTTGTTGGGAACAATAAAGAGAATTCTCTGCGGGATGAAGTTTGGCGCGATGGCGCAGGTGCCTCGGATAGACAGGAGGGTGATACGAACGGAGATCTTGACAGCTCTGCTGAATACTTACTTTAGGAATCACTGTTTAAATGTTTTTTCAGACTTCAAAATTGGGCCGGTTTGTCTAACATCTGTTTTACGTAAACGTAAGTACATAATATTTATGTATTAACGTTTACTTACGTAAAACAGATGTTTTTACGTAAGACACATGGTAACATGCTGCCCCAGTAATGGTGAGCTTGGATTTGCTTACGTTTGGCTTATATTGTCTCTGTCTACATGTGGCCGCGCGATCTTTACTATTAGTACTAGTATAGTATTATAATATCTGTGCTATTAGTTTTATTTTGATAATAGACACTAGGTACCTATTATTATACAGGGTGTCCGGTAGTTAATGGATTATTCTGCAGGTACTTGCGGAGGGCACTGCGGCCACTCAGGAAAAAAGAATCTATCTGCAGCAGTCTAAATTTTTTTAGAAGAAAACTAAAAAATCATAGACTGCTGCTGATGGTTTTTTTATATTTTTTCCTGAGTACCTGCAGTTTTAACCTTTAATTACCGGACACCCTTTCTATATTCTCTGGTATAACCTAACTCGCATACTACCATTTGCGCGAGCTTGCATGCAGTTGGTGAGTCACCGCGGCAGAGTTGTATTCCGAAAAACGATTTCATTCCAAATCAAAATCCAAGTCCTCGTACTTTCTTCTCAAATCACAAAGCACACTGCAAACACAAGTTATGAACTAACCTTATTAAAATTAAAAAAATAAACAATTTTTAATTTTAATTTAATTATTCTATTGTTCCAGAACGTTCGAAGGTGATGCGTGTAGACAGAGTCTGCGCTGAGGTCCCCTGGTGATGCTGAGCGGGCACCATGACGCGGCGAGGGCCCTGCAGCAGCGTCGCGATCAGCCTATTGCAGATCATCACGATCATCTGTCAAGGTACAGTGCTACTTGTATTAAATACTTACTCCATCCAGGTCAACACCTGGTTACTTTCAGGGATTTCCAAATAATACAATTAGATCAAGCTAATTACTTTATATTCATGTGAAAGAACTAGTATTTAAACAACAACTATACTTTTAGAATAATTACATGATGCGAGACAGTTTCTCGATCAGTTACAGCTAAGGAGTGAATCCTAAAAATAGTCAAGCGGTAGATAAAAACCCTTAAAAACTGACAATCAATTTCAAGCATCGCTAATACTTGAGTTGCTCTGAATAATTATGTCTTCTGTCATGTTCACGGCAGGAAAGTAAGGAGTACCTTATCTACCAAAAGCTGTCTCCATCTTAGTCACTTGCAGCAGTCGATTATTACAAAGTACCAACTAGGCAACTTATCATTGCTTGATAGTTAGTACAAGACTATATGTTACATTCATAGTTAGCCCATTGTATGAAAAAGTTTGGATCCTGGTTCTACGAAAAAACTTCTGTTAGTATAAAAATATTGCCTGAGGTAAAGATAAAACGGCAGATGAAGTGTAATGTCGATCGAATCGCTCAAGCCGAAGCCATAAACAAGTGAGTTTATCGGGAGACACCTCTCGTATCTTTCAATGTAAATTTATAACGGCACGCAGTTCGGTACACAACTCGCGAAACGTCACAATAACAAAACAATAATATTACTTTTACAGACCGTTATGTACCTCTGAGAATTTTTTACCTGAGGTTCAGTCTCGGACTTTATAGTGGACCACTTAGTGTTTTCATACCTTCGCCATTCTGTAATGTCTGGGTTTAGACATAAAGTGCCCGCCAGCTTTGTCGACGTAAGGAGTATGTTCTTAGTGACAATGAACTGGAACCAGTTTTACATTTCATAATAACACAAATAGATAAATATTGTAAGTAGGTACCGTTACCTTTTCTATGTTTTCCCAACTATTCTCTTGAACCGATAGTGAAACAAATATCGTCAACAATGAGTTGGGTATTGAGAAACAAAAACAATTTGCAAATGTTTAAAAATAAATCTCAAATAGGCGATCTATACTGTGCCTACTATCAAGGTATGCCGCGGTAAAGCGGTTCACAAATTAACACCAAAAACTGAGTGACATTGCGTTTTTGTGATTGTGACCATAAAATTGATTGGAATCGACTTTGAAGTAAACAGTTAGAATATCGATCGAGCGGCCATGCTGCAGGAGTGGCATGATGCGGGGATCTGCAGTGAATTATGTATTACCATTTAGAAGTAATTCAAATAAAACTCTTGATATAATGCTGGGTGCTGTAGCTTTTCACAATAGGGCACTACCTACTCGTCTTACTTTAAATCTCAAATAAGCTCAATTGATTACTGAAAAACCTCCCCAAAATCTTCACGAAGGTAAAACCAATGAGAAACTTCCGCCCCATGAGCCTCGACTCGACACAACGGAAACTTAACTCAAACCGATTGACACAAAGTCTAATTTGATTACCGATATCTGAGTGAGTCATGAGTCACGATATAATTATCCAAGTTGGTTCTTACGACGTCTTCATTAGGGCGCCTCATTCTGAGCCCTTTGCCTCTCGTTTTATTTGAAAAGTTTCGGTAATTTCCAAAACTAAGTTGATCCTATTAACATTTCGAGGAGATGTGCTATTTTGATGCCGATAGTTTTATTGTTTGTGACATTCCTGAGGTTTACTTTGGAATTGGTTTTTGGAATTTGAACTCATTCTGACCTAAGGGTTAGATAGGTCACTGATTTACAAAGATATAAGTCCCTTCCATAAAATTTGGTACGTGGTAAGTACCAACGCTAGTGATTATTTTCAATCAAGTAACTAAAGAGCAAAATAAGAAAAAGTCTGTCAAACTTTTAATAAAGTTAAAAAACAAAGCCCATTACGGCTTCAAAGTTATCAAAACTCAAGAATTCAGAACTAGAAAACCAACTTGAAAGTCTACTTTAAAATTAAATGTAGATCTCTGAATTCACTTGTAAAAAAGCATCTTCAATCTTCACCAAGTTTTATTTTGTTAAAAGAAGTTGATTTAACCCCACAATGACTCATTCAATGCAGGGCAGACCTGAATAAGCAATCAGGATTTAAATTAAAGATTCAGTTACATAGTTAAAAAAGAACTTTAAGAACTTTGTTCAAAAATCTGGTAATAATAAACATGGTTTTCTTTCCCAATTGACTGTTAATGAGAAGCACAACAATATGTTGTAATCTCCTGTGGCTCACTCGCCCCACTACTTCGAACAAAGTTAACGTGAAAGTCCCTTCATTCAAAACATTCCTGTTCTGACAGGCTTTCATCATTATAAAATTCTAAACCGTCGTTACACAGTTCATTTTACTTTGGCCCTCCCCGGCTCCCGGCTCCCCGGTTCCGAACTTCCGCGATAAACAATATCTCGCTGTCATTACAAGCGGAGTTGGCGGTTGATTAAAAATATCAATCCAGCTTTTCGGCGCTTTTGAGTCGACTACTTCAGGAGTTTTAGAAATGAACTGCTAAACTGTTGAGTAAGGGTTTGTACTAGCATTGTGATTACGAGCTTTTTGTTTGTACTAGCGCTTTTATCTACTCTATAATATTTTGTAAAGGAAATATTTGTATTTTTGTATGTTTGTAACGAATAAACTCAAAAACTACTTACCGATTTCAAAAATTATTTCACCTTTACAATGTTACATTATCATTATCACTGAGCAACATAGGCTATATTTATTACTACGTTTATCCCAAAATGTTTGGTAAATAAATGTCCACCCGTGCGAAGCCGGGACGGGCCGCTAGTACATTATAAGTTTGTATAAGCTTGCTAATAGCTTCTATCTTGTTAGGCTGTGAGCACTTACTGCTAGGTAGAAATCTTCTCTATTGGGTCATTATTTTCTGTGTGTTACCCTCTTTCACTTATCTTGCTCAAACTTGACAAAGGCGTTTATTTAAGTAAAAATTCACGGAAAGAAAATACGTTACTACACAAACCTAAACTATTCACAATTAAACAAAATACCAACTTTGCACCAACGGACCTTTATCATTAGTTTTCAGTGATAGCAGTAAGTACACCTAACGTAAGTAGTCCGAAAAAAAACGTTTTTTTATAAAAACCACTTACATACACCTGAATAACGTATGATTGTTTGTTGCAGTGCTGACCGAGGAGCCCCGCTTCTCGGAGCCGATCCCCAACGTGACGGTGGCGCTGGGCCGCGACGCCAGCCTACCCTGCGTCGTCGAGCACCTCGGGACTTATAAGGTACGCTACTTTTTGAATTGTTAGTCATCCACATGTTGGCCGAGTAATGGCGAGCCTTGACTCTCTGACAAATCAACAATAACGTTTGTCATGACTCGCATAATGAACATTCAGACGGACCATAATCTCTATCTTTCTATCCACTGAAGTCAATTACTAGGCGTTTATTTGAACTACGGTGACTATATGAAAATCTATTTTTTTTAAGGTTATAAATACGAACACCTAGGAATTGGTTAAAAAGACCAAGAGCCAAGGTCAGTGGCTCTTAACTGAAACAGCAGCGGCTAGTGGTTGACTAAAGTGGACCGAATCGATGATGCTGATGATTTATTTAAAAGCTACTTTGACGTTATAATTGCGCAGACGAAGTACCAAGCCGGTGTAATCTACGTGAAACTTCATGCTGGTATCGGTAGGTCAAACTAGTTCCCACGTCGTACGAGCTTAAAGTTCTGTCTCAGCAATTAACCTCGCCTATGCTCCGCGCTTGTACGAGACAATTACGGCAACTTCTCATAAGCCTTAGAAAGCAACCTAGCAAGGCAGCAACCCGAAAATTAGACGCACTAGGCAGTCCTCTAAAGGCAATGATCTGTTCATCAAGCTAGGAACACTCGAATGTGAAATTACGTTAGTAGACAAGAACAGGCGCAGCTTTGTACGCTGATGAACTGATCAATTACCAAATCTCTTGTCAAATATTTTTTTTCTCTGGCCAAACTGACGTTGACAACAGTTATGATCATTGATTATTCAATAATTGTAATGTAGCTATGATCAGTGTGGGAAAAACCGGCGGCTGTAAGAGTCATTAATAAATTATGCTGATGAATGTTAAGTTTTAAAAATTGTTATAAATATTCGTCAAAATACGCTTTTGAAAGACTGACCCTGCTGTTGCGTGTATTGTCGACATTGTCGTTGACTTTTCATACACCGGTCTACTATTGTATCTGTATTTATTTTATTCTTAAGTAGATAGAATTTTACCCGAAAGTCATTTCTGAGGTGTGGTAATTCCCCGTTATTAGAAAACATGGCCAGAGGTGATAATTAGTAAAATAGCGGAACACATCCCGGCTAAGCGCTGGCGGCTCATCCAACTTCATGAATAAGTTAATGGATTCGCTGCAACCGTTCGTTAGACGGATTATTTACTGTTTGCTGAACAATACCAGTGGTACAGTACAGATGGATAATGCATGTCGTATTGTTGACTAGGTGAGTTCAATAGTGCGGGTAGTTCATCAATGTATTGGTAGGAGGAAAGCATCATTGCTGGTGATTACGATGACGTAGAAATAGGTAAGTGAACTACTTTGTTAGTTTGATAAACAAATAGTTGTAGAGTTTTTGGGTTCGTGTTCAAGTGACGGGTTAGATAGTGACCTAAAATATTTTGAATAACATAACAACAACAACACGCATAAGTAGAAAAAAATTGTAGGTTAACATAGAATAAATCTAGGGTGGATTAAAGGGAGACAAATGATGATATCGTTCATGAATCTTGAGTATGTGGTGTGAGCATGTAGGTGCATGATGATGATGATGATGATGATGAGAACTACCGTGAAGTAAGCTCGTTCATCACCGGCGTAATCCGGCGACTATACATCCTGGAAGGTATGGCACTTAATGAATAACCAGCCTCTCCGGGTAAAATTACTGCATTAATTCCCTCAGAGATATTTATTATCGCTTACTAATTAGAAAAGGAGCTCTGCAGATATTTCAAACTGTCCAAATATTTTAAGATATCATTTCAAGGAGTCCTTTGTAAATCTGGCTGATTACTCGGTTATTGTGGAGGATAAAATATATTTTACGTAAGGTAGCTACGGTTACGTTTTCTTTGAACGTCTCGTATACGTCTTTTATTTGTAAATCATTATCATTGCATACCTATTACGGAGCTACCTTTTACTTTACGATATGTTAATAAAACAACTTCTCATATTTTTTGTTCAGTGGTTTTGTGGATTCTAATTAAGCTTTCTGTGCCGTGTATTTCTGTCACACATTCACACTGGAAGAAACCTATTATTTTGAAAACTACATAGGTAGGTTTATATATAGATATTCTAGGAAGTCGACTGTTATTTTTATTCGCAATCACGGCGTTACCAGTTTTGGGTTTGTACGTTGTTCTTCACGAAATATGTCTAATCTAATCACACCAACAACTGGGCCACGCGTAACCCATGCGTATTATAAATAAAAAACATTCAGCATTATAAAGCATTGCTCAATTTACCTCCATTGTAGGCCTTCTCACAATCCGTTCGATGTCATCACTCCATCGGTTCGCTGGAAAAGGTTCTCCATAAAGTTGGGACCAATGGAATTAACCATTCGTGTCGATAAATATTTAATTTTCTCCTGCTTAGGCACACGTCTCTCCGACGTAAGTCCTGATTTCCCAGGGGGGTGGCGGGGGGGGGGGGCGGGATACGATTGCATGTGTGAAGGAAGGTGACGGTGATTGATTTCAAATGGAGACTAGGCAGCGACTCTTATGTGGGTTTCAAAATGTCTCAATAAGTACCTTTATTCACAAAGAAAATTACAATCAAATAATAGAAATAAATAAAATTTTCAATCAATTGAAAATTGAAAATAATCATCTTCTCTTTGTTCCACTTCAAAATGTGCGAAATGCACAAGAAAATAGATTTGTATTGATAATAGCAGCAAACACAGTTTTACGATACACTGTAGGTAATAACGGTTCATAAAAAAACATTCACAAAAACTTAAAACAATTTGCTCAGCAATCAGGGCGATTGGTGTTACGGAAGTGCAACAAAACTGTTCCTCGCAAAGATAAAAGCTCCGTTCCAAAGAATTCATAAAAGTCACAGAGCGGAAAACTAGCTCCAAGTAAATGAGATCGGGACCAGCTCCGGTTCCATGAATAATGAGACTTCATCCATAACACTAACACAACTTTAGCGAACTTCATTTAAGGCGCGGTTTCTTAATTTAACGTTTTTTAATCTACAACTTTAACTAAATTTAGATTATTTTATTCAAAGCAAGGTTCAGATAAGGTCGCTGTCCCTGGGGAAGGCCATGTTTTATAATAATTGGATAAAATTATCTAGGAAAAGTCTCTGGAATACTAAACGGGGATGATTTAATGCTATTGCTACTGAAACTTTTATTATTTTTTGCTACGAGTTTCTTAACTTTTTGATTCATGAAATCATGAATAAACCACATGAAATACGATTAAGTAACTAAATGGTCTGGTAAAGTTATCTATTTTAGGTTGAACCTACCTGACCTTGTCTGAAGTATTAGTAGGTACGTTCTATGAAAACCGATTACAAAGGAACATGTAGATGATGATTAAAAAAGTGTCACAAGTTGATTATACCAATATTCCCCGGAGCAATTGAATAGAATCAATTGAATCGAAACATGCTCCTCAGTCAGATCCATCGAACGTATCAATTTAATAGAACACATGGTCGCTTCATGTCTTCTGTTACATTGATACCCCTCGGCTCCTTGAGACGGAGCGTGCAGAACACAAGACGACTTAACGAGCGGGCGACCGCAATGAATGCGTCGGCTCTGCACGGAGGTGTACGCCTGGTAATAGATGCTACTGCTGTATATTAATGACGTAATAGTTGGGACGTGGTCAATAGATCGGAACCTACTATGCTCTATTCATTTGGGATAGTAAATGTCAATGGGATATTGATTTAATTACGCTCACGTAACATCCGTTTTGTAGAAACTTGCCAACATTATATTAAATGACGATATCCCCCAAGCTAGAATTTATATCGAAATTAACAGAGATTTTCTCTCGATAACAGTCGAAATAATCATGAAATCAGAAGATTTAATTGTGCAATCCAGGCTACCTAGTAAAATCAGGTGAAATGGTTAACGAGAATTTAATTTATTTCGTGGAAAGGAAGCGGTCAATCTTTGAACGAATCCTTTACGCAAATGTATCTTCGCAGTAAAACGGAACGAGTGTCATAACTCGGGGTAATTAACTGGAGCACCGTCTGCATTGTAACAATTAACTTATTCATGGAAGCGCCTGAGCCCTAATTATTTATTTTATTTTACGATCCCTATTATCCTGTAACACCCTTCTCGTAAATACTTCAGCGGTGAACGGCGTAGCTTTGAATTTTCAAGTAATTTTGAAGTGGTAACGTCGGTTTTGAATTTCTCTCCGCGGATGCGTCTCCATCAATTTCGTCCGTTTACATCGTTTAGGCAAACTTTGCAAAGTCTTCTCATTTAAACTTTTTGGATTGTGAAAATACTAAAAGGTCAAAAGTGGATTTGTTTTGTTCAGTTATTTCAACTTTGGCAACATCATATCATAACATTAGTGCTGACTCAATGACCATACTTGCTTTACTTACTTGTAATGTAACCCTATATTTGTATCTAAGGTGTGGTGTGTGGTAGCATGTGCTACTCTTGAAACCTCAGCAACTACCGAGTGGAGCAGCCCACCTTAAACGAAAACAAATAAACTCTTTAAATCGTATTGGATTCAGTTGCCTGGCATGTTTCCTAAAGAGCAGTGCGTCGTTCAAAAACGATTTAATAGATTGAGGCAAATAAAATAGGCGATATGCGAGTCGAATGGGATGCCGCAGGCGCCGCCGGCGGGACCCTAATCAAATATACCTTAACTGGTTCGATCCGGTTTACAACCCGCGTGGATTACGCTAGCTTCTTAAGTGATTTTTTTCCATATACAGCCCATTTTCCGGATATTTTCCTCCAAGAAATATTGCTGCTATCTCGCATAAACTTTTACGAACCAAGTCAATGAAGCTTTGGACGTTTTCTAAGTGGAAATTATTTTCGGTGTCAAGTAAAGTGAGCATCTTACATGACTCTGGCCCGGTCCGTGCGATGGGCACTAAAGCGCGGTCAAAGGAGCATGGGTGTCAAAGATAACATGCACAAACACCTCACCGACCGAAGCAAACACTTATCTTTCCAAACAAACATTTGCTTAAGGGGGAATGTACCTACTCTGAGACGGTTGGAGGCAAATCTATTCCCTTAAATAAGGGAAATGCTCGCACCCGCTCTCGCGGACATTGGACTTTTGCAAAATATGTTTACACAAGAAATCAAACACTAATATTTTAAGCTTGTTATTAGGTGCTCACGTTTCACTTTACATGATTTATAGAATGTTCAAACAAAACAAACTCAAAAGTAGACAAACCCACGGCAAACAATATTCTTCCCGGCAAAATCGTGTACTGATAAAATGTCATTACGAGCTAACTTGCTAAATAAGATTCGACTACAAGCAAGCGAACACGGTATCGAATTCTAAACAACAACAAAATATAAAATCCGCGCAGCAAACACACGGCAGGTCGGCAGCTCGAGACAAAGTTGCGGCGGATGAAGGGGCGCCAGGAATTGCCGTTAAGTATGAGGTGGCGAATAAAAAGGGGGAAAGAGGATTAGGCGGCTTACCGCGACGCGAGTGGCAAGTTCCTAGAGTTATGCCCTCTGCCTGTTTGTTCTGTGCCATTTCCGAAGTGATTAAGTGAAGGATTATGGTGATAAAGTTTATCGTGGGAAAATTCGCCGCGAACATGATGTACTTAGGAATTATTTCGAGCAGCTATGTAAAGTTACTTGAATAATGTTTCAGGTAAAATAAAACATAAAACAGAGATTAAAATAATAGGATACAGCTCGTGTTTCTATAAAAAGTAAACGCGAACTCAGAAAAAACTACAATATTAAAAAGGCAAAGAAGACATTAACCTAAAATCCAACGCCACAATTTTGCAACAATATTACTCGACAATTTCAATATTTTGCATGAATACGATAGAGCTGAGATTAATGAAATTACAACTTAGAGAGACGAGCCTGCAGCGCCGCCGCCGCCATGTTGCTGCCCCGTGTTGGGCGCCAAAACGAAGAGTGGCTAAATATTTGCGCAATGTCCTCCGCAGTATACCAGTTACAAGTAATGCAGCCACAAGGGGATAAAAACAGCTTGAATTGTGTTGTTCTATTTGAAAAAGTGTTGGTATTTGCATACCATATGACTAGCTAGTATGAATGTGCCGTATTTCCTAACCAATCCCTATCCCCCTTAGTCTATTCCTTGATTCAAAAATATACCCTATTACTTTAACTTTCTAACATGTTCCTACATCGACTTGTATCTTTTTCAATAACATCTTTATTCACAAAAAAACTACAAAAAAATAATAATATGTTAATTAACTTGAGAGCGTACCTCAAGAGTGATTTACCGATACCTATATTTTAGTCAAGTGCTTTGTCAAAACAAACTGCATCTACTACATTTTTCTGTATTACTTTTACAAGTCTTAAGTTTCGGCATCTCAAATAGTTTATGGAATTCTATAATCTTGCATTTGGAGGAGTTCGTTAATGTTCGCGACACCGTTGTGTAACTATTGCGCCCACTGTAGTTTTCACACAATTTCATGTTTCTCTGTACTTTGCTCCAATAAAGATAATTTTTATCTATTTATTTAGTACTCTCTGTTGCGAATCGGGCGAAGGTCCACCTGAGACGCAGGAGGTTGCGGTTTCTATCCCGCCTCGGGACAAATGTTTGTACAATCTGCAGATATTTGTTCAGGGTGTTCTCGGTGTTTTTAATGTACCTACGATAAAATTATCTATCAGTGTCATGTATTGTATTAAGTATTAATTTTTCTAGTACCCATAACACAAGTTCTGCTTAGCTTGGGGCTAGATGATGCTGAGTAAATTGTCCGATAATAATTAAATATGAACAGGAGATATTTAAGAAACCTAGTTCGAACATAATTGCATTGTTAAAATAGTTTCTATAGCCTCGAAAACTGGTCTTCTCTCTCCCACGTTGGGCGCCAAAAAAGGGAAATTGTGTAAACATTGCCACTGCCTACATGCTTAACGGATATCCTTTACGATCTTATCTGTGTGCTCCGCTAACAAACACACTAACACCGAGCTTTTAACAATACCTACGTTTCGTACCTGTGTGTCTATATCAATTTATGCAAATGGAAGATGTTAGCTGTGTGTCAAGCTTGTTGAATTATTTATTTACGTAGTTGCTGTACTACAGCTATGTTGGAAAGCAAAATGATTATTTAGTTTAGCTGGTTGCAAACTACTTGCGTTAATGGATTCCTAATCTAGGTACTATGTCTTAGTTATCAAATATGGTATTTACTGTTTACTAGTTTACTGCTATAGCTTGTTACCAACTTTTGTTACTTGAGAAGTAGGTTTCCTGTTACTCATTCTAATTAAATTATAACTAATTTGACTTCAACTTATTCTGAGAAGGAGATTATCAATTCGGTTGAGCCAGTGGATGATTATATGAAATAGTTTGAACTCGCATGGAATCCAATCAGGTCCTCACCGATCGCAAGCTCAATAATCAATTTAGATACAGCAGTGGTCTCGCGATAAATCACCGAGTTGTAGAAGCTAATAGAGAGGAGGTGAGCAAGTCACCGCCTGCGCCACTTTATTACGAACTAGGGATGTTCGTTTCTGTTCGGGTTCCTCAGCTCCGGTGGATTCTGATCAAACGGCTGAGCTTCTAGCTAATATAATTCTTATAATAGAATTCCAGGGATCGGTACGGGTGAATAGACTTCGATTTGTTCAATACATGTTTCGTTGTTTTGGGTTTCTCATGATATTTACTTTATTTTATTTGAGAGCTTTCTGATGACCGATATATTTGAGACTCATCTTGGCTCTTCGTTATTATTGATATTCTATCGGTGACCTTCGGTTTCAGTGATCCCCTCACTAGCGCCGTGGTCCTACCGGAACAGAAGCAGATAAGTTATGACGCCGCTTAATCACAAATTCGCCATTGCTGTTAATAGGCTTCGAGGAGGTTAGGGGTCCAATACCAGTGATTTATACACCCTTAATCGGAGTCGTGTAACTTGTGTAATACTGATTGTATCGTTGGTTCTCGATCCTTGGATAACAAGGAAATAAGGCAGGATCTACTTACTCATATAATGAAAGTAGCCATTTATCAGTAAAAGAACTAAAAAAACAGAAGCTTAAAGGTGTATTATGTAATAAAATAATAATAAAACATCGATGATCTTACGCCAGTCAGAAGACCACGTAAAAGATGATAGCAATAATATATTATTTGAAGTCTTTCTAAAATCAGCATAGCCTCTAACCTCGACTGCAACACACGGTTCATGAACTCTTAAAACTTGCGTCCCAGTGGAGTTGCGAAGAACCTTTTGAAACTTGGCAATTGTTTCAACTCTCTCCCAAAACATTTAAATTCTACGTCACCAGAAAGCTCGCTCTTTTAAAAGGCAAACACGAGCATTCAATAAACAAGATACTTACTCGGATAGGCAGACGGGAGGATAAGCCGAGCCGCGCAAACACCCCCTAACCGACAGCGGACCACAGAAGAACATTACACATTTCTACAGATTTATCACTCCTAAACTGCATTTCTTATAATAAACAGAAAACAGTATATTGAGAAAGCTTTCAGGCAATACCAAATCATTATTCTAATGAGATAGTCAAACTTTATAATTAACTAAACTACTCGAAGCTGAAAATGCTGATAAGAATAACATTTTCCTTCCACATCTGCAAAGTAGCGGTTGTTTCGGCTTTGTTATCTTATGAAATCAGCTTGATGTGTTTGTAGACCTTAATCTAAGCGAGATAAAGCTGAATCTACAATGCAAGGCAGATCCGAGAGGTATGGTGCGGGTACCGGTATTTACACTGTTGGAACAAACTCACCAGCATTTGCTTATACAGGCGGAGTCGGGTGTGGAAGTTAGTCTTGACGTTGACGTTGTGCAAAAGTTAAGAGAAGCCAGAGGAGATTGTAATTAATTAGATTTCATTAATTTAATGTTTTGTTTAGTTTACTTGCTTTTTGATGGATTAGTGTATAAAGCATGTAACAACTTTCATGACCTATTTTTTTAATATACAGTTTATGCTTCCCATTAGAAAAAGACCAGGTCAGAAATATAGTGTAATTTTAAGAAAATGTAGGTATAAACTTATGTCAAGAAAAAAAATAACTTCCTTAAAAAGTCGAAAACGAAATTTGCTACTTGGCATTTTATTAAAGATAAAGTTCAATCAATCAATCAATCATAATCTTTATTTGCATGAATGTATGTACAAAAGTTCGTAATCTTAAAAATATCCATATACAAACTACCTATTAAGGTGTGCAAAATCTTAGTAAATACAATTATAAATGTCTCTATAAGTCAATTGAATTAAATAAGTGATGTCCAATAAAATCCAATAAAAATTAACAGAAAATTAAAATCAACAATAACATAAAATTAAAATAAACAAGTCGGATAGGTATATCAATTAGTTTTAAAATTCAAATATTCTTTTACATCATAAAAACAGTTTTCTAGTAGCCAATGTTTTAATTTGGATTTAAACATGTTTAAAGGTAAATCTTTGAAACTATTGGGTAGTTTATTGTAGATAGTAATGGCATGATAGTAGGAGTTCCGTTTGACAAGTTCTAGCCGACAGTGCGGGACGTATAATCTATTTTTGTGTCGTGTATGTCTAGTTAAGACTTCCGCGTGTGTTCTAAAATACTGAGGGTATTGCTTGACAAAGGTACAGATGTCCCTGATGTACATGCACGGCAAGGGAAGGATCTTGAACCTCTTAAATAAAGGCTTGCAGCTATCCGTACTCCAAAGTCCACAGATAGCTCGGACAGATTTTTTCTGTGCTTTAAACGCTTTGATGAAGTCGACTGAGTTTCCCCACATAATGAGGCCATATGCTAGGGTTGAAGAAACATATCCATGGTACGCCGTGAGAGCCGCCTCAATGGATACACGGAGACGCAGACACCTTAAAGCGTAAACAAACTTATCTATTTTGGTACACACTAGTTCGATATGTGCCTTCCAATTCATATGTTGATCTAGAATGATTCCTAAAAATGTCACCGTCGAGACTTCCGCTATATGTGTCTGGTCATAATTAATACTAATAATCTCTTTCATTTGTTTATATGTCCCGAATTGAATTACGCTAGTTTTATTTAGATTAATGTTAAGGTTATTTTGATTTAACCATTCAATTGTCTTACTAAGTGCGTCATTGATTTCTCTCTCGAACGTCAGTTTATTATGTCCTCTAATAATAATAGTAGTATCATCGGCAAATAATATTGATTTATGCTTAGTTATATTAGGGAGATCATTTATATAGATAAGGAAGAGGAAAGGACCGAGGACGCTTCCCTGAGGAACCCCATAGTTGCTAGTTTTGAAAGCCGATCTTACAGGGGTTTTTTTTGAGTTCACAGTCTTTGCTACCTCGACGCATTGTAGACGATTTCCTAGGTAGCTTTGCAACCACTCGTTGGCTTTGCCTCTGATCCCATATTTTTCTAATTTGAAAAGCAACATTTTGTGATCTACAAAATCAAAGGCTTTGGACATGTCTAGGAGCAGCGCCACAACAGGGACTTTGTCATTGATTGCCTCTGTTATATGTTTGACTAACTCGAAACAAGCCAGTGTGGTCGTGCTGTTCTTCCTAAAACCAAATTGTTCGGATTTTAATATTTCATGAGAGGTGGTAAATGACTGTAGTCTTGTCAGAATCACTTTCTCAAATATTTTCGAAATAATAGGAATTAATGTCACTGGTCTATAATTATTCATGTCAGTTTTATCCCCTTTTTTGAAGAGAGGTTTTACTATTGATAGTTTGAGTTTAGATGGGAACGTACCTTCCTCGAAAGACATATTTATTATGTGGCTTAGTGGTCCACATACAAAGCGGGCACATAGTTTAATTAAACTAGTATTAATTCCGTCTGTTCCAACCGAGTTTGTATTTTTTAAGTTTTTTATAACTTTTAGAACCTCATTTGGGTCTGTCGGTTGAAGGAATATTGAGGAACAGTTAGAGTTAATATTACTATAGTTAATGTTTCCTGGTTTAAACTTTGGATTTGGATTTTTCGTCATGTCAATAAAATACTGGTTAAATTTTTCACTTATGTCCTGTGGTTCATTATATGTCAAATTATTACTGTCAATTATTTGGTCTATTTCATTATTTACCTGTGTCTCATTTATGTTTTCATTTATAATCCTCCATACGGCTTTGCATGTGTTGTTGCTTCTTTGAATATATTTTAAATTTTGTATTTGTTGCGATTTATAAGTGCATTTTTTTAATATTTTACTATAGGTCTTATAATATTTTTCTGTAATTTTTTTATTTGATTTACTTAACTTTAGTTTCGTGTAAAGACATCTTTTTTTAATACTTGACCGTTTTAAACCTTTTGTAAGCCATCCGCTACCTTTTTCACGATATCTTTTTTTAACGTCATATGTTGGAAAGCATAAGTCGAAGAAAAGAGTAAAAAGTTCATGGAAAGAATTAAAAGCAATATTGGTAGAGTCATTTTCGAATATTTCTGCAAACGATAGAGATGCTATGCAGTCACAAAATTTCCTCTTATTATCATTGCTGAAGTCTCTTCTACTTTCGAACCAGACAGGTCTTGTAGTTTTATGCTTAATTGGGACTTTTAAAGTTTGCCCCGTCTCATGGTCTGATAGAGCCAAGTAGTGAACTTGTGCGTTAACTTTCTTTATATTGCTTACAAAAAGATCCAAGCAAGCCATGTTACGGGTTGGTGATTTTATGTGAATTTCCAAATTATAATTATTAACTATACTTATTAATTCACTGCTATATTTACTGGTTTTTAAAATATCAATATTCCAGTCCCCACAAAGTATGATGTATTTGTATTTTCTAGTTAAATTATGCAATAAGCTAGTCAATTTGTCCAAAAATACTGTTACGCTACTATTTGGTGTTCTATAAATGCAAATTAGTGCTATTTTACACGAAATGATCTCAATTCCTGTACTTTCAAAACAATATTTGCAGGCTATATCGCTGACATGTTGAAGTACTTTATATTGGATACCGTTTTCTACCATAATACACGCCCCGCCCCGTTTTTTGTCCGATCGTGAGTATGCTGAGGCCATCCGGAATCCCGGTATTCTAAGTAATTGCTCATGACCTTTTAATATAAAGCTCTCAGTAAAGCATAATGTGTTCACAGTAGTGCCGTTTTTGCGCAGTTCCGATAATGCAGCGTAGATGTTTTCCGCTTTGAATATTGCGCCGGCAATGTTTTGGTGCAAAATTGTCATATTATTGTTGATCTTATAGGTGCTTGTCGAAAAAAAGGTATTTGTGTGTTATTGGCACTATTCGGTTGCTCCTTTACTACAAATACAGGCAAAGTCGGAGGATCCTTTTTATTAGGGACAACAGTGCGGAAGTAGTAAGGTATAGTCCCCGCCTTATACTTAAGGTGATCCTCTCGCTTAGCTGTCAATTTAGTCTTTAGCTGTGCCCTTAATGTACTCAGTGATCTGCCAATGTCAAGAAATTGTTTACTATACGACAAGCTATCTATTTCAACATTTATTTTAAAACTTAGTTTTCGTATCGAAATATTAGATTTTTTCCTGTAACGTAAATCACCTTCATAGCCATTACTCACCTCAATAAACTTACAGTTAGCATAGTTTTTTATTAATAACTTTAAGTCATTATTTAATTTATCAGTATTCAAGAAGCGATTTCTCTGTACATTTACAACGAAAACTGTTTGTCCTCTCATTAAATGCAAAAAGTTGCATAAGCTAGCAAACAGAGAAAACGGATTTGAATCATTGGCCCCTAGAAGCAAGACTAAAATATCCTGGTCACCAATTTTTGCTACGTTATAATTATTAAGAATCTCACTGCTAGTTGCCGATGGTTTTATCATGCCAGATATGTCGTAAATATCGTTCCATTTGTTTTGTCTGTCCGTGGTTAATTGCACCGTTAGATTACGTCCTTGCTCGTCTCCAAGTACATGAATTTTTGGCTTTGTGCTGGTGCTGCCATCTGCTCTATCCGTTGTCAAACTATCGTGTAAATTTTGCAATTTTTTTACGTCAAATGTTTCGTTGCAACCTGATTCCTGATTTGGGCTTGATGTCAGTTCTTTCTGCATTATATTTTTTCGCTGTACTGTGTCTTTTTTATTCGCTGGTGTTTCTCTGATTTCCAGATCTCGTCCTT
The DNA here is from genome assembly GCA_949316285.1 of Eupithecia subumbrata. Lineage (NCBI taxonomy): Eukaryota > Metazoa > Arthropoda > Insecta > Lepidoptera > Geometridae > Eupithecia > Eupithecia subumbrata. The sequence continues at coordinate 17,550,623 of OX438641.1, read as the reverse complement.
TGTTGGTGTTAATTGGTGACAATCGAGAAATATTCATCCGAATGCTTGTGATTTTCTTCATTAATGTGCCACTAGAGCCTGGCCGAGGAGACATACGAGGAGAGATGGAAACTTGCTCTGTTGTAACTTTTTTCAGCAATTCAATTTGACAATTTTTATCTTCTAGTTCTTTTGATAAGCTACTGCATTGTGAGCTTAGGTTCGCTATTTCCTCATGCGCTATACATAGTTCGTTTTGTAAGTCTAGTATTTGTTGCTTTAGATCGATGTTTAAAGTCGATTCTTCAGGAAGGCTTTTGGTTGAAATTTCCAGTAGGCTTCCGTCGGCGATGGTAGAATTGAACTGTGTAATTTCCGAGTTTATTTCAGATATATCAAGGAATGACTTTCTTCTTGGCCTTCTATTTGTTACATAAGTATCGGATGCCATTTTTCAAGAACAAAAATTATTTTCATCCACAGAGATTCGAACCAGGCTGTCCCGTCGTAACCGTCGCTTCAGTTGAGTGTACGAACCCCACGGCTACCGTATGATTTATCTGCACGGTCGAAATTATCAAATGGTTGGTTGTACTTTCAACCCGCACGGTTCTCTCATTTGTTGATAGATGGCAGTGTTTAACTCGATCTATTGATCGATAGATCGTACGTAAGTCGGTTCCTGTCAATGTCACTGTCTTATTGATGTTTACAAACTTGGGTCGTTGACACTTTTCGTTTGTTGTGCTTGAGTCAGCTGTCTAGAAATTTATTTTGTCATGCATTGCATTTCTGAGTGGTTTTCATGCATTTTGAGCATCATCAGCGTATTTCTGTTTCATTTTCGACATTCAAGGTGTGGTTTGACATGGTTCTAAGTGTACTTCAACGACTTTTTCGTGGTACTTTGAGTGAAAAATATGGATTTTGTGAGCTCACCCGAGATGGAAGACTAAGCTCAGTGATAACTTGCAGCTTCGTGCTTATGGTCCACCGCAGTAAGTTGTCCAAAACTCTTGCTTATATTTGTTTTTCGATAAATATTCGCGCACCGTTACAGAACAATGTTTACCGTCCAGAGAGAGCGAGAGAGAGAAGTTGAAGAATCTCCAGAAAAAAATCTATAAATTATAAAGGGGAATTACTGTACCTATACCTACCGACCAAACCTCGACTTATAGCTGAGAGTTTTAATGATTATTTTATTAATATTACAAACAAAGATCAAGAAGGCAACATAAACATGGTGTAAACATTGGTCCTTGCTCTAGATTGGCTGAATATCTATCTGACTGGGCGGAAAAAGTGCGCAGAAGTTAAAAACATTAATAATAATAAAATGTTATCAACTACCCTTAAACCTAGAGCAAAAAAAAAAATTGGTGTGCCACGTACGGGGCAGTATTCTAGGACCGTTGCTATTTCTTGTTTATATGAACAATTGGCTGCAGATCACAAAGAATCAATGTGTTTTTCTTGCTGACGATGTCTCAATCGTAGTAGCCGATGAGAAGAAGTACGGAACTCTAATTGACTGTCTTACCTCGGAGGCTGTAACAGTTGTAAATTGGCTGGACTCTAATTAATTAATTTATAAGCTAAAATTTTAAAAACTAAATAATTTCAAAATAATTATAATAATAACATTAATTCTAATCTATATTTATGTATAAAACAGAAAACTGGGTAACTCATCAAGAGATCTTTGAAACTACAAGAGCTACGGAGCTGAAATTTTGCATGGAGAGGCAGGTTATTTGTTTTGTACAATAAAATAGCTATACGACATCAGATAGGTACCAAACACTCCTAATTTCAAGCCTCTAGAACCAGTGGTTCGGGCTGTGCGTTGTCTGTCAGTGAGTCAGGAACTCCTTTATAATATTATATTGATTATATGATAGTAGATATTAAATTATATTATTAGTAGATATTAAAAAATATAATAATTATAACAGTTCCAATTCTGCGCATTTAAGATATTTTGCTCGGCGTTTCATAATAAGAGAGAAACTGTGGTTAAATGTGAACTTAATTAGTCAGTAGTTATGACAATCGCGCACGAAGTTGCAAGTACAGCTAGTTCAAATAAATGTTTTAATAAAATAACCGTGAATTCTATACATTAGAAAATTTAATTTATTGTAGAAACTGTGCACAAAAAAGATCTTAGAAGCTAGGTGGAACAATAGTTTATTCATTAATTATGGACGTACAATATCTAACTGGTAAAAAAAATACATACAATATGAATGAAAATTTAGCAATAACAGAAAACAACCTTACATGGTTGTTTTCTGTTATTGCTAAATTTTCATCCTTACGGCAAGCAATCACTAAAAACCAAAACAAAAACTTTAACAACGCACACGCGCAGCGAATAAGTTTAAATTCGTGTTGAGTAAAAATGAGGCCGCCCGCATGCCAGACATACACTTGTATTACGACAATTGTAGCGACACATTTACTGCCCCCGTATATCTGCGCGCAAGCACGCAGATCGAGGACACATTTGTAGCGGGTGCAGCTTGTACATTTGTGAAGACGCTACATGTGGCGAGGAAATATAATAATAATAATAATATATTCTTTATTTCCAGACACGAGATCCATACAGTACAATTCTACTTAAAATAATTAAAATAAAACACAAAAACTTATATATAAACAAAAATGGAGTACATAACCCTATGTACCTAGGTCAGTCAATTAAAATATTCTAGGTGGCAATAGCCACCCACCGTTTATACATGTGAGACAAGATCAAACGATCTGCCATACTCCTTATAATAGAGTTTTTACACATATCAACTCTGGACATAAACGAGGCTATTCTCTTTCTCTGGATGGCATGGAAAGAGTCAACACTGGCTAATGTATACATTTCTGAAGCGCTACAGTAGCGCTTCAGACCCATGAGATGCCTGAAAACGTTATTGTAAGTTACTCTGATACCATCGTGTGATTTTTTGGTATAGTCTGTCCAAAGTTGACATGTGTAGAAAGACTGACAATATGATTTGAAAAGTGTGATTTTCACGTCAGACGAACAGTTAAAAAATTTCCTCGCAATCATGTTGCCAACTACACACAGTGATCTTCGCTGCCGCTCTTTGTCAGTATCGTCCTTTAGGTTAGGGAAAATGTGGCTGGTGTGCGGCTTCACTAAGAGACGAGAGAAGAATTAAAAAATGAATGAAAGTTTACAAAATCAAATATTTTTTCTAACTCTGTAATTAGCTTGTATGGCCCCAATGTCATAATATACTTTTTTCGAATATTGCTTATGTTTTGTAATTCCTCTGTTTGCAAAAAAAAACTAGGACAGAATGTTAGCTAAGATAGGAAGCTTTTGTTGTTGCTGACACGAGATGACGAGATCAACAATGATATTGAGAGGCAAGACTCAATAGTACAAATATAATACTTCATAGGCAAAACTTCATAGTAGTGGTTTTACAATCCTGGTTCGAAAACAAAACTACATTGTCAGCGTTACCAAAAACCTTCTGGATGTCGGTTAAAAATAGATCTTTACCCGAGTCAAGTAGTAGAAAGCAGATGCTGTCTCGTAAAATATGCAAGTATCGGGTGTTCCGCACTGCGCCACCTACCGGAGCCTCGCTCCGCGTTTGGTATTCCACGGCCGATGGGTCGTTCTTGTGTGGCTTTTATCTTTGGAACATTGTTGCATACCCATCTCTTTATTCATGCCCTACTGTTTTATCATGCCTACTCCACCCATCCGAACTATCGCCTTGTTTCAAAAAGTCATATTACTCATAATAAGACATGCCTAATTATCTATCTAATACTAGGTTGTGTTTGTTGCAGAAGCAAATGATTTTATCTATCTTTCTACAAATGACGCTTGCTAACTAAAGTACGTTCAAGATCTAATTGCATCCCTTGAGGCCACACAAAGCTTATCGTTCCTGCAATTTCATCGACTGGAAGCAAAACTACTTATTCTTTGAACTGGCACAGCTGTGCTGCTTGCCGGCAGAGTTTATAAATACCAATTATTTATTTGCAGACAACGGGTTCCTACCTGAAACCCTGAACAACAAAACCTGTAGAGGTTTTAGCGTAGATAGATACGCAGAACATTCTTTATTGCACACATAACGATAGAAACAATACAACAAAACAGCTTAAAATATAAGTGACATGTGGCGGAGTTTGACGTATTATTTTGATCCAATGACGAGTGTGCCATAGCTATGCCACAGAATAAATAGGTACATTGTACTACGTATAGCTATACCCAACTAAAACAGTGTGAGAGTAAACCTTATTCATTCCAACAAATTGCATGGCACCACTTCCACTGTTGCAACTTCCCGCTCAAATTGCTGTGAGGCAGTATGCAAAGGTACCTATAGGTACCTCCGCACGTTGTCAGCTCCAATAACTCGAATGCATTTCTAGCCCCAATTCAATTTCCGATCGGGTTAGCATAAGTTCTCGTGCAATAAGCCGGCGAGCCGTAAATATCAACTGAATAAAGTACTAAACCTGAGCTATAAACATTCTATTTTACAAGTTTTACGGCAGCCAGGTGGCGGGTGTAAATAAACTGGACCTGAGGTGTAGTTGCCGTCCTGGAATGGCGATGGGTTCCTTGTACATAATTGACAACTGTGAAGTATGTAGGTCTCGTGTACTCACTCATTTTGGTCCTTTGTTCGAAGAGTTGAGGTAGTTTTGAGTTTGTGTGCACTCTTTTCGACCAGATCCATAATATCCAAAAAAATTATGGTCCGCCCAACCCAGAATTTTCAAATTAGGTCAACATCAGATTTTTTAATTCGGAGCAAAAGTAAATGGGATCGCCGAGAGCACAATAACCATTGCCAATTTAATAAAACCAGAACAAACTGGATTCGACCACTCTGGAGTTTTTAAACGAATGTGTTCGGAACGTGAGTTTTGACCTGAACGAAGTTTCGGCAGTAAGTGTTTGAAACGGCGCGGTACGAATGTATGGAACGACTGTTATGAAGTTAGTGGCAGTACCTGAGAGGTTTTGGAGCCGAGCACATGTTATGTATGTACCTATATTCTTGCCGGTTCTCTGCTTTGTTGGCTTACAAGACCAGATCTAAGACATGATTTTGGATGCAGAAACTGTGAAGACAGCTTGCAGGTGAAATCGTAACTCATTAAAATTAAGCATTTTTAGGGAAGTTAGTTTTAATCGAAAGGTTAAAATTGAATTAAATTATAACTATCACAATCATACCTTCACATCGAAATCATAGCCATGCACTTTCATACTTTACTATTTCCCATAGTTTCTCTCCTGACGAAACCCGATTTCTATTTTGGTAAATTTTCCAGAATACAACATGTACATTTTAAAAGTAAGCACATAACAATAGTCACTCATTGTTTTTACAATAATTGTGCTCGTAGATCCCAATGCCCAGAGGTTGCCTGAAAGAGATAAATCGTAGCGATGTGGCCTTCCTCTGCACTTCCGCCATTTCCAGCATATCCTATTTATTAATTGTAATTTTTTACTTAGTATTTTGTTATAAAGAGTCGTTCGTTCCAGGTGGCATGGATCCACATCGACCGTCAGATGATCCTCACGATCCATCGGCACGTCATCACTCGCCTCGCTCGCTTCAGCGTGTCGCACGACAACGCGATGACGTGGCTGCTGCACGTCAGCCAGGTGCAGCAGGAGGACCGAGGGTACTACATGTGTCAGGTCAACACCAACCCCATGATCAGCCAGGTTGGGTACCTGCAGGTTGTTGGTGAGTTCTGTTTCTTTCTGTATTATTCTGATAGACGTCCTGTTTTAACTCTATGGAAAAACCAGTCAGTTTTTTTAGGCAATTTCATCAAAAGTTATTAAGTGAATAATTAAATAATGGGTCATAGTTGATTTTTGTTCCCATCTATGAAAAGCTCTAGTAAAAGCTGGTTTTATTGTACTTCCAAATTTTTTAACGTTTTAAACACTTGGCCGTTTAAAAATTTCGTTGGAAAAAATTTAAACGGCTTGGCATAACTATTTGGGTAGGTATTAATTATTGATCTGCACAATGACTGCCCCATTTGAAGTTGTGATTACAAAGTAACTAATAGACATGACAAGGCAAGTTCCGTCGATCGAGTGAAGTCTCCCGAGTCACCAGCAGCCGATCGCTCCGATATTAATCACCTCTCCCGAAAACCAACAAAGTAATACTTGTTTTCATTGAATCCATTAACAGCTAATTATTAGGTTTACCATTCAGGTATAATATAAAGTTTGTCGGGTTAAAATATTGACGAAGTATTCTTGCTTATCCCGCGGCATTCTCCCGGGGCTTATTACCTCAGAACTTTTAATTACTTTTGCTTGAGGATCCTGCTGCTTAATAGCACCCCGTTTTTAACAGGTGATTCGCTTTTCAGCTTCATTTGGCAAATTGTGCTCATGAATAACACAGGGTGTGGGGGAATTATATTCTGAGCACTAACTTTGCTAACTAACGAAATTAAATTCCGAGTTATAATAACAACTGCACTAAGTGGAAGAATTCCAAGGATTATGGTATGTACATCAGCCAGCGATTCCTTCTTCAAAACGAGTCAGTAAAAACTGGATATACATAATAAAATATACATACGTTGATTTGCATTTATAATAATGATGCAAACCAAGGCCAGTGGAAGCGATCTAATTTTACAAATCTCCCGGCTCAGTAGGTGACCTCAAAATTAACTTGTCTAATAACCAGGCCAAGCACTCTGAAATAATTCCAAGTGTAGTGAGATCGGCCACATGGACGCCCGCCAGCTTCCGTACCCCAGATAAGGCTATCTACCTTGCGCTGGACCTGACGCCGCCAGGCGCCGGACTACTCTGCATGCTAATTTCATTACACCAATTAATCGGGCTGTTTATGCACATTCGCAGTGATGATAATTGTCTTCTTTTTATTGTACGATTGTAGGAATAGAAGCTTAGATAATTTCTTTAACATTTTCTTCGCTAGGCTATCGTAAGGGACCCAAATTAGTTTTCACGTCGTTCAATAATAATGAGTCTAGTCTCTTATTTTTTGCACCTGTAGTAGTGGATGCTATGCCTTTTGTTATTAAATGAGTCTAAACACCAAAGTCGCCAAAACAGCCGGCCTAAGGTCGACATTGCAGTGTACGAATATTGTAGGTAAACTACAGGTTCTCGTCGTTTTGCCGACTTTGTGAAGGATCCATAAGATCCTGCACCTGCTATACAAATTTAGGTTATGTTGCTATCTTGAATGTCATTGATTCTCATTCAAACCATCTGTAACCTTTTCAAGAAACGCTATTTTTTGAATATAATTTTAAGGCCTGCTCAGCAAAAGCCTCTACATGCTGCAAAACCTAACTTCATACCTACGTACCTACCTTATAGAGATGATTTCAATACAAAATATTAAAAACAGTACACGTCTTTGAAATAAAAATAACCCTCGCCGTTCCAACTGTTATAGGTAGTATTATTCGGCCCCCGGCCTCAAATCAGCGCTACGAGCTCCGCTTAGTCTCTTATATGGCCAATAATTCTCGACCAACTTTCAATGGGAATACACCCTAGACGGGTCTTTGACCTTGACAAGCTTTGTATCTGTTTTAGGCTGAATCGTGAAAGGGAACATTATTGGTGATTTATCGACAGAGTTAAAACTGAAGAAGGTTTTTCTTGGTCTGAGCATACTCTAACTTGGTGAACATTGTGTTTATTTTTAAAAATGTATTTATTTAAAAACAAAGTTAAATAATATGAATTCCTATTTATTGCATCGTAGGTACGCTTAACAATGGCCTTTGAATTCAATTAAGTACATTAAGAAAAAGGAAAGTTTTTAAAATCAATACGTTACTATCATTTACTAGGATTATTTCGAGCCGTCCATTTAGGAAGTCGCAGTAATCCGACTTTTTTGGCCACCATTCGCAAAAAACAGTCTATGCAACTTTAACCTCCCAAAGGCTATAAAAAGCATTTTTCTCAGTTCCTCCCAACATCCTGGATGACGAGAGCACGCAATCAGCGGTGGCGGTCCGCGAGAACCAGAACATCAGCCTGGTCTGCAAGGCGGATGGCTTCCCCGCGCCCAAGATCATGTGGAGACGCGAGGACGGGCAGCCTATCTCTGTGGATCGGAGGAAGAAAGGTAGGCTTGGGGTATCCTATGTATATTTTTTACCTCCAAGATGGCAAATGGACATGCATCCCGCCTGATTGAAAGCGGTTGCCGTTGCCAACCTTTTAAATTTTTATCCATTTATTCCATTCCTTCATTCAACCAACGCTAAAGATTGTGTAGAGATTCAGGGATAGATAGACCAACTTGAAGGATATGTAGAAGGTAGGCTTGGAACATCCTTTAATATTCAACTTGAAGACAGAAAAGCAGATGGACCACCCTGCTTTCATTGAAATTGCCAGTCTGGTCACGCACACTAGTAATGTGCACTACGGTCCAATGCCGTTTACGTCCGCGGAGCAAAGACCTGTACGAATAGACCAATCACTTCTTGTAACACATAGTTTGGTCGATTCCAAGACAACTTAACCCTAGAGTGGTCGCGCGGATTACATATGTAATCCACCCTCACAAAATCTGAAATTACTCCTAAACCCTAAGCGTCAACGGTTAGCGCCTCCAGGTACTTTCAATTGAATATTTGAGGAACGTCCTCAATTCTGCGTGGGCGTCGGTCACGCTTGGTTGTGTCACAGGAGATCTGCAAAGTTCGTGGATTACACCTGTATGCCGCGCGACCACTCACGTAAGTTTTTTTTACAAGCCTTTACTCTTTTTATAAGCTTATTATTGCCGTTTATCTTTGTAATACTTTCTGTTTATTGATATTTTTTATTTTGAAAGGTCATAACATTTTTTTTTATTTGAAGAACTACCATAGATATAAGAACAGCTGCTCGGATCGAGTTTTGGCTAGCTGAATTAGATCAGAACGTTGTTTACGACGACAGGTCGAGTTCTGATGAGGAAGAAGATCATGTTGAGGAGCAGGATCATCGATCAGAATTTGAACAGGATGAGGATATTCCAGCTAAGGCAGCTGAGGAGGGAAAGTTCAGAATCTGACGATAATGGGCAGCCTCAGCAGAGATGACGTACTGACTTTTACGCCGACGTCGATAATACGGTTTGGACCGAACTGCTCCTTTGAACAGGGGTAGAACGCGGAGTTAAAATATTGTCTTTGTTGCTCCTGGTCCTAAAAGAATCGCTCGACAGAAAATCACTGTTTGTGTTGTGCATATACTGCAAACAAAAATTACGCGGGTGTCCTCCGACGTGACTTCCTTCTAGACCTGTCTTTGGCGTGGATGAAGCCATTAGCTCGTCGAAGATTGAAAAATAAAATATTTATAATATATATATATATATATATATATATAATAATATTTAATATTCCAAGAAGTCTGACATTTAATATAAAATACTTTTTTGGTATTCTAACAGAAAACTAGCCAGCACCTTCGGAACCAACTCGGAATGGTACCAACGGCCGTTGCCACGACTGTGGAAGAAAGCGTAATAAAAGCACACGAAAAGTGTGTAATGCCTGTAATAAGTTCATTTGTGGTGATCATTACACAATTGTATGTCTGTCATGTGTGGAAAACACGAATTAGAGTTAGATTTCATTCATTAGTTTTTTTGTGATCTCAACCAGACCGAAAGATGTGATTTTCAGTGCCAAATAAGAGGTATAAATGTTTTGTTTGATTATTTTTAACACAGAGGTTGTGATTAGTTGATGTTTATTATTACTTAAAATGAAACCTTTAAATATAAGAATACCACATAAATAAAAAAGATTTAAAGCACATAAGACTTTTAATTTCAATGTATATTTGGCATACACATGTAATCCACGCGACCATTCGTGTTACGATTAGGTGCGCGACTACTGTAGGGTTAATTCCCTTCCGCTTTAGAAAATTCATCCATAAAAATACAATGCTAATTTGATTACGTCTGTATCACCATTTACTTCAATTGAAAGATGTTCTAAAATGTTGTACTTTGGTCATAAAACCGCATCGCAATTGCTGGTAGCTATTTATAGATGCGTGATACATTAACGTAATGGGAATCTATATGCCATACGTTTACTAGACAATCGTGTAAGTAGTATCGCTGAATATGGTGCTTCGATATCTCGTGCATTATTGACCACCTCGCTTCACTCACCAGCGAGTAAAGGGAGCCAGTGTCAGATCTAATTGCTCTCTATTACACATTCTGATACAACATATTACTCCAGTTGCATGCTGATCAATTTAGAGACACGTGTTTGTATACTAAGCTAGTTTCTTCCCGCGTTGTCACTTACAATATCATGCTAGTAAAAGAGATTTCATATAGGTTCTCTTATATTTCCTTCATTAATAAATGGTAAAGCATTTGGCCACTCAAGTTATTGAAAATGTGGCTTAAGATGGAACACGCTTTCCCAGAAGAAGTTGGACACTCTGGATTTGACTACGAGAAAACTATAACCAGAATTGAGCGTAGTAAAACCTAGTAAAACAGAAAGCGATCAGCCTCGATTTTTGTGAAAATGAGTTTTTAATGCCAAAGCGTAGGGATAGACTTTCCTCTACCATCGCCGAAGACACGTTTTCCGTTACCTCATTTAGAAGCCAAGATATGTAGAGATCCAATGCGACCACCTCACATATAAAAATGCATAATATTTTGGGTCAAAAGTGACCACCTTCGGCCGTGGCCACTGAAAATATGCAAAATCTTTAAAGTTGCAGAATGTAAATAGCAGAATGTGACCATCTAATTTGGCTATTCTCTGCGATTTTTTTTTATGAGGACTATATTTTTTAAATTCTCCAGTGGTCGTATTTTGCAAAATAGATTTGAGTGGTTTTTTCGTTCACTGTCTGCTTTTCGTTTTTCAGTGTTAATAATGTAAGAACTTTTATCGATAACTTTTTGTGGTAAAATATAGTTCTTTTTGTTAGCGTTAAGTGATTTATGTCTTTTTACGAATAATTATTTTATTTCATGCCACATTAATCTGATTTAAAAACGCATTTGCGGATATTTTCATATTTTACTTTCAAGCCATCATCTATTTATCAGTCACTTTCTGCAGAATTGAAATCTTTATATTGTCACAAAAAGCAGAAACGGACTACGTATTTATCGACTAGTAAAAAAATATTTTTTGTAATTTTCAATATAAAACGGAAGCAGACAGACATATAGGTACTTGCTTATAAAAATTATTGCAAAAAGGTTTTTCCAGTAAATAAGGAGCAGCAATAAATTTACCTCAAAACTGCGTAATCTCAAAACACGTTTTATTAGCTGGTCGCTTTTTGTTTAACTATGCTCAATTTCACTAAAACCTTACAAGAATACCTGTAATAGAACATTTATAAGAGCTTAAAATCTGCCAAGGTTTTTAGAACCCTATATTCATAGCAGCCAACTTAAAATGCCCCAGCAAAATGGCCCGAAAGGGGCTCGAATGTAATTGTATACAAAATACGCACAAACTCGTTTGGGCACTTGATGCCCGGCGACGGGCGCGGAATTTTTAATTTTACGTTTTACATTACATTGATTGCGATCGCATTACGACCCTTTTTAATTTAATTTAGAAATCAAATTAGCATTCAACATCTTGTTTGGGGTTTTCGGGTTTGAATCGAAACCGGTTTTTGTACAAAAGGCTCGGGCTATCGGAATATTTGTGTACGGAAATTATAAATTTGTAACGATTTCGAACGTGGAGGCATATTTTTGGGTTATTGCTTCGGAACAAAGGAAACCTTTCTATTTAAATACAATTTTGAATGATTTATGTTGACGCTCTTTAAAATAATCCCTAAACGTTTTTCACTCATGAATAAATTATCTACTTATTTTATCATGTAAGCTAGCGGCCTGCTCCGGCTTCGCACGGATGCAATGCTCTACAGTAATAACTAAATATACTACAGAATCGGCCCCCGGCCGGTACCGCTGCAACCGCTATGTCCCTGCATTTTAAATCTGTAATATCTTAGAAAATATTCATATAAATTACATGCCATATTGATCTTTAGTAAATGTACAATGTATTTAAGGCACTTTATTGGATAAGTATTAATGCTGTATTGCTTAAAATCGCTTCGTAAATAAGCTATTATTTTTCTTCAAAAGTAAATGATAAAAAATGGTTATTGTGGGTTATCCCTAAGAGATAGACATATACCAATACGGACTTTTTTGTAGACCTTTTTAAGGTGTACAATACGGTACTACATTATTTTGATCTATCTCGTAGGGTTTAGTCAGCGTTTGCAATGTAAGCGCATAAAAATGTGATTAGTAACGACATCACATTAGAAACCTCTAAAATCAGTGTTTCTCTACTATTAGTATTACAGATATAAACCTTCCTCTTGAATTACTCTATCTAATAAAAAAACCGCATCAAAATCCCTTGCGTAGTTTTAAAGATCTAAGCATACATAGGGACAGACAGTCAGGAAGCGACTTTGTTTTATACTATGTAGTGATCACGGACAATTCACACAGCATTATCGAGCCTCAAGCTAAGCAGAGCTTGTGATAAGGTTACTAGATAACTGATGCACAAAAAATGAATATTTATTTATTTTTAATGTATTAATTAAAAAAATACTAATTTATTTTATTATACATAGAAAACATCCAAAACACCCGCAACAAATATCTGTCTCGAGGTGGGAATCGAACTCACAACCTTTTGCATCGTAGCGCCACAGAGGTCGTCAATTTTGAAGGTATGTTATTCCATAACTGAAACAAGAGGAATCAAAAGAAAATTTTAACTTTTAGGAATAAAATATTGTATGTTGGTCGGTAACCACAACTTTCCGAACAATTTGCTGCAATGAAAATGTGAAAAAAGCGTGTTCCAGTCATGTATTAAAGTATCCACCTAGTGCAAACTCCTGTCTGTGTACTGATATTTAGCTAAGTCTCTTTCGTCTGGAAAATCACAGTTTGAAACATGATCCTATCGCTTTAGGTTCAAAAACAAACAAGGAAAAACTAGCACAAAATTCGCTTTTACTTCACTTTAAGCAGGGACCGAAAAAATAAAATTTCACGCTTAGCTGTCCGGAGCGCTGCGCACGCCAATTGGCGGGCTTTGTACTAATCCCGGGAAAAGATCCCGGTATTATAAACAAACGAAGATTAACACGTCCCGGAATTGAAAACGGGAGGCGAGAACAGTTTTTTCGTAATTAAAACGTTTGGTGACGGGATTAGGGCTTGGCAAATCCGGCTTTCAGGTGTTGTGTCCGGATGGGGGTAAAAAGAACTAAAACCATGCCAACAAATTTTTGTGAACCAAGAAAGAGTCCTGATTTATCTATACATTGTCTTTATTTCATGAAGAAACAAATATTTGTCCTCTCATCGAAGCTTTAATTACTAACTGTACCAAAAAATTACATGGACCCTTTGGGAAAGGAAATACAATTTTCTAGCAGCGCCTCTTGGTTTCACCCGCGTAATTCCCCTTTCCGTGGGAATTTCAGGATAAAATATAGGCGCTATTCCAGATATTATGTGCTATTCCAGACCTTAATCTATCTCTGTGCCAAATTACGTCCAGATCGGTTCAGTAGTTTTTGGGTAGCAGTGCCTTGCGATTTCACCCGCGTAGTTCCTGTTTCCGTGAGAATTCCGGGATAAAATAGCCCATGTGTTATTCCAGACTATAATCTACCTTTGTGCCAAATTTCATCCAGATCTGTTCAGTAGTTTCTGCGTGAAAGAGTAACAAACATCCATCCATCCATACTTACAAAGTGTCGCGTTTATAATATTAGTAGGATTTTAAAATGTCGTGTATCCGTTGGGATTCAATGTATGAAACTAAGTTTTTTGAAAACAATAGGGTCGTGGACCTTTAGGAATAAGCCGTTGTTAGGGTTGTTAGCATTAATAAGGTAAACAATACCTTAGATTAGACCATGCACTCATCTGAATCAACACAGCAGATGTTGTTGTTACCTAACACAATTGAGGTCTCCAACCCACACTTACGTATTAAACTCTCTCAGAAATTCAAGCGAGATATCTCCACCTACGCTGTCTTGATTGTGCCCACTTGTACCAGACAATATAATTATAATAATATTAATTTATAGATTGGACACTCCTTGCTCTCCACCTGACCGAGCTTCCTCACCAAATTTTGAGGTTAAATTTCACCTTTTGTGAGTAGAAAATAAAAATAAAATATCGAAATGTCATATCTTCGAAAGATCGTAACAGCCTACGTTCCGTATACCTTCTAATAAATGTCTTGAGTTATTTTGCAACTGTTTCACTCACACGATACATTCATGCAATAACCCTAGACGTCACACACACAGTTGCACGTGTACCGTAATACTGTTACTCATGTATGTGCCCAGACAAGGCGTTTGTATGGAGAAATGGTAAAGTGTCCGGGGTGCGGTTGTACAACGAAAACTGTTTAGATCTTCACATTTTACACTTAGTGATGTACCAGAGAAACACGTACACACGTCACAATATTTGTATTACTACTACCTACCTATGCCACTTGCTACAACACCTGTGACTGAAAAGCCTTAATACGCCTAGTCACCTTCAGCCGCCTTCAGTCATCGTCATTTTGCTTTTATAGTTGATGAATTTAAGCCTATATTCATCGTCGTCCGTCTTTCCCGCACCGCCGCCCTCCCTAGCAGAAATTTACCGGCTGGCCGACACCGGCCGGTGACGTGAGCTCCACAATTACCGGCGAGTGCTCGAGTGCTCGCACTCACAAGGAAATCGCTCTTCAAATTAAACTCGATTTTTGGCGCCTTTGTCCGGCGACCGCGAATAGGTGCTCCAGCGATTTAATTTGGCGGGGAAACTCAGCAACTCCCCAGCGCTATAATTATCCTTCATTCTTTCTGTTCGGTTTAATCGCGGTTTAATCTGGGGAAGTGGAATTAGCCGCGTTAGGACGTTTTGTTGTGGCATCAAGTGCAGGTCCGCTGTCGTGCTTGTCGTGAGGGCGCCCGTATTGTACCTTGCCACCTTACTTACCTTTGTGGTACTTACCTACTTACACATCAAAAACGTTGGATAATTTCCATAGGTTGCTGCAGTAATGCAGACCTTGTCACCTTGTGAACCTATTTGGGAAGTCATTATTTGCAGTGGACGAATGTGTGTTGTGCTGATGATCAAACACCTTGTCCTAACATACGGGATGAGTGTGATACAGAACCATAATAATGCCCATAGTCCCCACGCACATTGGGGATCACAGTTTGGTAGGATTGCTCAGCAGGGAGCGCTGCTGCCCGCCCTCGGTGGATATCCCTTAGTTGCCTCGTACAACACGCGTGAAGAGTTGGGGTGGTACGAATTCGAAGGCTAGTGCCTTGCTATAGCAAATAGGTTGTGTAGTCACAACCTATTTGCTATAGCAACACACAATACAAAGGTGAGTCTCAATAAAAAATGTGCATCATTAAAATAGTTCAGATAATTCTTGTATCTACTTCAGAACGAGTCGTCGTGCCTGGTTGTCCTAATAAAAACCTTTTAGGAAATCAAGATCAAAACACGTGCGTGACAAACTACAGTGACACTTCTCGATGATGGGTGCGTCAATGACGCAGGAGTGGACACGCTTGCTGGAGAGTTCTTTCATTCTAGATTACTTTGATGGCAACAACAATTTGGCTACTATTATGTTTTTTTTTAATTAAGGCAGAAGCCTTTATTCACAAAGAAAATTATAATATAATTAGTATTTATAATTGAAACAATTGAGCTAACTGCAGACTGTTGCAAACAATCTACAGGTAGCTCAACTGATCTATATCAATATATATATATATATACTATTATGTTAAAATGCAGAAAAGGTAAATAAAATAAAAAAAAAAAAAAAAAAGAAAGGAAAGGTTAAAATTTCCTTAATATCTGTTGCACTTATAGACGCTAAAAATCGGCGTTCGCACTAGTAGTGGTGCATGTCGCACAAATATAAACAACATAAAATACAACTTCGGACTATAAACGCAATTAAATTATTTTATAGAAATAGGTACTATTTAAATTATCGAATATTTTGTTTGTGCAATATTGCATAATAGATAAGATACATTCGTCTCCATTATGAATGTAAGCGGGTTAACTACGAACCTATTTTGTGTTGTAAGAACACCAACGTTTCATCCCCTAACGAAGGACTTCTTCACATTCTTATTATTGTAGTACTATTAATCTGATACTCTAATGTCCTTTTGTCGCCAGTGACAGTGTACGAGGGCGACACACTGGGCCTGCAGCGCATCAGCCGCACGGAGATGGGCGCCTACCTTTGCATCGCCACCAACGCCGTGCCGCCTTCCGTCTCCAAGCGCATCATAGTGGACGTCGAGTGTGAGTACCTGCCCCTGCCCCCTGCCAGTGCTCCTAGTCCTGACGAGCTCAGCGCATCACTCGCATGCAGATGTGCGTTTACTTAGCATTGCTACCCACGCAGCCTACAAGTCTATTAACCAAAATACTAAGCCGCTGTTTCCCATACCTAACGCCAAAAACATGTCTCTAACTTCTATTTTTTGGACGAAAGCAACAAAATAAACGAAAGCTAAATTGACAAAAATACAAAAATATAAGTGTCCATAAAATTCGAATAAATTGTTGTAAGAACGGAACGATCAAGGTTTCCAACAAATTATGTTACCAACTGTATATAAAAGATCTTTGTTGATCACGTTCTGCGCTACTTTCAAAACCGTGCAACCATCAAATCAAAAATCGTTTTCTTCAGCACAGATAAAGGAAGCCCAAAGTCTGCAAGAGCAGCCAATCGCAGCTCAATCTATAACGACGTAACGATACAATGGCCGGTGGCCGTTGAACGTGGCCGTGGGCCAAATGCGACCGCCCCGGACCGCGTCATTTCCGGGAACCAATTGAATTAATACCTAATTGAATTGAATGTTAGGGAATATGGCTCAATTTCCGAAATCTATGTGGTAATGCCTTGCTCGGTTTGCATTTGGATATTTAGGGCGAGAACTAACCGCGGCCTAACGACAAGCTACGCACGATATAACTGTTCGTTTGTTCGTAAAAGGAAAGACAGTTTTGGTTGACTAAAACAAATAATCTGTCTTCATTATTACTTACGAACCGGTTCTACCAAATGAAGCTGAACAAATAAAGGATATAAAACCAAAAAACACGGCGTACAAACAAAATATCATTAATTAAGCCTATCAAAACAGTCCCATAACTTGAAAAACAAGATTTTTAATTAACCAAATGAAAAAGCAAAAGGGCCTCAGTTATTCAATGTTTACAATTTGCAAATCAGATCAAAGAATTCAAAAGCTTGGCGAAGAAAATAAGATTCCCCAGATTTTTCACTCGATTTCAGCAAAAATGGACGGAGAGCACCTCTGGATGACCAATTAAAAATTTAATAAAAGGAAAAAAGCTGAAAAGAATCCTCCCTTTATTTTGGATTCGTATCAGAGCAGCTGACTAAATAAAAGGCAAGAGACGGCTGATAATTGAAAGATAATATTTTTCCGCGGTGCAGGCCGCCGCCGCCGCGCTGCCGCCGCGCCGCCGCGCCGGCGCCGCGCCCGGTTCTACGAGATTGCCGGCGAACTGCAGATCCATCCTTTTTCTTGGAAACAAACGCCTTTGAAATGTTTACACAATGGAAATTGAATTAAACGGTTGCAGACTATGGAGGAAATTGTTTCCCGCGGTGAAACGATAGTTTCTTTGGATTCGTACCGTACGTTTACATAACTCCGACTGGGATAACAAACTGTAGATTGTATTTGCATAACTTAATTAGATTTTCGTCTTTGTAACGATAAATATTTTTTAATCATCGTAACCAAACAGAGCTCCAATTCAATAAAAACCTTTTTCTTTGACGGTTTTCATGGATAGCTTTCTTATAGAAGAGGATGTGTATAATATAATATGTGTATTATACATTTTGAGATAAACATCAATTCCGAAACATTATAATACTAACAAGCTGATTATTATAATGTTTCGGAATTGATGTTTAGCATTGTTCTCTCTTCACGAGTTTCAAAACAAGTCTTGTTACTCGGAGCCACATTTTAAATCTGAATAGATGAGAATGAGATTTCCCGAGAACATTCTGAGAACTTGTTTATTGGAAGGATACATAATGAAATTCATGAGAAAATGGAACTAAAACATGAATAGTCTGGATTACCGAAGTATAATAAACAGTAAACTCTTTGAAATGCTTGAATAAAACATCTTGCTTTATGTTTAGAAAATCTTTTCTGAATCTTGAAAAATATTGAAACTTACTCATAAGGGATTCGAAGAAAAGATTACAAAAATACTGCGAATCGCGTCCCGAATCTTATATTTTATAAGAGATAGAATCAAGTATTATGGAGACAACGACCTCTGCGGAGTGGGCGAGTAATCGAACAAGTGTTTACTTAATCTGCAATTAAATACTTTACTTGATATACCTTTGCTTTTGTCCACGGACTATTGGATTGGCGTAATCTATATGATATATAAAATTGAATCCCTATTTCCCTTGTTGACGGCGGCATCACGCGTGAACGGCTGGACCAATTTCGCTAATTCTTTTTTGTTGTGTTTGGTATTGTCAGGAGAAGGTTCTTATAAAAAAAAAAAGTTGCAAATATAAATTTCCACGGGGGCGAAGCCTTAGGACGCAGCTAATAAATAATAAATGATAATATAATGAATAATGCTGGAAAATCCACACAGCATCATTCTAGCCTTCGGTTAAGCAGAGCTTGTGTTATGGGTACTAGATGACTGATATACATAATACAATACATTACCTAAATAGATATTTTTACCATACATAGAAATACCCAGAACACCCTGAACAAATATTTGTAGATTGCATGCAAACATTTGTCGACGACACACACAATTTAACAATAGTTTTATATAATTCCGTCCGAAAAAAACTTTCATTAATAAGATTCAAACATTGCAAACCCATGCAGACTAAAATATGTACGTGTGAAAAATACTCCGAATTTTTGAAGAGGAATGTAAGCTGTTCAGGCTCCAAGAATTACTGAAGTTTTGGAGTGCTTTTGGTAGGTACCTATTACCTGGGTAATTCCAACTGTCCACGACCTACAGCATTCAACTCCACTCACGAGTTGACACCAGACTGGCTGTTCTCTAACGTTCAGCATCATTATTTCTGAGAACAAAATGGAAAAATATTTTGATAGCGCACATTCAGAATGAAAATAGGCCCATTACATAGACCTAGGACAATTTCATTATTCTCAATTGCTAAAAATGTACTATAAAATTGTTACAAAAAACTTTTAATAGAACTTATTTGGCTAGATAGTTTTACGAGAATCGTTTCCATCATATTTTACGATCCAATGGAGATCTTTAAATAAGTTGCTCACCTACACTCGAGTGTTCGAAGCGTTATCGATCACAACAAGGGGCAGTTACAGACTCAGAGGAAGCAATTTATAAAGTTTCAATAATGATGGATAGTGCTGGACGAGCTGAGCGCTCTCCTGCAGTTTTGGATACCGCCGCGAGATTATTGCAATTACTGAAACAGAAAATACTTTAAATACCTAAGTACCTAATGCATGTCACACAACAAGCGGCGCACGCGTTGTTTCTATGGAAACATTTAAAGATTATTTATATCCTATGGTAACTTATTTATGGGATAGTAGTACCCGCGATAAATTATTAAAAATATTATTTCATTTCTTAGAAATTACCCTGAGTATGAAGGCTTACGCACTTTAATAACAAAAACCTAAGTAACCTATGTTGTAATCCAGGGCTAGAACTACCTGTACGCAAAATTTCATTCTGATCCGTTTTGTAGTTCTGGTGCAAAAAGGTTACAAACGTATTTCAAAACTTCCGCATTTAAAATAATTGTGTGATTTCTTTTGATAGTCTTGTAAATAATGGCTCACATTATATTTTATTACAAATGTTTTATTAAATTAAAATTCATTTATTTTCAGTCAACAATGATCCATAATTTGTTAGTAGCAGAAAGATCTCTTATTATAAATGTTAGTATTCTTAGCCTACCTATTTTATATATAATATAATTTCTATCAAATTAAATCATATAAAATTAAATTAAAACAAATTATATCCTAAAAAAATTAATTAAAACCAATTAAACAACATGAAATTGAATTAAATCAAATTGCATATAAATAAATAGAATTAAATTGAATCAAACCAAATAATTATATCGAAAGTTAAATAATAGTAGTTTATGCAACTGTCATATAATGAAGGGTATTAAAACACGAGTGTGAGTTTATGAAACGAGCGCAGCGAGTTTCATAATAGTAACGAGTGTTTTAATACCCGTGTTATATGCAGTTGCATACACTACTTTATCTTCACTAATGCAATTAATCAAACAACAAGAGTAAAAGCTGACAATAGTTTATTTATAATAATTGTTCAAATTTTGGATGGTACAATTTTGAAAGTTAATGTTAATTATTGATCCAGCAGCTGTAGCGGCCGCGGGGCAAGCAGTAGAGCTCGTAGACGGAGTCGGAATATTTATAATTACTTCATTCGTCTTGTTTTCTATACTGTTCAAGATCGTATTTGAGACTTGAATTTTATTCATTAAAGACTCATCAATGTAGCTTTCAGCCACAGTAGAAGACTTCCACCCCCCGTGTCGTTTCAGTGCGGTCAAATCACCACCGCTATCTATGAGAAGGGTCGCCGAGGTGCGCCGGAAGCAATGCCCCGTGTACAACGCTGGGTTAGGCAGATTCAAAAGTAGTTTCGACGAAGTTTTCACGTATAACCCAACTGTTTTCAAAAGCCAGCCTAATATCAAAATTTTTAAACAACTTGTATGAGGATTTTGACATAAGGCTCGCCTTGTTAATTGGTCGCGTTTTATTGATGTTATAATGAGATTTTACGATATCGATGTGGATATTATACCATCATGTGAAATTGCTTAAATTGAGTGTTTTGTTATCTGCGCTATAACAGTAGTAATTATAAGTCAAGTATTGGAAACATAAGTAGAATGTTATAACATTAGTGTAGATAAACAAAATTATATTATTTTTTGCACAAAGTGCTGCCATATCGGCGAAAAAATTCTGCCAGCTACAGTTTGTAGGATGCTGTGCGGGCTGTCCCGCACTTTGCGCATCAGGGATGCCATCTTTTTCGGAGGATAGCAGCAAAGCCATCCGTCTCATACTCAGCAAACATCCCTCATGCGCTGCAGATACGAGCCAGTCCCAACATCATCCTAAAGATTTTTGTATTATATACGTAGGGTCGCCAGCGGTTGTTTGGTGTAGTTTACCCATAGGCATTTATATCAGTGTCACACTAACTAACTATCCTGACGTATCAACCCCGAGCGCATATTTCCTTCCGACGGTATAGATGACCATCTGTTTCTTTGAATATTTTGAAACTAGATCTTATTTAATAAAATTGAACCTTAAATCTCTCTTAAATGTCTCCCTCACTTATCCGTTCGTCTGTCTGACTGAACATCAAATACTTTTCTATTAACCTAACTTTATCCAAGGACACTTCAACGGCCAGAAGGTTTTAGAGGTTGAAAGCTGAAACTAGAATAACTGAAATACTTCACAAAGTAATATTCCATCTGAGCGTGATCCCGGAGAAGTTTCGCGGCGGGCTCTCCGCCCGGGACGCCGCGATTTTTCACATAACACTTGAGATAATAAAATCCACACTTTTAGAACGTACTCGTAATTTCCAGCGACTTTATGGGCAATTCTAGCTGATATTACTGAGTCGAGCGACACTTTTAATATTGTACGGGTTTTTAAATTATTTATTTTGTTACGCACTGATAATGTAGAATGGCGCGTAAAATGTAAAGTAGGCAAGTAGGTAGGTACTTGAATTGCTGAGGTTCAATATTTTTATAAGGTAAATGTTTGAGTGGAGCTCACATTTTACGACTTGCGTAGTCGTAAAATCCATCAGATTTTTCATAAATATCAGGTAATATTCTTACTCAGCTTTATTAATGTTTTTATTTACTCTACGAAGGATCGCTCCAGATTTTATACGAACTTTGACGGGGCAATTATCTACGAAAATTAAGCTACGAAATTAACAGTTTTTGCTGTCCTATAAAGCTATTATACTAGCTAGTGGTACTACTATCTATAAAAACTAAGCTGAAATCTATTTATGTCAGGTTTGTGCACTCACCTACCTTATGAATCGTGTTGGGTTTTCCCGTTCCGGGATTTTTTAAACTTTATTCTTATTGTAGTTTCTTATTAATGCTATAATAATAATAATGTGTTTCAATCTTTATCCTTTTCCCGGGACAGGGTCCTTCAGAAGCCTTTCCATCCATCTCACAGTGGTCACCTTATTCCAGTCTCCCCCATGATCTGGGTGCCGAACCAGCTGGTGGGCGCGCCCGCCGGCACCGACGTGACGGTGGACTGCCACACCGAGGCGCACCCCCGCGCCATCTCCTACTGGGTCTACGACAACGTGATGGTACTGCCTACTAAGAAGTACGCCATCAATACTGACGAGAACTCCTACCGGTATGTGATGGGAATAAGAAATTTAACCAATTTATTACCAAATTATTATTTTTTCTCTTTACGCGTTCCATTGTCTTCTAATTGGTGTTTGAAACTTAAGAGTTTTCATGCTAAGAGTCATCGAGGCAAACCACTTACAAGGGAAGCAAGCAACAACAGCCAAGCTACAGCATCAATACTGACTAAAAGTGGAAAAGAGGAGTCCTTTATTGGGTGTCAATGGGTAGAGATGACGATGATGATGCTTATTTTGAGTAGTTAATGTTTTTGATATAACTAAAAATTGAAACACAACAATTAGTCACCAACCAAAGCAGCGTCAAATAAAGTACCGAAAATGCAAAAGCTAAAGAATACGGCCATATTAACTGAATATATATTAACAAAGAAAAAACCATCAAAGAATAGAAACAAATTATAACTAGTATTTACAATAGTTTTTCCCAGAGTTTAAAGAAAACAATGTTTATTAATTGTCCTCGTATTATTTGAAACAACACCTGGCTACTAATTATGATGATGGCTAATAGGAATTCAAAGCCTGTTTGATATTGAGAGGCCGTTAATCCCACTCGCGGTGAACGTTCAACGAGCCCCGGGTAACGCCGCCCGCCCTCGCCGCCGCCCTGGCTCCCTTGGCTTCTATGGTATAATTAAGAGCTTATGTCAATTGGGGGTTAACAGATTTACGCTTGTTTTCTTGTTATAGTAATTTAACATTAAATGATACTAACAGTTTGTAAATAAAATCAATGTTTACTGAGGTGCACTGAACATTTTATGTAGCTTCTCGAGCTAGTGATGCCGTGACCAAGAGAAATCTCCTCGATTTATAGAAAAACAATAACTGCATATTTAGTTATTTTTAAAACCTACTACTACTAATACTTTTGACGAAAATCGATACAAATGATTTTTCAAATCACCGCCCTTCTCAAAATACCAGCCTGTATAATAATTTATTATATATTTGCCCAATACTGCTCTGGTCTTCAGGCAGGGTCTTGAGAAGAAGAATTAGTATTTTAGGCGATGTCTTCTACCAAACATCTTCACAAACTTTCGCAATATTAGTAGGTTAAGATTATGCAAGGCTTAGGTTCCGTTTACGGATAATTTTTTAAAATTTATGGTCAGTAAATATGAAATAGGCTTTAAAAATCTTGCCAAAAATTTGTTCTGTTCCTGCATACTGCATAGTTTTAATGCTGTTGCGTTAAATTGGCCGAAAGAGCTACATATGAGCAGGCATTGACCCACTTCTGTATCTATAGAAAAATAACATAGAAGTGTCTGTATGTAATGTCAAACTAGATAATGATATATGATACCGTTCTCCTGTATTTCAACTGCCGGTATTCTGTAGTACAGTCAAAGTAATTCACGGTACTTATAACCAAACATATTTTTTTTGTCTATCTGTCCGTTTATTTTGTCTAATCTCTGAAAAGGCTAGACTGATTTTGACTGGACTTTCAGCGGCAGATAGTCGATGCTCAAGCCGCTAACTAAAGCTATTTAAAAAAAATGAGGATTCTGGGCAAACAAAACTTAACCAATGAAACTGTTAATTCGAAGAGCGCGAAGTCTCGCACACATAGTTACGAATTAAAACAATAGTTTTCATGCAGATCTATTGATTAATTGAAATCGAGCAGAAGCAGCCATCTTGGCCGGTAAATAACGTCAATGCTAACTCATCAATTACACCGCAATGATGCGGATTCGCGCCGCGGAACGTTGCGGTGCGGCGCGGTGCGGCGGTTGGCTGTTGTTGACTGTTCAATGTTCATTGTGTACTTTAGTTTTTGTGTTGGTACTGTAAAGGGATTATATTATACGATTCAATTTAGGAATAGATTCAGATGTGAATCTTAGGGTATCCATGCCGCAATATATAACTTGTTGTATTTCAAAACTCTCTTGCTACGACGTAGAGCATTTGTATTGTAGCTTGCTACGGCCGCGCTACGGCGTAGAAATGAAAATGAAAATGAAAAATGAAAAATGTTTATTATTACATCTTAATCTTATACACTAAACAGCTAAAGTTATCCGTGCAACATACCTATAATATACAAGTTTAAGAAGATACGCTTTACCATGGCAAAAATATCTACCGATCCGCGCACTAGGCGTAGCCTGTATCGCGTGGATCTGAAAAACGATTTTCAGCAAAATAAATCCTCAGCTAAAGGCATGTTATTAATTATTACATAATTAGGTTTGCTTACAATTTAGGTTTTTTTTTATATCTAGCTAAAATACTTACAAAAATTAAAATTTTATACTTAATAATTTAGTTAAAAGAATGAAGATTAGAAATAGACTATTATGTTAAAGAATAGTAAGCTACAACGTTTTGGGCGTTAACACACCTACTAGAAACGTTAAAAACGTTCCCATTGCCATTTTCATCCTGTTGGAGCGAGGTAAAAATAGATTTAATTCAAATTCGTCAAACTTGTGTACTATCTGACGAATATGGATTGAAGGATAGGATACCCGTACATCAGGCCATACGTTGGATTTTTCAAACAAGTAGTACCAGTACACTTTTTTTAACCAAATATTGTTTTATTTTATTCTTAAAGAGCTGAAAACTGGGCGCTATGGCACCTATTAGGGGAGTGTTATGTCTAGCGGTGGTCTAGTATAGGCTGATGATTAAAATGGACTTAATGCTTTTTCAATTAAATTCGTGTTATTTCCCCGACAGAGCGCACATGAAGCTGACCGTACGCAACCTGCAGACGGGCGACTTCGGCAACTACCGCTGCATCTCCAAGAACTCGCTGGGGGAGACCGAGGGATCCATCAGGCTTTATGGTGAGCCCTCGCTTCAAGAGCCTACACAGTAACCAACAAAGACACCGGCCCGCCGAAAAAGGCTGTCCAACTGTCCATTAATTACATGAGGGGTTTAGGGGGAACCAAATCGAACCAAATCTCAGTCGGTATCACGTGGGGGAGAGGGGAATCGCCAAATGTCATGTAATTCTTTTTCCGCGATATTTAGCAGTTCCGCGAGATTCTCTTCTCTTAATCTTTTGTTGTAGTAAGTATTTTGATGTTACATAAACTATTTTTTATATTTTGTATTTACATTATAATATCCGCTTTGAAAAATCACACTACATCTCACTAAGGAGAAAGGGGGAGGGCGTCGAAAAATTAACACGTAATTAATGGATGCCCCCAAGTTTACGAAACACTGGCGAATGCATACAGTATTCATACCACGAAATGTCGCAACACACCGAGCTGTGTCGATTAATAAATAGTTCAGATAAACATAAGCACAGAAATCAAATAATATCGTAAAAATTTTCGACTTCGACGGGACCCGCATCCTTCCGTTCAAGTGCGGTTCAAGTCCCGTCGAAGTTGAATCATTTTGCGATATTATTTGATTTCTTAGAAATTACCCTGAGTCGGTTACGTACTATAATAACAAAAAACCATAAGCACAGAACTAATAATATTACCACTTTTATCGTATGCGTCGAAAAAGGACGTATTTATCGTACTCAAAAGATTTTGTGTCCATGCCTCCTTAAAGATGCAAGACGGTGCCTTTGTCTTACTTAAGTTTTGTTAATTTAAATTGTTCGGAAGAGAAAATAGAATAAAACGTCAATTACGTGTCGAACTCGCGCACTAAGGGTTCCGTATAATTGTAAATCATTGTTTCTTGCCAAATATATACAATTATAATATTCTAGGTCAACGGGAAGTAGGTACCCTGCATATTTTTGTCCAGGGAGAGAATCAAATTTTTTTTTTGGAAACTACAATTTAAGTGTTCTCGGATTTACGTCTTTACTTGTGTTAGAAGACCCTGCTCCTTGTAAATTTTTTTGATTCTAGGTCTACAGGAAGTACCCTGTAGGCTTTGGGTGCATGTGATTCTCAAATTTGGGAAATCTGTAAACACGCTATTTTCTGTTGAAATTTCCGTGTCGCTATAATCCTTTATTTTAAAAAGAATCTGTTCAAACTTTTCAGTCGTGAAAATTTCAGTGGATAGCATCAAGTAGTTTACAAGTAGTTCATTTGAGTGCTCCGCGACTCTTGGCTTCTGCGGGCAAAATAAGTTCGAAAGAGAATTTCACAGAACAGCAAATTTCTCAAGAAAAAGTTTTTCATTTCCAGACGACTTGATAGCGCTCAAAGAACCACTTACGAAATAGCACTCTAAATACTACTCCAAACGATCACAATTTGCATAATATGATTGTGCAGTTATTAGCGCAAGTACATTAGAAGTTGGTCGGAAGTTAATCGAACTGCGTCGGAGCCGTTCGGGAAACTTCGCGCGTTGGCCGAGCAGCGAGGAACTATAGTCTGATGAAGTTACTCGATTGTATATTGTAAACATAATCTTGCACTAGGAGACAAACAAGAGAACTAATTGATTCTTGAATTAATTGAATAACTTAGTTAGACCATGTTACGCCCGTAGCACACCTCCGCTGTGAAATCATAACAGCGGAACCGCAGTAATTTCGCCATGTCTTGTCAGTATGTAGGAAAAGCGGAACACTAGCGAAACTGCCTGTTCGCATAGATTTGATTATAATTCTCTTTACCCGCTCGGTCTCGCCGCGTTGTTTTCGCATGTGTTTGCGGAAGTCGACAAAAATGAAAAGCGGAACTACGTCATACTTTACGTTAAGAACCAGATTGATAATGCATGCTGCTCAGCTCAGATCGGTTTCCAACTGACCAGAACAGCAAGAGAGATGATCCTCAGTCTCCATTCTATAAGAACGCAGGTTATTCAAGCCTACTTGAGCCAATGTCTAACTGAACCTTAGCATGCGGCTTAGATTAGCCAAGAACAAAAATGCCTTCCCTTGCTAAAAGAAAATTCGACCCAAAATTCCTTGCGTCTAATTACCCGGAACTTGATTGATTTGGGTTTGAAAAATTGGGATAATAATATGTGGCAAAAACCGAGAGGTATCTAGTTTACACATACTTATCGGGCTATAACGATAAGTGCTTTATGCGTTGATAATCATGCTAAATCTTTTTAAAACCATCATGTTTACTAACACAGACAACGGCATATTTATGAGGACAGTTGAGTTTTGAGTTTTGCAATATTTCGGCACAGTTTCATGCGCCATGATCACGAAATAACTTGTAATGGTCCAGATTATGCTGGCTTATTCAATTTGCAAATATAGAAACTTTTAACACTTTCTGATATAACTTGTAACACCGAAAGAATAAAACCTTCTTATAGAGAATCTTGCATGAAAAAATAAAATATTCGAGTAAATCATAATAGTGCGGGTGTGAGCTTGAAGTTGATGGGATCAATTATCGATGATTTCATAAAGAGATAGATTTTCGATTGTTGTTGTTCTTTAAGGTTTACATTTAAAATTTTCTAGTTTAATGCCACTATGGGTTGTAGTGTCTTGCAAGAACATCAATTTCAATAAGATTTAAATAAATTTCCGAACTTTACCGGAATGGGAAATGCAGACCAAGTATTGTTAACTGAACAGACTAGATAGAGTTTACGATTACTTTTTATTTAATAGAAGGTTCTAGAACGAAAACGATGGAAAGTTATCGATGGAATATTGACTTCCTTAGGACAGAGGGGAATGATAGAATGCTAGAAAAATAAAACAGAAATATTTGATAATCGAAGGATTTTGAATTTTAGGAACTCCGGAGAAGAAAATCTGATCGTGGAGTGTCAGTTGTCGTGGGGTTTTTGGCTAGGAAGGTCGAAGCGCTGATCGACTTTGGTATAAATTTTGATTGACTTTTTGCGCTCGGAAGCGAAGTAATGTAAATTCTATTTGATTTACTAGCTGCTGGGTCAACCTAACATGGCGAGCTCCAAGAAGGATGGAATTTTAGTGTTGTGTTCCTTCTGATCAACGGAGATTTCAGTCCATTGTGGAGCCAGCTATGTCTAGAGTTTGGGTGGGTGTAGGGCGTAGAGTCTTTGTTTAAATTCATGGGAATCTTAAATTCATTAGGAAGTAAATTCATCAACGAGCTAGAACCTCCCCTGTGCATAGGAAATCCAGAGTGGGAAACTCTGGTCGTGTGTTACAGCTTAGTAAGTAGCTGTAATGCATGCCCTCTTGTTAGGTAGACTGTCTAGGGCCTGGGTTACCTTTGGAGTGGGTCCAGCTCTGATTTTACCCTTGCATTGGGATCAGAGAACTCCCCGATGGTCAGACCCCGAGGTTCCGTGGAGGAACTTCAACTGACGCGTCGGTCTTGTCTATATATTTATCTATACACTACCATACCTCTGTTAGGTCGCTCAGATGCACCCGGCTCGCGAGCCAGTATCTGAGGGCACGCACACTGTTATAGAATAGGACAAAATCGGGCCTTACAACCCCGTATTCCCTAGCAGTGATAGTTAGTGGGCTAGGCATTGCACTCCGCCAGTCCAACATTACACACCACGTGATTAAATGTAAATGTGAAGCGACGGGCTTCTAGTTGGGGTATACAGGGCTTAATAGCATAGGTAGAATAGGTAGGTACACTGTTTAGGGATGCTAGGCACAAAACCTGCGATTAGAAGTTAGGATCCGGTAAAATAAATGTTAAATCTTTATATCTTTCCTGCGGAAAAAGCCTAAACATCTATCAAACAAGAGACCTTCACGTTTTTGAATGTTTATTGCTAGCTAGGTTACGCAAGCCACACTACTTAATCCTATCGTTTCTCTACGTTGTAGACGGATGGTGTTACATCCCAGAGCTGGCTAATCTAAATTCTTATTATGTTTATCAAGCACATCCAGTAGACCCTGGATTGTGTATTAAATTTAGCAAGCAGACTTGGGAGACCATTTACGTTCCAAGTCTGTGGAATTGTCTTCCTGCTAAACGGTTCTTTGCAAGCGTCATCCCGATTGTGGAAGAACTGAGGGTTTATTATGTCTATTGATTAGATCTACGGTTAGCCTGGAATGTGGTTCCACCCCGTTTACAGAAGCAGCAGCTTCTAGGTAGGTAGGTTGAGGTAGGATAGGTATAGGAGAGGTAGGTAGGTGTATTTGGGTCGCTTCAGACCATTCCCCGTAAAACTCTACTGAGTTAGCGTTTTTCAATCGCTTTGCACTTAAATGTCTGGTTACAACTGAGTACGGGCCAGGCGATAGTCTTCTACTTTCGACTGACCCCGAGGCGCTGAATATAATATTCTGAAAGGGGCACTTAATAGCAGATAGCTTTGATCTGGACCTGTGTGGACCAAAGCAAAGTTCTCTGGTAACCGCACAGTGGAGGCATTGTAACTAAAATCATAAAATGATCCAATTATTATCGTAATCTAAACTTAAATCTACTTCTTCACCTAATTGTCTTTACCTTGAATGCCCGAGGATTGGATTATATTCTTACTACGTAATTTAAGTTGTTTCAGAGAGAGAAATTTAGATTTAACCGACTGTGAAAAAGGAGAGTTATGTTGTATCAGAATTTAAGAATTGATAATTTTTAGGTAAATCAAAGGCTTAGCCATTTGTCTGAAGTTCCTAAAAGAATCTGAGTTATTACTATACGACGTACGGGTTCTTCCGCTAGCTAGACGATCATTGGCCACTTTAAATCATAATTTTATTACAAAAGTTACGGTAAAATATTCAAATCTAACTATAATAATCAATATCGAACAGGTAGGGTATGTTACGATGGTTTGGAGTGTTACAAACTGAGCGGTCTTTATTTCCGTGATCATGGCTCATGTGTGATCATGATGTGTTGCCGTGTGAATCGTTTAGGTATTTTGTATCCACTTCGTAAAACCTACTTTTCGATGTGACTCAGTTCTAAATTTGCTCACTTCTTAACAAAAATATGAACACAAATAAAGAATAGGTTCAAAAAAGAGTTGAACTGCAGATTGTTGCAATTGACAGAGCTAGCTAACTATCTTCTCTTTTTCTGCAGAAATCCCGATGCCGTCGACTTCGCCGAAAGCCACCGAGATGAAAGTCAACGCCAATAAAGATAGTGAGTGCAAACACTATTTAGCTTCTTTCTACATAAGTATACAGGTAGCATAGTTATGTGTAGCATAGATAAGAAGAATTCCCCTCTCAGGAAAACATGCAATTTATTTCATTTCAATATTATCTGTCTTCATTTGTTTGGATAAAAATATAAGATTCTTCGATGTAATCGATATTTATTTTTATCAGAGCTTTAATAAATATGGCAATTTCGTATAAATAATAAAGATAATGTTAACACACGGATTGGGCAATTTGGAATAATATTAAAATATTAATCTGTTCAGTAAACTATCGCGCTAATTAACATTTTAATAACTTGTTTTATGACACCGGACATAATTACTTTACCCAAAATAAGCCTGAACTTGGGCAGCCTGTCCGTTATAGTGTCCGTAAATATGTAGTATTCAAAAACTCTTTTCAATCTATGAACATTTAACTAAGCTACACCATTATGCTTCACTCGACAGCAATGCGTTATTGGAAGTACTTATAAAATGTAATTAATGTTATAATGCTATCCAAAAAAACAAAGGGAAGGCTTCAGTGGACGTCGGACCTAATTAAAAATCCGCAAACAATTTAGTTTGCCAATTTCCTGCGAGGTCGTGCGTGTGACACTCGCTTTCAAAACATTTCACTTTTTGCATTTTACGATCTTTCATTAAAAACCGCAGGTTTTACAAGCGTGTAGTGTCACTTTCACGCAGTTTTTTTTCACTGGGACAGTAACAGTGACTATAGGAGATGCGCGGAGTTACATATTAAAATGCTGGTCACAGCGTGATGAGTAGATCGTGGTGGTAGCTCTGATTCCATCAACTGAGATATCATTGAACCATGACTTTTTAAGAAATTGCCATAACATTTGTAACATTTTGAGACCTCTTAACATTAGTTACAACATTGTATGCCTACAACCAAAGATCAAAGTGACGATTGCGGGGATCATGAAAAATCTTGCCCATCATCAGCATTCCTATCCAAACTTCAACAACTGCTGGTTGTAGGCTCCAGAATCTTATGCAACTTTTTACATCTAGCACCAGTGTGGAGAATATTGAAGTGAATGTGATGTTTACCCAGGTCCTCGTCGTGCCAACGTGTCACGTGGTGTTTCGCGGTCCGAGGGCGGCGCGGCGGGCTCGGAGCGGCCCAGCGTGGTACGCGCCCAGCTGGACCGCGCGCCCGACCGCGACGCGGCGCGCGTCTACCGCCCGCCCACGCAGTTAGCCGCAGGTATGCACTAGACGACAATGAGCGGCGTCATACAACCAGACAGATATACCACGACTTAGCTAGTGTAGGAAGTGTAGGAGAGATGACGATCTGTGTGAAAGGCTCCAGACAAAAGCGGCTAGCTGAGGACAATGCGTTATGGTGCCTATTAGGGAAGCCCTGCAGTGGAAAAAGATGGGCTGATGGTAAAGAAGCTAGGGATTTATTCTTCACTTCTTTACCTCGTTCTTTACCACAGCTAGATATGTGTCAAACGTAGATAAATCGTTTGACACATATTTAGCTGTGCCGGTGTTAAGTTACATCAAGGTTTATGACAGAAACACAAGGTGTCCTTAGAAACTGACATCAGGGAGAAAAAGCAAACCTTGAATTATTTTCTTTAATACAACTACGAGAATGTTAATTGTCTACTCTAAACAACAACAATGTATCAAAATTACTACTGAACATTTGCACGACTATCAAGTCAAATATAATGAATAAGAATAATCACAGAATAATAAGATTATTCTATTCTTATTCTGATTATTCAAATATAGTGAAACTCTGTTCTAAGACCATCATTGTTCAATATGTATTTAAGCAAATACCTAAATACTATCATGCATCCATTCATTAATTCAAAACGAAACCTTCAAAAATCACGCATACTGTAAAAAGGGTTCTTTTCTAATGAAATGAAAGGTTTGAACGCATTAATTTTCCGCAAAAATATATGTAAAGCCAAATGTAACTAAATGTACACAACCAAATTGAACTTTAAATTTGCTATTGAGTTCTTTCCCCCATTTTTGTATTTTTTACTTCAACCAACCCAATCGGACCACGCTTCGCTCGCGTTAATTAATTTCAGTTCCTGAATTACGTGTACACTACTTAACTAAGCTAATAAAGTACTCAGACGGATGTAAATCGGAGCATTTTATTAATTCTCTTGGCAATTACAGTAAAAACACGCCGTTACAGACTGAAACCAGCGGAATCGCGCAGAACTGCGTCAACATGCTAACTCAGCTCCCAAGTGCCTGCGGAATTACTTTTCACTTTAATTTGAGTCTACTCGTACGTTTGCAGATCTGCCTAGCGCGGCAGGTAGGCAGGTAGGCAGGTACTGCCGACCATCAAACAGCCGAATTTAATACATAAAGCCTTTAATATAATAGCAAGTCAAAGCAAGCCTCCGCGAGAGCTTTACCGCTTTGTATTCTTTGTAACAATATACTGCATTATTAAAAACGTCTCTTTTCCCTCTCACGGTAAAAAATAAATGTGCTCCGAGAAGTCGCGGCGAAATGGGTTGAGAATATGTGACGAGGCGGATGTGGCATCGGCGATGGCGACTCATCTCGGCTCGGCTTTTATCTCTTAAGGAATATTCCGAATATCCCGCTGCATTAGCATTTTTGTGGAACAAAGCGGTGTCAGTATATATTTAGATTAGTCGGTGTCTCGGCCGAGGTGCCGTCTCCGCCCGAACAGCGATTAAACATTCAACGAGTTCGCATACACACTTAACCCTCATAAATATTCAGCGCAGACCGCGTACAATCAATTCTTGCAGCTCCCGTACTCTCGGAGGAAAAACTGTTTGAGCGACTGATATCATAGCAAATAGACGCGGCATTTGAATAAATACGGCCTCGCGAACGTCTTTATCCGTTTTATTAGGCTTCTTAAAACTCCCCCGCAGCAAACACATCATCAATATAAACAACGTGATCCTCTTGTTTGCGAAGCGGAGGCGCTAAGCCCCGATACACCCGTGTCGGTATCGACTACTGACGGAGCTTTTACCGATTCCAAAACGACACTGGATTTAGAGATCCATTCTAGTGTCGCCAAAACTCTTCATTCTATGGCTACTTGCCTCGGTAAAATCAACGCAAAAAATTGTTTGAAAAACATTGCCCAGATTAGTAAGACTTGTTTTATTTGTTTACGTTTCCTCGTCATTAATGGAATCCTAATTTTTATGTATTTTATTAGTACTTTTATATACCGGGGACTTTGTTCCAGGCTCGAGACCTCTGCATTGTTGGAAGCAGCCGTTCCTCGCCATCGTGCTTCTGGTCCACGTGGAGATCCTAGTTTGAATTCTTACAAAATTAGTAAATCATGTGATCTTAAGACACATTCCAGATGTACCTAATTGTTTTGAATCCATTTAATATTTTATGATGTTTGTTGAAACGGTTTATCGTAGTGTTGTGAATGGTAAGCGAGACATATCATCCTAAACTTCGTCATATCCTGAGAGGGAATGAGTGAAACTTTGTGTAAATGAGAATACTTTTGAATCCAATTATCCTTAGTAATAAGCGCTGGAATTTTAACAATTTTGTACCAAAACATTCTTGAGAAATAGCGATATAAAATTGTGGTCAGAGAAGAAAGCTGTGTGAAATGTATTTGTTGTTTCATAGATGCAATAAACGTCTCGTCGACACACGTGCTGGCCGCTCTACCAGCTCTACTCAGCAGGTATAGGTACACCTGCGAGCAGGTATAGGTATACTTCAGCCGGAGACACGCCACTCCAGACCCTCACAATAGTTTTCAGTAATTATTCATGAAACTCGTTAACCTATTCGGCGTTTTCCTTCTCCCATTTCCATTTTAAATGATACTGAATCCGTATATGTCCTTCCAGAAATTACTTAGTCTAGTTTAACGAACTTCTACTTTATCGTGACGCAGAGCTTCGCTTAGGAATAATTCCGAGATAAATGTGCCAAAGATATCCATTTGTGTAACTTCTATAAAACCTTTGTTATTCCATAGTTATTATCAAGTACCTAAAGTAAGTAGATGTAATTTATTTATGACAATTAGTAATGAATAAGCAAGCTTGCCCTTCACGCGTCGACATGTACATACCTACTTAAACGAAATTAATGCACATACATTTTAATCTTCGTATTTTAACTTAGTTAATGTATAAATGTATCTTTTATTGAGAATAAGAGGTATTATCACTAGGTACGTTCCGCTGTACAGAGGAAGTGATTGTAAATAATAAATTAGTATAAAATGGAATGTTGTTTTTGGTTCCCTCGTGATAAGTCGTAATTAAAAGGGGAGGGCGGCCTTATCGCCCTCGCGCCTGCTGACAGACGTTATCGGGCGAGGGGAATCGATGGCTTTCTTTAATTGATTCTGCTCGCTCTACAATCAGCTCTTTGTCTTCTCTAATCGGGATTCAGGGGCGCAGCGCGAATTTTTCTTAAAAGAAAACGGTCCGATAGCGAAAATAAATACTGTTTGCTAAAGTGGCTCTCGCGGGGGAGAGTGGGAAACAATGGCTCTCGTTGAGAGCGTTTGTAATGGGCGCGGGACGTCTGCAGTGAAATGGTTTATTTGTTGCAAGTGTCCGTTCTGCGAGGGCACGATAATTACTTTACACTTGATGGAGGACTTCTAAGGGATACGGCTTATAATTAGAAAGAAATGGGACATATTTTTGGTTTTCTATCCCAATCTAGGGTAGGTGAAAAGAAAACTAAGAGTTTTTGTTTATAATCACTTCGTTCCAGAACTCAGTTTTTGTGTAACTATCCTACGACTTTATAGACAATTTTTTAGGGATTAGTAATTTTAAATGTTATCAGACAGAAATAATCTAAAAACTTGAATAAACGGCGGAAAGTCAAGTTAACATTTTTAAAATGTAAGAATATAACGTACCTGCTCTGTATCTATTATAGGGGATTAGTATTAGTGAGTACCGTACCTGACTCCTAAATTTACTAATATAATATTCTTATTGTTCTCTGTTATGTATAATGTGTGTAACCTTTGCTTGAGATGATTTCAAAACGTTATAATTTCGCCAAATAAAACATTGTTTGTTCGTAAAGCTCAGGAACTCACGAGTTAACCTATTAGGCCGTAACTTAAATTGCACAAGCCAATATCCACCTCATGTATATTTTCGAGCGGAATTTGCAAATTCTCGAAACAATGTTGAACTCTGTAACTTGCGGGTTCCGCAGTAAATTTGGCAGCCCTGGGCAGCGGGCACATCTCAGTAGGGGAGGAGAGGGGGCTTAGTTTGGACAATCATCTAAGACTTTAGCGTTGTACAAAGTAATTTATTATACAAAATTTGGAATAATTGTGACTCAGTTGCATCACTGGCAGAATTCTTGTGTAAGAAGTCTATACTTAGTTGAATAATTTTCTTAGGTAAGTAATGCTACGGAATCCTCTCTTTCTATAACTGAATTGCAAATAAAAAATTAGGTATGTGAAATAATTAATGTGCTATCCATTCAACCGTCCGTGGATACAAGAGGATAAAAAAGTCGTGGATTACGTCCGTGGATACTATAGGTACTCTCCAAAGTGCCGATTTGCAAAAATACCATCTAGAGATTTATAGAGGTAAGTTTTGAATGAATTCAGTTGAGAGATGGCTTCTCAATGAAAAAGTTCACAGTTAAAACACCTAGGTGTGGTGTGTATTGCAATCTCTACTGTTAGAAAATTATTAATTTAATAATAGATCTTTGGGTTTATTATGTATCAAAATAATCTTGAATTCAATTGCTGTATGCTTATGTATAGATTATAGGGCGAAAATACAGGTATAGATGGTAAACAGAACATCAAATTTCGACATGTGGTTCGCACGACAAAAAGTCTTTTAGAATATTTTTTTGTTTAGTGAAATATTATGTAAATAATGAATAACAGTTAATAATTATCTGCCTCATTTGCCTTTTAAGTGGAAATATAATTGATTTATCTAAGATCACATGGTAAAATTAATACTACATTCAACACATTGTAGCTATATAAACTACTTATAACACATTGTAGAGTCTCATTATGGATAGGTGCTGTGGTATTCATGGACGTAATACGAAACGTGACATGTAAGGGTTTGTACACGCGAGAATGTGATTTGCTGTTATGTTTGTAGTGGTGTTTTTTATTATTGTTTGTAATAGTATGCAGTTAGCTCAATTGTTTCAAGGGTTTCTATTCCTTGATTTTTATTTATAAAAAAGTAGTATTTTACTTATTTTATAACATTGTCATTATCAGCCTATTGTGGTTCACCCATATTTTTGTTATAATATATGTATACATATATATTTTCTATTATTAGTTTTTTTTTTCTGAGTGTATTTAACATTGTGATCATCAGCTCTTGTGGTTCACTAATAATTAGTATTTTTTGATGATTTATAACTCCGAAGAAAATTGGGTATTCTTGCCGATTTCGCAAGGAAGAGCGAGTTTCATTCCTGAATGTGGAGAGGTGGTTTGTTCTATTTTATTTTGGTAATTATTGGAAGAGAAGGTTGTGATTGATTGGTATATCGAAAGGTAAAGGCCGAGAGATCCAAAGGAAATAAATAAATTTTGTGTACGAGCTAAGTTTCACACGACGAATTCTAAAATTAAAATGCTTCTAAAGCCTAGCCCACGTCGTACGCACCCCAGTGGCTATTGTGATAAACTATACCCACTTTCTGCAAAAATCAAACATCACAAAATAATTTATTCTAAGGCGCTTTGGGTTTCGAATTCATGGACTTCATAAAGGCATCTATCGTGGGCTATCCTTTAAGCCCCACCTTCATAATACCACTTCATCACAACAAAGCGCCAAGGCCTCAACGGGCGCGTTTAATTGACACGAGAAACCGCAGGCGGCGCGGCGGTCGCACTTCGATTGCAACATTGTTTGGAGCTGCGCTAAGTACGATTGTTTCATCGTGGCTAAGTATATTGTCCTGTAGCCTGCTTACAGTAGGATACTTATAGTTTTTACGAAATACTGGACAAAAAATGATTGCATTGAAGTACCAATGTATTTTGACGACCTCCGTGGCGCAGCGAGCGAAGGTCCGCCTGCGACGCCGGAGGTTGCGGGTTCAATTCCCGCCTCGGAACAAATTTGTGTACGATCTGCAGAAATTTTGTTTTTCTATGGACAATAAAAAATATCTATCTATGTAGTGTATTGTATTAAGTTTAACAGTTATCTAGTACCTATAACACAAGCTCTGCTCAGCTTGGGACTAGATAATCCTGTGTGAATTGTCCAGCATTATTATTATTATTATTATTTTTTAGCTTCTAAGAAGGTATTTATAGACACCGTGGGAAAACTTATATAGTTTTTACATCTCCATTAATATTGTAGTTGTAGGAGTAATTAGTGACTAACATCTCAAATCACAAAAACGTGAAACACCTAGGTACAACGTTAATGATTCGCCTTTTAAAGTTAAAAACCTAAGAACTGTTGTCGATAACATTGACAAACTTGTTCAACGAATCGTACAAATTCGCTGGCACCGAATTCCCATACATCAAACTATAATTTCCAATTGGATCGCCCGAAGAATGTAGAATTTATCTGAGCGTGTCGCGCCCGATATAATGCACGACTGGCTATAATGCGAGCAGTAAGGGGTTATACACACGAGGGCCCGGCCCGGCGCGGGCGACACTTGTAAAATTTCACGGTCCGTAGCCCGCCTTATCTCCGTGACAGGATACGGGATGCCTAAAATATTTTTACGATAATATTTGTTTCTTTTTCAAGAAATTTGACATATTTTAACTGAATTTGTAGCTTCATATCTCAGACCTTATGTAGGTTGGAGTCATATCCTATGATGCATTGCATCTATTAACTCAGTCATGATAGGCATCTGTTCACTTAGTCATGTTAGGTGGGGGTAATGTTATATAATTATCATGACTAAGACAACACTGTCACACTAACAAAAATGGTGTAAAGCACTTGACGACGGCGCATTGTATGGTGGGCTCAAAAGGAAACATCAAAATTCAGCAAATCACTGTGCAACATATTTGTATTATTGGATATTTTGACTGAAATTGAATTGAGCAAACAATTTAAGTAATTATCAGTGGCAACCAGAATGTTCAATCAAGAGCTGAAATTCTCGCTCTTGAATTCTCTTTCGTAACACTAACTGAAACTACCTACGGTTGGTGGGTTTACGTTCCTAGACCAGACCTTTTACGGAAAGCTACATCACTGAAAGTGACTAAGCACCTACGCAGTTCCTACAGTCCCGCGTGGTTATTAAATCACTCAATAAAAGGCAATATTTATTCCCAAAACAATCGGCAAGAGAAATAATCGCCATATTTCAGCGACTCCTTAAAAGGGTTTTTATATCCAAGAGGCAATAAAATTGCGCGAACCTAAAAATAAATAGTGTTATCTATCAATTCAGCGGAGACAAGACATAACCTGACACGGGTTACCCTTTATCTTCATAAGAGCTGGCGAGAAATATCTTCACTATGATTCATGCATTACCTACTAGTTTCCAACCTAGTGTGGGTTTGATTCTCGAGAACCTTTTATTGTGTTGGTATTAATGCACGGTTTTATATTAGATGTTTATGACTTGCCTCATTAGTAGGTACAAAGTATGAAGGCACTGTTTAATGAAAAAAAAACTTTTTATAGCTTTGGTTTCTCTCGTCATAAGTTATTCAGAGAAATCCCAGAGGTTTGTGTATGCTGGTCAACTACCTACTTGTCATTCATTAGTTTCAGCACACTGGTAGGACTGTGTTTCTAGCACTATTTGTCATTATAACTCCTTGGTACTTTTTTGAATTGCTTTGTAGTAAATTAGCGCAAATTTAGTGAGAAACTGGTTTCTGTCTATAGAAAAGTTTATAATATAGTTACTTTCATAACATGGAAACTTAAAATCAAATAATAAAAATAAATTAGAACTAGTAATATAATTGAAACAAGTGAGCTAACTGCAGACTGTTGCAAACAATCTACAGGTAAAACTTTAAATCCATCACGGTTAAGTCAGTGGACACTAAAGTCATTTACAACGGGATGTTTACCATGATTTGAGTTTTATCCTCCAATATTTCGGCACAGTTTCAGGCGCCATGATCACATGATCAAAACTCAAATCATGGTAAATATCCCGTTGTAAATGACTTTAATCTACAGGTAGTTCAAATGAGCCATATCAATACCAGTCGTCGCGTCCGCTGTATGGCAATGCTGATGCGCTTCACCAGATACTCACCAGCTCTCGGGTCACGCGTCGCTTCGACCAGACGCTCAGATAATTTAATTTAAGCCTGAAGAGCCTCGGTACCCCACTACTAGGGCTCTGTCGAGATCTGTTTGCACCTCTTGAGATTCTCGGCCAAATCTACCGCCGCACCCGCCCTCACGGATGTCCTCAGAAGATGGGAAGGCGCAAGTGTGCCGACGCATGTAGCATCCCACACAATCGGCCTCCCCAATTCCCATGGGACTATAAAAGTCCCATGGGAGTTTGGGGTGGCCCGCATTTGTCATGGAAAAACGAAAAATCATGATATTTGGCAAGACACAAGGTCTAACAATTATACGGAACCCTTAGTGCGCGAGTCCGACTTGCACTTGACGTTTCAACTTCCATGGAAACTGATTTATTGGATTCAAAAGTATGCCAATGTTTTATTCAGTGTTCTACCTTTGCGAAATTGCAGCCGAATCTGTTCAGTAGTTTGGCGTGAGGAAGTAACAAACATCCATCTATCCATCCGTATATATAATATAGGTGTAATGTGACGAAGTGTAGTTATTTTAAGAGAATATTTTCTTCGTTCAGCGAGTGTGAGAGCAGCTTTTATCTCTTGCGATAATAACGTTTCCTCTCCGCGCCTTGACATGGGTAAATCCCTTCCCTTCATAAACCCGACTACATTTTTATAACTGTTCATACTAATATACTGTATACTGGAACTTATTCATAAACTAAATAAAACCAGGTGTAAAGGACTAGATTTTTTAAGAATGTAATAATGTAACAAATTCAACAGCGCGTGATGTGATTTAGATTTTCCTATGTAGTACAAGGGCGGTGGAATTGATTGAAATTAAGTCATTTTATCAAATGAAATGGGATGAGGGAATATTTTTTCAGTCATCTTGTGGACTGAATAATTATTATTTCATGTTTTTTTGGACACTTACTTACAAAGATAAAACAATACAAAGTTGTAATAATATAACAAATATAAATGAACAAAAGCAGTCAGTTATTTGTTAATTATGCTCTCTCAAGTTGTATTCCACGGCAAAAACTCTGCTTCGTAATCACTCCGACTTAAACTGGACATAGATCTCGGTGATCACATGTTTATCTCGCTCTTGCGTTGCTGATCATCGGTGAAAATCTGACTCTAAATCAGCTTTTAAATATTCACATTTCGGCATCTGGCTGATTTAGGGCATAACGTGACTCCTGGTAGCAAGGTCAGTTCCACCGATTGGTCTGTGCTCTTGAGGAAGTCTTCTTCAGACGGTTCCACCATCGCAGAGTCTGGGACATCTCCGTGGGCCATCGTTGAATGCGTTTTCGTGACAGCTAACTTCGATGCAAAAAGTTTTGATTTCTTTGTATTTTCTTTTGTTGTTTCCTCCGATGTGAGAGCCATAGGTTCCTTAGTTGTTTCTTTTGTTGCTTCATTCGATGTATGAACATCTGGTTGATCTGTTATTGCTTTTACTTTCTTTAACAAATTCTGTCTCTGTTCTCTTGTTGTCACACGAACACATATTGTCACGGGTACTGCTTGTTGCACTATGACTTTACCAGTACCAGCCTCAGTTTCTCTACACATTGTCGGTTCAGGACATGGCGGTTTGTTAGCAGTGTCTTCTGTTGATGTTGAAGAGATGCTATTGCTTATTCCTGTTGTTGTTTCAAAAGGATCTTCTTGACATCCGTACATATCGTCTTCGTATGAGTCTATCCCACATATCACCATCTCTCCTTGTCTGCTAAGTTGTCTACGTGATGTGTCCTTAGATGGTGATGTCGGGTTTCTTCTAATCGGTGTAACATTTGTGTTATATATTTGCTTATTTTCAAATTTTTTGTTCATCTCAGGCATAACTTGAATCTGATCTATTACTGGTAAACAATTATATATATGAAATAAAGTTGTCGATAGTAATGCCACCATTTTATATTGAAATATTATCATCACTAACTATTACCATTAAAATTAATCGTTTTACAAAATGTGCCTGCATGTTTTAGAAGTAGCTTTTGTTATACTGAGATAAGAAAGTAGGGTTCCCTCAAGGCTGTGATGAATCAGTTAATAAAGTTTATTAACAAAGTTAATTTCAATTATTATAAAATTGAAACAACTTAGAACTAGTAGGTATTTACCATTGAAACAGTTGAGCAAACTGCAGACAAAGTAGTAAAGTTCAGTTCTAAAATCTTTACCTTTTACATAGTCACCATAACGATTTCACAATAGATTTATATACGAGAACCTATCGCAAATTTGCCCAAATAAGGGTTTTAGCAACAAAATAATTCAAAGAAACAATACTAAAAAATAAAACTCACACTTGACAAATTAATTTTCTAACTACGTCGCGGCTACGCTATGAAAACGAATTCAGTGAGTAAAACAATTCATTTTCTTTGAACGCTCAACACTCATTCAGTGTTACTATGCCAGCGTTAACTGGCTTACGGAAGTTTTTCTAAACTCTAGTAGACTGCCAAAGGGAAAGGTATTTCGTCGACTTATTCTGTAATGCACTGACGGGATTAGAAAGTAATATCCTGCAGTGCTACTAGCACACCGAACCGTACAGTTAATGAAATTAATACCACACTTATTTTATAAATGCGATAGGAAGGATCGTATGCATGTTTGTTATTTCTTCACACCAAAACTTCTCAACGGATGGAGCTGATATTTTGTATGTTTGTAGACCTGGATTAACATACGGGCTTTCAATTTGATCCCGAAAAAATGCGTTCTTAGTGAGCTAGTGGAAAAATAATTAGATCTTTATTGACTTGGAATAACTTATGTTTATGTTTCGAAAACAACGCTTGCAAAGCCTCGAACAGAAACTTATATAAAATCATTCTTACTATTAATAACTACTAATTAGGAAATAATTTTACTGATTTTAACCACTGATAAAAAGGGGAATGTTATAATCTTGACTTTTTTTGTGTATCTGTCTGTCTATGTTTCTATCTGTGGTATCGTAATTCCCAAATCACGACTTACAAATTAACGAGCAGATTCCCTGCACGCTGTGTGAATCTGGCAGTCTACCGAAATCAGGAAATTAAATAACTTAGGTACTCTTTGATCTTTAAAACAGACGCAGATCAAGGTTGGGCCACTGTTTCGATTATAGCGATATTGTGAAGCTATACCTTACTTTCTTAACTTTCTCAG
Organism: Eupithecia subumbrata; assembly: GCA_949316285.1. Taxonomy (NCBI): domain Eukaryota; kingdom Metazoa; phylum Arthropoda; class Insecta; order Lepidoptera; family Geometridae; genus Eupithecia; species Eupithecia subumbrata. The sequence continues at coordinate 17,507,492 of OX438641.1, read as the reverse complement.
TAAACATAACGGCCACCTCTGAAAGTGCCTCCCCAAAGAAGAGGTGTATGTATGTTTATCGTGCATGCTTGAACCAAATCCCTGGATGGAGAACAGTGAAGTGGGCATGAGTGGGAGGCGGTAAAAAGCAGCTCGCCTCAGCTGTGCCCGTCAGCCGGACAGACAGACAGAAGGATTACACTGGCCCTTCTCACTGCCACTTGTACCTCGCTCTTATTTGATGGACCTTCAAAATAAAGCGATCTCCCGCTTTCCGTGTTGGTTTTTTTGTGAATGAATATTTTTTGTGCCTTTGTTAGATATTTATAAGCTCAGTCTTTACTACTCTTGACTCCAGAACAAAAGTACCCTCGTTACCACCGTTTGTTATCAGGACTTCAAATAGGAAACTGATCTCTTGGCGTAGTAAGGCACATCGACTTGATAGAGCGATGTTATTTATATGCTATTATATGTCAATTGCACTCTTATTATCTTAGCTTTAACTTGATCGGTACTCCATGCACATTTTTCCATGGTTCCATGAAGTCTTAAGAAGAAACAAATAAATTGATTTGAATAAAAATTAGGTTCAGATCAACGATGATGAAATAATCTACGTCTCCCCCATCGATATGAGTAAAATTTGGGAGATTGGGCACTAGCTTCTCGAAAGTGAAAAAATTGAGTCCAATTAGGTCCACCCACCTCAGTCACAGTCGGACCGGCACTGCCGGCGGACGTGTTTCGCGTGTATTGTTGTCTCGGTCGCACTTGGGTCTAGATACGTCTTTCCATCATTGTTGTTCATTAGGTAGGTATATTGGAAATAGCGTGTCTTTGCGTTTAGTTGTAACACTACGCAGGCCATTTGTTGAGATAGCGGTGGGAGAACGTACCATATCTACAGAATTTTTCTTTAATGAATGGTCTCCCCCGTTTCCTTGCACCTGGCAGTCATCAAAGAGGATACAATAAATACGGTCGCCAGCTGGCTCCCAGATTTCTTCTCAACCTCTTTGTCACTGTTTTTTCTGTCAGTTTCTCTACTGAAGACCTATGGTGATAGTTTATTCGGTATTCAGTTTTTTTATGAATTGCATTCCTACAATCAGGTCTTAGTGATTAGTTTTCTTATGACCTAAAGCAAAGGTGTATTAAGCTCTTTAAGACTACCGAAGCGTGAAGTTATATCGTACTTTCAGTAGTTATTGCTAGTTCCCTAAGTGATGCTTTGCAACTCACAAGTGGACTAACTTGGCTCAATCCGCGACGCTCCCGCCTGGCATACTTCGCGGAGTTACGTAGCGATGGCGTCGCTGCTAAATGCAGTGCCCTGCAATTTATGGTGATGAATTTCTGCTAGGTTTGTTTAATAACCAGATTCTTAGGTACCTATCTTGGTCATGCTAGCCTCCGACTAATAAAAGTCATTATAAAAATTAAAGTAATACTCGTATTCTATTGGCTTCGGTCACAGATGTATTTGTGGCTTGGACATAGTAATATTTGGAATTTTAAAATAATCGGTGTATGTAGCGCAGTCAATTTTTATAGCGAGAAGGACAATCAACACAATTTAAAATTCTGTTTGCAATTCACAACTGTTTTTTAGTTTGTGAGCCCATAGGTACTGAGAGAGAAATTCTATCTATTTATCAAAAACTTAACGACTCAGAATTTGAACCCGGAATCTTCCAGTCTGTAGAGCTAAGTTTAGTCTATATAGTGAAATAGGAATATACATAACTCTATGACTAGACTACTCTGTGATAAGTAGGAAGTGCAGTTAGTCTCCGTCTTTGTCGGAACCGTCAAAGCAATACTTACGAGCGCCGGTCACGCACCGCACCGCGCCCGCGACGCGCCGCGCCCGTGCCTTCTTCACCCTCACTCAACTGCTGGGAATCCCAGTAGTCTTTGCATTGTTCTAGCCTGAAACTACGCACGCTCATGGCTATGCTGTTATGAGTTGTGCAACAGCGCTTAATCGTCAGTGCATGCCGCTTGGTCTTAAATACGATAGCGTTGTTAATTAGGCTAGCATTGATATACAGGGTGGCCCTATGTATATGTATAGTGAAGAGCAGAGGATGTGTATTTATTTGTTCTATCGACGTTAAACTCTTATAGTAGATTGTCAGTTTTTACGTAGGTATCGGTCAAGTTTAGGAAATAATACATTTGGTGGCAAAGTTTACCCCAAAAAATCTTCCATAATCAATGAGAGGTTCAACATGGGATTACTTACCTTAGTCTTCTATCAAGTTCATCAGTACGCTTCAAAAGTGAAGCGTTGAAACTGAACCAGAGAGATTTATTTTGACGTGACCTTATCCTTATCCAATTCAGTAGGTAATCCTATTGGTACAATTGTCATTTTAAAACTGTCTTAACTATTCCACAATATTATTAGTTACAACACGTAACCTTGTACTCACTAGAAAGTATCTAGCGCGAGTCACTCGCCCCGTACAAACACGCCCCGCGCTAAGCACGTGCCCTGCGCGGAACTTACTTCCACTGCAATGTGTCTTACACGAAATGAAATATATTCTCATCCCTAAAACTGTTTTCACAAACTCTTGCACCCGTCTTCGTTTCCCTTGAACATTCGTGAACTAAATACCTCATACATAATGATGAGGTGCACTTCTGTAAGCACGTTTGAATGCTCGAGGCGGAATTAGGTGTTGGTTATTTAGCTTGTTCGTTGTGGTGCAATTACTTTAGTGACCTACCTGGGATATTAGTATACCAATGTAGTGCTTAGCGTAAAACTATTCATTGTTCGATAAGTACTCAATTAGCCTTAGCGTAAAACTATTCATTGTTAGAAAAGTACTCACGGTTTAAATTATGAATCTACTATGTACACACCAATTAAAACTAGTATTTACACTTGTCTGTTAAAGTTCTATTTCTTAAAAATTTAAGCCGTCACGAGAAGGCAGAGTGCCCAGAATACAAATTCGTTGACCGAAATAGAAGCCAGCATTCGGATCATCTGTGGACTCTGAGAAATTTTGTAAGATATATATATATATGTATTGCGTGTGGCCCAGGAAACCAAGGACCTAGAGTTTCAACCCAAACGGCTCAAATTAGTAACCTCGGTCTAGATAAGCGTATTTTCGCCGTTTGAGGGACTCCGCTGATGATGCTGCGGATGGTCTGGCCCTTACAGATGTCCCTGCAAGATGTGAAGTGAAGGCGCTAGAGTATCTACTAAAAGAAGTTAAAATTTCTACTTGTATATTTACAAAAAGATCCTATATTCTATTATTTTTGGCTCCATCTAGTAAACATAGCTGCTGCTACTTTTTTAAGAAAAATCCTTTAGATCCAAGTAAAAGGACTGTAAACGAGCCTTGGCTGCTGATGGCCATTTCATGCAACCTGCAGCATAGTCGGTATTTAATGCACTTTCATAAAAACTGGTTTACTCAAAGAAGATCAATGTCTGCTGTCAGAACAATAAATCCGTCAGAGCTGAAGCCTGCGAGTCACGACACAGTTTACGGCGAGTGCAGCGCGGCGGCGGCGGCGGCGGCGGCACTCTGCAACTTTTATTGCAAAACTTCCCCGAATTTACATGTTACCAGCACATTATTAAAAACTGAAATCCTCCAACAACTTCGACTCTATCTATGAAGACTTAAAAGTCAGTTTTATAAAATAAAAAGTGAACACTGTCGAGTGTTTGAATTTTTAGTGGTCACTTGAACCTAGCGTTAGGTACCTGCGTTGACGTTCTAATGAATTTGATTTTAAAATATTTAGGCACAGATCTTTAGCAAACTCGTTTATATCCATTATTTCTTTCTTCGTCTAACTTTTCTATCGTCAACATTGGTGCACGGGATGAAGCGACAGAGGAATAAGTATTGACTTTTGATTATTGGATTTCTGGTTCCCATAATCTCGGGTTTTAAAGTGACACGGTCCGTTTATAGGTTTTTACATAGTGACTCTTTAAAAAGCATGCATTATCATATCGCCTTCTTCTTGGTGGTGGTTTTTTAATCGTTTTGTTGCATGATTATTTTTCTGTACAACCTAGTTATTTTTTCGTTTATACGGTACGGTTCTCACTTTTGCAATTTTCGTAGTTATTTTTCTGTTGTTGTGGTAGGTTGAGGTTGAGGTAATAACTTACACTTCACACAGGAGTATTATTACAAACGTAACTAACCAAATTAAACAAATAATTGGTATGCAACGCCTTGTCAGCCTTACAAGGTCAAAGCTGTGCTTTAGATTTGAACCGTTTTTGTTTCTTCCGTGTATTTTTTGTCATATGTATCGGTGTTTTTCTTGTTCTTAATCGTTGTTTTATTGTTTTAGATGTTATGGTTGGAATAACTGTATTTTCTGGCTTAGCTGTGGTAGTAGATTTTGGTGAATGTCTTCGGAGTGGTTTTTTTACACTTGTTGTTTGTTCAGATATAGTTCTTGGTTTTGGTGTGTTTTTTAGTTTTCCAATTCTTCTTGTTCTTAGTGGTTTCTTTACTCTTTTAGTTTGTTTAGACGTAGATGTAGGTTTCGGTGTTTTTCTTGTTCTTAATGGTTTCTTTAGTCTGGGTTTTGGTTTTAGTGGGGTTGTTGTTGACTGAGATGTAAGGATATTTCTCTTTCTGAACGGATTTTTTAATTTTGTTTTTCTGCTTAATTTAGGTGTACTTGATGGTTTAGGTGTTCTCTTAGGTCTACGTGTGGTAGTATGTTTCGGTGTATTTACCCTTCCTATTATTTTTATTGCTGTTGTTATTGATTCAAGAGTTTTTATTGTCGATTTCGGTTTTTGTTTTATTTTCATTGTTTTTCTCGTTCTTAATGGTTTCATGGCTTTTGTTGTTGATTTACATTTCTGATTCTTATTTGCCACACGTTTTATTGACTTTTGCCTCATATTTACAGCTGGTCTCGCCTTGTGCCTAATCTTTTTTTGATGTACAATAGGTTTTTTTGTTAGCACTGTGTCGGTAGCCGCTTCATGGCTTCCATAGAAATCATCTTCGTATGAGTCCTTTCCACGTATTGGAAGTTGTTCATTATTTCTTAAGTTTTCAGTTGCTGCATGTGAAGATGGTGACATGATGTTATTCTGCATCATATTGTCATTAATATTGCAAGCATGTGTTTCAACTTTGTTTTCTTGGCATCCATACATATCGTCTTCGTACGAATTTATTCCACATTTCTGAAGATGTCCATATCTTCTTGAGTCTGTATCAATTTGGGCTGGAAGTTGCGTCAGTATATTATTCACTATAATATTATTGCGTATATCGTTGTGAACAACTAGTTCGTTTATATCATCATAGTCACTAACTTCATAGCTTTCTCGGCATCCATACAAATCATCAAAAGAGTTTTTACCACATTTTGGTAAAAAAGCACTAGCCTTTCTCAGGTCAACTGTAGCGTTCGTTGGAGATTGTATACCTTGTATTGAGTTATCTGGAATTTGCGCATGGTCCTCTGTTGCCAATAATGTGGGCTGCTGCGTGTCTTTAGGGTCTATTTGGCATCCGTACATTCTGTCTTCGAATGAGTCTATACCACATATTGGAAGGTTTTGTGTCGGAAAGCAGTGGCACATTTGAAATAGAGTTACTAATATAGCCAAGACTTCATGTTTTAATAAATTCATGCTACGTATAGCATTGATCATTCGAAACCGCTTTATCATTCGCGAAAACCTGAGTTCAGATGAGGGTTTCAGTGATCCGTATACTTTCCTTATCTTCGAAGCAATCGGAAGTATTTTGTGTAGCTCGATATTTTTGTGTAAAAACTACTTTTCTGCATAATTTATCTCGAATGATTGTTATGGCAAAAAGTGTTTTCAGAAATCTGGAAACAATAACTTTTATTTTTTTAGGTTTACATAATTAGCTTAGTCTTAGATAAACGTCTTAGACAAGTCAAATTTTAAATTAGGTAGGTATAAATTACTATCAAATCAATAATAAGCTGGTAATTGGTTTTCTATTCATTTAAATTTTTCTAGTGAAAAAAAGGAATCCGTTAAATGTTGATAAATGTACCTACCTACCTTAAAACATTTTGAACACAATGCTTTAAAAAAACTCACGCTTGACAATATTGTTGTAACGAAATTAATTTGCATGTTATGTTTTGTATTCGAACTAATTTCATTTCATTTTCAAATTCAGACTTGTTTATAAATGCGCACTACTTTTGAATATTTTACTTAAAACTTTTGGAATTCATTAAATTTACGAAGCTGGCGTAGAGTTCGTTTGCTGACGATGAAATGATAATTAATAAAAAGTTTTTTATTTTAGAGACTTTTGCAACATTGTTACAACTTGAAACCAAAATAAATAAACTGTAAGTAATAAAGCCGGCTAAGTGCGAGTCAACTCGCACACGTAATACCGCACATAACTATTTGGCAAAAGGAACCCTAAGAAAAAGAATAAAAAAAATGGAAAATAGCCAAAAGCCACCATGACGCGGTCACCCAGCTAAGTACACACTGACCTCGCCCGACGTTGCTTTACTTCGGAGATCGGTACTGAACTTGGTATGATTAGATCCCTTCATTATTTGTTGTTAGTAATACACACCTTGTCAAAATTTCCATTGTCTTCCTATTACGGTTCAAGAGATCATTCAACATCGCTTTATAGTTTGCGAAAACCAGAGTAATAAAGATAAAGGTTGCAGGGTTCCATATATCCTTTCGCAGCAATCACAAGTATTCTGTGTTGCTCGATACTTTTTTTATACCTCATTGAAAAAACTGTCTAGTTTGTTTACAAACAGTAGATACAAAAATCTAGTTTATTTTATTTCTATTATTTTTTGTTGAAGCGGCAAGAAAAATACACATTCTGTGACAATTTCAACTGTCTACGATGGTCGATGACGGACGGACAGGCGGACAAACAGTGGAGGGATTTAGTAATATTTTCCCGTTTTCACCCTTCGGGTACGGAACCCTAAAAGTAGAAGTAGACTGAGTTGGTGAGCGTAGTCAAACTCATCGCTATCAAGTTGGATGCAGTGAATGTCGCTCGTGTATTTACCCAATTAGAGGTGCGACGGGAAGTTGAAAAGTTCTGCCGCGGTGTCAGCGGAGAGCGGAGAGACATCGGACTACTCTCATTTGCTCTTTGTTAGTTCGACTGACAATCAAAAAGTCTGTCCTAATGCGTTACCGATTCCATTTCTAATGACAATCGATTTTGTTTACGAATGTTTTAATCGAGTTGGTTTTGTTGCTCAACATTTTGTATTAGACTTTACACAGGCGACTTTATTTTTGGAATCAGAATATTAAATAATACTTATATTTTCATAATATGTAGAATAAAAAAGTACAATTTTTGTTGTTTTAGTTGCGTCTTACTCGCTTCTGCCCGCGGCATTACACGCGTTTTTCCGTGATAAAAATTAAGACAGATTGAGTTCAATAACTCATAGTAAGCTATAATTTTTATACTATTTTCAAAAGTTTTCATGGGAAAATCATTTTGAATAATCTTCGTTTGTATAATAATTATTTTGTCCGTTCGATAAAAATCCCAAGTTTCGTAAGTTCCTATATTTTCCGAGTCTACAGAGTCGTATCCCTTTCTGTTAAAAGTAACTCGGCCTATGAAATACTTCATTCTGTCACTCACCTGACAATTGTGCATATACCAAACAGAAAATAAATTCGTGGACGGGGTATAGGTGCCTACACTGATCTACAGTATGGTTTGCCTTAATTATATGGATTTTAATTCAACAGCTACCCTTTTGAAAAGGGCCTCTCGTTATGTAAGTAAAGGGTCAACGAACTGTTGTTTCCTCTTTCGAAATATCTCGCATCACAAGTGGTTAAATGTCACGAATATAGTATAATCTTGTATCTTTTGATGTAGCTTAATTCTGAATCAGGCCTCTTGGAGAACCAAAAGCTTCCCGAACGATTTAATTTTATTATCGTAACAACAAAAACTCAAATACTCAGATATTTCTCGTAATAGGGTATTTTACTCTATATGAGAAAAAATCTAAAAATATATTATTGAGATAGCTTAGGCAAATAGCAGTCGGAAAACGTTAGTTTTAGTTCATAAAATAGCAAGCAAAATTTTAAAATTCAATTTAAAGGTTTCAGTTTTTTTAATCTGTTTCATAACACCAAAATAGTAGTCGCCATTTTATTACGTCATACGGCTATGTAAACTTAGAAGTGTCAACTGTCAACTATCTCAACTTTACCATACAAAATATCACTGCATTTGTTTACACAGTCAACTGACGTCATGACCACAGAGCAATATGGCGTCCACTGCATCCAGCGTTTTCGTCAAATTCCGCGAAATTTGAAAATTGAAAATTTAAATGCATTTTTTTGGCACTTAACGAATGAAAAAAAAATTGTGAATTTTAAGTGGTTCATTAGCATAGAATTTAATTGAGACACTTTTCAAAAATGGGTGTAATACCCTATTCCTAGAGAATGGGCAAAATGCATATCCTGTATTGGTATTACTTATGTATCTAGTCTAGGTCAGGCAGTAAAGTTGGTCGACACTCACAAGTTGTGCCGGGTGCTACAGCTTCTAGCGAGGGAAGTTTTATTGCCACGAAGTCAACTGTATACGTGGAGACGTCAGCAGTGCACTTACACAGGCCTTTTTGTTTCTAATAGATCATTTGAAGGAAGAGCCTGTTTAGAGAAATAAATTGCATTGAAATAGGTTGTGACATTTAAATGAAATGAAAACCAAAACTCCTAATACATATATTATATAAAACTAGCTGCATTCTTAATACCCGTTGTCCTATTATCCGGTTTCCCGTAGGAATAATCATTTTACCGCGGTAAAAAGTAGCCTATGTTCATCAGGAATAATGTGGGCTTCTAATGGTAAAAGACTTTTTCAAATCGAGCCAGTAGTTACGGAGCCTATTCAATACAAACAAACAATCATATCTTGCATCTTTATAATATTAGTATACATGTATTTTAAAATATTATTTTAGTAGGGACCGTAATAAAATCTTTTCCAATCACAGACTTGTGACCAAGAACTTGTTGTTGGTTTGATCTCACACAAGCAATGTGGACGTACTTTCAAAATAACAAACAAAAATTATATATTTCCATAAATATAATATATGTACAGTACACTTAGAAAAGGTCAAATATAAAAGTAAAGGAAATAATAACAGGGAAATAAAGTGATATTTATGATTTCTGTCGCTTCTTTGTGTATACTAAAATAAAGAAGCAACAAGAATTATCCTACAGAAAATATTATATTTTATAGTAAGCCTTAACGCACAGCAAGGTTATTACAATTTGTTTGAATTTATTTACTAATAATTTTTGCAACTCACTAGGAGTCTTGTTGAAGAAGCGTATAAACAAGCCGGAAATACTTCAACATCCATGTTATCCGTCGCGGCGTTGTCTGATTTTATGAAGTTATGTCTGATGTTATGAGAACAATATAACGGAGCTACTAATCCATTATTATCAGTAAGTATATTTACAGACCCCTACAATTCCAGAGAATTTAATGGCACGTGTAGGATTGTTCTTAGGGATAAGGGTTGAAGGTTTTTCCAAGCATCTCTCCCGAGCCCTGTCAATCAATATTGTTGGTATGTAATAAAGGTCCATCCTCATGTCTAAAAATGACGCGGAAATCCCGCGGCGCGGCGTGACGCGTCGTTGTCCGTCGGCTTACGGCGCTAATCTGTCCACTTTGACGCGGGTTTCGCAATCCACTATCAACTAACATTTTTTCTGTTTATTTTCGTTACAGTTTATTTGGTGGACAAGTTGGAAGGACGGCCGCAAAAATGGCCGTTATGGATAAAAACTTTTAATCGTTAGAATTGTAAATTGACTTATCTAACTGGAACACAAGGAATGAGCTCCGGCGATTAAATAAAAATAAGTTTGAGTATGAATTGTCTTTTTTCAATGTGGGTGGACAGCTTTATTACTAATTAGCTTATTACAGAAAATCTTAAAAGCATTTGACTCTGCTGAAAAGTGCAAAGATATAGAAGTAACGTCACATGTAAATCTAAATGTTATGATATATTATATTGCTCCACACGACGAATACAAAAGCACCTAGTTTATATTTTTCAGAAAATTCGCAACTCAATAGCAATTCTCATATTGATATCCAGCTTACGTTAACCGTATGTTTATTTTATTTTCTCTAAGATTTATCTGGATTCAGAAAACATCTGTGCTCTAGATTTTATTACGACTGAAGAAAAAGAATCATATTTTGTGAAACATTCATGACACAGACGAGTTGGTCGAGGATCCCAGTATTCATGGAAAATGGCGTCTCGTTTTTTATTCCACCTACTTACTTGTAGCCTGATTTGTATTTTTTTTGAGTAAGCGATACCTATTTAATTTGTTTTTCTTGTATTCTATATATATCTTATAGTGCGACTGTTTACATTTATTTTGTTTTAAATTAATATATTTATCATTTTTGTGTCCATACCTTAAGGAAATATCAGATTATTAAGATACTAAGCGATCGTGAGAACTCCAGTTAGTGCTCCCAACGAGTTCTAAAGAATTAATAAATGAATAATCATAAATAAATAGTGTCTGGTAAAGTGTAAAGTGTCTGGTGGAGTGGAGGAAAGAAGGGGAAAATAGTTATTAGAAGTAATTTAAGTTGATCAATTTATCGCCTTTAAAAAATTTATGAACTTAACTCGGCCTCAAATAAAATATTATATGCAATAAACAATAAATAAAGGATGTAAATAAATTACAACAACTATTTACAATTGAACCAATGTCAATATTTATGTAACCAAGATTGATGAGCGTATAAAACCGGAAGCACATACAGACACTATTCAGAAGTGACATCATCAATAGTGGATGTACTCACTTGACTAATTCACTGAAGTTGCCGAGCGCTCAACTTGTGATCGGCAAAGTTCGGGAAAGTTCGGGCCCTTCGGATTGCTGTAATCTCTGCGCAATTGCTATTCATTTGTTGTGTGAAGGGCTGAAGGTGGTGGTGAGCGGCGATGGCTAAGGTATTTGTTTTGAACTTTCGATCTTGTTCACTGAATTTTCAAAATAGGTACATAGGTTAAACAAACTTTCTAAAGTGTAGGAACCTTCTTATTATTTTTGAAAGAAACCTTTATAGGTTCGTTATATCAAATAATTATATCAACGTGTTTTATTTCACTATAAAACTATCGTAGTTTGACGAATTCATTACGGATGTAAGCGGGTTAACTACGAACCTTATTTGTGTTGGAAGAACACCAACGTTTCATCCCTTAACGAGGGACATCTTCAGGGTGAGTTTTATTTCCTTTAGACCTTGCAGGATTCTTACACACGTCAAATGAAATATAAGTATAATTACTAAATTACATAAGTAAAACTAGGAATTAAGTGATCACATTGATTCTTTGTTCACTTTAATCTTTTTAACCCCCGACGCAAAAAGAGAGGGGTGTTATAAGTTTAAAACGTGTCTGTCAGTGTATCTGTCTGTAGTATCGTAGCTCCCAAATGGATGAACCGCTTTTCGTTTAGTTTTTTGTGTTATAGATAATTTTATCCCGAGTGGCTAAGGAGCCATGTTTCATGAAAATCTGTCGGGGGGTTTTTACAATTTTTAATTTTGTTCTTGTTAAGGTTAAGTAAAAAAGGGAACAAGAAACATTTACCTTGTTAGGGCGATAGTTTTCGAGCTGGAACAAAACTCGTCCCAAGCTTTTTTATCCTCTAGAAAATAAGATATTTTGTATTTAGCCTGTTTTAAGTTTTTCCTTGTAACTTATGACATATCAGTCGATATTATCGATTGATCTGCGTGGGCGTACTCTAATCTTAATTTTAGGTTTTAGCCTAAAATTTTCTGGAGATCTAATTACTTATAATCATTTCAACACTGCCTGATTTGAAAAAGTAAAAGAAAAAGTATATTTCTAACTGGAATTGTAATAGTAGAGTCACCACAAATGAAGATCGTATTTATTTGCAGACAAGAAAACTAGACATTCCCTAGTGGCCTGTGTCCAGCAGTGGACATTTAAGATGATGTTGATGATGATTGTTTAAATGATGATTGTATGATGATTGGTATGTAATGTAAGTATTTGTCGGTACCTATATATTTATTCAGTGCCACCATCTATTTAATTTTTTTCATTTCCAGTCAACCCCAAAGTTGCCTGGAGAGATCGCTCTCAGCGATAAGCCCGCCCTGTATACTTCCTGAATACTTTCTTTTTTTTCTAAGCATTTTCTATGTATTTTTTCCTGAATTTGTGTGTTATAAAGTGTTTTCTATCTATATACATATCTATGATTTGCAGGTTATCAGCGTTGCTCAACTTTCTGAGGAGCAACATTTTGGCTGAGGCAGGAAGGATGTTTTGATTGACATCGCATGGTTGAGATACTTTTACAATGTTACACTTAATTATTATTAAGGTTTTTATACATTGCTGTGTTTATTGTGATGTGAACCAATAAATTGATTTTCTTTCTTTCAGATTCATCGGTTAATTATAACTTAAGTATTTGAAAATCGTCATTAAAATAATGAACGTCTGATTAAATAATTTAGAAGAACAAAAAAATTGGATGAGAGCTAGAAACTCCGTCAAAAATGTGGTGTGTTAGTAAAATCGCGTCCTCTAGCACTAAGCACGCACCCAAAGGGATGAATCTCGCGGGATTGGCGGCGTATCGTAGTTTCGGCGCGAAACAACCCCATTGTGATGAGTCTCACCGCCGCGCCCTGATCGACCATTATTTACATTATTGCTGACGAGGCCATTTTACACTTTAAAGTTTAAACACTATTTTAGGATTTACGTTTTTTAATGACTTTCAGTGTGTTGAATCCTACTAATATTATAAAGCCGAAAGTTTGTGAAATGTGATTTTTTGTTACCTAGTATCTCCAAAACTACTGAAGAGATCAAGATAAAATTTGTCATACACTTAGAACGTAGCCTAAATTAAACAATAGGCTACTTATTATACCGAAAATACGCGTGCGAAGCCGCGGGCAGAAGCTGGTAAATGATATACCAAAGCATTAAATAAAAATAAATGAGAACATGTCGGTAATTTCTCCCTTCAAATTATTTTGGTTTGAAAGGTTAAGAGTTGAAAACTTTTGAATGTGAGTCGAACTTGCTTATGCGCATAGTTACATCAAACCGTAAAAAGAATTGATTTACAATTTTTTTACGGTTTTATGTAATTATGTGAACATTAGAATCCTAATTATTGAATTCTGTACTTAATTCAATTATTTGTTATGCTATAGTTGATAAAGTAACACGTTTTCTCTGAAAAATTGGACTTGCTTACGATTACAAGAAAATAAAAACTTTGTAATGAGGTTCTATTGACACCCCTGGGCAAGTTAAAAATAAATTGAAAACATAAAACTGCACAAGTTGGTAATTTCTCTTTTCAAAGTACATATAATTAATACTGTCTCCAGATATAATTATGTCTTGCATATCACTGGAGACTGTATTTTAGTTAGGTTTACATAAAGTTATTCAGCACTGAAATCCATAGAGCAGCTTTTATTCAGTAAAGTAGTACTAAGCCGATGAGAGTCGGAAACTCCGGTCTATCGACGTGGTTAGGTTAGGCGACACTCCTGCGTAACGTTAACGTTCACGTGTTTACGTGAACGTTATGTACAAACGTGAACGTTACGTGTTACACTGGAATCTAAATAGTTGCCCGCAGAGTTATAATCCATAAATAGTTTGCTAACTTATATACCGCCAGCGTGTTTGCCTAGGGACCTAGGTTTAGGTATACCGGTATCTGGGGTATATAGTTTTAACTCGACTGCGAGGTAGGAGATAGAGGAGGATAGAGAAGTTAGCTTGTTGTTGTTGGTACTCTGAGAGTGCAGTTAATCTATGTTATAGGATTACCTTAGCTACATGATTATATGCATGCATTAACATGATTATAGTGCATAAAAAGTGTATTATTTCTTTAGTAAATAAAATGTTATCTGCGACGGACACATAATCTCCTTGAGTAAAGACTTAAACCAAAGGGTATTCAAGACTAGGGCTTATAAAGAACTCTGCTAAAGATTACTCCGACGTACACGAAGGTGATTACTTTGTACAAATGCAGCTTAATGAGCACTGATGAGTCAACGACTGCTCGCTCGAAGCGAAGCGGCAAGCGGCGCGTGGAGCACGCCCCGTAATGTATGCGGAGCGCGCGATTGCTGTGTAGTGTAATGCGCCACTTGTATAGGAATTCTGTTGGACGGGATGTGTTTACACAGAGACTGCCTTGGTTCAATGATTTGATGAAATAATTACACATTACCGGTGGTCTTGAATCATCGCCGGAACGGGAGCACACAGTAGCAGGAACGGGAGCACACAGAAAAAATCATAACCAAATTGTAAACATAAACGGGAATCATAATGTTAAAGAAGTTAATAGTACTTACCTACTATTATGGAATAGTTATGGACCTATTCACGTTTCTGTATGAATATTCAAACGCCATGAAAATAAAACCTGGAACAAAATGCTTTAGAGGACCAGTCAGTTTTGAATTTATTTCCTTTGAAGATTGGAAAAAGTAAAATTATGTTTAACCTCGTATTTTGCGTGTTTCGAATAGTAACGAACCAACGAACGAACATCAGTGTGAGTGCAGCCGGCATCCAGTAATATCCAGTGAAATAATTACCCACCAGTGGCGGGGCGATGCGAGCGGCGTCGCGGGCGGCCGCATGTCAATCAAGCCGTCCGCAATTGTACTCTGTGTGTATACTGGCAGCCGCTACTCCGTAATACGATACGATGGGATAGATTCGACGAAGCCCTTGCAGAGGAATCGAACTGACTGTCGATGTTACCGGATGTAGACTGGAAAATGGTATGGTACCTGGGATTTGAATTTGAAATTTGAGTGACTTGATGACTAAGTAGATACTTATTAATTATTACTATTGTTTTGATTCGAATGGCAGCTAGAGGTCCTCGTCGACCTCGTGAGGAAGAAAGGTAGAGGAATCGCTTCTTTTCTCAAACAATTTTATTTATTTTATTTATTTATTTATATATGGCCCTTAGCTCAGCTTTAAGCTCCAGCATGTCACCATACTGTAGCGCTGGTATTCTGCTAAGGGCTACATTTAGGTCACGGACACCTTGGTAATACAAACATTCAATCTTGCTTAATACTAGCACCAGTAATAGCAATCTCTTCCTGCGTAAATATGATACATGTAGGGGGAGTAGGTGAAAAAACAAAGGTATAATAATATGGCTCACGAATAATTAATGCACGAATTCATTATGAATGTAAGCGGGTTAACTACGAACCTAACGAGGGACTACATCAGGATGAGTGCGGTTCGCGTCGCGCCTTCTTCTTTTTTATTCTTCCAACACAAACTAGGTTCGTAGTTAACTCGCTTACATTCATAATGAATTCGTCAAACTACGAAAGTTTTTATAGTAAAATTAATGCACGCTCGAAGACGTCGGTACATTTGTTGTCGGACAGCTTCTAGTAAGTATTCTTTTCATGCATTCCATTCCTTCCAATTATCTAGTACCCATAACACAAGCTTTGCTTGGCTGGGGGCATAAATATATATATAATGCAGTGTTAATTATCTAGCATTATTTATTTATATAAACATAATAATATTTATTTATATAATAGATAGTCTCGATTCGATTTTTCCTCGATCACTTTGGACACTGTGTTCTATCTACAAGATAATTTTTATTTTAAATATTATAATCTTGTTTCCATTTCTCTCCCTTCACAAAAATACAACCATTTGGTGGAAACTGGTACCTACATATACTAGAACAGTCAGTAAGTATAATTCATTGGGTGGTGTGTGCGCGGCGCATTCGTTGAGCTAATTACGTCGGGCTCCGTTCCTCAAACTCAGGCTTTGCAACTGGAGCTTGTTGATCCTTGGTTCGTGCAAGTAAGTAACACTGAACTCTGCGATTTATTTAATTTTGACTATTTTAACCTCGAAGCAGCTAGTCAACTCCTCCACGATCACTTTCTAAAGCTGGCACGTGCTTCAGCAATGGAGAAATCGGTAAAAAAGAAACCCACATGAAAAAATCACATGCTTGGTAGGATCAGGTATTTTTGATTTGCAGGATATATTTTTTACTGTTATGTAAGTTTCTTGGTTTCCAGGAAGGCACTTTTCCCTAAAAGAAGGCCGTCAATTCTGTTGTCATTTAAATGGAGTAAGCACAATTTTATGTACACCCAGCAGTGGGTGACACCGGCTGCGGATGAGGATGATTAGGCCTGATTCTGAGATTTATTACTTAAAAAGACTAGAATAAAAAAAATTAAACTAAACTGGAGTTTAAAAAATGAAATCCGGAATTCCCTCTTTAAGATCCCCATAAGGGAAAACTACAGAGCAGTTATATGATAATTATGTAAAATTGAACCCGTTTCATTGCGCAAAAGGAACTGCTTAGACAAGTGGAACAAAGACAATGCGAACACACGTTACTTAATTAGAGCAAGTTCGTTCTCCATTCAATCGCTGATGATACAGGGAAGTTGGAACAATTGTTACACTAAACTAATAAGTTTGTTCATGTAAAGATATCTTTATTAGTGTAGGAAAACACAAATTAGTATAGTTACTTGGAACGACTATTCTGGCAGAAATTGTATGGGAATTTTTCATCTTGCTATGTTTTAACTTTTCTGGGGAATAAAGAAAATTTCTGAGTATTTTTTTATTTCCTCTTCAATCAAAAAGTGATATACGCGCTGTCTTCGTTAGCTACAAAAAACAACTTGTATTTTCCTCTTCACCGCAATTCCCTGACTTTGCAAGCTCAATTTCAATTACGCGACAATTTCCAAAGTAGATACAAATTACTTTTCCCAATCCGTTGGCTTCTCAACCTGTCTCAACAAATTCTTTCTAACAATAACAAAAACGTGAATTCGTAGGACTGCGGCATAATTCGGCGCGTAGGGCGCACACCTGGCGGCTCCAGGGCCCGTAATCCCCCGCCGGCGGAGGCTTCAAATATATAATTTGTTATGTAATTTGTCGCTCACATTGTCGTGGTACAATGAATAATTGTGGCTTCCGTTCTTGTTTGTATCTGTATTTCTGCCTCGTTTGATCGCTTGAATAATGATTTTATAAGACGCGGTGGAAGTAATATGTTTTCTGGTAAATTTTACCCCGTCTCACCTTAATCACACGTTCTCATAGGTAGGAAAGATGTCACTTTGATTCCCATTCGATATTATTTTTTACTGGATAACAGCCCAAAAGCGAAAAAAGTCCCTGCACAGATGAACGCCAAGATGAAATACGAAATTGTTGGCTGACTCATATTATTTTCTATCCATCTAAGTTAGACAGGTTCACATTTTGCAGGATCACAAAAACTTGGTAAATTCAGTAATTCAGTGGAATACCGCACAATGCGTCCTCCCGGGAGCCGATAGTTCCACCTGATATTAATTTCCCAGTAGGCGTATAAATTGTCCCGACTCCACTCTCGTGTCTTTTTACAAGTCGCTCAGAAGAGGGTGTGATTTAATAATTAGGCTCTTGACATAGCTAATTGACGCAGGGAAAACTTGGAAATAATTTAATACTCTTCAAGTTGAAAAATAAACTTGAAACACATGGATCCGTTCCAAAATAAAGAAAAACCAATGAAGTATTTATAAGTTTCCTACTAAAGTAACCCAAATACACAAAATATTATTTTTTTTTGAAACGCCTTATCTTAACCTACTGAAAGTGAACACATCAGACTGATATTATTTTAAATGCGAAAGTTTGGATGTTTACATGTATGGATTAATGTTAGTTACTTTTTCGACCCAAAAAATGGGCTGAAATTTTGTATACAAGTAGTTTTAGGTCTGAAATAAAACATAGGCTATTTTTTATCCCATATATCAGTTCCCATGGGATATAAATAACCTTACAACGTTTCAATAGAAACAACACGTGCGAAGGCGCGGGCAGAAACTAGTACCTAAATAAAACAATGTAATAAGATAAAACAATTCAGTAAATTAATGAAAAATTAATGACGAATCAATAATGATTGTACTGAACAGTCGATAGCGCCCCGGTACGCGAGCCCGATCAGTCATCAGGGCGGGCGGACGTGCCGCGCCGCCCAAAGCGCCTGCTCACGTATTACAACATATTCTTTCCTTCTTACGTGTGTAATCTCATGGTAATCCGTGTTGATTGTCTCTCGGCTCGAATTGAACCGAGCCACTTGGAATGTAAAACTTTTGCCGTTTATAATTTGTTCGTTCTCCGCTGAGTCGTTGGGGGTTTGCCGTTTCAGCTTTTTGTTGCCTTTTTGTAGAGAATTCGCTGTTTGGGAATCAAGGAGGAGTTTTCTTGAATTTTTATTATAAAGGGTGCAAATTTAGTTGTGATCTTGTGTAAGATTGTGTGTGTACTTATTAGGTAGGTAACTTATTGAATAGTATGCCTTCTTCTCGAATATAAATCTACTTTATTGAAGATGATAACAGAGGTACAACAACGATCATGGCAATGATTATTATGTAAATAAAATATTTTCACTAAATTGTAGTAATAAGTAGTACCCAAAAAAATTACAGAAATACAAAGATTGACAAAGGCATCGTGTTTTGCAGAATAAACAGACATGCTTCAGTTTCGGGCACCTCCATCCCCGCATATTTGGATGCAAAGACAAAATTTCATAAGGCGTCACCTATCCAACCCTTTCGGGACCGCTCGTAAATATTCAAGGTCACATTCGTGCTCACAATTTTTTCTGAATTTACTCGGGGTCTGAAGTGCCGGGGCCAGGAACCAAGAGGGTTAAACTGGACATGGAGTTCATTGGGCAGGCGGCGATTTTTTTTGATCTTTTACTATTGTACTATACTATACAGGGATTCAATAATTATGTAACCCTTATGAATTAAGTTTAACATTACCAATCCGATTCTGATATTTCTTTAAGAACTGCACGTAATACATATATCTATCAGCGCCCTGGCATCCAGGGACACTGGTTCTGAGAGGATACTGTTACAACCTTCCAGAAGATATGATGATAGTCAAACAATCTTTGACGAATTTCTTCGCCCCACGCACACTCATAAATATTTTTAAGCTTTTTGCAGTGTACCTGTACATGACTTTGAATGACAAAGTATCGATGTTACGATGATTATGGCTAATGTAATTTCTGCAAAAATTGCAAAAAAACGGGACTATTAACATTTTATTGCCGAGTTTTTTTTTTGGCGTTGCTAGGTTGCTTAAACCTGTTCAAGCTGCAAAACTGACTTTGCAAACAAGTGTGATGACATGATCAGCCCGCTACATTGGCCGGTCTCCGCTGGTTCCATGGCCCGCGCCTAAATAACTTTGTAATATTATCATTGTTTCGCGCCGTCCTGCGAGGCCTTCATTTGAATACACCCTGTTTATTGCGCCACACTTTTAGAGTTCCCTGGGTGAAGAAACCTTTTGTGGTTTGTGAAAACCTTTTCACTCATGACAATAAATAAATCAAAATTAAAATCTAAAACAGCAGCTGATTTTAGATTGTTTAACCAACACCCGAAACAGAACATAAAATTCTTAAACTCAAAACTGAGCTGAAAAACTACAGAAATTTGTTTTCAGAGGTTCGAAATAGAAACCCTCGTTTGTTAACCAACTCACTCTTGTCATGTTTATTTTCCTTCGGTTTCGAATTATCGAATAATATTTTCCGTACGGTTGCGCGTATTATCTCAGAATTCCGTATGAGCGCCGCTTCTCGAGATTATTCGATTCTGTGTCGTTTCATTTCTTTGCGATACTGAAAGATTGATGAAGTTTGAATTTCAGCGCCTTCGGTTTATTGTTCAGCGATATTTATGATAAGTGTTCACTGAGTTTTGTGAGCGAGAAAATTATTGATATTTGTTTTATTTAGTCATTTTACAGTATACACTGAACATCGTTTCATACTTTGATTGAACGGATTCGTGGATTAATCAGCTCCTATGTCTTTCTAACTAAATCGAAATAATATGTATAAGTCATCTTATAACCCTGTTCCTCAAATTCAGTTTCTTCCACTTCCAATGAAACTTAAGCCTTAAATCCAAAAGTTTCTCGAGAAAATGAAAAGAATGTAAGCGGCTAGCACTCAACTCGCATGCTCTAAGACCGCGCGCTCCTTAATATTGTTTGGCAAATAAGGACGTCGTAAGTAGCCGACAGCCGCTCAAATGGGGATTTTATCAAAGAGCCGTATTTGCCGAGGAGCTGGCTGCCGGCCGCTGGCCGCCTCCATTCAGCGACCCATTTGCAATGCGCACAAGCGATGCGATGTCCGATGCAATTTATTTCACTTTGACTGGCGCAGCCTGGGGCTACGACTGTTTTAAATTCTGCTCGTCCCGCTAGTTTTCTGTGTAACTATTGATAGTATTTTCAAAATAAAATCCAGTTTTGCGCGGAGTGTATTTTGGATAGTGGCTGTACTGTTAAATTTTAAATCGTTTTGCTGTAAATTGACGGGCAATTTCATGTTTCACGGCACTTTTTCGCAAATCCGATATTGGCTCTACCTACCGTGCTTGAAATAAAAAGAAATTCGTAATGAAACTCGATTGTTATTATCCAATTACATTTAGACGTTCTGTGAACACTTCAATTATCTCTAAGTCATCTTCATCTAGTAATTTTAAATATTGTCCTAGTAATTTTAAATCGACATTATTTCAATTTCTCGAGCTCAAAGACTTTACAATCTGCATAGCAAACAAGTAGCGAACGCTCTATGGACCAAAACAGGGGCAATAGAATCCGAGGACCGCTGAAGACATTTGCATGCGAGACGTGCGCTGTTGGGACTAGATTACTGAAAGTCAGCTGCGGTTAAATGATTTCAATAAAGTGCTCCTTCTTCAGTGTTCAACGGAAGCTAACCTGTAGTGCAGTATTTGGGTTCCCGGACAAAAGGCAGGCAATCATCGTTTGGCGGAGTTTGGCAGTGTGTACCACTATTGTATGCAGCTGCGCTATTTGGTTACGGCTTATATACAAGGAAAAATCAATCTATTGGATGAAGGTACTTACGTTACAATTGCAGTGAGCATAGAAATAATAATATAGTATGTAGATAGGAAAAGAAAAATTGCAAGCATTCAGAAGTAAGAATCACGTGAGAGCTCAATAATGCAGCTTAATAAATTAATAGCGATTGTCTTAGATGGTTCTCACTACAATAAAAACGACAGCCACGTTTTCTTGTTTCTCACCTAGAATAGAACAAATTCCGTCATAGGGACTCAAATCCATTGGGCCTTTCTCAAATCCAAGCCAAAACAATCCCACTAAACGATACATAGAAAGTCGTAAGTTGCAAAGCAAGTTATCTGCTGACGTTCAGTGCGTATAATGTATCGGCTACGTATGCAAAACGACGTATAACTCGCGACTTTAGAATCACTTGAAATTCAGAAAAGAAAATCGTCAAAGCTCTATATTGCCTCGTTCAGTCCGGGGCTACTGAAAGAGCGGGAGACTTTTGCGGATTTTGCAAAGGAAATCGATTTATTATCTTACAAGGTATTAAGCAACTCGTGACCGAAACTTTCGACTTTGGTTTCATGTCCGAACGATACAGGCGCTATACCGAATACAATGAAAAATGAGATTATGATTATGTCTCGGTTATATCACTTCTCAGGCTGAGTGTAGAGTAAGTCCAGGTAATTTAATATAAACCAAGGTCTACATACGTCATCTCGTATATCGAGGTGTTGCTAATCAGCTGTCACTGTCTCTCGCCAGACGGACATAGCGGAGAGAGCGGGAATCCGGGTTGACGGTTGAACGGAGGCCTACGGGTGTGGGTGGTGAAGCTGATGGAATACCTTGGCACTGGCGAGCTGGTGTATCCCTAATTGTGTATATGATCGGTCATCGGAACCTCTACACTCAGTATTGAGAACTAGGTTCTTTATTTCAGTCATGATTTAAAACATGAAGGCTGAATTCAGTTCCACAGTTATCTTTGACAATTTTGTGCAGCAGTAGGTCATCTAACATAGGTAATTTGTAGCTTAGCTAATCCTGAGTTATTATTGACAAGTCACACAGCGAATGTATTACAAACAGTTGGTACGCGTAAACCAGTGCAAGCAAGACTTGTTGCCTATTCATATGGTGGTTACCCGCATCATTTCAAACTCATTCTGGTTTATGGAATAATTATTACCTCTACATCTGATTTCATATTTAATTACTATCAGCAGTATACAGAGACAATATGGAGTTTATTTCTACGTTTCGGTTGACACATAGAAATTGGGGTCCTGATCGTAAAAAAGTTAAGATCAGATATTAGAATCTGAATCTCTAAGTTATTAAAGAAAAAAGAAAATGTTTTTAGTTCACAAAACAACTTTACAAACTTATTAACTAGGTACTGCCTAATTTTACTAGTACTGCCTAATTTTACTTAGTAAGTACAATATCTAACTACACCTCGTGACGTCTTGTGGTCTGCTCAGTGCCACGATGCTTCATAAAGCAGTCGATCATCGTTCGGATTTTTTATTTTGTTATTCCATTACGAATTACTTAACTGAACAACTGAAAAAATCATCTAAATTTGATTGGTTCGATAGGAATTAAGCTCTGAGCACATTAATACAACGCACGCACGAAAATGTGAATTGAAATATGGGCTTAAGTTACAAACGTTACAAAATGACTTCTCACAAGCTTCAAACGAGAGTCCGTGATCTGTCTTTCATGTGATGCCGTCAATATAAAATGCTTAGATGCGTTTACGAGTTAAAGCCCATATTTGAATGCACATTTTTGTGCTGTGCGATACCGTTGCGGCCCTGATCTGCGACAACCTTTATACCCAAGTTTATGGTCACGGCAGTTATCTTCCCGCGTGTCTTGTAGCCTTCAAAACTGCCTTCAAAAGTACAGACGACGTAGGAGCGGATGTTTTATTCATCACTCGCGTTCATCTAAACATCGGCCAAAAGTATCTCAAATTAAATTTGGCATGCAAACATCTCGACTCACCTGAGATGATGCAACGTGTATTAAATTTTCGCCGAGTTCGTACGTTCGAGTCTTAATATTTAAGTGATTATAAAGGTGCGTCCAGCATAAGTAACAAAACGTGTAATAAAACATGGTTATCAAACAAAACCTTTTGTTCAGAAAGCAAATTGCAATCAAATTTTAGTATTTTTATAACCATTGATAGGTTATGGATAGGTTATGTAGGGAAGATTTATTGTATGTTTTTGTTAAATCACTCTCAGTTTTGTTAACTGTCTTTGGAAAAAGTAGGGGTTCTATGTTCGGCTGTACTTACGTAAGTTTTTTTATCGTTCGATTTACCGTCAATTATGGACCGATTTTGAAAACTTTTTCGCTATTGTATGAAGAACTAGTTTATGCCCGCGGCTCGCACGCGTTGTTTCTATGGAAACGTTTAAAGGTAAATATAATCCATAGGAACTTATTTATGGGATAAAAACTAGCCTCTGTTTGATTCCAGGATTAGAATTACCTGTGTGCAAAATTTCAGCCCGATCCGTTCAGTAGTTTTGGCGTGTAGAGGTAACAAACATACATCCATCTATCCATCCATCCATCCAAACTTTCGCATTTATAATATTAGTGTGATGATTGAGTTAGTCAATAAAAAAAATATTCCCAAGGGGATTAGTATTTGTCAAAAACAGTTTACAAGAACAAAATTAAAATTTTAAATACCCCCAGACAGATTTTCATGAAACATGGCTAAGAACACTTGGGATAAAATTATCTATGACACACAAAAGGAGAAACGAAAATTGGTTGATCTGTTTGGGAGCTACGCCTTATAACACCCCTCTCTTTTTAATTAAGGGGTTAAAAATTAAGGGATTCGAGTCGGTTTTTAGTTTTTTCAAGCCAATAAAATGATTTTATGTTCCAATGTTAAACAACAAGTTAAACAATGAGAATGTGTTATAATTATAAAACATATGATAATTATCATGTTACTTAGTATGACCGCACCTTAACCTGACTAAATTTTAAATAAATAAAAAAATATTTATTTTTCTTCGCAAAGGTGTTTGACAGTATAACAAAGGATAGACTAAGATTAAGGATAAGGTAAATATTGACAAACCAATATTCTATCCAATCCATATTCTAATGAAAATGACACAAAGTCGTACGTACTTACCAGCTGAAATGATAAAAAGGTGATATTTGGACCATACGACAGTGATCGTTTTGTTCTCACTAGAAAAACCGGAAAGATTTTTGAAGTGAAAACTTCTTTAGCGGCGTTGAGCACTTTTTCTGTAATGGGTATAAAATCTTAAACTCGCGTCAGGACACGTGACCTGGTCGAAAAAGCGTAAGACGGATGGAGCAACGACGACATTATGCCCAAGGAATAAAGCTCAAAATTGTGCAGGATCTTCATTATAGCTAGGAAATTTCTTGAAGTTTTGTTTTGAGATAGAGTTCAAAATCGAACATTATTTTTAGGTAAACAGAATAGATAATAGTACTAGTTTCCGACAACAACAATAGGCCCTAGCTTACGTAATAGTTGCTAGCGTCCGGCTCGCTTATACCTACCTACTTATGTATCTATAGATAATTAATTTCTCGAACGAATCGAAAAGAAAGACAAGGACAAAAATTTTCATTTATTCATTAATATAATTTTATAATTAAGGTTAGGTTTCGATCGAGTCTAACGTATTGCTTAACGGGTGTAAACAGACCCTTCACGAAGCCATCAACCAAGCATTCTGTACATGAAACTAAGTAACACTGCGCAAAAATAATTGCTGGGAAACGGAATTTATTTTTGGACTTTAAAAATAATCAGATTTTTGTAGCGGGTAATGGTTTGCGCGCAACCGGCTGTAAATAATTGTAATATTATTTAATATTGTAAAATAATTGTAATAGTTTTAAAGTGTTAAATTTTTAATGTAATATAAATTGTCATGTTTGTGTACGATAGCGCAATAAATGAATATTGTATTCTACCACATAAATGATAGTACTTTTATACTGATAAAGCAATTGGTGCAAAATTATTCCCTAACCATTCCAAAATATCAAACATGCTCAACGTTAATATTCAAGTTTTCACTTCTGCCGGCACTCCCGGAGTGCAACCCGTCTTTTTGATTAGAAAAGATTGAACAGAAGAAAAAATCACTTGTTTCTTAATAGTATTATTTTCATACATTTGAATGTCTTGTACGGTCATGACGAATTAAATTACCTACTCTGATAAAAACATAAAGATAATTTTACTGCCGAAACTGTACACAAAATGATCTTCAAAAACTATGTGGAAATAACAGTTTGTCCATTAATCACGGACGTACAATATTTAACTCAAATAATTATAAAATCTACTTCTACTATTACTGTTTAAGATAACTGTTTAAATGCACATGATAGAAAAATCTAGTTTAAACATATTGCATTTAAACTAAATCGGTAAGATATTAATAAAATGTAATTGAAACTGCAATGAAACTATTCAAATTCATCCAGCATGTAAATTCCGCATGATTGTGTAGCTATTTCAAGAGTATTCATCGCGTAAGCACCATATCAATATTTTTTTACGTTGTGAGCATGGTGATTTATTTGGATTATTACTCTCATGAGCACATCTCTGGGAGTAAATGGACGCATGTGCATTACTCCCGGTAAAATATTAAAAGTGGTGGGGAAAAATATTAAAATAATTTTCCCCACCACCGCTCGAAAACGTTGACTTTGCTGCTTAAAACAGTGATCAAAATCTGGTTTCCTCACTTGTGGATTAAATAACTATTGTTCATACATGAGTATCGCCTACAAAAACTGTGCCCGTTCGTGTTGGTAAAAAAAATTTACTGAAACATTTTGAGAGTAGTTATCGATCTGATTAATTAAAGAGTATACCAATATATATAATTCTGGTTATTCTTTTGATAACATGGTTCCTGGGAACAATCAGTCAGTACTAAGTGAGAACCTATTTCTTTATCTGTCAAAAAAACACTCATTGCGGTTATGCAATTTAGTAGAATTCAAACGTACTTAATTAAGTACATTTAGTCCATTGGAATATCAAGATTTTCTTTCCAAGAAAACATCATCACGAATTCCAACTAGGAACCTTTGCTATGATATTTATATTATAGTCAAAGGTGAAACGTTGGCGGTCTTCATTAATAATCGAAATTCGTGGAAACCCCGTTATCTCTTAAATCAATTGGCAACCCACTGTAGATGAATTACTGAGTTATTTTGGTTGTGCAATGAAGGAAACCAATGTGAATTGGTACTCTTTGCTGAAGACTGAAGGCTTAAAATGAGATGAACGATGAAAGAGGCTGCGGCTGTGTAGGCATGACGGGTTGTGGTTGAACTAGGCTTAGTGGAGACGGTCCTGAGGTCAAACTGGGAAATTATGGGGCGAGTAGAGTTACCCCTTAGTTTATTTAATAATAATAATAATAATATAGCCTTTTATTTCCAAAACTGTGTGACATTAATTGACAAGATTCTTAAACTTAGTTTACTACAATTATACTCTTCGACTGATTTCTGTTGTCATTTTCATGTTGCTTCTACAGAATGTCTCTCAGTTTGGTGTGCCTTTCGGCATAGGCCTCCTCCAACTGCCTCCATTGAGGCTTATCCTCTGCCACTCTTGTATTGTTGATGCTTCTGTTTTTGTTGGAGGGTGACGGTCTAGTGCTCCCGCGGGGACCAGCCGTGTTGGGAGACGTTTACGTTGTTGTATTTTGTTTGAAAGTTGTGGTTGTCCGGTTTTTGGTGCTGTGTTAATCTCTGTAGGTGTTCTTTTCAGACATTGAATAAGCTCTCTGCCGCATGAATTGAAATGCATCCTTTTTCTGAAGTTTTGGGGTATTTTGTTTCTCGGACGCGTTCCCGGGGCTTGGAGTGTCTGCCCTTTTTCGTTTTTCGCTGTCGTTGTAGTTTTGGGATTTTTGTTTCTTTTGCTGTAAAGCTTCTTTTGGCAGATCTTGGGTGATGTAAGTGTTTGGCTTCATCTTCTTTTTGTTTTTAAGAATTTGTATCTTTTTCCGCAATGTTGTTGTGATAAGCACAATTGGTCTTATTTTGCTTTCGCCCTCACGCTTTTTCCCCAGCCTCTGCAGCTTGTCTATTTCCCCATTTTCTAGTTTCACATCTATATCGTTCAATGTTGACGAAACCAGGTTGGTTAGATCCTCGTGAGATTCCTCGTTTGACTCCGGGAGGCCGTGCAGAATGACATTGTTTCTCCTGCTATTTATTTCGAGGTACTGTAGCCTTTTGCCTAGTTTTTCCAATTCAGTTTTTAGTTTTTTATTTTCATCTATTATCGGTTGTAATTTTTCGTCTACTTTTTGTAGAACTGTGGCGGTAATATTTTCCGTAAGAACTTTTGTTTGTTTGTTTAGTTCTTCCGTCATTTTTGACAAGAGTAGTGACATTTCGGGTGACAGATGGGTTGTCATTATTTAGCCGCGTCTATGAGAACTAGTTCCTGAACACGCCCTCCGCTTCTATGGGTAAACACGCCAACAAGAAGTTGAAGTCTTCGTCGTAGTCCTCTTGTCTTTGGTCGAAAAAATAACCTCCAAAATGAGTATGCGAAATTTTCAATCGAAGTATTTCACTTTTTACTGCG
Organism: Eupithecia subumbrata; assembly: GCA_949316285.1. Taxonomy (NCBI): domain Eukaryota; kingdom Metazoa; phylum Arthropoda; class Insecta; order Lepidoptera; family Geometridae; genus Eupithecia; species Eupithecia subumbrata. The sequence goes on along the minus strand of OX438641.1, from coordinate 17,479,744 downwards.
TGCTTCGGTGTTGTTTGTATTTGTGTTCGATGAACCAGCGTGCGAGGACGATCTGGAGCGATGCTGCAGCGCAATGTGGACACAATTTCACACTGAATTTAATTATTATAACGAGAGCGTTTCGCAGAGCGTTTGACGTTTACGACAGCCGGAACCGGAAAAGTAATCATTAATACTGTGAATGATTTTCACGTTCGTACGCGACTGAAAACTTAAGATGCATACTTTAGCTGTTCACTTTAAAATTGTGTTACCGCGCCGTATTTTATCTATCAATGTTTTGCTAAAGATGACCAGGTCGTTATGCAGCCGACTGATACTTGCTCCCTTGACCAATTTTTCAGTATTAAAAATAAAAATATTCGTATCAGTACCCTTAGTCTGAGTTTGTACAAAAAACATTCGATAAAAGTAATCGAGAACTATTGATGTCTTACACAAAAAGGCTTAGAATGGGAGTAGACACAAACGAGGTGTAGCTAAAAAAATGCGACAAATACTTCTCATTTTCCTTTACTTATTCATGTGCTATACGTGGAAGCACTAAAGTTATAATAATGCTTGTCAACTCACACTTAGATTCGTTTTTGCCTTCGAAATCACGAGAATTGTTGAGTGAGTTCTATGATTGACGTATTTGGGTTAGATTTGGTACGCTCATAGATCCCAAGGGAAAAATTTAGATTAGGTGCAAGTACCGAGTGTTTTCCTGTGTGTTCTTATTTTTTTTAAAGCTCTAATCGAAGGAATTTCTATGACCGAGCTGTGTTGGTAGTGCTCTATCTTATTATTAGTATTGTTAAACGGGTATTTATCGCGTTTATTTAAAGAGACTAAACGCACGGTCGCGGAACGTGTTAAGGAACACATAGCAGCGGTCAAAAATCGACAAATCAACAAGTCGGCAATAGCTGAGCATGTAGTAGACTCAGAACCCAATCACTGGATTGAATTACACAAAGGTCATCGCAGGTCATCTGTAATGAAAGGAATTACTACAAGAGAATGGTTCGGCAAGCGATTGAAATTAAGAAATATCCTAAATTCAATCGTGATGACGGTTTCAAACTCTCTGCCTCGTGGAATCCAGTTATAGCCAAGTGTACTCGTCGTAGACCGGTTTCTCAGTGCGTCACAGATACTGTTAGTGTTGTCTGTCGTCCGAGTGTGCAGATGGACATATCTAGTGTCGAAAACCAAGTGAGGGTAGTTTCAAGTAATGCTGCCCCCGCTTCGCAGAGGCGGTAGCTCCAGTACTCCAGTCATCCCGTGACCACGACAGCGTGTAAACCTGTTGAAACGTCGGGAAAAATAGGTAAATAAACGCGATAAATACCCATTTAACAATACTAATAATAATGTGTTCAGATCGCGTAAGTTTGAAAATATTTAGTGCTCTATCTACTTACTTTTATAACATCAATGGCGCAAACGCGACTGCCGCTATCATGTCAAAGTGCGACAAATCATTCAAAATCATTCGAAAACTATCACCGAGTTCGTAAGAAACGATTGGATCGTTGTCATACTACGAAAAGTGGTCCTTCTCGATCCGGTAGGGGTGCTGCAAAGCGCTAAATGTATAAGAAGGACTCGAAAACGACTGAAGTGTTCGAAAAATAAAGCGTACAACCCATAATAAACACTCAGGTTCACTTCCAAAGTTATTCGTCACACATTTTTATGGAGCGAAGCCTGAACTTATTTAGCGACTGGCCGATTCGGTCCAATCAAATCATTTGTTCACTCGTTAACAAATGCCATATTTTTAACGGAAGCTTTGCAAATAGCGGGCACATCAATAACTGGAGGCCTAAATAAATCAGGGCTGCTACAAATCCGGCTTCAATACGTCAAAGATAACCGAACGTGAATAATCGGGGTAGTTGGAAACAATGGCGATTTGCATTTATAAATGATTCATGTGACGCGGCGTGTTGTAAGAGAAAACATTCGCCTGATGGGTGGTATTGTGACGATTGGCAGCCCTGGGCGGCGGCGCGGCGGCAAGGGCGGCGCGGCCGGCGCGGCGGGCGGCGTCACTAATAATTAAAACCAACCTTGTGCCTTCAATTTACAAATTCAATTGGAACCAAAGTACAAAGTCTCCTTATTACCTATTTCTTAAATATTTATCTAGATTTATTGAATTTTAGATTTTTTAAAATTCAGTATAGATTTGTATAGTTTTAGCGGGTGATTATATCATACTAATTAATTACGGAAATATTTGCTGTTCATGCAAACATTATAAACCTAGTTGTTGAGGTTCAAAATCTTAAAAAATAGAGCAGAAAAGTAAAGTAGCTCTAGATGACGAAAACCACTGAAGGTGGTGATTCGCACACCTGTATTGTTACCATCAGTGCTATATCATTAAAATTGGAAAACAGCCTCAAGCTTGTTAATAAGCAAGATCGCTTCCGCTTGTGCGCAGTGTCAGCCGAAGCGTAGTTTGCGCAAGTCTAACACAAACATGAAATCCGGCTCTATAAATAGATATTGTGTGCACTAAAGCAAATATTTAGCAACGTGCGCTGCTCTCGGCCCGATATCGCCTGTTTCTCATTCATGGATCCGATGAGTCGCTGAGGAATTTTGAAAATTCGCCCTCTAAGAGTTTCAAAATAGGAGTGGAAAGTTGAAACTAAAATGCTATGTATTTCTGTAACCGTAAGCGATAGAACTAGAAATTTTTACATGTAGATTCCTCTTTCATTAAAGGAGTAGGTACCAGACTCACTGACAAATAACACACAGCCCGAATCACTAGTTCTAGTGCTTGTACGCATTACGTGCACGAAGTCCCGAGTTACAGCTAGTTATCATATAAAATGATACCCACTTCTCAAAGCGATTTAGGTTTTTGTTTGGTTTAAAGTATATTTTTATCTCAAAGGAAATAATTTCTTTTATCTGAGAAAATATCTATAATAAAACTTCGACCAACCAAACAATTTTTGGTATCTACATACGTAAATGTAATACAAAAGATTTTCAATTATCAAATAACAATTAAGTACCTAATAAGACCAATTAACAGAAACAACCTACTAATAAACTTATTATGATAACTAGCAAAATCATTTTTAATAACACTAGCAAAATCCTGCACATTTATTAATTAGTTGTTGAAGAAAAACACATTTAAAAATGAGTGAGATAATTTATACCTTATCCAAAAGGTTAAATGGTGATGTTACTCGTTGGATAATGAAGTCCATCGCACATGGCTATGCTTCTGTGCTATGTTCCGTAGAGTATGGCCGCCACCGTGCGTGTCCGCTGTGCGTCTTCTCTTTGAACCGGCAGGGGATTTTTGGACAAAAAGTCCAGAAATCCCCTTCGCAGGGGATTATGGCAGGGGATTATTGGAATAAGCCCGAATATTCAACATAATAAATAAACAAATAAGTAATAACAATAATAAATAATAATAACAATAATTGTTATCCAATCATTTAATACCTTATTTATCAGAAATCATAGACATAATAATAATAATAACAACAATAATAACATAAGGACATAATGCATCATAAGAAGGCCAGCTCACTGCTAAGAAAAGGCCGAGTGACGACTGATTTGACAGCCTGGTCTGTATTACTGTACAAACGGAGTCAGAGGTCGCCGTTAACTCGACCAGCATTTATTCACTAAAATTAATTTTCATTTTAATAATACATACGAAATCGGGGCCGGTCACAGTTCCAGTTCTGAACTGGAACTGCGCTATGACGGCAGTGCATGGCAGTTAATTAATTCCTGATTAGAATGTGTACGTATGAATCGGCGCCTGTATTCCAGATTTGGCGAGTTCCACTCTATACCTCAGGATTTGAATGTGATTAAATTCTTCGCGAGCTATTTTAGTCTCTTTGAAACGGATGATAGGAATTAGTCCGATTCCAAACTGTGCTTGGAAAAATTATCTAGATTTAATTTAGGTATTCTATTTTAGGTTCTTATCAGCATTGGATCTTACAAAGGTCAAATTAATTCTGTCTCGCGTTGAATCCCAAGAAGTGAAAGAACAAAAGAGAAGACTTTGTCTAGCAGTGGGATAGAAATGAACAAAATAATAACAATTGAAGTTACGTAGTTTAAAATAATTAGTATTCATTTTAAAATAATTAGTAATTGACTGTTTTATAAATGTAAATTTTCAATAGTATTCCTTCAAATCAAAAGTATTGCTTATTTACCTAAATCTTTTGCGGACATCATTTAATACTTTTCGCTGACATATCTGGAAAATTTTCTATCTCGTTTCCTCTCGGACAGAAGGAGAGAGATGCAGATAGGAATAACAAAGTTCCCGAGTGTACCGTAGCACACAATGCATAATATTGTAACTAATTAGTTCGCCGCACGGAATATAAGGCATAGAAGTGGTGTTACATCCCTAAAACTTGATGCCTACAACATAACGCACAAGGGTAATGAACTTTCAATTCATAGTAAGGACTTCAATAGATCCCTGAGTATTTAAAGCAGTTGCTTATAAATTTAATAATAATTCATTAAATTTGTAATATAAATTGGTCCCATATCACCAAGCACAGTCTTACAGTTAAATTATATTTGGATATCTATGTGCTGTGTGCGTTTATCTGACAGCAAGTAAGACTCATTATTTACTTTTAATTATTTCTTCCAAGAGTATCTATCTAAATTCATAATCTAAGGGACTTTGACTACGAATCGCCATCGATATTTTGGGGCACTGTTGTTTCACCCCTTAAGAAACATTTTCACAATAAATTGCTGGTTTTGCAAAATCACACTATCATCATCACACTAATATTATAAATGGGAAAGTTTGGATGGATGGATGGATGTTTGTTACCTCTTCACGCCAAAACTACTGAACGGATCGGGCTGAAATTTTGCATCCAGGTAATTCTAATCCTGGAATCAAACATAGGCTACTTTTTATCCCATAAATGAGTACCCATGGGATATAAATCACCTTTAAACGTTTCGATAGAAACAACGCGTGCGAAGGCGCGGGCATAAACTAGTATTATCATAAAACCAAGTCCAAACTGCTGGAAGTTTTTAAATATATTCAGTGACTTCTATGCCTCACAACTCTGTATAGAAGTTAAAGAGCGCGCTCGCTGCGAACCGAGCTGAAGTTGGAAGACAATGCCTAATTCAAAGTGGGCCGAAGTGAGATAATAACGTTAAGTAGGCTTGATACTGAGTTTGGAGCATATTACGAGCAATCGGGCCATCAACTCATCGGAGAAAATACGCTCTCGTGATATCATAACTTTTATCAGTTTGAGGATAGCTTACCTCATTTTTCCATTGCATTATTAGTGAAAATTTCTGCTTATACATAGCATAGATCTAAGTAAAATCTGTAGATGTAACTCGTTCTCCCAGCAGTTACTCAACAACTGCCCTGCGTTACTTAAACTCGCTCACAGTTACATTTCCTAACTTGCGCTGCAATTATAATGATCAAACACGAGTGCATTGTTAGTCTTAAATTAAACAAACAATGTCGTAGCAAGCACGCGTAACACGAACGCCGCCGGTCCGACTATGACTGAGGTGGGTGGACCGACCGGAATCGACCCCACAATCTCCTCCGTCGCAGACAGAGCTTCTCCCGCCGCGCCACAAAGCTCGTCCGATTATATTCTGTCATACCCTCTAATTTCAGAGCCCTACACTAAACCCATACGCTCCACGGCGTATGATTACAGCAAGGTGTTTGTACAAGTTGTTTTAATCATTTGGTTCTGGAGTTCGTGCAGTTCGCGACTCGACCGAACCATCGCTAATTAACTGAGAGCGGAGATCTTTGGGTTATTGTTTGATGAAACAACAAATCACACACTATTTTACTAGAGAGTAGCAACATTGTCTGTGGCTACAACATCCAGAACGAACTTTGAGATCCATTGTAAGAAAGTTCACTGTGTTGTGCCCGTGAAGATTTTGCACCACCCCAACTCTTCCCGCGGGTGTCGTAAGAGGCGAGTAAGGGATATCTACCGGGGGCAGGTAGCAGCGCCCCCTGCAGAACAATTCTACCACCGAAAAGCGATCCCCAACCCGCATGCCCAGCGTGCGGATTATGGGCACTACCCCACATGTGATGAAAGCCAATAAAGCGCTTATCAGGGGGAGGCCTGCGTTCAGTAGTGGACCAATACAGGCTGTTGAGGTACGAAAGTCCACGAGGAATGTAGTAGGTGAGGTAACAGGGTGTTTCTGTCTTATTTGTATGTAATGAAAGAATTTGTAATAGCTGTTCTGTTTATCAGTCATGTAGTATAGAAGCTCTAAATACCTTTGGACTGGCCAGATGATGCTGTACGAGATAGCAAACATCCCTGCTAATATTTTAAGCCCGAAAATAATTCTGTCGCTCGGTCCGAATGGTTCCCTTTTCACGCCTGAACAGCTGAACATTATTCCAATGAAATTTGGCACAAAGATGGTATTCCGTTTTGGATTTAGGCTACTTGCTATTCCGGAAAACGAGTGCAGAGTCGCGGGCGGAAACTAGTTATAAAATAAAATGTGTCTGGACAAGGCACTAACTCCAATCTAAGATTACGTCCCGAAGGCCGCCATTTCATTCCTCCAGCCAATAACCCCTAATACCTACGTATTTCTATCACATTATTTTCGCCGTCTTCTATTCAATTTCCACCTTCGAGGCTCCCCTCGAAAACCGATACCTAGCGACAAATAAAATAATTTTTATTTATAGTTTTATAAGGGTAGAGCCGTTCTCAATATATCGGGACGGTCGCGGGCGGGCGGGCGTCTGTTCTTTTATGGCATTCGAGGGTTATCATAAATCATCATCTTTATTGTAACATCACTTCAATAAGTTTGATGAAAAGCCTCGGCTATGGCTATGGTTGACGGTATTTTGTGCTGCTTATTTTTGGGCGAATTTGATCGAAATATCCAAATATTCTGTAATTTTCTTTGACAGGATTTTCCGAGATAAATAGACGGCAGGCTACCCTTTGTTTCGTGAATGTGAACGATTTTCCCAAAGCTATTCAAAAACTAAATTAAATTGGTCCATCCACACACATGTAGACATGTAGTCATAGCGCGCTGGTTTGTCAGGCTGTCAAGTAGACGACCTCTGTGGAGCAGCGAGCAATGGTCCGCCTGCGACGCAGGGAGTTTCGGGTCCGATTCCTGCCGCGGGACAAATATTTTCACGATCTGCAGATCTGGGTATTTTGTGCTATGCACAATAAAAAGCCAAAATTATCGACATAGCTCAAAAAATTCGCAAGCTGAAGTGAAAGTGGGCCGGCCATATCTCGCGAAGAACTGACAACCGCTGGGGTAAAAGTGTTCTTGAGTGGAGACCACGATTCAGCAAACGTAGTGTATGACGCCCTCCGGCCAGGTGGGATGACGATCTGCGAAAGACTGCAGACAGATGCTGAATGCGGCAAGCTGAAGACAGGGCGCTATGGCGCTCATTAGGGGAGGCCTATGTCCAGCTGTGGGCTAATATAGACTGATGATGATGATGACAATAAAAAATGTCTATGTATTTGCAGAGCATTGTAGTCAGGTTTCCTCGATACAGGCCCAGACTAGTCAGGATGCCGACGAAAATCACTGTTGAAATTAGCTCAGTAAATTATCAATTAAGTAGGTATGCGAGTTATCTAGCACCCATGTCACAATCTCTGATAAGCTTGGGGCTAGAGGATGCTGTGTGGATTGTCCATCATCATTTATTTGTACGATCTGCAAATATTTATTCCGGGTCTGTACATTAAAAAGCCATCAAAAATAATGTTTGGAATGCAGACGGCCTATGAAATGTTTTTAAAATCAATCTATCCAACATAGATTTCAAAATTTTTCTATATAAGAAGCTTTCGTTATTTTAGAGGCAAATGTGAGTAAACATTATTTCCTCCCACCGCTCGCTGCGCTCCACCAACAACGAAGTTACAGAACTTTAGAACAAAACTCCACAACATAACACCAACTGATCCGCGGTATAGAGAAGTCACGTTAATATTACATGGATAGCCGGAAATTATAGGCGCTTCACTTGCTTGATAATGTTGTCCAGAATTTGGGGTTCCGCGTTGTTACACAAAGACTTCTTAGTTTTATCATGTTTTTTCTACAGGTACTAGATGCCGGGACCCAGCGATCGTTGGGGTCATGGCTCTGGAGACCACGTACCGGAAAGCGTTAGGTGGACAGACCCCTCACAAGGTGGACCGATGACCTGGTTAAGGTCGCGGGAAACCGCTTGATGCGTGTAGCGTTGATCAGGTCGAGTTGGCTGAGCTGGAAAAGTTCCGTAGAATTCACATAAAAACAATAAGGGAGTTGCTTGTGTAATAGCTCCTCTATATAATCCGTGTATTATGTTTAGTACTACAAATTTGTGCCTCGTTAACATAACTGTATTGATACGATACTATCTACCACGTAAACTGAAGGTTGATTACACATTTACCTTTTCAGCAATATTTCTACCAGTTTTAAAGTAAACTGAGGCAGGCAACTAGATCACTAGACGCTAGCACGGATTTTAGTCCACGTAAACGTAATCATTGTCCGGTAAAAAACTTCTCCCTCAGTCCACAGCGCGTCCCAGTACCTAGCTTGTAGCTAAATGTATAGCGGTAATTCTGTTAAAGAGGCTTCGCTATCGACGCCGGTAAACAGGTTATGTGCGCGCATGAAATCGCTCCAAAAACTACCTATGATATTAAGCGGGGATAGCTTGGAAATGTTGGAGGGTGTGAATAAATGAGTAAAACATGCCTTTATACGAAAAGAAAATTACTATAAAATATAGAAATAAATTAGAACTAGTATTTACAATGGAAACAATTGAAGTAACTGCAAAATGAGTAAAATGCTTTGTTGTGAACAACTGTGGATTTATACATGTATGTCGTAGCTTAGTGCTACGCTTCGTAGCTGTCGTAGTAAGGTGCTACGCCGTAAAAAGGTGCTACGCCGTAACAAGGTGCTACGCCGTAGCAAGGTGCAACGCCGTAGCAAGGTGCTACGCGATAGAAAATTTTGCGTGATGCGTTGTTGGTTTTGTAACTATAGTAGCAAGGTGTTACGACACATAGCAATCAAATCGATTTGTAGCATATTCTTAATCAGTTGAGTGTTGCTGCCTTTTAAGCACAAGCTTATTAAGCTCAAAAGCAAAAGAAAATAAAAACGACACCACTATAGAAACTTCTGCTGCAAGTTTTGTAACAATGAAGAAGTAAACAAAGAAAAGCCATGCAAAAATCAGTTAGCCATTTGTTTTATTATGACTGGAGCGCAGCCAAGCACCGCACATTAGGTATGTAGAAAGTTGCCAGGTATTAATTTCCCGGGTGGCGTCGGAGCGGGGAATACCGGCCGGACTAAGACAGACAAATTAACAAGAACAATGTTACCAGTTACAAAAAATGTTTTAAGTTTTAAATAGTCGGGAACTGGGTTTCTGGGTCAATGTTCAGTGAAGTAAACTGTTTGGATGCTCACTGCATCTAATTTTCTACTCTTTTCAGAACTCTGTCCGGCTTTAGAGATTTAAAAACTATTCAAGTGTAGAAAGATTGTGGAAGTAATTACCTTATTAAAGATGAGAGAGATTGTTGTGATAATATTGGTAGTTATTCAACTGGGAAGTTGCCTTTACATGTTGGCCAAGCTTGTTTATACCTAAGTAGATCAATGTGCAATAACTCAGCCAACATACAAATTAACCATTTTCACGAGTCGATTAAAAGTTAGTGTTATCTTGAATAGAACTCACAAGCGCATTTCAAGAAAATTGGATGTGTCTCATAAAATCCTCATAACCCGGAAAGCAATTTAGTCCAATCAGGATTAATATAAATGGAAGACTATTGCAGTCGCAAGTGCATCCCAACTCAATAACGCGGCAATTCCCGCGATCGCCGGCAATCAGGAGCAATCAGGAGCAATCAATTGAAGGTTGCGGACCCCGGCAGACCCCGGCGGACCTCCGCGCTAGAGATATAAAATTGTACATAGAGGATGCAAAGTTAAACTAAGATGTTCTCAATCTTGGGGCAAGATGAGTCCCGGTCTTTTTATGTATAGCAAAGATTTATTCAAGAGATTCGATTATTGATTAGTTAATCAGCGTAGGAGCAACCGGCTGTCAGATAATGAATACTTGTTTGTTCATACCTATTTCCGAGAACCTTCTTACTCGCTCTGCATATTGATGCCTCCGCGCACCGGACAGGGATAATGCCCGGATGTTTTATAAGCCATTATAAAGTCATCGCCCGATCGGTGATCAGCGGGATTTTTACGACGATATGGAAATGGAGGAATTCTCATGAATTACGACAAGGATCTGCTTCTATAGGAGGGTCTTCTTCTGTGGGGAAGAATTTGGGATATTTTGAATGCAATTAGGATTTAGAATGTTTGATAGGATGTAATTTATGAATTCCCTTTCCGTAGATTCAGAAAATTGTGGCCTGACCATTAGGGTATTCCAAATTTCAGCGATTAAAAGATCTGTGCACGTTTGCATGAAACATCAATATTATTAACAATCTGAAAGGTCATAATTTAATGTTACATCCCTTTATAATCTTATTAATATTATCAAATAAGTATTATAAATGTGAAAATTTGTGGTTATGGATATTTTGCTACTCCTTCAAATGAAAAACCTATGAACACTTTTGACGACCTCAGTGGCGCAGCGGGCGAGAGTCTGCCTGCGACGCAAGAGGTTGCGGGTTCGATTCCCGCCTCGGAACAAATTTGTGTACGATCTGCAGAAATCCGCATAAATCATTTGTTCCGTTGGTCTGGGTGTTATCTATGTATAATAAAAAAATATATATATCTATGTATAAAATGTATTAAATATATCAGTTATCTATTACCCATAACGCAAGTTTTGTGTAGCTTACTTTGGGGCTAGATGGTGCTGTGTGGATTGTCCAGCATTTTTATTATTATTATTATCATTAAATTAATTTACCTATAAAACAGGGAATACTAAATTTATTAAGAAAAAAAGCCTGCACAAAAAATAGCCTGCACTATTTCGCCATTCTCCACTTACAAAAAACAACGAGCGAAACAACAAAGCGTCCACCTCTCCCGCTGGAGATAAAAGCTCCCGATTTGTTCAACTTTACCCGCAGTTCCCCAGTTCCGCGGTAATTTGTCGCCGAAAAGAGTTAGCACTCAACAAGTCATTAGTCTAATCGTGGACTAAACTAGTGCTGTTAACTGTTTACCAGCTCCCTGCACACTCAGGCGGTCTAGGTACGTCTGTAACAGAGAAATATGTCTTGCAGTATGTCAACTTCTGGCGTCTAATAGCATTTCTACTTCATTATGAATGTCTGCGGGCTAACTACGGACCTAGTTTGTGTTGGAATAAAACCAACGTTAGCCCGCTTACATTCATAATCAAATCAAATATTTATCGGACAACTAAAATCCATAAATTGTTAGTAAAGGTAGGACTTATTGTTAGGGTTAGTTATAGCTAATATCTACTAAAATTAATACACAATTAAATCAATTTAACAAAATTATATCACTCTCCTCATGAAGCATTTTCACAGGGGTGAGGTGATTCTATCAACTATAGTTTTTAGAATGGTGTTGGAGCTGTCACGTACCCTGCGCATCAGGGATGCCGCCTTTTTACGGAGGATGGCAGCAAAGCCATCCATCTGGTATTCCGCAAACATCCTCGATGCACTGCAAAATCGAGGCAGTCCCAACATCATCCTAAATATATTATTGTACTGTACACGCAGGGTCTCCAGCGGCCGTTTGGTGTAGTTGATCCATAGGTTCCCGGTGTAGAAACCCTGACAATAGGCTTTAAAAAGTGTTATTTTAACACAATAATAAATTCGTCAAACAACGAAAGTTTTTCTAGTAAAATAACATTGCAATCGTTGGATCTAGTTGACTGATGAAGACGCAGTGTAGATTTCTAGAGGGCATACTACCAGTGACGTCACACAGAAAAGGTTTGCTTGCGGTGCATATTAAGGTGGGCACGGTGTGACGGGCCGTAATGTATCTTTTAGTGTAGCGTGATACGTTAGATAGATAGATAGAAAAAACTTTATTATACCACAAAAATACACGAAACAATACAGAGAAAATTCTTAGAAAAAATGAAGTATAAAGGGCGGCCCAGGAAACCTTAGGATGGACTGGAAATGAAAAAACTAAATAGACGGTGGCACTGAATAAATGTATAGATAAGTAAAGAAAAGGAAACAAATACTTTCACTACATACCATATTACCTACAAACATTTATACTAAACTTGCATAAACAAAGAGTTTACGTTACGCCGTGTGCAAAAATCCGTTACTCGTTACTCGCGCTTTCATTCCCCGTACTGACCGAACGATGCTTTGTAACACGTTACATCACGTCTCGTGACGCCGGTCAGTACCTTTATGATAAAGCAGATGACTAATTCAGAAACAAAATCTCAAATCCTATCAATTATATGTATATTATAATACTAGCTTCTGCCCGCGGCCCCGCACGTTTATTTACGGTATAATAAGTAGCCTATTGTTTAAGTTAGGCTACGTTCTAAGTGTATGCCAAATGTCATCTTGATCTGTTCAGTACTTTTGGAGAACCAATCAAAAATTCAGATTTCAAAAACTTTCGGCTTTATAATATCAGTAGGATATTAGGATAGGAATAGGATATTAGAATGAGGATTATTAGGATATGTGTATAATATTTGATTCTGTAAGTCAAGTCAGCAATAAATAATAAAATGGCTGTTCTACGTGCGTACAACTGATACTAACTGTGCTCGCATACTGACACATAGGTTTGATTCACGATATCTAGTATTAGTATTGAACGTCGTCAGTCAAGACATGCACCTTGCACAATGTGCGAGGCAAGGCATGATACATGATAATAATTGATTGAAAATCCGCATGGCCGAAATCCGTCAATTTACAATGACTTTTTTAAAAGATAAGAAAGAGTTTCGGTCTGCGACTATTTAAATGATAAAAAATTATAATAAATAAATGTGACTATGTGGCCGAATATGAATAAATAAATAATTCTGGACAATTCACACAGCATCATGAAGCCTATCTGCTGATCGTACAAACATTTGTCCCGAAGCGGGAATTAAACCCGCAACCTCCTGCGTCGCAACACATGTCAAAAGACACCTAGACCCGTCTTACCCATATTGTAATCCGCAGTCAAAACGCAAGCTATCAGTCATAGAAGTTACCGTGTATAGTGGTAGCATCATGGTTCAAAGACCCCCCCCCCTCCCGGTCGTCCATTACTGCGCTGTAACACGACCCGCTCATTATCTGTGTAGTTTAAATTCTGCTCACTTTAAACTGTGACAGCGTCGCGACGCAGCAGATAAACTATAACAGAAAGTTCAATTCATTGCCTTTTGGGAGTTTATTAACCCGCCAACGGTGACGTTGATTTGACTTACACCTTCGGTGACCCCGGTCTCACGCACCGGGGTTTTCGATGGATGTTTTTTCAAAGTCTTTTATTTACTGGCTATTTTATTTGGTAATTATTAATTATTTGACATTAAAACAACGATATTTCATTAATTACAGCCTCGTTTATTTATTTTTTCTTATGACTAGACAACTTCACATAGAACCTACAAAATTGGTTAGGTTTGTAGACATAGCTTTTAAAAAATTAAAAAAGACATCAGCCAACATTATTTTTGAAATAAGTTCAATATTTTCAGTTTCTAGACTCTAGGAACTTACTTATATTAAACAAAAAATTTCATCCTACCACCAAAAAATAATAAAAAAAAACTTTGAAAAACATTATTCTTCAGTCAAGCAAATACTGCAATAAGGCACTACGTTCTCAAGACACAAATGTTTCTTGCACTTGTGGCAAGTGTATTTGGTCTTTCTATTTTTTTTTTCATCCTCATTTATGCATCCATCGTCATCAAGCAGTTCCTGGAGAAGCGACTCTAGAAGATGCTGTTCCCTTTCGAACGACATGCTGTAACAAAGTGTACATTTGGAACAAGACATAGTAAATTTTGTGATATTTCGATAAAATTTATAAAATCATGCAATACACTTACTGATTATAGTATAATGCGTTAAAACATTAACAAAAGTAAGTAAAAAATGTACATAAACCGGACAAAAAACGAATAGTAAATAATTCAACTCTGTCTATTTTACTTACATATTCGGTGACCCCGGTGTACCGCACCGGGTTGGCTCCAAAACTCAAGAACCTGCGCCCGCTCCGACGTCACAGTATAAACTGACGATGGGAGAGGGGAAATGAGGCAGCTACTCGAAATCACGACGAAAATCGGTCGCGGGTGAAAAAGTTATTCGAATTTTTCAAGTCACCCGGTCCCACAGACATATAGGTCACCGTTCCCGGGTTAAGAGCGCATTCGATCGCTTTGTACACTTAGATATCCAATACTCATGCATTTATGAGATCCACTGCTTGCAGAAGGTCCACTGCTTTTGAATTTTCCATCGGCAATATAGGTGTTTTCAAAGCGCTCGAGTTTGCCGCTGACGTAATTTGCAACAATATCTTCGTAGTGACGAGGATATTGTTGCGGATGACGTCATCGGGTGGAAAATCTGTTTCTGGCATCGGTATCGGCAGATATGCTGATCCAGTGGACGCTGTAGCATAGAAATCAATACAAAGCAACAATTCCTTACGCTGCGTACGATAGGATTCCGATCCGGTGAACTCAAAGCTCTATTTAGAACTACCAACCAAGCACGGCTTTCCAAGCGGAACGCGTCGAGGAAAGGGAACTTCAAAACGAGTTGCATGAAATCGTATGAGATCTCGCACTTGTCCGCACTTTTCGGAGAACCCAGCGCGTTCAGCTTCGATGTTGCGTTGTACAGGTTACCTCAGAAGCATTCAACATCCACTGCTGCACGTGTCCCCCAACAAGGGATACTTCCATAATCACCACGCTTGGCAGGCAGATTATTATAATAATGCTGGACAATTCACACAGCATTATCTAGCCCTAAGCTAAGCAGAGCTTGTGTTATGGGTACTAGATGACTGTTATACTTAATATTATTAATTTTATCATAGATACATAGAAATACCCAGAACACCCGGAACAAGTATTTGCAGATCGTACAAACATTTGTCCCAAGGCGTGAATCGAACCCGCAACTTCCTGCGTCGCAGGTGGACCGTGGCCCGCCGCGCCAGATCGGTGGATTGGGACTGCACTGGGGTGTTACAATACACAGGAGGCAGCCGCCGCCCTTCTTCTGGTAGGTTTCCATGGCCGCCTCTTACGACACCTACGGACTGGGCTGGAGGGGTCAATTCTGTGCCGTGACGATATAATACAGTTAATAATATAATCTTCCATAGAAGCAGAACTATTTGTATAACCTGCCTACCCACTCAAGCGATACGGGCGTCCACGTTAACCCGCGCGATGCCCGCTAAAGCGCTGTAGGTAGATGCGGCAGCCCGCAGCTGATTTAGGGTCAAGTGATGTGAACAAGCCTCTCAGTCGATTTTTGGATACGACACACGATTATAATCGACTAAGAAGGTTGCCGGTTGAGCAACACTATCCAGTAGAAGCAAAAAATGAATGGACGTAGAGAAACAAAAATTAGTGGCGGTAATTTGAATTTTGTGAATGCAGCTGAGAAGACGCTCCGAGAACTTCGAGTTTTAAAATATGAAGTAAGTGTTTTTAGTACTGTTATTCTTAAGAAATGTTGATTTTATACTATATTTATCATCCCACAGTCTTAGTTTGAAAAAATGTGGTTAAATGTTAGCAAATATGATTTTTTTAAGAAATGTTGTCTCTTCGATGCGTCTTTCAGTGGTCGGTAAAGGCATTAAAAACATGTTTAATAGCACTATACACATTAAAAACGTATTTTTTAAACAAAATAGTATTTACGAACACTGAATATTACAGTTTCATACTAGATTTATTGATATTTCGTAGAATTGTTACTTCAGGTACAAACCAGGCAAAAGCGCTGCGGGCGCTTACGGCTGCCCGTGTCGGCCATTATAAAAGTAAAGGTGTGTTTACTCGTGATGGCAAAGAATTCGCATGTTCACAATGCTATCCTTTTTAACAAACAATGGTTACTGTATTACTTACGACTTTCCTACGACGAATGGTTGATGGCACCAAGTGTTTCTCTTGGAACACTTGAACTTGGGACATGGGTTAAGGTGAATAACGAAAATTCTTAATTTCATCTCTATCGCTCTAGGAATAAAGCCCAAGTTTCATATCACATCTGCGCATTGTGTTTTTGTGTTGCTTGGGTTTTTAGGGCTCGGTAGATGTTTTAAGTTGGTGGTCGTTAATATTCTGCAGTTTGCTTTCGTTTTCTATTCATTAGGGTTCCGTGTTAGGTTGGTGTTCGTTAATTTTTTAATAATAGTTCATGTTTTAAGCCGCTCTGTATCAAAACTAGGACGAGGTCGAGGACGTGGAACGTCTCGGAGGGCGAGCAGTCCCGTAACTTTTCCACTTTTTTTGAGAGGACAGAGACTGCACCTGAGCCCTTTGTGCCTTGTGTTTCTACGGATTTCCTTTTTTGACTATAATAAACTGATACCTATTATGATCTCTGTATTGAAACAAGTTCTTAAATTTAAGTTTTTTATAATATCTGTCTAAGTGTAAGTTTCATAAAACATCAATATTTTCTTAATTGTGTTTTTTTTAGTTATTATTGTTATTATGTTCCTCTGCAAAGTCTCCATACAAAATGCTAGTCAGATCAGATACGGTTTTTAAAATAAGACCTAAGAGTTTAAAATAAATATTTCTATGATACGGAACCCCTGAGAGGCTGAGACCCAGTTTGAGTACAAACAAGTGCCATGCCAGCTTGTTGGCATTATTTATGATCATTCGTAAACACGTCAAGTTATTTGAGAATAATATTAAGCAATATAAAAATTAATTAGGTATTGTGCGAGTACGTAACCATAGCATAGCTAGCATCATTTTAAAGCAGCTAGCCGCGCTGTAAACGCGGCCCTTACATTGTGGCTTAAAGCGCTGCGGGTAACTATGGTGGTTTTTCAGTCGCGTTGGATAGGTTTTTGCGAGTAACATTTGTTGGGATTTCTATTGTTTTTTTATATTATTGTGTTAATGGGACTTATAAAACTTTTCACGTAGTTTCTTGTGTGATAATAATGTTCTTATGTTACCAAAGTACTAATGTGAGAACCAGAAAACTGTGAATGGTGTCGTTTGTGTAATTATTACAGGTAGTCGAAGCATTGAATGATTTTTACCGAGGTATTTACATATTATTTTTTATTTTTTCTTTATTCTGTTCAATGGGTTTGAAGTTAACCACGTTCTAGGAAAATATTTTGCAAAACAAACATAGAGGTATTACGCTATCTATTTTTGTTTTCCAATTAGTGCCCCGTTCGGTTCATTGGAAAACGCGACAGGTGGGTCATTGATAGGACTTGAATTACTTCATTTTTTTTTTATTATCGGGTAAGTTTTTTTACTGTTTTCTAGTAGCCTAGAATATGTTTCATCGGAAACCAAAAAAAAATTTACGATATTGATGTTCTATTCTAAAATATAAATTATTTACATCAGGTGAACGTAATAATCAAAATCTCTTTGGTGCACGTGATTTATGTGTATTAAAAATATCGTATTTAGATCAACAAAGCATATTTTTAGTATGACCAATCTGTCTTCTTTCCAAAACCAGTGTTAGAAAATAAATGAAATTGCTTAAAATTATGTAAAAACGGAAAAACCATAATACCATACCGCGGTATTTTGCGGTTGGTAATTTGTTCGTTTGCGCAGCGCTTCATGGTTAAGCTAGCGCGTTGAGCCAGCGCCTGACTGGCTACTTAATGAGTAGGATCGAGAATGACGTCATCCCTCATGCTGTCTTGCTCAGTTTGTATCTGATCTGAGAGGGATAATATAAATGATAAAACTTTTAAAACTCTGTGTGTGGATTGTTCTGCTTTATTTATTTATCATTTTTATTTAAATAAAAAATCATACTAAATATTTTATTACGACGACCTCCGTGGCGCAGCGGGCGAAGGTCCGCCTGCGACGCTGGAGGTTGCGGGTTCGATTCCCGCCTCGGAACAAATTTATGTACGATCTGCAGAAATTTGTTCCGTTGATCTGGGTGTTTTCTATCTATAATAAAAAATATCTATCAATGTAGTGTATTGTAT
Source organism: Eupithecia subumbrata (assembly GCA_949316285.1). Lineage (NCBI taxonomy): Eukaryota > Metazoa > Arthropoda > Insecta > Lepidoptera > Geometridae > Eupithecia > Eupithecia subumbrata. The sequence continues at coordinate 17,461,477 of OX438641.1, read as the reverse complement.
TAAGTATATCAGTTATCTAGTACCCATAACACAAGCTCTGCTTAGCTTGGGGCTAGATTATGCTGTGTGAATTGTCCAGCATTATTTATTTATTTATTTATTGTAAATGACTTTAATATTAGTGCTGTCGTCATACTCAATCCTATTCTCTAAGTATGCAAGTATTAATTACGAATAGTAGCCCTAAACTATTCTGTGCAGGTGGGGGTTGGGGGCGCATCGCGGAAATATGTTTAAATATGTTTACAACGCGTCGGGCCCTCGTTAGCGCGAGTGGGACGGCCCGTAAATTAACGACCGATATCCTGCACAAACTTATTACGGCCCAGGTTAACGCTAAGGGGTATTTACATTGGCATTGCGTTAGCATGGCTAGTAAAGGCAGGTGGAACGATGTATGTTTAAACAATATGAAAGAGAGCTGTGGCACGCATTTTATAGAATATAAAGTTGTAAAAATAGTAAAATGTTTTAAGGTCTATAACTAAATCTATTTAAATTTTCAGCTTGCAAAAATACAAAAATTGATTCTGTCTTTTGCATTTATAATTTTAGTGTAAACTTCCGAGGACGGCGTTGAAAATAGAGCGAACATAAGGAAATTAACTATGATTATTAATCCCCTTCCTTCACTTCGACCTGACCCCACCGCCATATGATAACAAGCTGAAAACAGAGAGAACGCGTTTCCTTGGCTCGCATGGTTTGCAAAATAAACTCAGTCCTTTAAAATCCAGCAAAGTTCCTTTCAATACGTACAGCGCCATACGCCTCGCTCTGATTTTTCGAAAACTTAGTGATCGAGCCCTAGAGCAGAAATGGACTTTATTGCGTTGGCGTTACAATCTCAAATATTGTTTAGCTAACTCGGCTAGCCAAGCTAGCGCATTGCCAGTGTAAATACCCCTTACAACGTGGGCCATGTTACGGCATTGAGGTTCAGGTGAGCGGCCTCTGCAAGCGAATGCAGGTCTTAACCTCGTTTTGCAATCATGTCTGTGCTTTTTTGGTTTATTTTTATAATTATCATGCTCTTCTAAAGGATTTTTTACATTTGATAAAATAAAAAGGTTCATCAAATGTTTTACCTCTACCTCAAAAGGCGCACGTTTGTGATGCCAAATTTTACTGCATGAGCCTATGGACCTATGGATCCGTTATATTATTTTTTTACCTGACTGCACTCAACAACACTTTTCATTGAATACGTTTTCAAATTGCAATAAAATGAAAAAAAATTGTACAACTTTTTTTTAAGGTTTGCGAGATGAAAAGGCTAACAAATGTGGAGTAATTACCTACTTCTCAAGGATTTCCAAGGCTAAGAATCATGCGAGTCAAAGTTTGCCGTGACTTGGCCAACATGTAGATACTTACCTATCTTCCTGAACCATCATATTGCTCTACGCAAGCAAGGAAGCTGCCTCATCATTTAAATTATGTTCAGGTAAGACTTTGTTGGCTGAACAGTTTGCACTAAAACACTTGCAAATATAATAGCTAACATGATCATTATTTTTATGGGTTACAATTGTTGCCCATGTTCTTAATTTTTTACATTACCAGTCTACCTAAAATCTTTACACAATCTTAGTTAAATAAGAACGCTCGCAACAGTTGTTTAGCGAACTCGCGAACTGCCAAATAATCTGCGCACGTTGTATATTTTTTTACCAACTATCAAGTAATCTGCCCTGGATTAGGGTTCCGCATTTGCGTGTAAAAGGGCCGCAAGTGGCGAGCCGTCACTTCTGATCTGCGCCTATTAGCTCTCATACCCTTTTACTTCAGTTCGCACCGCGCTGGCGTCTTGTCTTGATAAAAGGCCCGAGAATTTTCTAGACGTGCGAACTGACTTAGAGCACATTATCTAAACTTTTAAGGCCGCATTTTAGAACGGAGTTTAGACTGAGAACAAAACAAAGCCCATTTTACCATAAAACTATCGACTATACTGGCGAATTCATTACGGATTTAATAAGTTATTATTAAATGGGTATTTATCGCGTTTATTTAACTATTTTTCCCGACGTTTCAACAGGTTTACACACTGTCATGGTCACGGGATGACTTAGAACGTAGGTGTGGGTAAAATAGGTAAATAAACGCGTTAAATACTCGTTTAATAACACTTAACTTACACAAACTTACACGGTCTGAACACATTATTATTATTAATATATTATATATATCGCATAATATATTATATATCGCATAAGTTTGAAAGGATTTAATAAGGTTCGTAGTTCACCCGCTTACATCCGTAATGAAAATAAAGCCCGTCGGTATGCGATGCCAATAAATGTTATTGTTGACAAAAATAGGGGGAGATAGTCGCACCTTCACATATTTGAATTGTATACATAACTAACCTACCTTCAGTTATGTCATGTACTTGTTACCTAAGTGCTTGTAACCTTTGTTTTCCAGATTATTAAACGCCACAGATCTACCATAACTGTACCTGAGTAGTATATATTTTTAGATACCAATGTTTACTCATTCTTAGTAGACTTGCTTTGTTCGTTTTTGAGTATAAAATGAAGATCTTAAAACTGATATTTGTGTGTAAGACCGACTCTAAGAGAGCTTTGTCTTAAGGGCACGTCCAAAGAAGTACCTACCTACTGAAGTAAGTACTCATAATTTCAATTCGCATGATTTCCGCTTCGTTTTTATCTTGTAGTAATTTCAGGAACATTACGGCAGGTATAGTTGTAGCCACATGGTAAATATTTAATTATTCGTCTGTTTCGGACTCGCACGCCTCCACCAGATGTCTCGCCTGAGGCGGGTCGCAAATTGACGTCCATCAGACGTGTTGTTTCGCTTTTAATATTTCATCGGCGTCCCTCCGACGATCTACGTAAGTAGCAGATAAACAGGTGCTGACTCGCTTCATAAGCGGCTATGAATGCGAAAGTGGGGAGGCTTTTTACTGCCACAAACCTTCCAGAAATAGCTTTGACGGCCTTAGGGCTAGTCTAGGCAAGAATAGAATTTTTTTATTCAAAGTCCTTAAGTAAAGGAGTTATTTTAAAATATATATCACCGTTCGATAACCATTCGATGTAATTTTTGTCACGACAAATCCCTGTATAAGGTGATCACCTTAGTAGCATTGATCAATGGGTGATCAATGTGACATTGCTTTATCTGCTGAGATTGAACCCCGCTAAAATCCTTAACACTGTCATTGCTCATGATGCACATCCCCATGTTCAAACTCATAGCGCAGCAACGCGCCAACTCGCTTCGCACCGCAGCGACTGGGTACTGGATGGGTAATTAACTATCTACAAACATAGGTGTGGGTTAGTTCCCTTCTATTGGTTATGATATAAAGATTAAAAAATCTATTCCCCGCAGACGCTGCCGTAGAGATTTAGTTACATTATGCTGTAAACAAAAGACCTAGACCAACAAACTTTAATTCTCGTTTAACAGCTCACGGCAAATATTTGCTGACGTTGAAATGACGCAGCCGGCCCGGCTTCTTTCATAACCGCTGAAACACCATCCAACCACGCCTTGGTACCTCGAGCGTACCACTACTCGAACGTACATTGCGGGCTCGACGCGAATGCTTTACCGAAATATGGTGCAGAGTGCGCATTGGTGATATAACAAGCGATGATATCGTAATATTTAATTGTTGAAAATGTAATCGGTAGCGGGGGACCGATTGAGACGAACAAATGTTTGGCGTAGGATTACTTTTGAATTGAAACGTGCCTGCGAAGACAGCGGCGGATCGAGTTATTTGAGTTCCAATTATCGGCGGGCCGCGAGCAAATACCGAGGATTGGGTTACTGTATGCATATTAGCGGGCGCTGAGCCAGCGCTTTTAACGTTCGCTTATCATTTGCGGTTATTGCTGCTGGATTCTTTTTTGGAGTTATTTTTGGAAATATTCCATCAGACAATGCGTGATATTTCGCTAAGCGATAAAAATGTGTCAAAATTATAGGTTACGATGGTACTCAGTATAAGGAGCTACATTTCAGTTACTGATCTGAAAAAAACATTTCCAATGTCTTTTACGTCATTTTTTCACTGCCGCCGTCACCGACAACGACAAGAGAACGAAATGACGGCACTGAATTAGCGATAGGTATATACATTTACTATGGTCGTATGCTCATTGAACGCCCGTCACCCGACGCCTTCATCCGGTCGCTGAAAATAATTATTAGCAGAGTAGCTAGGCGCTACCATAAGAAATCTACCTGAAGCTGTGACGGCCGATGTGCTGGCAAGACAATTCAAAATACTTTCGAATTTGTCCACACATTGCCGTCACACCGCATCGTTCGTCCGGTTTTTTATTTTACATCTCATTCTCGGTGACGTTCCGATGACGGTGGCAGTAGACACACGATTACCGTCACATCCTCTTGAACTCAGCCCGAAACAATCCTACCAAATAAACCTACACTCGACTGGGTCGATCAAAATTGTCTATTAAGGAACCCTCGTTAATACATATTTGATGCCGAACGCAATAATAATTATTGGCCTTGATTTTGATGTACAATTCATGGAACTATAGGTACAGTCATAATAATAAATAATGCTGGACAATCCACACACCACCATCTAGCCACAAATTAAGCTACTATAATAAAGCCTACATCAGCTGCTTTCAAAAAAGAAACTAAGTTTCTTCCCATTTTCACATCGCGCGGATTGTAGCGCGATGTCAAAATGGGAAGAAAGTGAGTTTCTTTTTTCAAGCTCTGCTTAGCTTGGGGCTAGATAACGCTGTGTGAATTATTGTCCACCATTATTTATTTATTTATTTACTTAGTTAAAAGAAAAGTCTAAACGCGCTTGTTTCGGTTCAAAATGGTTGCATCCCATTCTATCATGCGCGGATTAGTTAATCAGTAATAATAAGTCCCATTTTGATATCGCGCGGATTATACTATAAGTAACCAATCTTTCGGTTCTATTCTGATAGCGCATGGATTATGCCATAGCTGAGTGGGCTCCACAAATAGAGCCTTCAAGCCTGCTTCAAGTCGCGGAAGTGCGGTGCGAGGGTGCGGTCATCCTATTTCTACAAATCTATTTTGAACTCTACTGTACTGGTACTGCGCGAGCTCTCAGAAAATAGCTGGACTAGATAACAGGAGTCTATACACATCCTGTAATGTTCTTGATTTTAATAAACGAACTGAATTGTTTCGCAACGCGTTGTTTATATATAAGTAAGTAGGTATTTTTTTTTTTTCTTCAACGAACGTTACTAAATTGCGATAAACACACGCTAACGCGTGGAAAAAAAACGCACAGATTAGAAATTGATAAAGTACAATTGAATGTGTATTTATCCTGACATGTTCTTGGTGTTTAGGAATAAAAAGAACGAGAAAATATATATAAATATGTGTCATTCTAAAAGGTAACGGTTTGGATACATGTTAAGATCTGAAGTATTTTTTTTAGTGATAGTAGCCACGAATGATTTAAAATTTTAACATGTTTGGATGGTTGTAACAGTAGTGCAGTACTCCGTATACTTTACGAATCGACTGAAATTAAGAAGACGTAGTAGTTGACCTGAAATAACCTAAAGGCTTCTTTTCTTCCTAAAGAAAAACGTGAGCAGCGGCGGGCACAGGTTGTTTATTTTCTAATCTTTCAGAATTCGAAAAATCTCTCAAAAATAATTATATTTGAAGTATAAAACAAAAAAAGAAAACTTAATAACTGTTCGTCTCTATTTAAACTATCACTTTCTTGGCGACGGCGCGGGGGCGCGCCCCTGCGGGTCACACCGCCGAGGCTGGGCAGTGAATGCGTTAATGGTGTGTTCTAGCTGCGTCTCCCGGCTGCGGTCGCGAGTTGTCTGAGAGCCAGTTAGCTTTGAGTGCAGGGACTGAGTTAGCTCGAACTGCGTCAAAACCACACACATCACACTCACGTTCCTTGTTAGACTTAGCTAAAAAAGTTGTGTTAAGTCGAGCTTAGCTTAGCTTAGCTTATTACCGCAGCTTTGTATGTGTTATTCCCGGACCCATATGTGAGCCATATTATTAATATGTACGCCAAATTTTATTTTGAATTTCACCTTTGTACCGTCATTTTGTAGACTTTACAAAAACTACAAGAATTTTTGTTTCCTTCCATACATTTAGCGCCTTGCAGTGATACCTGATATTTATTTTATTTATTTAATGATTTTGAGCCATTCGTTGCGTTTTAGCGGTACAACTTTGACATGTCAGCTGTAGCAAAATAATTATACCTAATAATTTACGACATCCTAGTAGTAATCGAAAACTTTTTTCAGCCTATGACTCCGACTAGGAAACTAGGTACTAGTTTCTAGTTTTTTTGTAATACATATAAAGTGCAAGATGCATGAAAAAGAGAAAATTTAACAGTTTTGACCATTTCTTATAATTGAGTAAAGTCAACACGACACGACCTACAAATATGTCTCTAGCAGTACTAATGTATTAAACCATAATGCTTCTGGCCCGTCACGACACGTAGGTATGTTTCCATGGTCATTCATACATCAACTGGGTTAATAGTACTTGATGACCACTAATTTGGTGGTTTGGTTTTATTATTTACATAATTTAACTCATATAATAATTACCTATAGTAGTATCAAATCGCCTCGATGATTAATAATTTTGTTTAAAACCTCGCTCCGGATGTATGACTCAATCATTAACATTTACTAGGTCACTAGCTGGGCCCCACGGCTTCGCCCGCGTAGAAATCATACAAATTTATGAAATTCATTGCACACCTCCAAGGGGTAGTTTTGTAAAAAGTAAAAATAAACAAATAATAAATAATGCTGGACAATTCACACAGCATTATCTAGCCCCAAGCTAAGGAGCTTGTGTTATGGGTACTAGATACAATATACCACATAGATAGATATTTTTATTATACATATAAAACACCCAGACCAACGGAACAAATTTCTCCAGATCGTACACAATAAGTACGTGATTCATTATTTACTTACAGTTTATTTATACCGAGTTTTGAGTGAATCGAACCAAGGAATCATAATTTTCCATAGAAAGATAATTACCACCCTTTTGAACCTTATTTTTTACAAATAAGATTATTCTATATGTTTTTCCAAAACCTATACTTTCTACATACCAAATTTCATCTAAATGAATTGAGTAGTTAAGAAGATACATGGTAACAAACATTCACTCAAACTTTCGTATTTACAATTAGTGATAGGATAGGATTTCAATTACCTTTTAATGTGTTGATTTTATAAACAACCCTTAATTCCGATGCCACGTCCCTTGCTAATTATATACATCCCCAAAAGTATTGCTATTTATTATACATCCCCAAAAGTTAAGATCTTATACCGAAAGTGAAAATTCGAGGTCTAAAGTGAAGCTCTGAGGCCTAAAGTGAAGATCTTAGACCTACATTCTAAGTCTTATTTTCACTGTATGTATGCGCAATAGAGTTATATTTATTTCCGGCATTACTAATTAAATTCGGTTTTCAATCTTCAAGTCTATATATAAATTATTTATCCTTTGTTTAGTTATAAGTTAATTATCCAGAATGTAATTAAGACGCTGTTGTAAGGCACATGAGCATTTCTCCCACACATCCTTGATCTTCTCTGAAAATCAAGTTATTAATGGTAGATAGGAACCTAAGTTCTTTTATAACTGGGTCCGCCCACGGATACCAGGCAACTGGGTAAAACGAAGCCGACAGTAGTATAGCAGTCTGTTTAAAATAAAATAAAAAAAAATGCTGGACAGTCAATTCACACAATCATCTATCGCAAAGCTCTGCAGATCTTGTGTTATGGGTATCTTATTTTTATTTGTATTATTTAACGGGTATTTATCGCGTTTACTTACCTATTTTTCACGACGTTTCAACAGGTTTAGACACTGTTGTGGTCACGTGATGACTGGATTACCGGAGCAGGATAAACACCCGTTAAATAGTACTAATAAATATATAATAATGTGTTCAGATCGCGTAAGTTTGAAAATATTATCTTATATATCTATCTACCTATAACAATAAGTACAAATTAATAGACATATATTTTAATATACTTCTAAAACACCCAGAACACCTGAAACAAATATCTGCAGATCTTACAGACATTTGTCCCGGGGCGTGTATTGCACCCGCTACGTCCTTCGCTGCAGGCCGACATTCGTCTGTCGTGATACACGGCTACAGAGGTCTTCATAGCAGTCATTTGTGAAAGAATATTAAGAGGCAGTGCGGGCGGCGCGGATGACGTCATCGGTTTTCATGATTCTCGACTCTCGAGTTCCATAACATAGAGAAATACTGTTAAAATAATGAATGCGATTCGGTGCGTGCGGCACGTACGATGCGGACAAGTGCGCGAGGCCATGAGGAAATTATATGAGTGCGGCGACGCGGCGCGGACACCTGTGCGTTTACCAATACAATGAGGCGTCACGATGCCGTCTCGATACTATCGTGTAACTGAACTCAGGGCTCTGTTTGCTATGTCACTATTCGCCACCATTCCTAGTTTGAAAGGAACCAGCTTTACCGTATCCTCAATTCCCTCTAACCAACCGCACTCATCAATCTCTTCTTAAGTGGCGGTCACTCCAAGACACTCTGCGACACTCCACGACACTGCGACACTCCACTCAGCTAGGGGCTATTCCCCCGTCGTTAAAAGGCTGAGACGTCACTCGCTAGTTCATCTAATTTCGTCGATAGAGCCTTTTTCAGGCTTCCTCTTTGGAGCTTACAGAGTGAACCTATTTAGCTGGACTTACGTTCATGTTGGTCGGTGGGTTTTTCATCATTCAATTGAGTTATAGTACAGTATTTTTCGTAAGATATTTTATTTTTCCTTGTTTAAATCTCTCTCGGATTTATTTAACATAATTTTGTATTGACTTGGTACTTTTTGGTTGCTAGAATATATGACGAAAATAGGAAAATGGTGAAATATAAATTGATAGAATGATATTGGTTGATCTGAACGATAACGAATTAATAGGAAAGTCTGAAATAGGATTAAAGTGTAATTATTTCAAAAAGCTCATTCTGAAAATATTGAATTTTCTATTGGTTGGTTAGGTACGACCACCTCGTTCAACCTACATTAATAAATAGCGAGTCTATAATGTAAGCTATGTGCAATATCGAGAGCCGGTCCACGTCAGCATCATCTCCTGCCCCGAGACTCGCCTCCAATCCAAATAACTAGAATTCTTAAAAAGACATTTGAAGCGCTTTAATTTAACATTTGGGGTGATTCGTGAGCGAATATATTTTTATTCCATCTGGAAGGTGAGCAGTAAAAAGGCGGGTAGGGCGATAAATTGGGTAAATATTTTATTGAGGCGGAGAGTAACAGGGCGGGCGGCGCGGGCGGCGCGGGCGGCGCGGGCGGGCGGCACGCTCTCTGTATCTCAATGTGGGACTCTCATACACATAGAACGGGACTTGGAAATTTTATACGTTATCAAATTGAACTCTACCGATACTATAAACAAATATGAACACTTTTTTTGCTGACAAGAAAATATTCGAGCAAAATATAATGTTTACGTTTGTATTTAATTTAGATGTATGTTTATTAAACAAACCGTAGACAAATATAAATACAAAGCAAGCCTAATTACACAATATTATGGTATCCATAGGTACGGCCACCCTGACTGGCCTCCCAGTAATTTGTTCCAGTGAATGCTGGACAGCAACTAAATTACTATCTATCTACTAAATTATCTATTTAATTCTATATTCTGGATCTCACTTGGACTTGACTTAGCGAACAGTAAAGAAAACTTCCATTAGTCACCAACTTCCATTAGCCATTACAAAACTTGGAGAAAACTAACGCTCTTATATTTGATATTAGTGTTTAAACCGAAATGTATAGATTTACTAATAGTAATAATTAGATCAAAAATGAAAGCGGGTTCCTAACCAGAGCTTTTTTAGATGTGCTGTGAATCACATTTACGCGTTTTATCAAAATTTACAATGTTCAGCAACTTTTTCGTGTTTAGAACAGTCAGCCGCATTATTATGTATAACTTCTGTACTTCCAAAACTGACTTACTCAAAGACCGCGTTCCATTCATGAGTAAGCGCGCCTTGGAGTGACAGTGTAAGAAAATATTAATGCACAATTATTTATGTATCAACCAAAATCCGCATCCCCTAGGAATTAAATTAGCCAAACTTATTCTAAAATATACGGCCATGGCTGTACATATCACCTACTTTACCTCTAATGAAAGCACCTAGCTAATGACGTAAAACGAATATGTAAATCACAACCCCGCGGTCGTATCGACGATCCAGTCAATTGATACCAATGTGAAACAACACCACGCGCGTTTCGTTCAATCCAATCGCATGTAAGCGCTAGTTGGAACGAGTGGGAGTGGACAGGATTAGCGAGACGCGGACCGCGACACGACAATGTGCCGCGTAATCCTGCGGATTGTACAATCATTTTGGCCATAAGCAAAAATGATCCACGAATGAGAGCTAGTGACAGTAGTCACCTTAAGAGACTATTTCCTTTCACGCGCAGCTACGCGTGAAAAATATGCGGCGAGGGCGAGAACTGAACAAGTAATTTACTAAATGCTACCTGTAGATTGTTCTCTGTAGTAAGCTTCTTTTGTAAATATTAGTTCTAATTTGTTTCTTTTTTATATGATTGTAATTTTTTTTGTAACTTATGATTTTACTTAAAAACTATAAAATAACCAGACTCCGGTACCTGCTTTTTCACTTTTTTTTTAAATAGCTAAGAATATTTGTTATAGAAGTCCAGACAACTACTTATTTTGGTAACTCATTTTGTCAAAATCGCTTTAGCCGTTTTGATGCATCTTGGTGAGGGTCCACCACCCACATAGAAACACTCGAAAAACATGACCCACGCTGGCGCCGCACGGGTTAAAGTACTGGCTGTTTTCGGCATACGAAGTGGGAATAACCCAAATAAATACCCCCTAAGGACGTTTTTAGGGTTTCGAGATCGAAGATCGGTTTCGAAACCCTTATGGTCTCGCTTTGTCTGTCCTTTTTTCCTCCTTAATAACTCAGCAACTACTGCAGCTATCAACTTGAAATTTAAAATAATAATACATTTCGTGCGCCTGTACAGATTTAAAGAAAAATAAATGATTATAAATTAAAAATTAAAATGAATATTTTCCATATAAAAAAAAATTTCAAATTTTAAACAATACCTACAGGGTCATGTAAGGTATCAAATGAAAGGTATCAGTTTGTACATTTCAAAATAGCTTTTGAAATTTTAGTAGTTGTCATACTTTTTAAAATATTTCGAAATAAGTCGAAAATATACACATCCCCCCCCCCCTATCTCCGAAGATTGCAGAGCGATCCATGTAAAATGTATGGAGCGTTTATAGATATGGATCTATATTTTACAGAAAAAATATAGAGAAGTTTGTAATAAGAACACTTTTTGAAAAATAGTCAAAAAGGGAGGGAATAATTTTCAAAAGGGGGGCTACCTCACCGAGTGGGGTATCAAATAAAAGGTATCGGTTTGGATATTTCAAAACAGTTTTTCAAATTTCTGTAGATTTCGTACTTTTTGAAATATTTTGAAAAAAGTCGAAAAATTTACCATAACCCACTTTAACCGAAGCATGCAGAGATCCATCTGAAATGTAGGTTGGTACCTACTATTCTTAGGTATTCGTTAAATTGCAAAGTCTCTAACCGGTACTTTTGGTACATATTTGTCGACATACGTTCGAAACCCTCGTCGCGCGAGTTACACTCGCACTTGACGGATCTTGTTTTCTATTTGACACACCTCTTTCTCGCCGCTCGCATGCTGCAGGAAGTGCACTCGTCCTAGGGCTGTATTAAGCGGCATAATTTTTGTTTTCCAATGGAAAACAATTATTCAACTTATTACTGGATGTAGCATAAAGTGAACAGTTTGATTTGAAGCGACCGCAGGCCGCGGTCGCACTGCCCGTCAAGCCACGTGATATGTACGGTGGATTTATGTAAAACATTATGAAATTGTGAAAACACGAAAAAATACATTGCTACCTGTACGCACCTACTTGAGAGCTTCGTAGTTTTATTACACTTTCATACCGAAAGTGAAGTATTATAAAATAATCACCACTTCGAAAATACTCAAATCGTCAAACTAATAAGGTGCCATTAATTATTATAAAAGTTAATTATCCAGGATGAAATCTCACCAAAGAAAATTAAACTCGCGTCTTTTTAAAAACCTCCGAAACGTTTTGATTGAGATAGTTGAAAATAACACATGTATTCAGCACCAAGAATTCTTTCAGTTATGTAAGTCAGAAGTGTCACAAAGAGTTTGTAAGCTTATTTAAATAGGTACCTACCTAACTTGGGTGATATTATCCGGATGGTGATGATGACGATAATGGAAAGTAAACATGACTCTTAATTTAAATGCAGAAAATCCAGGTGCCGATTTCAGTCAAGAGTGCGTGCGCAAATACCGTTGTTCCTACTCGAAATATTTTCGAGTATACTCCCGGATACAACGGAAGCATCGCATATTTATGGGACACGTCGCTTGTTCATAAATTACGAGTTTTTGATGTTTAATTATTATTGGGAGTTCTTGTGCGTGTCCGGATATGCATAATTTAGAGCTCTGTGAAGTCACAGAGTACAAACCTACAAGTGTAGAGTTTGCGACAAAAATTCCTTCACAAGGTACATTTTTCTGTTCTTAAAATAGACTATGTTCATAAGTTTTGGTTAATGAGTGAAAAAACTACATTAATTTCCTAGGTTTTCTATACGAAAATCATGTTACATCGATATGATAATATTGTAGGCTTAGGGCAAAATCACCTTTCTATTTTATTTCATTTTCATAATAATTTTTTTCCTTTATTTCACCAATATTTAGGTCTTTCTTTCTCGCTACATCTTCCTTGAACTAAAATGAATTCACTGCAAAATTATGCGCGCCATCTATTATTCGTTTACAGGCGTTAAAATGTATTTTTTATGAATCTCAAACGGAAATTAAAAGGAATCTAAGTACATTATTTTTAGTTAACCTCCTAATACAGGTATTTTATACCTAAAAGGTATGTAATTTAAGAGAACAATAATAAACATTTTGATTTTGATTTTTTTTTTATTTTGCCTACTGACTTCAGCTCTGCATAAAATTATTAGTAGGTTATTTATAACAATAATGTCTCAAAATTATGGATACAAAACAACCTCCTTGGAACTAAAGTAAACTTATACTCCGTGGGGTAAGCTAACTTATGTTCTTACAGCTTACACAAAAAGCAGCTCTACCAACTTTGGCATAGTGTTCAAAGAGGGTAAACACAAAGTGTAATAAGTTAACTTTTTCCGTTGTAGTGTGAAACACACAAATTCAAATGTAAACCTTCATAAGTTGTATCCTCGCGGCCATAACTCGAGCGCATGACAGCGGAACCACACTTTTTAATCCAGGCTTCAGAGTTCACCCTCACCGACGACCCTGGCATCTATTATAGTGTCGGGAAAGTAGGTTTTTGTGTGGCAAAGTCGGTTGAGGGTAAGTGATATATAGGGCGAGAAACCGCGGCGGCTTTATCACGCGTCTTGCTCAAATGTGCGGTGACGAATGAGGCGCCTCGTGCGGCCGCAACACGCAACTTTCTGGGGTCCCGCCGACCCACTTCGGGAATTTACTGTCACGTTTATACTTCACAGTCACCGTTGCCAAAATTAATTTAAACTTTTACCGTCGCGAGACCCTAAATAATACCACCAACTAAGCATTTTCACTTCAATGAATTTTATCATTTTATTTGTCGCGTTTAGATCTCTTCGAACCCATGACTGTGGAAATTTTGGCAATCTTTAAAGTTGAATGGTATTTCTTACGAAAAGATTTCATAATTGAATTGATTCGAAGTGAATGAGACCTCCGTTTTATTTGGTTGGATCGTCTTCTATTGATACTTATCATTATTAATTCGCCAGAATCTTTTTCTGGGACCATCAATGCCGGAATAGAAATTTTGTAAGGATATACTAATCTATCTGAGAATAGAATATACAAAGGGTTAATGGCATGGCGGCGTGTAGCAATGCCTACTTGGGGTAGGGAACAACAATCTTGATTTCGAGCGAGTTGTCCACTAAGCATTTCAAAAAGGGACAACTCGCCTGCAGGCCAGTTTTTGAGTGGGCGAGATGTTCCCTGACCCACCTATTTATAGGTTCACGCAATACAAATCTATCTTTGATCTGGTTGGATTTATTTTATCATGCTCTTCATCTGGCTGAAAGCTGATGTTGAGAGTATAATAGGTATTCGTTTTTTGTTTTCAATAGGTTTGCGGTTTTGTCGAGTTTCTTAGAAAACAAAAATTAATCATACTGATAAGCTTTCGAGACAATACTCTCTGCATCGTTTTTTATGATTTCTCTTTTTGAATAAATTCTATTTTTATTTATTGCGCCTTGTAAATATAATAAAAGGCGATAAGTACTTATATCCAATGGTTATTTTAACACGTCTACATTTTTTTTTCTAACACGTCTATAACATAGAGAACAAAACTTGCTAACAATATTTCTGTACTTCATAACTATTTTATCAGAACCTGTGAAAATTGGGAAAAATCTCTCCTCCAAATCGTTTTAAATATCCATTATTCACGGAACATGCATTTTATAACTGGCGTAAAATTTTTATGCCTCATAAAACGACGTCAATATCAGCCTGATAGTCAATATGAACCTACGTGGCTGCCCCCCCCCCCACCCCGCACAAGCTTGCACTTTTGAACCTACGCCCAGCTGAATATGTTTTTGGAAATTTTATAATAAGATAATAATAACGATGGACGATCCACACACCATTATCTATCCCCAAGGTAAGCAGAGCTTCTGTAATGGGCAATACTTGATAACTGATGTACTTATTACATTAGGTACCTACATATTACATAGATTCATATTTTTTATTCTAAATGGGAAACTCGCAGACAGAATGCCCGAAACAAATATCTGCAGATCGTACAAATATTTGTCCAGAGGCGGGAATCGAACCCGTAAATACTGCGTTGTAGACGCACTTTCGCTCGCTGCGCCACGAAGTTCATCAAAGGACATATTATGGGAGACTATCGGAGACTACCCAGATGCACAGGACATATTATAGTGAATAAGTGTGTGCACAAACACAGGTGCACTGGTCAGCCGTCCCATCGGATTATTACAGCTGCTTATAAAATACGTCAGTGGTTGGTGACTTTTGTAAATTAACAAAAGTAAGAAAATGAAATGGTCACCCATGGTTCGTAAGGGTCTTTTTTGGAAATATTTCTTATTTTTAAAAGTATATTTTTTTTTTGCTTTGGTTTGTATTGGTGCTCACACTCTTTTTACCCGACGCAAAAAGAGAGGGGTGTTATAAGTTTAACGTGTCTGTCTGTGTATCTGTGTATCTGTCTGTGGTATCGTAGCTCCCAAAGGGTTCATCCCATCCCAATTTTCGTTTAGTTTTTATTGTGTCATAGATAATTTTAACCCGAGTGTTCTTAGCCATGTTTCATGAAAATCTGTCGGGGGGGTTTTAAGTTTTAAATTTTGTACTATATTTACAAAACTTTGCATTTGGATAGAGATAATTATTCACAAAACAAAATAAAACACAACTGACAACAACATGTTCTGCAAACATGTAGGTAGGTATATACATATTATATTTCATAGTTCCATTAGTAGAAGATTATAATTTTACACAGGTAGTTACTTGTTCCATTCGGTAGCTCGCACGTTTCAGAGAATCGATTTAAATCGATGCACAACACTAAAACACCTTCCCAACCCTACCACGCTACCAGAACGCCATTCTTTTTCCGTGCGCGGTAGCATAAGCACACTAAAAATTTATTTAACAATAAAATTTGTGAATCTACGAAAAATTACAAGAGGAAAAGGGAAGACCAAGCAATTCAGCGGTATCAAGCAGAAATCAAAAAGCTTGAACAAAAACAAGCGACTCGAGGTCAATTATTGAATTCTCGAAAAAAGAAGGTAACTTCTATTTTGAATTCATTACTAGAGGTTGCAAATGTTTACAATTCAACCAAACCATACCATCTAAAAGTCTGCCTGGAGGGTTTACTGTAGGTACTCCACGAAGGCTAGACAGGATGAGTTAAAAGCCTGGGGGTTTGACTGTAGGTCACTCACGAAGGTTATAAAACAAGTAAAAGTCATTTATTTGTTACACAAGTACCTACCTACCTAGAATAATCTAGATGTGTATCCTTTACAATTCAATCATACCATACAATCTTAAAGTCTGCCTGGAGGATTTACTGCAGGTACTTCACGAAGACCAGACAGGATGAGCTAAAAACCTGGGGGTTTGACTGTAGGTCACTCACGAAGGTTATAAAACAAGTACCTACCTACCTAGAATAATCTAGATGTTGTATCCTTTACAATTCAATCATACCATACCATCTTAAAGTCTGCCTGGAGGGTTTACTGTAGGTACTCCACGAAGGCTAGACAGGATGAGCTAAAAACCTGGAGGTTTGACTGTAGGTCACTCACGAAGGTTATAATAAAGCAAATAAACATCTACTTTGCATATCAATGGTTTGTACATCACTAGAACTCATTATCTCATAAAAATATAAAGATGATTAGGTACCAATTAAAAACCAAGCGGATTCTCAGTACCTAGGTCATTCACAGAGACCATAAAGCAAGTAGGAAGTCATCTACTTTGCATACCATTGGATTTAACATGCCTAGAACCAAAAATTTCATACCTACCAATGTTGTTTCGACGACAAAAAAATTTCAGTAAAATACCTGGAGGTTCGACTGTAGGTCATCACGAAGGTCATCAAGCATGTAAGTAGGCAACTAAACTACTCCGCATATCATTGGGTTCAATATTCATAAAATCAACATTTCCTAAGATTGAGCCGATAAAATATTTCACACTACCCGCAAATATATTTAAAGTGGAATTGGGTTTTCCTTTACGGAATTCGAAGCCATAATAATTAATGAACCCCTATTTGCTAATATCTGTGTAGATAAAGAAGCCGGTATAGAATAATAATAATATAATATAGGTATTATATCCCCGATAACAAAAAATCTAGACACCATCGAAACTGATACTGCGATATTGACGGATACCATGTCAAAATTGGTAATCCTGTCTTGATATTATGTCGTGCATGTGGTCGTGCACTAGGTGACTCAACTGAAGAGATTCCAGTTGTTTACGGTGAGAATATACACTCAGATCTCGCAAAACCGAACATTCAATCGAGGCGAAAACACGCAATAGGCCAATATCTAGATAAATCGTCCCTGAACATCATTCAAGACGAAACTCGAGATGACACCCGTTTTGGCTCTAATTTGTCAGTTATAATCAAAACTGCTAAAACAATTTAAAAGCAAAAAAAAAAGGGGTTGTCAAAACCCACCCCGCAAGCTTCAAACGGGATGCCCTCCACGTTAACCCGCGGTGAACAAGGGGGGGGGGGAGGTACAGGTACATGGCGCATCGCCAGGCACAGAGAAACTCAAGCGCCGTCAGCTGTGTCCCTAGCGTCGGCGCAACACAACCGACAGAATACGAACCGACGGACGTCCTCCACTGCAACAGTAGATCAGGTACTAACCTACGTGACGGCGTTGTTATAAATGTTGGTTATCTATTACCAAAACACCAATATGAACGGTTACCGATTTTCTCTCTGACTCAGTGATACATGCCTAAAAATACCCTAGCTCAAGTTGATAAGTCTAACACTTAACATAAAAATAAAGGATTTAGTACATTTTGGTGCAATATCATAGTGTAAAATGAAGACTGTTAGCTAATTTATGGTAGGTACATTGCAATCATAATACCAACATTGTTGACACCTAACAGTACCCATATGTTTATTTAAAATCATTTGATGTATCCTAAGGAACACAATCAAAATAAAATATAATGCGACCACTTGTAATAACCAAAACAAGACTATCTTAAAGTCATGTACAACAATTGATCACAAGGACCCATACTTATTGATATGTACAATTCATCAAAATTATTAAAGATAACTATTTAGTTAACGCATTCACTGCCCAGCCTCGGAGGAGCGACCCGCAAAAGGGCGCGCCGCCTTGCCGCCGCCCGCGCCGCACGGCGCCATCGGTCTCATAACGGCGGCGATGGAGGCGAACATGTGTCTCATGGGTCATTTAGATGACGCATTCACTGCCCAGTCTCAGGTGCGATCCGCAGGGGCGCTTTACGGCGATGATGGAGATGGACATGTGTTTCGTGGGCCATATAAGTGTTAGTTATATCGCATTCACTCTCCAGCCTCGATGATGCGACGCGCAGGCGCAGGAGCGCGCAGCAGCCGCCTTGCGGCGCGATGGAGATGGTCATGTGAGTCGTGGGCCATGAAAGTGTTAAGGTTTCGACTCGAATCTACAGTTCAGTCTCATATTTAAATGATAGTAACCAACTATGAAAAATGCTTTAGTAACATTATTGAAACAATAAAACGATCTCGAAATGGTTTCGTATTTAATTATAAACAAAATACAATTGAAACTAAACAGACATGCAAGCTGAAAGTTTTAAGGCTTCATATTTAATACATCATCAGATATTTTGAGTTTAGCCTTACCTGAAGAAAAACGTGAACCATAAAGTTGTCACAAAAATAGTTGAAATTACCACGATTTGAGTTTTGCACAAAGTTTACACAAAGGTTTTGAAGACAGAAAAAAATTCGCGCTCCTTAATAATAATTATGGCCATCATTACAAAATAATAATAATAATCAACTGATAACACACAAAAATTCGATATATACTGGCAACAGGATAGATGATATGAAAAAGACTAAGAAATCCTTAATTTCTATTACCATTTCTATGACCCATAAAATGTTTACTGACTATCGTCCTGGATTGGATGCTGCTTGCAATGGCATGGGCGCAAATGGTCACTGGAAATAATGTGGCCTACAATTTCACACTAATAATTTAATTTAATTGAAACAAGCGTTTTTTGTTTAGGCCCTGAGAGTTTGCTCACAATAAATCTAATTGCGCAAAACTGATGCTTACAGTTAAGACGACGGCAATAAGCTATATTATAGGAATGGGAAAAATTAACCCAGTATTGAATTAGAACTAAACTCACATGTCTGTATTACCTTTGGTATATAGTTCACTTAGTAGGTACATCACTTTAGTCTACCTTACATTGATCGTTGCGCATCTCGCTCCAACGCCAAATGTGACACTTTTGTAAATGGAACCCCGATTCGGTTTTCACGTTTACTGAATTTCGCCTTTGTCAATTATTTTAAAGTGTTTTCCAAAATTAATAACGAACAATCAACAGGAATAATTGTATTCCCTAACTAGCCTTCCTAGGCTCAGTTCTCTCTACTGAATCGTTTGATGGTATCCAAAATCACAGACAATAATTATAAAATTTTGCGCTTTAATAAAGGGTGCTCCTGCCGATAGATCTTACCCTTCGAGGGCTGCGATCGTCACCGGAAGCGTTTTCACTGCGACCAGTTTTTCAGCAATCACTATAATTGTATTAATAATATTAAGATGTCATGATTGCTTCCTTTTCTAAAGGACCTTAAAACACTATTTATAAGCTATGGTGGAATTATTTTTAGCAAAATACAAAAAATAGAAGTATATTAAAATTTAACAGAACAATTTCAAAAGGGTGATTCATAATATAGTTCACTTAGTATTAGTCAAGTCACCGATCGGCGCCTTTTAGGCCACAAAATTGGTTCTGACGAACACAATATTATCTCGCCTCCTGAAAGGAGCTTATACGCGTAAGCAGCGGCCGAGTGTACCTAAATACAATTTTGTAAGGAACCAAAAAGATCTAGATTTCATCCACAATTGGTACCCTAACATTGATATTCTTTAGATAAATTAACTAAAATACTAGCGTTATTAAATTGTTATATACCTGTATATATCAGCATTATTATAAACCTATGCAGCAGCTCGCGAGCAACCAAATATGATTATACCATATTTTACAAAATAAATAATGTTAACTAGATTATAATTATGTCTGCCCCGAGTAAATTATGAAGTGAAATTAATAGTAATTTATTGATCCGCATAAGCGAGCATCGTCGCAAACTATGGCTCGGTAGATTAAGGATGTTACGAGAGCAAGCGGAATCGGCGTTGCAAATTTCGGCGCACATTGCAGCGACATGCTGCAACGTCGAGCGCAAACGCTGCTGGTCCACCGAGGATCTACGGAAGGCACTGAGCTGGCTAGAGATAGAGCTCGCAAGCCTTTGCCCAAATTATAATCATCCAATTTCATCGGAATTTTTTTATTAGGTCGGCTGATATACAGTGGCAATAGAGACTTCATTATTACTTTATGCATAAGAAGTTATGATTGCATTGACTGATAAAAAGTTAAGTACTTACATTATTATTTTTCTTATATATTTTGTGTTATAGATATCGACATACTCGTACGATCATAATCTAAAAACACCTATTTGTTTTATCTTTATAAAATCCGCTGTTCCTAAATAAAGCAGAAAAGATTACTGCTCTGAAATTATACCAAAACTTAAGTAGATAGTTAAGACTCTAAACATCTACCTGTGTAAAATTATAATCTTCTACTAATGGAACTATGAAATATAATAGGTGATTAAAAGAACTTAACAAGTGAAGTTCAATCTCTATTATATGAATAAGTCCATTAGTAGAAGATACAAGAACCCACCCACCACATCCCAGCTCAAGTTTTGGTTGCTATCCTCTAAAAAGAATGGCGTTCTGGTAGCGTGGTAGGGTTGGGAAGGTGTTTTAGTGTTGTGCATCGATTTAAATCGATTCTCTGAAACGTGCGAGCTACCGAATGGAACAAGTAACTACCTGTGTAAAATTATAATCTTCTACTAATGGACTTATTCATATAATAGAGATTGAACTTCACTTGTTAAGTTCTTTTAATCACCTATTATAAGACAGTTCATACTTTTTACCAGAATCAACGCGCGTAAGCAAATGTTATTATTAGGTCTATAAGGTATATTATAGGTTTGTCAGAGATTATACCAAGGGGTAGAAAGCTACCTCCTAATCACTCTGCAGATTGTTCGGGTTAATATTTTTAGAGCATACTAAAGAGGTTCCGAAGACCGATAATATACACAAATAGGGATACACCAGCTCGCCAGAGTGCCAAGGCATCCCATCAGCTTCACCTCCCACACCCGTAGGCCTCCGTTCAGCCGTCAACCTGGATTCCCGCTCTCTCCGCTATGTCCGTCTGACGAGAGACAGTGACAGCTGATTAACACCTCGATATACGAGATGACGTATGTAGACCTTAATTATATTATATTACCTGGATATACACTAAACTGATTTTATTTTGTTTGCGGACTTCTGTGGCGCGGCGGGCAAGGGTCCGCCTGCGACGCAGAGGGTTCGGTTCCCACCAAATGTTTGTACGATCTGCAGATATTTGTTCCGGGTGTATTTTATGATAGGACCTCAAGAGGCGCAAATATGCAGGTCTCGACAGAGCCTACACATTTGCTCCCGTTGGAGTCGAGACCATAGGTCCGTGGGGTACCGAGGCTCAGCGGATTTAAAACAAAATACCTGAGCGTCTGGTCGAAGGGACGCGTGACCCGAGAGCTGGTGAGTATCTGGCACAGCGCATCAGCATTGCCATACAGCGATGCAATGCAGCCAGCGTAGCGGGGATGCGACTGGTATTGATATCGATCAGTTGAGCTACCTGTAGATTGTTTGCGAAAGTCTGCAGTTAGCTCAATTGTTTTGATTGTAAATACTAGTTTTAATTATTTTTTTCGATTTTATTATTCTTTGTCAATAAAGTGTTAATCTGTGTATTCTATGTTTATTAAAAAATATCACTCTATGTCTGGTATTTAAGTATTATTATAACTACATAGTATCCTTAATACTAGCTCTGTTTCGCTTGGCTCTAGATAATGCTGTGTGAATTGTCCAGCATTATTTATGTATTCATTCACACATTTATTTAATGGTTACTGCTGGAGTGACATATCGTTCAGGCAACATCATCCGCGCCACGAGACTTTCATTGCAATCTGAAAATTAGACAAGTATGTCTCGAATGATAAATTATCATAAAAGTAAAATACCCAATTATACAATCCAATCAGATATCGTACTTAAAATTACAAGCTTTTAGATCTCGTGTGAATCGAGGCAGTTGTACGAACATAGAGCTGAGCGATCTTATTGATGATCCAGAGATAGACGCGGCTTCTCATACAAGGTGTCACGGAAATGGTGTACTAAGCCGAAAGGGGTTGCATAGCGGGTCAACTTTCGTTCTACGAATTTTGAATTTAAAACATTGTTTTATTTTTTTAAATTAGACACAGTTTTTCTTTTTTTTCATATTCGTGTTAGTGTACGTGTATTCTTATATTATTATTGTTTTGATATTTTAAAGGATGTACATTATTTTTGATAAACTTTAATGTAAAATCAAGAGAAAAAAACATGTGAAATATATTTTGTAATGTCAAAAAGTGCGTGTAAAAGAACACGAATAGGAAGAAAATAATATTTAATTTATATATTTTCTTTATTCCAAAAATATTCAAAAATATTCGAATTTCAAAAAAATAGTTGTTCACAAGTTGATCCCCTTGAGGTCCAGAATCACTCCCTTTCGGCTTTCGGCTTAGTGCACCCTTGCGGCACCCTGTATAGACATTAGCTGTGTTCTTGGCTACTTTAAGACTAAAATTTTAAACAAAAACAGTTTGAACACAATGGAAAAATATATTAGGTCTGTAGATACGGACTACGGCTGATTACAATAAAACGTCAAGTGCGAGTCAGACTCGCGCACTAAGGGTTCCGTTTAATCGTAAGACCTTGTTTCTTGCCAAATTTTATGAGTCTACGTCAACGGAAAGTACCCTTATAGGTTTTGGTCCATGGCGAGAATGAAAAGCATTTTTTTGTGAATAAACTACAAATTTACTGTTTTCGGATTTTTTCCTTTATTTGTGCTATAAGGCCTTGCTTCTTGCCAAATTTTATAATTCTAGGTCTAGGGGAAGTACCCTATAGGTTTTGTGTGCATGTGATTCCCTTGGAAATTTCAAAATTCTCGGACATAAACGGCCGTTAGTTTTGAGTGCGTTGACTTAGAAGTTTTATTTTTATCACGGCTTCAAGAGGTTACGGACTTGAGTATTTGACGTTAATTTCAACTCAATACGTCCACGCGTTCCTGAGAAAAGAGGGTTGACGGACGGACAGACAGACAGACAGACAGACAGACAGACGGACAACAAAGTGATTCTATAAGGGTTCCTTTTTTTCCTTTGGAGGTACGGAACCCTAAAAATGGCTGATTATTGTCAAATGTAACCGTTAAACACTCAAAAAAAGCTATAAGAAGATAGCCTGTTCACCGATTCACGTCGTTGTTTGAAAGAATATGATATTTATAAACTAAACGAGTTTGAACTCTCCCTTGTAAATATTTCACGCTCTCCGATTTTAAATGAAGTGAACATTTCTATTAGGTCCGCATTAGCTTAGTTCTGAAAAGCGCCGGAACATTTATTTTATGAAACATTCAGTTCCTAATTGAAATATTGATCTACTGTAATTGAATATTAATTGAAATGTGTTCATATTGTCCCGGGAATGGCAGATTGAGTAATTTGCCGGCGTCGAGTTCCAGCGTAGTTTGGGATTGAGTGTTCGTAAAGGCACATGCCGACTGCAGCGCACGGTCATAATCGCAAATAAGCCGGCCTTTTATGCGTCGTACACAAAGAGGCGGTAGAGCCCTTATTGTTGTGTGGAAAATTGAAATTCGCCACATATTATTATGTACGGATACAGATAATATAAGAATGTGACTGACGAACTATCAGATACGACTACGATACGAAATACGATAAGAAATAGATTGTGGCACTGTTTGAGTACGAATCCCTAACTAAAATATGATAGGTAGATACATAGGCGATCATATCATAGCAATGACTGAGCATCGATGGTTTGAAGTCATGCGAGAGCACTGGATAAAATGGATTCCATTTACATATTGAAAAGTAGAACTGGGTAAAACGCAACAATTTTAATCATTTTCAAACGAAAACACAACATAGATAGCACTGTTTCGCATAAATTAACTTTGCAAAAACGTGTGTAGGTCCATCAAGTGAATGAATGGCCAGTACTTGCTTCTGTTTTATCCCACCGTTTAACTTGCCACCTTTTGCGGTTGGTAATAAGGTTGAAAAGTCACGTGTGGCGATATTTTTTGTAATATGATACCCACATGACGTTTCCATCTGTATGTTAATGCGCTGCGCGGCGTCGCACCGCAGTGGTGTTGCCGTCTTAGGTAATGTGCTTACTAAAGTTTTACTTGTTGGGTACATTTGGTTAGTTCGCATTATTTTGGCAATGTCATCGGTTTATAAGCGTGTGCTCACGGTCTTGAAGATCCTCCAAGGAAATAATAAGCCAAGCCTCACTTTCTCTCCAGAAATTATAATTCTTTATAAGACGAAATAAGCAGGTCCTATCAGTATAATATACTGATAGGACCTGCTTATTTCGTCTTCACTTTTCACTTTGCCACTACGCAAGATCATCGACAACTGCATGAGAATTATCGTTTTTGATCAGCATTTCTTTTAAAATAACACATATGCCCAATCATTGATCTCAATCATAATAATCAAGAGAAAATAAGAGTTTTCCTGAAACATCATCGGCCAGTATGTCACTTGAGATTGTGATCAAAAATTAACAACGAAACAAGATCCGACGGGTTAAAAGATTTAATTATTTACCTATCGAAGAACTCTGATATATCATGATAAACAGCTTTAGAAAGGAAGGCTGCTTACCGTTTGGTGAATCAAACGGAGGATTGAATGGGAGCGGGTAAACAAGAATTGATCGCATCATTTATAACTGCGCGATTTAGATATCCGCGCGACTCACGACCATCGCTCACGACACAGCGCAGAGAGTCAGTAGGATTTTCTGGTTAAAAAAACACTTTATTTAAGTTGAAGACTTCTGTGGCGCGGCGGGTGAAGGTCCGCCTGCGACGCAGGAGGTAGCGGGTTTTATTCCCGTCTCAGGACAAATGCTTGTACGCTCAGCGGATATTTGTTCCAGGTGTTCTAGATTTCTTCTATGTAAGTATATAAAAAAAATCTATCGATGTAGTGTATTTTTCTATTTGTATTAAGTATATCAATTATCTAGTACCCAAAACACAAGCTCTGCTTAGCTTGGCGCTAGATAATGATGTGTGAATTGTCCAGCATTATTTAAGTGTTGAATAAAATTAATAAATTACACACTCACAGTGGATGGTTCCCTTACAAATTTAGAAATCAGAACGTGGTATGTGTCAAGTCTGAGCAGTAGCAAAGTTTTGACAGTTCTTTGAGCAACTTTGGCCCACGACGTGGCAAAACCAAAAAAAAAATGGTCTTTGAAAGCTGTCAAAAAGCATAAAAAGAAGGACATATCTTCTGAAAATGCGCCTCTTGAGCTACGTAGTCTCTTTTAATTTTATTAGTTTAAGAAACAAAAACCATTAATAGATTCTTATTACTAGAGCAAATGAAGCTAAAGACAGTTTCCACACATAGTTTATAAAAATATCCGACTTAAAATAACTAGTACTTATTAATTAGTAAATTTTAAGTACAAATAAAATAAAATTAGTAAAGCACATTGTGCCTGTTAGAAGTAGTCGGTAGATACGTATTCTTACAAAGCGAATCTAAATAACATTACAACAGGAAAACTTTAAACACAGTTAATCTAACATCATGACATTCTGGTTTCACTGCGCTGTGTCCGAGATCAGTCGCCTTCACTCCTCTTTCCTTTATTGTTTTTTTATGTTCCTAAGATTATTGAGGAGGGATGCTGTGCGTTATGTGCGTGATTATCGAACAAATGACCTTTTTTGCTCGACGCCACCCCCTCGCGATATCTTGAACCTGAAATAAACGAAATATTTAAGAAAAGGGTTTGATGGTAAATTATAATAATGATGATGATGATTTTGAGTTCAGTGAGTTGTGCGTTGCTTGTTGCCAACACACGGATCAGTTGTCTACCTTTCAACATACCATTCATGAACCTTTAGGTTCAGATGATCATTACCTGCACCCAGCATTGGTTTACTATAGTAAGCCTATGTTATTCCACTGCTGGGTGCAGGCCTTCCGATCTGAGTCATAGATATTAAATGACTAGTTTCTGCCGCGGCTTCGCACGCGTTGTTTCTCTGGAAACGTTTAAAGGTTATTTCTATCCCATGGAACTGATTTATGAAATTTGTTGTTTATAAAAAGTAGCCTATGTTTGATTCCAGGATTAGACTTACCTGTATGCAAAATTTCAGCCTGATCCGTACAGAAGTTTTGGCGTGAAGAGGTAACAAACATCCATCCATCCATCCATCCAAACTTTCGCATTTATAATATTAGTTTGATGTGATATGTAATTTTTGACCTTGGCGGGACGTGAACCCGCTACCTTCCCTTAGTACGGACATGAGCAACCTATTGCGAAACAATAAACAAACAATATATATCTTACCGCATCCATTATCTGCCAGCAGTCTTTCGCGAATTGTCTTCCCACCTGGCTGGAGGCTGACCAGCACTACGTTCAACGAGTGGTGGTCTCCACTCAAGAACAAATATTACCCCATCCGGCAGATATGGCCGACATATTACTAATTGTTTTATATGTATTATATTACTTGTAATGTATCCTCTCAGCAACAAGTATCATCACCGAAAGCACAGCAAATTCCAGAAGCAGTAGAAAGGCGGGCGCGGCCTGGCCCAGGGCGAGCGCACGCGGTCGCCGCCCCGAGCACGCCGGCATCGCGCCTGAAAACCGCGCGCGGGACGCGCTGATGTGTCCGCGCTCGGCTAGGCGCATCAGGCTTATGGAAAAAAACATAATAATGATAGGTCAGAAAATTCAAGCAACAGACTCTTGACGAAATAATAATAATAATCATCATTTATTTCAGACATAATATATGCACACAGTTTACATACACAAGTCCATACAGCGAGAATTAATAAGTATCCAGAAACAATTAACAATAAAATAAATTAAATGAGATTAACTTGAAAGTAAATTGTAGTACTTTGAAATTAGTCCACTCACGTCCTAGAGCCCAATATATAAAAGGGAAGGGAGGCCTTTGCCCCTAGTAAGGTCCAACGGACTGATTGGATTAGATAGGACACATTAATGTGTCTAAATTAATTACAGTGATAATTTTATCACTGTGATAAATTGGCGCCCAACACGGTACTGTCAGAGTATCTTTATTGCGTGTTTGAGAGGTACTAAAAGTACAAACGCAGAGTTTAGTACCTTCTCAAGTCGTAAGCACGCACTCTTCTAAGTACAGATGGATTTCGCTATGTATTTCTTTTTAATTGTCGCCAATACGTGGGGCAATTGAACATTGTTTTAAAATTAAAATCTGTGTTCACGAGCCAACTATAACTAAATAATTTCATACAGCATTACCGAGCCCCAAATAAAGCAGAATACGCTTACCTAACATACCTAAGTAGAAGACTTTAGTGTAGTTTGTTACTGTACATTTCCTTCTTTGGTCCTATGTCGTACCTTCCAACCGCTATGGCTATTTTATTTTCGTAAACGAGACACTCAATCGTAGATTGTTCTTATTTTTGCCAGATGTAGCCAAGTAACAGTTTTTTTAATCACGTTTACCGAAACATTTACCCGCACTACTTTAGTGCAGTTTAATTTAGCCTAGCTGTATTGGTCAGCGCCAATCGCGTCGCACCACCACGCTCGACCGCGCCGCAACAAGTGCCCAGAAAAAAGTAAAAAAAAAACACGCAACAGATTTCACAGCTACGGAACTAGTCAATAAAAACTACGTTGCTACAAATTTTGGCGTTTGGCTTTTGTTGAATTTACTCACAGTCATAAAAATATCGGACTGTTTCATAGACGCGTTTTTCAAACTATTTTTAACCCTCGACGCAAATAGAGAGGGGTGTTATAAGTTTGACGTGTCTGTCTGTGGAATCGTAGCTCCCAAACGGATGAACCAATTTTCGTTTAGTTTTTTTTGTGTCATAGATAATTTTATCCCGAGTGTTCTTAGCCATGTTTCAAAAAAATCTGTAGGGGGGTGTTTTTAATTTTTAATTTTGTTCTTGTTTACAACAACTTCAAAGTTATGTCTTTCTTCTTCTAAGATAGAGCCTTTCAACAGTGGATCTGCTTTCTTCAGTACCTATATTTTTTTGTTTGTTCTAACGAAAATACTCTTTTAGCATCAACGAACACCCTAGACGCCCACAAAAAAGATTTGATAAGCAAAAATATATAAAAATACGAAAAATTATGCAAAACAATGCTACCAATGAACTGCTGTCCCCAACCCGCATACCCAGCGTGGGGATTATGGGCACTACCCCTCTTGAGATAAAAGCTAATAAGGCGCTTATCAGGTGGAGGCCTGCGTCGAACAGTGGACCAATATTGACTGTTGAGGTGAGGTTGAGGAAGCGGAAGCAAATAATATAGCAAAATCTGCTATAAAAATACTTCTAGTTTCATCATGATCAGCCTATATCAGTCCACTGCTGGATGTAGGCCTGTCCTAATGAGCGTCATAGCGCACTGTCTTCAGTTTTCTAAACATTGTCACGTAATGCATAGATTATTGAAACTTACGAGCTATTTGCATTTTGTACATGAAAATTGTAATGTTACCTCCAAACAAAGAACTGCTTGTAAGGGCTCCTCTTCTGCACCATGATGTAGACGTTGGCCGGGATCATCATCTGCAGTTCGGCCAACTCGCACAACTCGTCCTCCGAGAATGTGCGCCCGATTGCCTGCCGCGCCGTGTACGGTTCCGTGTGGTAAGCATATGCTGGAGGTACAAGGAATAGAGTGAAGTATAGATAAAGTATAAGTAGAAATAGATAATAATAATAATATAATAAATAATGCTGGACAATTCACACAGAATTATATAGTCCCAAGCTAAGCAGAGCTTGTGTTATGGGTACTAGATAACTGATATACTTAATAAAATACATAGATAGATCTTTTTTACTATACATAGAAAACATCCAGAACGCCCTGGACAAATATCTGCATATCGTACAAACATTTGTCCCGAGGCGAGAAACGAACCTGCAACCTCCTTCGATGTTCAAAAGTTTTGTCTAACACACGGTTTCTACCAAAACGGAGAGAAAAGATGTGTAAGAAACGTGTCGTGAACCACTGCAATGGAATGTGCTGCTAATGACAAGCTAAAAGATGCGGTTTTCAATTCCAAATCCGGATTTTTACAGGAAGAATATCGTACCTTACGGGGAATAGTTTTCTTAGTATTAATACTTAGACAGAAAACCAACAAAAATCCAACCAGAAACAATCTTTATGGATATGGGGTAGTATCTTTTTCATTCACCTATAGTTTTGTTATATTATCTTTTTTATTTGATGAGTTCATGCAGATGTTTTAACGTTCTTTCCAGAGAGGTTGATTAGGATATTTTCACTAATCCTCCCACTAAACTAAAAAGATAGTGACTGGTAGATTATTTGGTACATCTTCTTGATTATTTGTTAAGTCATAAATAATAAACCAAAATCTGTAGGAATTTCTCAATTATCTGTGAACAATTTCATAAATAATGTTTTAACCATCAGTAGTCGTCCTGTAACGTTTAGTATTATTTTCAGTCGCTTTCTGTGGAAATTTTTAATTAGCCTTCAGTATTTAGTCACATACCTATTCATTAAGTTAGCTGTTAATTTCCTGAATACTGTTAAAATAAAATTAAAATAAATAAATACTATGCATATCATCATCATTATCAGCCTATATAAGTCCACTGCTGGACATAGGCCTCCACTATACCTATAACCGTTTCTAATGTAGTTAACCTCCGTATCTGATGAGCTGCACGCCTGCCTCGATCGGCTGCAGAATGCTGGCTGTCCTCTTCGCGTTGGTCACCTTCTTCTCTCGGAGCTTATCTTCTTTCGGGTTCACATAACCGCTGTAGTAGTATGCGAAGCCTGCTTTCTGTCCCTGAATTGCAACAAGTTATTCCTCTTTTCATTTATTATGAAACTTTATTGAACGTACACTCCGGCTCATGTTTTAAACTAAAGCGCCGTCAAATCTTTTGAACTTTGATAATTCTGTGAACTCGACTCGGCGGAATCAAGTCTGCGAAGTTCGATGATGTGAAACAATGAATACTAATCGATCGTTTTCAATGGAAATATCGGGCGTGGCCGGCGTAATTTTTCGACGTTTTTAAAATTTTTCGAAAAGTATGAAACCTAGCCAGAAAATTGAAAAAGTGTTTAGAAATGTTTAAACCATTCATTTGATTTCCCACTTGACTTTGTAGGTCTCTTTTAAATTTTTAATTAAAAAATACGAGACTAACCACCTTATACTCAAATACAACTCAGATCTAATCACGTCTCAAGTGGCCAATTTATCCCACACAAACGTAAGTTGCGATTGAATACTCGGGCGTTAGGAAGTACTTATTACCAAAGATATTTTTGCCTTTTCTGACTGCAGAGAGAAGAAAATATGTGTCTTACATCGAGCCAACCCCTGGTGTACCCGATGTCCTCGAAGACGATCTCGAGATCGCTGGCGATGAGCCCGTCCAGGCCGGCGATGGAGGGCGTGGCGGCGCTCAGCAGCCACGACACCACACTGCTGGTGTAGTAGTTGTACAGCAGCATGCTGGTTATACCCACCACTAGGAGGGTTAGGCGACGACCTTCACACAAACACCAAACAGTTACTCATAGAATGACTTATAATCAAGTTTTTTTAAGGAAAGTTTATTCGGTTTCTTACCTTGGCTTTGCCTCTTTTCTTGAACACCGTCTTCGAAAACTAGAACAAGTTTCGTTCATCAATGCGTGTAAGAACAGATTTGAGAGCGAATCACCTGCAGTATGGGAGCTGCTCGGCACGGGTGCGTCAATACATCCTGACTCAAAGTTTTCTCAATCCGACCAATTGGACCTTGCGTACGTATCTCATGATAAATTAATAACCTTGCCTCAAAGCAGACGGTGGCGGCGAGTGCTAAGCCCCAGGATTAAGTTTGAGTGATAATATACTACATATAAGTATTGGTTTTATAATCTGAATTAAATGAAAAGAATAATAATAAGCCACACCCGCAGCAACCAGCGTAAACCACAATGCTCCACCCGATAGATTGGGTGAAAAGGGTAACGGTTGGGGGTTGTGGTAAACGATGCTGGATGATCCCCAAACTGCCTTTTGAGATTGGTATTTGGTGTGGTTTTTGGTATGTGGTCAAGGAGAGTCACGCGAGCAAATACGCATTCAACTGCAAGCGCAGCTAAATGTATATCTGCTGCGTGGTCGGTTTACCCGAACATTGAGCATATCAAGCGGTTCTCGTAGTTGCCTACATTTTATATAGAATCTATACAATAATCCTGAAGTTTCTTACCTTGCTGACAGATCGCAGCTGCAACACTAAAGAAGGCATAAGACGCTGGCTTTGGCCTAGTCTCAATCCAAGCGGCGGCGGCGAGCGTGAGCCCGCACAGCGCCCCCGCGGCCAGCGTGCACCACCATACGCCGTCCGACAGAGGGCTTATGAAGCGGTTCTCGTAGTCGCCTACGCCTTTGTCCGGGATAAGGTAGTAGAACTTTGTTCTGAAATAAGAATAAATAACGGAGCCGAAAGGACAAAAAAACAAATGAGTTAAATCAATACTTGGGGCGGACAAGGATTTCAATTTAAAAGATGCCGTTACAAGCAGGGTCCTTAAATTGAAAAATAAATCAAATTATTAAAAAAGTATTTTAGACAAAAGGAAAAAAATAGAGTATTATTTTTATTAAGAGCCTATAGTATTCCAATGCAGGGCAAGTAAGCCGTTTTCCATTTCTTTCTATTGTCGGCCAGTTGTATCTTTATAGTAGGCGCAAAAGAGTAACAAAAAAAATTATTTAACTGAACAGAAAGTACGATAAGTCGTATAATTTAATGGTTAGTGCTCACTCCATATTGGTGGTTGGAGGGAAGCAGATGTCGACCCAGCGCAGCCAGAGCGGGAAGATGCGCGCGCACGTGCTGGACACGTCTGCCTCCTCCCAGTACAGGGAGTTGGTCACCGCCTGGAGAAAGATTGACGATTATATCCTGGCCATGAAGGCCAAGCTGGCCAGTCCCGCGCGGGGACTAGCCAATAGCGATGTGCACAGGACATAGTAGTGCACAACTGTATTGCAGAAAATTATTCTTTAACCTACTGATGATGACCGATAATCGTTGAAGAGTAAAGGTCCTCGAAGGGCGACCGCGATGCAATACGAAACGGAGTGTGGGAAGACTCGATGGACCGACGACAAGAAGCGGTCGCAGGGAGTCGATGGATGGAGGCGGCTCAGTTCCTGATTCCTGGATTCCTGATTCGTGGAGTCGTCTGGGGGCCTATGCTTAGCAGTGGACGTATACGGGCTAATGATGATGTTTGTACATACTGTCAAGCCTATGTCACTACAACTTCCATTTTTTTTTGGGAATAATTACAAGATCTACTTCAATACTCTGTCACAGCGAAGTATTTACCAAAGTAGTATTCCTTTCCGGTGAACCAATCCACCGGTCAGCTACTGAATATTTGAATCTGTAACAAAAAATATTTTAAGTTCACGATCAAGCAATCAGAAAGTGTAAAGTCTTTTAGACAAAATAAGCTGTAAGACAATTATTGAGAACTAGTATTTTAGATTAATAACACTAGCGACGAGACACAAGTTGCTTTACAGTAGTTACTTATTGACAAATTTCGAAATTATGTTATCTAATTTTTAACTACGTATAATAAATTCAAATCTAAAATTAATAATCTTGTAAATTTGTTATTGTTATTTACAATTACGTTTAGACCTGCATGCTCTCTAAATATTTTGCACACCAATGTATACTGATCAAACTGTTATTTTTTTTAATTTCCTAAAAGATCGGCCGGTAGCTATGGTTATTTTCGTTCGGTCAAACGACAAAAAGTTTTTACTACAAGTCCATTAGGCCTCCTCCGATTACCGAACAATATTTTGAAAAAAGAACCCAAAGTCTGGCGCGGTCAATAAGGTTTTACCAACATCATTGGGCGCGGTAAGTTCTTCTAAATTTCAATTAATAATTAATTCTGCTTTTTATTTTCCTCAAAGGTGTAGTATAAAGCACTATTTATTACTCGGCAGAAAGTGCTATTCCATAACGACACACTCGGTAGGAATTGATCACTTTCTCGCCTAGGTGTAAAATGTACTATTATTTTACTTTACTTTACCTAAAGTTGTGCTGGTCTTTCAGCAGCTTGAGCAGCTGGCTAGTGATCTTGGTCATAGCAGCGACGCCGGGCGTGTAGCTGTCATCTGTCAGCAGCTCCGGACGAAAGGACATCCCAGCTTGGCGCTCGTCCATCTACAACAATGTGAGAAGGAGGTTACGAGTGTCAGTAGGTGCTTTGCATTTGTATCTGGTCGTGTTCCATATCATTGATAGAAAATGGTTTAGTGCACAGATAATACAATGAATCAATTTAACTTGCCTGTGTTTCAAGGCTTTTCAGTATTTACCCTCAAGGCCGATGCCTAACCTACAGCCAAACTCTTATTCTTAAACCATAATTTTAAGAGATTTTCTCCGTGTCGACACTTACCACAGAAATGGCTCGTAACGTAAGGTTGTGGAAGTCCCATCTTTGGTAATACTTGAATCCTTCAATTTTTAACTTTAGTCCTAAAAACAGAATTCAGAACTCTAAAATAAAAGTTCTTCAGTTCCGAAGGATTGTCAAGGACATCCTTCCTTCCTAAAACAAAATAATAAAAACAAAATATAAACTACGATTAAATCAACAGAAGAGCAAGACGAGAAATAAGAAATAAATAAAACGTCAAGTGCTAATCAGACTCGCGCACTAAGGGTTCCGTATATTTTTTATAAGACCTTGTGTTTAAATTTTTGTAAGACCTTGTGTCTTGCCAAATGTCATGATTCTAGGTCAACAGGAAATTTGTTGCTTGAAAAAATTAATGATTCTAGAAAGTACCCTATAGGTTTTGTGTACATGTGATTCCCTTGGAAATTTCAAAATATTCGGACATAAACGGCTGTAAGCTTAATTGGGTTAACCTAAAAGTTTAATTTATATCGAGGATAAAAGAAATTACGTTCTTGAGTATTTGATGTTAATTCCAACTCGATACCTCCACGCGTTCCTGAGAAAAGGGGGTTGACAGACGGACATACAGACAGAGGGACAACAAAGTGATCCTAAGAGGGTTACTTTTTTCTTTTTGAGGTACGGAACCCTAAAAATCAAGATCGTTACCGTCAGAAGGGCCCCACGTGCCTAAAGGAACTACCTCCAAGCCATTTCCTTGAATCCTGCCGAAGTTGAAAACGTCCGTAAGGATATAATTTTCCCCTGAAAATTAAATAAAATATCTTCAGCTATCATTGCCTAAATGTTCAATTTATGCGTACTTATTTATCGCGATAATTTTGATGAAAAGTAACCTTGAAAAGACTGTTAGGGACCTAATACAAGAAATGCCCATTTATTAAATATGAGGAAAATATAAAATGGAGAATCAAAGAACCTGATAAAAGCTTTCATAAACAAATAGAGGAACAGGAAAACATGGAGAAAAGGAAGCATAAACAGGGCTATTAACAAACAAACTTTTGTTTTCAGGAATTTACCATTTCCTGAAGCGACAGTGACGTCGGCGTTGATACTCAGGTTGAGATGTCCAAAGCAGTTTTCAACGAATTGGTATGTATCATTTTCCTGGGTCATAATCAACCAAAAATGCTCAGCATCGAAAATCTTTGCTTTTGAAGCCTGTAAATAAATAGTTTTGATACATTATTAAAAGTAGGTAAGTCCAATGTTATAACTTTGAAATATGACTTAGATGAATCAAGTCAAATATTTGCATAATTTTGTGAGTGTTAGTGCTATTAAATTTAAAACATAATATAAAAATTCACCCGACTCAAAATAGATTCTGCTCCAAGACACGAGGCCGCCAGCAGAATACCGACATCTGCCCCCCATTGCAAAGTGTTGCCAGAACGCAATATATCATCGTCAACTTCACGGTCAATCGGAGCCACCGAAGTCATGACGTCATTGCTAATCAGTTCCTGAACTAACAATTTGTTTTCTAAAAACAATAAAATGATATCCATAATCACGCTTACGTATTATTTAACCGAGCCTAATGCGCTGAGAGAGTCAAAAGTAAAATGAATTCTGACGATTTTAAGAAATCAAATAATTTCTTAGAAATTACCCTGAGATTACGCATTCTATTAATAAAAACTTCTGAAGATGCGTTGGACTTAATGCAAAAATTTCATAGATTTTACACAGATAATTCGGGTTATTCCAGTTTTCCCCCTTGAAGATTAGCCTTAAGGGGGAAAACTGGACTTCAAAAAAATAAGTCCAGTTTTCCCCCCTTGAAAATCCCCCTTAAGGGGGAAAACTGGAATTCATTTTTTTTTTAGAAGTATTCGGCTCTCGAGGCATGTTAAGTTCGGGAAAATGGCGCGTTCAGTCACTACGAACTTACGGTATTGACTATCACAGGAAAAATATGTAACCAACTTAACATTCTTTGCCAAAAAATAGTCGACGCATAACTTGATCTCACTGAGACAAAGACTCGATACGCCAAAGATAAACGACAATACGATCAGAAACTTCATGTCTGTGTTGCACAAATGGCGTTCTCAAATCGTATGACGCTTGTCGTGATTCCTCGTGATTATTCGCGAACTTGTCGTGTCGCAATCTTGCTGTCAATCATAATGATAGGAAAATGAGTGTCCGACTTGACCGACGATCAGGTATGATTGACGGCAGATTAGCAAAATTTTCAGGGTTGCATAAATTGTTTGTTCTGCTATAGACTCTGTTTCTATCTATACTATAATATTATAAAGAGGTAAGATTTGATTGTTTGTTTGTATTGAATAGGCTCCGAAACT
Source organism: Eupithecia subumbrata (assembly GCA_949316285.1). Classification (NCBI taxonomy): domain Eukaryota; kingdom Metazoa; phylum Arthropoda; class Insecta; order Lepidoptera; family Geometridae; genus Eupithecia; species Eupithecia subumbrata. The sequence continues at coordinate 17,425,243 of OX438641.1, read as the reverse complement.
ACTGGACCGATTTGAAAAATTCTTTTACCATTAGAAGCCCACATTATTCCTGATGAACATAGGTTTCTTTTTACTGCAGGAAAATGCTTCATTCCTACAGGAAAACGGGATATAGGACAACGGGTAGTAAGAATGCAGCTAGTCTACAATATGTTAGTATAAGTTTTGCTCACCGAACTGCTTTCCGAAATAGGTAGCTACAGAAATAATGCGAAAGCTTATAATAGATAAAAAGAGTGTGCCTACCTTCTAACATGGTAACTATATTATTAACATTTTCAAGAATAAATCTGCAAAGTATGCCCTTAGCTCGTTTGTCTGGAAAAAACTGCTTAACACAAACTGTTTAAGTTTTCTTAATTACTTAAATCCTTACCCGAGCATTTTAATACTGCATAATTATGATCAATATATACGGGATGCTTCAAATATGAACAGAATTTCATTATGGCGTGAAGTATCACATATAGTATCAAGTATCAGTAATATTGCAGCGCCATTACCACGCCAATAATGTTTGAAACTGGCAACCGTCTCCATAATAAAACTTCGGCACACAGTTAATTACAAACCAGTAGATCAATTGCTTATGAGTTGGTAGGAATTACAAAAATTATTGTGTAATACTATGAACAGAAACAATAGGCACAAAAAATAGTACCTACATTGTACACCTAGGCGAGAAAGTGCCCAATTCTTATCGAGTGTGTCATTTGAGGGCTGAGGCGCAGCTGAGGGCCTTAAAACATACGAGGTAGGAATCGCACTTTCTCCCGAGTGATACGTATAGTGCTTTATGCGACACCTTATAAGAAAATCATCGTTTTAGAATCTTCAAAATCACTCGAGTAAATTCAAATTGTATACTCAAATCTAACAATAAATACGCGCACGTACATACGACTTACTCATGCATGCATGGTTCTTTTTTGAATTATTGGAAATTATATAAATAGAAGGAATTAGCAATTTTCTGAGCAGGTGTAGTATAATCATAATTTTCTTTCGCTAAACAAGTTAGGTACCTACCTATTGTAAGTAAATGATCGCGCGCGCTTTGCTAATTAATAAGTACTGGAGTGGTTGCCTCCAGCTGACTGACGACAATCGGAGCAGGCGCAGGCGACGACGACGGCACAGTGGGGTAGGCCCCTCGCGAAAGTGACAGAGTAATGTAAGACGTGATAGCGAGACATACTGCATAATATAATAAAATTAGAAGACAACCTCTGAAAATCAACATGACTTTGATCTATGACGAGTTTCTATCAAATATAACTTTAACTACACTAAACCAACAATAAAAAAATCCAAATAGACTTCATTCGAAGCACAAATCCAAAGATGGTGCACTATGCGCCTATCTATACTATGCGCCGATACTCAATTAGGAACTAGTGAGGTCCTACCGGGACTGAGGCCTGCGAGTTGTGCGAAGTGGCCCCCACGTTACCAAGTCTACTCTTTGAGAACTAGCAGCACTGCCCAGCGCCCACTGATAAACTAGCTGTAAACATTCTAACACTTCAGTCACCTGAAATAATTTGAAATTGGAACTGGACAGCAAATAGGTCAATCGTCAAGGAGTTTTTATTCGAGGCGCACTACCTAAAAGGTCTGAGATGCAAAACTGACCACCACCGGTAGACCGGGTTGTACAGTTGTACTACGGGTAAGTTGTTTTTGATGTCTTGTTAGACCGCAAATAAATTGAACTACAAAATATCATTATTTAAAAACGTTACCTTAAATAAATAACTATCAAAACTATCCAAATTCTTACAGCCAGTTGGTTATAAGAGAAAATATTTCAGTAACTAGTTGAAATACTAAGGTCTAAAGTTACGTTACCACAGTAGGTAAAATTTTCAATAATAATCTGGTCATATTGAGGCATATTTTGCACTGAAATAGAATTAGTGTTATCCGAAATTAGACCGCAAAATAATATGCCGTGCATGCTGCTCGAATCATTTACGCATTTTCAGTTTATATCCATACCACAAAACTGAGTATTTGGACACTGTTTTGAGAAAAAAATATTATTAGTCACCTAACTACTTGGCTACTTAGGATCTATTTGAATGTAAACAAAGAATGACGAATTGATGAGTGAACGATGATAAAAGCAATATAGTAAAAGGTACCTAATATAGTATGCTGGATATTTTCACACGACATAACCAAGCGCCAAAGTAACCACAGCTTATTTTGACACTAAATCTGAGTTAATATATTTATATCTAAGCCCACGAACGAAAATTTGTGCATCATTCAAAAGTTTTATTCTTCTGTTAGATTCTAACCTGCACCCTTCTGCATCTTCTTTACCTATTTCTAACGTTCTGCGTTTTGGAGGAGTTTTTCCTGCACCACAGAGGTCGTCCACAACATTGTAGATCTACAATTAGTTTCTGGGCTCGGCCGATAGGTGCGCTCGCGTCGCTTCGTATAAATGCTAATCCAACCGTAACGAGCTTTTTCAACCACTTGGTTTCCTATTAACAGCGCTCTTAGCCTCGCTTAATACACTAGTTTTAGTTTACTTCAGTTAACTAAAAACTCCCGTTAACTTCTGAGGTAGGAAACTCTGAAAAGTGATTTTCAGTCACTTGCGACCATTTTGCTAGGATTAATTATTTTATCTTAAGACAGCAAAGGATATTTTGAAAAAAACCAAAACAAAGCTGCATTTACTGATTCAATATTAAACCATGACCATCGTTACTCATTGGAGTGGGACTAGGTACCTACCCACGGCTGGATCTTCTCCTTCCAATCAGACTGATAAAAAAGTAACATAAACTTCATAGTTTACTTTTTAAACACACGATAAAAGTTAAATGAAGCTATTTCCTAACCCTGTATCATTTACATGTCATGTTATTTTTCCGCTCGTAATTCGTACCACGCCGCGAGCAAGTAAGCTTGCTAACATAATCTTGAACAAAATGAAGAGGGTGAATCCGGGTCATTCCCCGCTCTCCCCTGGTGTAAAATGTAAATTATGCACACGTGAAGCGCCCCGGACCCGGCTCCTGATTCACGGCGCGACCGGCCCGCTCCACTCTCACTGCTGGGAAATAATGTTTTAACTTTTGTTTCCTTTACGTTTCGTTCATTCAGATACAGGGTAAAAATTGTGAAATTGCTCCGAAGTGGCACAGAGGTGGTGTTTTAGTGAAGATAAGTAGGGTAGTGTTTTAGTCTTAATAAAATTTAGCTCAGTCCAGCAAATCAATAATTCACGGTGATAAAGTTTCGACTTTTTTGAAAATATTTCAAAAAGTATGAAACCTACAGAAATTTCAAAAACTATTTTCAAATGTACAAACTGATACCTTTCATTTGATACCCTACATGACTCTGTAGGTATCTTTAAAAACTTCAACATCACCATTTGTATGGAAAATGTTCATTTTCATTTTTAATTTGTTTAATTTTTTTTTCTTTTATTCTGTACAGGCACACGAAATATATTATTATTTTAAATTTCAAGTTGATAGCTGCTGTAGTTGCTGAGTTATTAAGGAAGGAATAAAGGACAGACAAAGCGAGACCATAAGGGTTTCGAGGCCGATCTTCGATCTCGAAACCCTAAAAAGGAAAAATTGTGAAATTTGGGATGGTGCGTGAAAAACGGCGAAACGACTAGGCCTATAACAGTACGAAACTTTCAAAAATACAACCACCAAAAATAACCTAGAATATACATAATAAGTCGTCCTAGATTTGCCTACTTTTTACGGTTCGGAGGAGACAGTGGTCCATTTCAACAACGCAATAAAACATTGATAACAAAATACTAGTCTCCTGAACCACATCCTGCTAATAACCAACCATCCACTCTCTTAAAGGATCAACCGGGCCCGAGTGAGTGATACTGCTGGAGTGTTGTATAACGTGGAGGTGCGTGCAACCGCGACCGCAGACAGGGGCGCGCGCTAGTGGCGGCTCGCTGAAGACGGTCACTTCAGTAATTACTGTTGTTTGTGAGGCCGCCGCACACTACCACGGACATTATCGCTGTGAATGAGTATAACTTTCTCAGTTGTTAAAATTAGTTCAGTTATAATCTTAAAGGATAAAAATTCTTGATTTTTATCTTCTTAATTTATATATAACTTAAAACAATATTGCCAAATGCTGCTCATTTATATTACAGATATTGCAAAGTGGTAGGTGTGTAGATGCATTTAATAAGAATTCAAAAGGGGCCTTAATTGGGCTAATTTATGACAAATAAGAAAAAAATATAACGTCACAAGACAAGTCATATCAACTACTAAAGAACACACAACCAAAATCAAAATTAGTACACAATATCGGAGAAAATTTGAACCCAGCTTTTCATACCGTAGCCGTATGATCACGTCCAAGAGATCATTGGTGTTATTTACTACGAGTAAGCGGATTGTACCCACAACTACAAGATAAGCGTGCTGTGATAATCTGTAGGTAATTACACCACGTCTACGGAAGCTCTACGCCGTAGCATAACTCGTAGCACCATAGATTCGTAGCACCGTAGATTCGTAGCACCGTAGATTCGTAGCATAGTAGTGGCGTAGCATCGTGGATTCGTAGCGGCGTAGGTCGTAGCACATTGCGCTCACAAACATGTACCGCCAACTTGTCTCGGGGAACCGCTAAGGAGTATCTACGATGGCGAGTCCTAAGATGAACAGCATCCTAAGTGAAAGGGTGTGCTTTCAGTAGCAGGTTCTGGACAGTTTTCAAAGGTCACGTAGAGGCAAATTTTTCCACATTCACTAGGTACCTGCTTGCTCAAAATTTGCACATTTTCAATGGTAGCGAAAATTTACTTGTGTTTCCGATAAATGCTGTTTAGACTGGCTAGACTAATGACCGCAAGAAGAAAACCTCTTATGATAATATCCTATGATAATTATTCATTTGAGTACATGAAATATAGCAGTTAGTAAAATCATGAAAGTCTTGCATTATTTTCAACAGTGAATGAAATTCTTCACATTTCACTGTAAAAATGTATATTTTCTGACTACACAAACATTAAGACAAAAATAAAATTAAAAATGCTCACAAGCCTCCTGAGTGCGAGTTTAGTAAGGGCGGCTACACATGTGCAATGCGTTACGCGCGTGGTTTGGTAGGGCGGGCGGCGCTGGGCGGGCGGCTCGTTACTTCGAGCCTTGTTGAGCACGAGCCGGTAGCGGTTATGAATGTTGCCGGAATAAGCTACGTAGATAACACGTGAGGATATGTAGAGAATTTTGATGTAATTTTATAATTATCTGTGCTGCTTATACGCGTAACTCTTTACTTGTAAAATGTAACAAAAAACATTTTATGATGATTAGCTAGTATAAAGAGATATTTAGCCATTATAGAGGAAGTTGAATCTAATTTAACAAGCACAAGTTTCAAATCAAATCAAATCAAAAACTCTTTATTTCCATAAATACAATAAATGTACACCTAGAAAGGGTCAAATTATAAAACTAAACACTGACACGGAAATAAAGTGATATTTTTTATTTCTGTCGCTTCGGTATGTAGACTAAAGTAAAGAAGCGACGAAGAAACCTTTAGTTGTTATTTTTCGAGCTGGAGCAAAACTCGTTCCAAGCTTTTTATCCTCTTGATAATCTGATATTTTGTAGTAAGCCTTTATACAAAGGATTTGTTTTACAATTTGTTTGAATTTATTATTGAAAATTTTTGGAACTCACTTGGAGTTTTGTTGTAGAAGCGTATACATTGCCCTTTAAAAGATACATTTATCTTGTGTAACCTAGTTGTGGGCACAGCGAGTTTATTCTTATTTCTAGTATTTATATTATGTATGTCGCTATTTTTAGGGAATAGATTGATATTTCTATGAGTGTACCTACAACAAGTTTTTATAAATATATTGACATGAAACTGTCATTATGTTTATTTCTTTGAATTTATCACGCAGGGATTCTCTGGGACCCATAGTATAGATTGCACGAACAGTTCTCTTCTGCAGCACAAATACGGTGTTAATATCTGCAGCGTTCCCTCACAGCAGTATGCCATAAGACATAATACTATGGAAGTAGCTGAAATAAACTAGTCTAGAAGTATCAACGTGTGTAAGATGACAGATTTTTTTGACTGCATTCATTCTGATTTCAAACTTGTGCAACCATAACTTATTCAATAATAAATCAAGTAGTTTTATAAAATGAACCTGACATAATTTACATCTAGTGAATGATAATATTTAGCTGCTATCAGTGAAAGTGCAAGCGTCAGTAAAAGCGATGCTGGATGTTGTAAATGTAAGAAATCAGCGCGAGTCAGTGAGCACTCGGAGCACTCGGCGGTGGCGACAAATCGCTAACAAGTGACGGGGCACAGCGCGGCCATGGCAGTGCGGCCGCTGCTTGCCGCATAGCTAGACTTAAATATTTCATGTTTATTTTATTACAATCATTGTGTACATTTAAAGGTCTTAGTATCTAGACAATGTATAAGAAACACAATACTATACACGACGACGTGGGGAAATAGAAGTACAAAGAAAGAAGAAACATATTTCGCACAAAGAAGATTCACAAAGCTCAGCATCATCAATAGAGGCTGTTGAATCTGCACAGAGGACGATTTATACTTTTTTTAGCTGGTACAAGCACGTTTACGATGACTCGGTCAACATTTGGATAAACCATTGTACAAAAACAAAACTGAAATGTAAAACAGTTAAAGTTTAATTACACACACAAACCACTATTTTGACCCACACATTAAAACTTCACCCAGTAGGTGCCTACTGAATCGGAAATCTCCGCTCTAGTATCGAGATGTCACGCCGAGGCTGCGCTAAAAGCGTTGCGTTGTTGCGGCAAGGCCTGACACACTGTCCTATATGGTCCCATGTTCCACTGTCCTCTGGCATTGACCCACTGTTGACTGCACACTGTGGTGATCACACTGATCCGAGGAAATAATGCGCCACTCATTCCAAATAATGGATGTCGAATAAAATGGTTCACTTCAAACGATATTAAAGGAATTTTGAAGCGCTGTGGGCAAAGACCGAGTGTGGTTTGAGTTCCAACGTCAGATTATAATTTGTTTTGCCAGTGCTTATCTACTGGGGACTAACCATAGGGCTCACGCAATAATCACTACAATACATTGAGCAGGCAATGTATCATCAACACCGAAATATCAGTTGCAAAAAACGTATCAGTAGTCCGGTTGCTTAATTGAACCGGATTACTACTACATCGAGCGACTCAGTAGTCCGGTTGACTTAATTGTAACCAGACTACTTAGACTACACTATTTTAAACATTCTAAAGGTTTACGTACATATCTTCTTAATTCAGGTGAGGTGTTCAGAATTGAGTTCACTATCCTTGTGAAGCCTCTGGTGGATCTTATAGGCCTCTGTTCTCATACGTCCTAGGGTTTGAAACGGCTGCAAAAACGGGCCAATAAACCCTACAAAAGAATGTTCAGATGAATCCCCTAAGAAGTAAGAGATGCATAATTGAAGCCGCACTAATGAGGCCTCCGCCGACGACTCAATAGTTAATTAATGTCTCTTCGTGATCCAGCGCAGTTTTGTAAGGCAGCTAAAACCTAGTGCCTGAATATATGAACAAACCAATGCTTAGTAGTATTCCTGGTTACTGGCAGCTCATACAACTTCCTATTTCGTAAAACTCATATAATATGTAAAAACAAAAGGTCGTAATTTTTTTGTTTTTTTAACGCATATGACGAATTTACTTTCAATGGATGGAGTTTACAAAAATGTGACGAATTTACTTTGTGACAAATGTACAACAACCCATATTAATATATTTTTTTAGGATTTGCCCTAAGTTAAGTTAACCATAAAATCAAAAACACTAGTTCGACTCACTCACGCACTCAACAACACTAAACGAGCCAATTATTAATCCAATGAAGTCTTAAAACTATTCTGAACTGGGATGTTGATAGTGATTGTTGTGCGTCGACTGTCTTAGCGGCAGACGTGCTTGCACTTATTAATTTGTTATTAGGTATTATATTTCAACTCAAGCTAACCCACTGAACAATTTCTTCAATCTTGGGCTAGTTAGCATAATAAGAATGAATGGGTAACTTACGAAGCAATGTAAACATTTAATTTATTTGAAACAGAACGTTTCAACATTATAATGATTTATTTCCTCCAACAGAATGCAGAACCATTAACTACAACAAGAAAGAAGCGCACGCCTTTGTTTGTATTAAAAATGTTGGGATACAGGAGCTGGCACTTGATATAATTGAAATGAGCGAGAAATGATGATGGCGATTTATAAAGAGTAAATAAAGTGTAGTGCAAATCCTCGCTGTAAGGAGATGCAGAGTACGCCGGCTGGCCGTGGCGGGCGATCTATCACGGGGCCAGCGCGGGCCAGCGGACGGGCGGGGAGCGGCCCAGGGAACTGTGACGGTAGATCTTGCTCTAAATTTATCTGGATACACATTATATTCATCTCACATGGGCCAAGGAGCTGAAGGATTTGAAATAAAACAAATGTTTTTTTATAGAACACTACTCAAAAGGGCTTCGAACAACAAAATACTGATTCTTCCAGAGGCCCTGCGAAAACTAATGTGCGTGTTTCCGTGCGCCTTCAGACAACAAATAATTCAATTCGATTCCTTAGGCTTCTTGGTATGACGTAAGGTGAACGTATAACTCACTATGTTTTAAACTACACCTGCTCGGAAAGTTGCCTATTCCTTTTCCATTTATAGAATAGAAAGTATGTCTTTGCAGGCCTATAGGAAACCGGCCAAAACGACACATTCGGTCGGAATTGATCACTTTCTCGCCTTGGTGTAAAATGCACTATTGTTCAAAACTGGCACGATCACCTTTTCTTTTTTCTTAGAAATGACTACGTCACGCGCTATCAAATGTAAAACAAATAAATAAAAGACGATAGCAATAGCTTTGAAAAACAAATCTAAAAGAACTTATTCTACTTTTGAACGAGACAAGTGCATGCGTGCGTGAATAAAATTTTCATTTAAAAATATAACGCAAGGACTTAACACATACCTCCAGCACCGCTACCGCATAGTGCAAAAATAAGCATTCAAATACAGACTGGAACTCGTACCTAATCTGTAGCAACATTTTACAGCGACAAAAATAGCTAACTGCGGTAAGCTTCAAGCGAGTGGCCCGCGTCTGTCTACTATTTTGTGCCGTCAGTGTAAAATGTATCCAAATATTACCAATCATTAGAATGAACATTTTTGTGCTGTGCGTAACTCTAGAAAACAGATCTAGATTTAACCCAATTGCATCCTGGTACCCAAGTACCCATTTGACAGTTGCCCGCCGTGGTCGTGGCCCGAGCGGCGCTCGCCGGCTTTATAAATGCCTCGTCTTTGCTTTGCTTCATAATGCCCAGGTGAGGACATCGCCTCCACACTGCGATCATAATGGCTATTAGACGATTACACTTCTTACAGCTTATTGCTTCTCTTATTCTTACCATTGTCTGTGTTGATGTTACGGTATACTTTTTGTTATCTGTTTGATGAAAATATCTCCATTTTTTCATAGATTTATGTATCTTTCAAAACAAGACAACGAAGTCATGTTTATTATTTTATGTAATTCATTTTAAAACTATTATACCTGGGTATTATCTACCTATGCTAGTACTTTTCATATTATAGTATACATTTTTATGGACTATACTATTTAAGTAGTATAGTTAGTAAGGTATCTATCTAAATAGTATAGTCAATATTTTTTTGAAGTGAAAACTTCTTTAGCGGCGTTGAGCACTTTTTCTGTAATGGGTATAAAATCTTAAACTCGCGTCAGGACACGTGACCTGATCGAAAAAGCGTAAGACGGATGGAGCAACGACGACATTATGCCGAAGGAATAAAGCTCAAAATTGTGCAGGATCTTCATTATAGCTAGGAAATTTCTTGAAGTTTTGTTTTGAGATACAGTTCAAATTCGAACATTATTTTTAGATAAACAGAATAGATAATAGTACTAGTTTCCGACAACAACAATAGGCCCTAGCTTACGTAATAGTTGCTAGCGTCCGGCTCGCTTATACCTACCTACTTATGTATCTATAGATAATTAATTTCTCGAACGAATCGAAAAGAAAGACAAGGACAAAAATTTTCATTTATTCATTAATATAATTTTATAATTAAGGTTAGGTTTCGATCGAGTCTATCGTACTGCTTAACGGGTGTAAACAGACCCTTCACGAAGCCGTCAACCAAGCATTCTGTACATGAAACTAAGTAACACTGCGCAAAAATAATTGCTGGGAAACGGAATTTATTTTTGGACTTTAAAAATAATCAGATTTTTGTAGCGGGTAATGGTTTGCGCGCAACCGGCTGTAAATAATTGTAATAGTTTTAAAGTGTTAAATTTTTAATGTAATATAAATTGTCATGTTTGTGTACGATAGCGCAATAAATGAATATTGTATTCTACTACATAAATGATAGTACTTTTATACTGATAAAGCAATTGGTGCAAAATTATTCCCTAACCATTCCAAAATATCAAACATGCTCAACGTTAATAATCAAGTTTTCACTTCTGCCGGCACTCCCGGAGTGCAACCCGTCTTTTTTTATTATTAATTTGGTTTTTAACCCCCGACGCAAAAAGAGAGGGGTGTTATAAGTTTAACGTGTCTGTCTGTGTATCTGTCTGTGGTATAGTAGCTCCCAAACGGATGAACTGATTTTCGATTCGTTTTTTTTTGTTTCATAGATAATTTTATCCCGAGTGTTTTAAGCCACGTTGCATGAAAATCTGTTAGGGGGTTCTTAAAATTTTTAATTTTGTTCTTGTAACAAAACATCATTATTCTTGCTTTTGATACCTTGACCAAACTCCTATTTTCTTCAGCGCTTGTTAACTAAGTTGTGAATACCTATTTAAATGGCAAGTATGTACTTACAAAGTTGAACTTTAAACCAATTTAAATGGCAGCCCGGCTCGGCCAGGGCGCCCTCTACAGGGAGAAAAAGCTAATTTCCTGCCCCATTATAAATTCATGGATTTCTTTGTGTTGCCTCAAAATAAGTTGTTTGTTTCGACATCGGGGAAGTTTTTACCGCGGGCCTCACAAAGGGCTGTAATTGCTACCTTCACGGGCCCCTAAACCTGAAGGGCCCGTACGCTGGTGCAATTTACACCGCGTAATTGACTCTCCTGTGAGGTGCAAGGGTCTACTTCTCTGATTATTTTTGCTGCATTTCAGCAGATTGGTACCATATACTTAGGCTTAGGTCTGATGATAGTGTGAATGATTTTTGAGTTGTGAGTCCCGTTAAATGAGTTGCTTTATACAAAAGTCCTGTTTGTGCAACACGATAACTTGTCGTTTCTGTAATTCTTTAATTTACACAATAATACATAATTAGAACTTTTAATATAGGATCATCATAAAAGGCCTTTTTGTATCTAGTGAATTCTTTCCGATACCTAACTATGTAGATACTTCGGTGTCTATGTTTGATTGTATTATGTGCTGCCCATTTGTGAACCAAATAAACCATATATCTATCTTTCTTTTGCGTCCACTGAAGATGATCAAAATGCCATCTGTTTGAATAACATAGAATTTGTAGGTACATAAGCGTATTAAAATGGTGTTGAACGGACGTATTAATCACGACTCTCATCTCCAAAAATAACGCATATTTGGCCTCAGCCTAATGCAGTTTGCGCATCACATACACACCAACCAGAGACGAAGAAATCGACGAAAACATGAATACTGACAGTTAGTCCGACATCGCACACAGATAATTGTGCGACTCTTCATTCGATTACATAACACGAAACCTAAAATTGGATTCCCTCGGCACGGTGAGCTGCATGCTCATGAACAAAAAGAGATCCAGGATTTGTCTACGTAAGGTATGTTCTGTTTCCTAGAATTTTGCTATGAATAACTGTGAGCTCTTTAGAAAAAGTCTTCATCTCAGGTTCTTCTCAAGTTTTCATTTTCCTTTCACCAGCTCAAACCTGCAGTCGTTTGAAATAAATAACACAAACGGACAAACTAAAGTCTACCGGCCTTCATAGATTAAGGTCTTAGACGTGTCTCCCTAAAGGCGTGGGAGGCGGAGGGGTAAAGGGGTGAGAAAAGGAGGAGGACTTGCGACTGCAGTTTGGATACCCTCTGGCCTTAGATAAATGGACAACAGTAAATTTTGAATTGCATTAAACCGTTGTCTGGAGGCAGAACAGTCTTACGGAAATGTATGGTTATTGCCGAAAAACTGCTGGCGAAGTTCTAAACGAATTGTCTTGACTTAGACTTAGAACCAAATCAGATAATTTGTATAGTTCTCCATTTATTTTTTGGAATTCCCCCAAAATATCTATAAAATTGGAAAACGTTATGTAGAAATTCTTTTTAAACAATGACCACCATAAATTTATTTAGTTTGAACGTTATCGCCATTTTAGTATGTACAGTAAATTTTTTAAAGTTGCCATCCGTAAACGGTGGTGGTCTCGAGAAATGTGCAGCAATCAACCGAGGCGGAACATAGTGCCACAGCTCTGTCGCATGCAGAAAGAAAAGTATCTTATACTCTGAAGCTATGCCACCAGCACCGATTTAATTTAAACTTTCAGGAAATTACGTTTTACATACCTTGAAAACTTACGATTGTTTTCGTTACTGAAATTGGATTACACAGTTCGTAGAGACCAACAAACTGCTATTGCAAGCAATGCCTGTTTGAATTAAAAAATATAAAACAATAAAGTCTACATTTTTCATATGAAATTTTCTGTTTGTTTTTATTGGCGTTAATGTGGCTTTATCGAGACATAAAATTGTCCTTCTGCACATGCCCGTGTTTTGCTAGTTCAACTCATTTGTAATGGCATACGTGTGCTTCCTTTAATAACTCACTGCTCTTTCGTTTCATTATTTTATCTAGTAGTGAAATAGTCCACTCATTTTTATAATGTTATTTTGCGATTTTTGCTATAGTGTATGTGTAAAATTCGTTGAAGTATGTGATGTATCTTATTCAATCTAAACTTTTATGCAGATTTATTCTAATGATTGTTTGTAATGTAGGCCAGGTTGTGCGCGGTGGCTAAGCGGAGAGTTTTTTGGCACCAAATGATGATAAAATGTTTAGTTTAAGAAATAAAAAAAAGCTTAATAAAATAGAAATACTAAACTAACTATGTATGTTTAGATGACGTTATGTAATCTAGTCAGATTATGTTCACACAATAAGCTGTCTTGTATATATCAATTGGTATGACTGTGTTTTAAAACTTTGGTTTTCCCTCAAATAAATATAAATATAATGAGTAATAATTTACATTTACTCAACCGATTCTAAAACCTTGGGGTGACTTATAGCTGGCATACAGATACTGCTACTTAAACGCTATATAAGCTAAGTTTCATTCTAGTACCTACCATGCGAGAGAAAAGCTAGACATGTGAATCATATAGTTTTAAAGTAATGTTCCTGTAAACACAACAAAATTACACCCTAACTGTTTGTATTCATACTGAACTTCATGTACTCCATCTCAGTTCATCCAACATGCAACATTCTTTCTCAAGAAACATTCCGAACCAACTCTCGCCAACAAACTCCACCTGCACGGTTCTCAAAGCCATTTGACTTGGGTTAACTTAACAATATAAAACGAATACGTACCTAAATACCTGAAAACACCTCCACGTAGCGCAGAAAAACTGACTCTCCGATGAATATCGTCAGCCAACTTAATCCTGCAGATATTTGCCCCTTAAGTCTTTGGCAATACAGTTGAAATTTCTGTGTGTTGTGTAGTTATACACCGGTGGTTTAAGAGTGCATTACACATTCGCCTCGGCGTTGTAAAGTTAGAGTCGCGTTACTTCGGCGGAATGCTAAAACATCGGAACAAGTCGAGACTCGACCATGCACCTCACCTTCTTGTTTCGTCTGAAAAGTCGTGAATGAAACACGAAATATGGCCGCGGTCTATCATGTTGCGAACTTTTGCGAATATGATAACTTTAAAGTTGCGCTGAAAAATGAGCATGCATTTTCTCTAATGCTGCGCGCTTGCTGTAGTGAAGATAAGTGAATGTCGCCTGAAGGAGAACTAATGGTTTAAGCGATTTCATTTGTTATCGAGATAAACAAAATGCCTATCGATTTATTGATGGGTTGTTCCAAAAGTACTCCATTCCTTTGTAATAAAAAGATAAGAATCCCATACATTAATATAATTCTTACTCTACTCCAAAGAACTAAATATAAAAAAAAATTCTTGCTATATACCAAAACCTATAGGGGTACTTCCGTATGACCTGAAATCACAAAATTTAGTAAGAAGCAAGGTCTTATAGCACAACTTTAGGGAAAGATCCAGAAATCGTAAATTTGTAGTTTATTAACAAAAAATAATATTTTTAAATCTTGCCATGAAACACAACCTACAGGGTACCTACTTCCCGTTGACCTAGAATCATTATAATTTGGCAAAACACAAAGTCTTACGGAACCCTTAGTGCGCGAGTCCGACTCGCACTTGACGTTTTATAAAATATTGCATTGAAGTTGCATCCGCGGTAGCTGAAATTATTCTCAAAATTTGCAAACTACTTCATTGAAAACATCGAAATAATATTAAATCTTAATTTCCCGAATATCTGCACACCCTAAAATCAGATAAAACTAGATCATAAATTATGATTTATGCCATATTCGTCCCGCATTATGGAGGTTTTTCACCTTGTGAACTGTACATTTTTAAATTTTTAGAGGGTATTTTATGAAAATAATACTATATGTAGGATAACACACATAAAAGTAAATCAATAATAGGACTTCATTGCCCAGTAATATTTGGCCAACTTTAGCCAGCAGCGGATAAAATACGATTATGACTGATACTAAAATTTATGAAAAGATTTAGTTCTAATATATCTGACTAATGTAAAGGCCCTGTACGGTAATAAAGACACTCACTTCGATTATTATTTATTGATAAAACCATTGGAAGGTGTACCTAATACGACACTGTCCATTCGTTCTCATTCAAAAGCGTAAACTCAGCAATACAAGCAGGTGAGTAACCTTTATTCAATATCGGTCAGCTGGCCCCGTGTGTAGTCAGCAAGTGTACGGGACCGCACCGGTACCACAGACCGCGAGACCAATGTCTGAGTCTGCAGGACCCACCTGGGCACGGGGTGAGCGGCACGATATTGGCTAGATTAAATAATACCTGACGGGGTAGATTTAAATGCAAGATATTTCCGAACCCATATAATGTGTTGAAGTCAA
Source organism: Eupithecia subumbrata (assembly GCA_949316285.1). Lineage (NCBI taxonomy): Eukaryota > Metazoa > Arthropoda > Insecta > Lepidoptera > Geometridae > Eupithecia > Eupithecia subumbrata. Next base: position 17,409,919 of record OX438641.1, on the reverse strand, counting down.
AATAACTGAACTGTCTCAGAGAGATTTCTCAGAACCGATATGAGTAGCAAAAATTGAAGGAGGCCTAATACACCCAGCGGTGGGCTTATAATTATTAATGAAAACCGTTCTAGATTAACTTACACTGTTACTTAGTGTGTGTGGGAGAAATCTTGCAACATAATTTTAGACCATCTTGAACCGATGGAGCTGATAAAATTTAAAGTTTGCTGACAATGCAATGTCATGGTACCATAGAGCTGGTCTGATGATGGAAACAGAAGGTGGCCATAGGAAACTAAACGAAACGACGTAACCCCGTCGATTTTGCGTTCGTTGGATTTGTCTTCCCAAGCACTTTGGTCCCAGATGATTACTACAACTGAATTAATAGCAAAAAGCTTTTTCAAATTTTGTTTATTGAAGAACGGTTCAACCGAAAGAAGACAAGTGTTTGGCAAAACAAATGCAGACAAAATTGTACTTAACTCCATTTTGGAATCAAATACATACCAATACAATTTACAACAAAACACGACTTGATCCGTCGATAAAATTAACCATAATTATATTATATAATATATATTATATTATATTATATAATTATATTACTCCGAGTATTATACGACCTTAATAATAATAACAATCCCGTGGACATTGAAAGAGCAGAGTAAGGAAACCTACCAGAAGGGCAGTGCTTTATTTATTTATTTATTCTTTATTGGTAAATCACAGCGTAGTTGATAGATATACAGCAGCCAACAAAGAAAACTGTGCTGCAGGCTATGCAACTATTTAATTACTCACTCAAACAACCGTCTGTTTAACCCACATTCAGACAAGTTACATTAATTACAACCATTAAAAATAACCATTCAGGAACCCATTGTGTGTAGATCATTAAGGTCAGAACGGACATAACAGCTCACCATTGGATCACCGTGGTGGTTGCAGTTCGTTCCACTATCACATTAATGTTTAAGCCGTTGGTCCTGCGCCTGACTTGTCTCCGGTCATTTTGGTCTGCCGTCCCATCGGATTATGAGAGTAAAGGAATAAAGAGTGCGCCTGTGTTGGCGCACACACTTGGGCACTATAATAATGTCCTGAGCACCTGGCCTGACGAGACAACTGGCCGAATATTCGGCTAGGAGGACATCCCACTAATATTTGAATACGAAAGTTTGGGTGCGTGGATATTTGTTACCTCTTCACGCTTAAAACTACTGCACGGATCACGCTATAATTTTACATAAAGAGAAGTGATTTAAGACTTGGAATATTAGCTTATGCGCTTTTTTATCCCAAAGAAACGCGTGCAAGGTGCGGCTGAAGAATATTCATATTCGAACAACTATTAGTGTCCTTTTCGCTGTGAGCGCGCCACGTAGGTATCGTTCAACTTGTAACTGTTATAGGCGAAGTTTATCCGTAAACGCGGTGTTGCGATGCCGTAACTGCCCGAGAATTGAGCATTCTAGTTTTAAGGTCCTCATGTTGGTCGAGTTATCACAACAATCCTTGGCTTTCTTTAACAACTTTTCAAGCTTATATGTGTCAATCATGGCTCGCCGTAATTATCACATACACGGATAACACGACGGTCCTTCCGTACACGTTTTTCTTTGTAATTCATAGTTACGCAATCCTGGCAACACAATATTTTGTAGCAATCTGTAACACAATAACATGCAATGTTTTTCTCATTTTATGTAGGGTATTTACTTACGTAAAATGAGAATTGGTGGATTTCTGATAGAATAGGGTGTATGGACACTGCGAAAAACTGCAGCCAGATGCTGGATGCGGCAAGCGGAAGTTAGGGTACTATGTCGTTCATAAAGGGAGGCTTTTGTCCAGCAGTGGAATAATATAGGATGATGCTGATGATAGAATTACCCGTCTCATTACCAATAGTTTAAAAGGTTAAGACTTTAATATAGTTTGAGTTTAGTCGTTGTCTAAATTAAAGCTGCATGTTTTAGGTGTAGCCTTAATTGTGATGACGCATAAGCCGGACATGATGTCTCTCAGTATTTCAGTATTTTATGTACTGCAGGTATTCTCATTTGAAGCGAAGCGTTGATGAAGTTTGTTCGTTCTGACCTGGCACCGAGACGATATGTGAGCTATGATCTTTCGGGTAGTCTGTAATGAACTAGTGTAAGCGCGCGGCACGCGGCGCGCACCCAGAGGAATGTTGCCATGGTTCAGATTGTCCGTCCGTCAGACGGAGGTATGCATGGAATGACGCAGCGCTACCCATTGTCCATGATTGGTGCAGTTGCCAGCTGGATTCGGGTTTCATGATTGCCTCTGTAATTTGTGTGCTATTGATAAATTGTTGAGTTATATCATGTTATTTGTTTTTTTTTCTTAAGCAGCCAAAACTATGTTAATGCTTCTTCTTCCTTTATTTCTAGACGACCGTCAGATGTACGCCTGTCTTAAGATTTAAGTTACTCACATTTCTTAGCGGTTAACTACTTACCAGCTAAGAGCCAGTGATTACTTATCTTGTTTATCTTACAGATCCACAATGGAAATACGACTCCACATAGATAAATTGATATCTCTGTGGAAGTTTCGTTTTATCAAAATAACTAGTTATCAAGATATGTTATCGGAGAGGAACAAACAAGCTATGGTAAGGTATGTTTTGGACAGGTAGGTACTAAACGCTAAAACGTTATGTTTACTTCGGATTACAATCAGTTTTGTTGTTCTTGGTCACTTAATTGCGTGGTCTCTACGCTCACGCAAACTCTTAATTAGGAAATTCAAATTAATTCAACATTTGTGAGACTTAACATCTTTTACTGGTTTTGAATTACGTGCTAGAGTTATGAAAGTTATGCTCCAACTTGTATTCATGTTTTTGTCTTAATTTTAAGTATTTATAAATGAATAAAACACAAGACTTACTTCTGTCTAAAGTATTATAAAACTAGTTTTTACCGGCGCGGCGGCTTCTAAACTATCTAATTTAAACGATATACCTAAAGTTATTTATTTTCCATGGGAACTGATTTATGGGCTAAAAAAAGCCTATGATTTATTCCAGGACCAAAACGACCTGTATGCCAAATTTCAGTAGTTCCGTTCAGTAGTTTTGGCGTGAAGAGGTAACAAACATCCATACATCTAAACATCCACACATTATGAATGTATAATATTAGTTTGAGTGTGATGATGAACAATCCTGACAAGAGCATGTTTGGTCAACAACATTGTAGGACGCACAATGAGTAACGTAACAGAATCCCTTTCCAATTATCCAATATCAGAATAAGTTAGACACAGATAGCTCTGAATGGAGTGCCTTGTCCGCGGGAAGCAGCGGGTGTCTAGCCCGAGGCAACTTGAGGCAATACAGGGAATTCGAGGCAATTCAGGCAGTTTGAGGCAGCATCGTCTGTGGCTGCGGACAGAGACTGATGCAAGCTGCGTCTCCTAGAGCAAGGATTCGAAGCTTCTTATGTAGAGGCAGATTTAAGTAGTTTCTTATAAGCTTTAAGCTTCTTATGTAGGGTTACCAGATGATGGCCATTTTATTTTTAATCACTAAGTTATAGCCGCTGCTATATTATATTTATTGTTTTTTACAATAACTGTATTATGGTTTACGATAACACACAAATAAATATCACTTGTACTCCATGAAAGCCGAGTTGTGCGTAGGTTATCAGCGAGTGCCTCAGTGTAAGTAGGTTCTAGTCATGCTACAGAGATGCAGCATGTTTACAGCGCAGTCTCGCACTTTATCTCTTCGCGTCTATAAATGCCGTTTCGTGCTCACTCTGCGAGTGCCCCAGTGTAAGTAGGTTCTAGTCATGCTATAGAGATGCAGCATGTTTACAGCGCAGTCTCGCACTTTATCTCTTCGCGTCTATAAATGCCGTGTCGTGCTCACTCTGCGAGTGCCCCAGTGTAAGTAGGTTCTAGTCATGCTAGATGCCCGGAGCATGTTTACAGCACAGCCTTGCACTTTATCTCTTCGTCTAAATCACCGGCGTTTTGGGAAATTTAGACAGAACCAGGTGATATCTCATGAAGAGTTATTGCTTTACTGCTTGAATCTTAGTATTTTGTTGGTGCGGGTAATTTGAGTCTGGAAATGGTTTATGCCGAGAAATAATAAAACCATGTGGATATACCTACCACTGACGCGAAAAATATTGTTGCAGTGAAAATTTATAATAGGTTGGTATACCTCATAATTATCTCAAAGACCTAAAGCCGATAATAATCGTTTCATTCTTCTTCGTCTTTTTGTCGTTGACTCTACCTACCAGGTTACCAATAAATTAGGTACATAATTGATGGTTATTTCTAGTGTCGTTATAAATTTATCTTACACAACGTATTTTTTTATATAGAAATAAACGACTCTAACTCTGAATAAAATTCATCGAGTTTTTCCTGCACTATCTTTCAAAAGTCACTACAATGAAGTTAGCCATAAAAATCCGGTCGTCGAGCGAGGAACAAAGGCAGTGCATAAAAAGCAAAAACACGTGTATTTCACCGAAGCCTGTGAGCTAAAGTGGTTTCTGCCCGGTGGGGCGAGGGGGGTAAAGCCGAATTTCCGGCGCGACACATTGTTGCCGAAAGCGCGAACTGTGCCGGAACATATTTCCGTATTTAGTTGAGTGTTGGATCGCAGTGTAGAGGTCAGTACTACTTTTACGCTGGTTTGTTCTACCCTGATAAAAATAATCTCAGATGCTAGTGCGTTAGATACTTATAGGTTTATGGAATTTAAGATCCAGGAAAGTCAAAAAATCCATTTTATCACGCTCTTGATTATAATTTAGTTAATCTGATAATTTTTCCATCATCATCAGCCTATATTAGTCCACTGCTGGACATAGGCCTCCCCTAATGAGCGCCATAGCGCCCTGTCTTCAGTTTGGCGCATCCAGTGTATGCCTGCAGTCTTTCGTAGATCGTCATCCCACCTGGCCGGGGGGCGTCCTACACTACGTTTACCGAGTCGTGGTCTCCACTCAAGAACACGTTTTCCCCAGCGGTTGTCGATTCTTCGCGAGATATGGCTGGCCCATTGCTACTTCAGCTTGCTAATTCTTTGAACTACGTCGATAACTTTTCCACAACACAATGAAGTTAATAATCTCTGAAGATCTCGTACAGAACTGCTACCTACGACTGTGAATTTAATACCTAATTGCAAACAATTAGGTATTAAATTCACATTCGTAGGTAGCAAGTTGTTGCTAAAACAACAACTAAATTTGGTTCTGCTGACATCAGAGACGCTTTTGAACGTCAATTAGGTATAACAATAGCACTAGCTATAATAGCAGCTTGTGTAAAGCAGCGAGGAGGTGGGGGCAGGACAAACTACCAGTAATTTATGTGCCGCGCGGGAAATTACCGGCGCCGCCACCACCACATGCAAAACCAGCTTTAAGCACGTGACTTTATAGTTCAAATTTGAAATGTCCCGCCACTCGCTCAGCAACCATAATGTAAAACTAGCCTTCTGCCTGATATCGACGGTACAAAGTCAAACAACACCGAAGTTTTAAAGTTGAAGGAATTAAGATCGTGAAATGCTTGTCAAAATAAATTACACAGGGTGTAAGGGTAAACAGTCTTATCCTTGAAACCACGTATGTACACCCCTAAAATAAGACGATACAAGTTATTTTTAAAAATAAAAGTCAATTAGTTTCGATGGAATTTCATAATTCATTTCTCTGCTATCCTACGTGATTTCATGGACACCCTAGTGACCTTATCACGCCGCGCCGCCCGCTCTCGCCTGTAGCCGGCCGGTGGTGTAGGTATCGAACCACTCGAATTGTAGGTACCTACAACTTGTGATGGAACTTTCCCTTCATACTTTTCCTGGCTTAGGACAGGCAAAAATAGCTACCTACTAACACATTTGCCAGTAAGTAGGTACTTTTGGCGTATTTAAAAAGTTCATCATCAATCAATCAAGTTTTATCTACAATTCAATTAAAATTTACAGCTTTATGTACAGTTTGATTTACTCACATTAAGCATAAAATGTTTTAAACTGGCCGTAGGCACGTAGCCTTTGTGTAGCCGCTAGGATCGTTTCCCGGCTTGGCACACGTTGTTCTGGGAACCGCTCTGCGTACCTACATCGTACGAGCCAAGTTCATGTTGTCACCAGCGATGGCATAAAGTCGCACCATTTCAGTCCACTGTTCATTTGTGAACGACATCGTCACTTCTCTACTTAACACAATACGCGAACAAATCGGCACATCACAAATTAGCACGGAACGCGTCGTGACGTGCTCACTACCTAGCAGACGGGCCGCGACTGACGAGCGCGCGAGCGGCGTCTTTGTTTGATACCGACAAAGCAGGCGAGCGGCGCGGACGCGGCGTAGGTACCTATGTAGGCGGCACCTTTAAGTCGGCGCGCGAGCGGGTCTTTGTTTGAGGCGGCGCGGCGTAGGTATAAGTAGGGTGAAATGCTTTTATGATGTATGAGGATATTTTTTTCAAAATTATGTAAAAAAAAAAGTTTAGTTTTTTCATCGGTTTTGGACACTGCTCATGATTCTGAACTTCTGATTGCAAGGATAAGACTGTTTACCCTTACACCCTGTATTAATTAAATTGAAAAATCCGCTCTCAGTATAGATAGAGATATAGATGTCCACTGAAAGCGTTACCATGAAATGGCATTAAAATTACCTGTAAACTAATTCCTTTGATAGGTGATACCTATTACGTGGTACCTATGCAAGGTTAGCGCATTCACTGCCCAGCCTCGCCTGACGAAGCTGTAGATAGGCATTTGTGTCGTGCGTTGGCCATGAAAGTATTAGAAGACTATGTCCAGCAGAAGACATCTTTCAGTTGATAGTGATAACTGATGACCTAGCAAAGAGAAAATGGCAGTATTATGTTTAGTTGCTCCCTTAACTAGTAAAAATACCACACTCTAATTGTACGGATAGTTACAATAAATAACATCGGCATTATGCCGGTATCGCGCCATCTTGTTTATTATTATTGGCTCGTACAATACGTGGACAATATTGTATCGCTCTCTTGAGTATACAGGCATCTAGTTTACGGCGGAAGAGTACAGGGAGAGAGAAATTAAGTTGTTGAAGTAGTAAAACTTTTGAAAGAAACAGAGATAGATAGTAAAGTAAGTGATCACCAATCCGCCTGCCGGAAAGCGTAGAGATTATGACAAAACCTCTTTTGGGCAGGCGTCTTCAGCGATCGACGTATATGCATACTGATATAAAAGTGGGTGGTTCATTACTCCCTAAGTTCCTCAAAAGTAAATTGAGATGACACCTTAGTAATAAATAATAAAGGACATAAAAAAACAACCAGACCCGGAACTGCGGATTAAACAAACGTGTCCCGCGGCGAATTCGAACATCGAACCCGAAACCTACAGAAGGTTGTGGGTTTGATGTCTCACTCTGATTTTCGCTCGCTGTGCCACAGAGGTCGTCAAATAAGTAAACTCTAGTTCGCGCACAAGACTGTGAATTTTAAAGGAAAAATGTTCCGGCAACATTTCTTTCCTGAGCAATATAAAATATATTCCCCGTAATGGCCCATGCAGAGAAGTGGCCCTATTTACGCACGGGCCGGGCAGTGGCATAGCTTTGAATTCCCCTGGACAAAGTACTTATACAATTTCCTGGGGAACTCAGACGAGATTTAGTAGCGCTTATTGCTCTTCTTTGTTCCTACATCTAGGTTTAAAAGTGTTTGTTCCAGCTAAGCTTCTAGGAACTTTAACGAGTTGAGATCGTAATAATACAGAGAACTTAAAAAACTTAAATCTCTACAACACGCCTTGTTGTAAATCATGACAAAGAGACTCTCCTTATTAAGTAATGAGGAACTACACTTTAGTCCCCGATAGCTGAATGGACAACCTCCTTACTAGAACATTCCAGGTTATATTTATAAGCATCTGCAAAGCCTGAGTGTGGGTTGCGCGCTTTAGATACCTACTGCCACTCATAAACCTGAGTAACAATTACTTTTGTACTGAGTAAAAATTATACTGACTGATTGATTGCAAAGCATTGGTGTCAAAGCGATCTAATAAAACTCCAAAAATAGAATATAAAAAGGACTGTACTAGGAGTGGGCCATATTTTGCTTCCAGTCGCATAAAAAATAGGCCGTCCAAACTTTCTCATGCATTGTCTTTTCATTTTCTCTGATAGATAATTGAATAATGCTCGAAACACCTTTTCCTTTAAAGATATACTCGTATGTACACAAAGACGCCATAAAAACCATATGTATAGCCATAAAAACATTCTTCAGCACGCGTGTACTTCAAAAATTCTTTCATTTGTGATGCTTGAAAGCTGAAAAAGAAAATACGAGCGTCATCAAATAGCATCGCAGCGAACGGATCCGTGCATCTCTGAGAGGGCACTTTCTTCTCTCCACTCGATTGCGAGCGAGCGCTTGCATAACTGAGCCATATTCAGGCACCTCATCTCCTGAGATGCACATTTGCCCTCCGCACAGCCTCCTCACAGAGAAAATAATGCACAGAAGGTACGTTTCATACTATCTCATAGTCATATGTGTTGGCATGCAACAAACTTATCTATTAAGTCTACATTTTCATTGTCTGTGAATGATTGTTGTCTATGTCACACTAGCATTTAAATTGTTTATGGTAATAGTTTTTTACTTCCGGTTCTGTTTTGATATAACGAAAGAACGAGACTTCCAAGATGTCTCTCGATCTGTACTGTGCGGATAAACAAATTTTGTACTTAAATTAAACTCCGTGTTTAAATCTAATTATCAACCCCGAACAGGCCACCGCTACAATATGCTGTGTGAATTATGCAGCATTATTATTTATCTATTTTTTATACTGTCTGGAATTGACGGACGTGCTCCAGTCCAAAAATCTCATGAGCTCTTACCGACTATTTTTCTAGAGTAAACAAAACATTGCAGTATCTGGTATTAGGATATAAAGGTAAGGTACCTCTGTTTAGAGTAAAAGCATGCTTTTTCAAACATAAAACATAACACCCAATCTGTCTAGCTGTGTTCAAGTGATACGCTCATGAATACTCGTTACCTAGTTGGTTATGATTATGAATTTCACATATAAACTGATACACAGATTTTTCTTAAACTATGTCATTAAATGTAAACAAAACTGCTGTTGCTGAATAAATGTGCAATCATTTTAGAGCTAACGAGATTTCCACGAACTTAATTATATTTCCTCAACGTTAAAATGAATTTGTCCACACCCACAGAGTAACTAGAAATATTTTATAATTGAAATGGTGATTAAACCTTTTACCATATTCAATTTAAAAAATACATGTGCATAAAAATTTATCAAATAAATTCTTTTTTTACTATTTTATAGGCTGTGATTATTCAAAATTTAACTACTATCTATATTAAACAAACAACAGGCTGATATTTTCTGCTTTATTGTACTACTATTTTCTTTGTTCGTAAGGATTTTTCATAATTTAGCCTTGCCTTGCTTTTGACTTGCTTGAATGTAACGAAATATTAAAAAAAAACTAGATGAGCCTACTTATTCACCTGCACTAACTCGTGTTGTTCACGTTGCGTGCCCCACCCCCCTTGCCCCCACGACCTCTTTATGCCCCTTTTAGGATATCACCTCGCGTGTACCTGCACCCAGCTTCGAGGCGTCTATGACATTGAAAACATTTTGTTGCTGTTTTGCTACTTTGTCTGCAAAAACAGAATTTTTATTCAAAGTGTTTGTTTAATATCGATTTGATTCATTGAATTAAATGCTTTCTAAAGTATTGTCTGATTGTAATTATAAAATAAAAGTTTAAAATTACTGAGAGCTCATTGTTCAAGTAAATAAGCTTTCTCAATTAACTTCCATTCCATTCCATATTGATTTTTCATTTCGAATCACTATTCAATAGGTACTTAAAATGCTACAAAACAAGTAGACTGTTTCAAATATTAAAGGAAAATAAATAAACGACCAGGGTAACTTTCCCACAATAATCACTATCTAAAATGATAATGAGAAAGATGAATAAACAGGTACGAATTAAATGTGTACCAAATCCATGTTCACAATCACATAAGTATACAAAGTTATACATTATTCACAAAGAAAACTTCAATCAAATAAAAGAAATAAGTAAGAACTAGTATTTACAATTGAAACAAATGAACTAACTGCAGACTGTTACAAACAGTCTACAGGTAGCTCAACTGATCCATATCAATACCATTCGTGGCGTCCCTAAGACGCTGGCTGCATTGCCCCGCTGTATGGCAATGCTGATGCGCTGCGGCAGATATTCACCATCTCTCGGGTCACAAAAAAAAAATTATAAATAAAGCAGTACAAATTGATTAACTAAAAAAGTTAATTAATTCAAAAAAGTTAAAAGTTAAAGGTAAAAAGTTCTACAATTACAAAAAAAAATTAAACACAGCTGTCAGTCATAGCTCTATGCTTGAATGACGTTTATGCCGTAGAAAATCGTTACTCAAGCATAGACCGATGACTGAGCAAGCTTTCTTATCACTAGCCTAAGATCTCAAAAATGTATTATCTTCTGTGAGTGAAGAGATCTCACTAGATTGCTGTAAATGTGAACCTCATCTACCTACATTTATGAAACGCAATACTAGCTAACACAAACCAAAGATACAAGACCAATTTAAGTTTATAGAGTGGTCTGCAAGTGGTGAGTAAGTGGTTAGAAGTGGAGAATAAGTGGTTGGCTTGGTAAGTGGCGGGTAGACGCGGGTCGAGCGGACGACGAGTCAGGAGTCATCCATACACATCAGTCCCGCGTCTGGTTAGGAGGGCGCTATTCTCGGGGTATTCGATAATATCGTGTGGAGATTTCTTGTGGGTAAAAGAAAAATAGAATTTTCTGAAACAGTAGTTCTAACGAAATTTGTTGTTCATTTTATCTTTGCATTTGAGACATAAAGTATACATAATTGCGGTACCTACTACGTGAGTTCAACCACGGTTAAAAGCTAGCCAGCAAACTAGTCTTATTTGAATCCATAGCCTTTAAAAAATTATTTAACTGAATTTATTCTAATTATTTTTATGATAACTTATCTTTATATAATTATTCAAAATAAATTTATGACTGAATAGATTTTTTTTTATTGCGTACCTACATTGACCATTAATCATTCTGTTACTCTGTAAAGTTTTCATTTTATTTGTTTGTAAGTACCAATTTTAATTAGATAATTAAATATGTTTTTACCAATAAAATGGCTATTTGACAAAACATACGGCGAATACAGGATTTAATTAATAAAACTTCAAACAATCAATAAATCAAGAATTTCTTTTATGTTCAACCACTTCTGTTAAAAAGAAAGCAAGAATAGATCGCCTCTATTTATACAAATAAGAGAGCGTTGTGATTGTGAGCGACTTCACCGAGTGCTCGCGAATAGGCCCCCGACAACAATAAATGAACATCTCGAAACGCGCTTGATAGAATTTTGGGCTTTACCTACCTATAAAATGGTCTTATTTCGATAGAATCATAGAATTACCTACCTTACAATGCAACCTCACATTTTGGGAATTGGAATTAATGAAATCAGAAGTCAGAAGTCAATACCTTTATTTCTTTAGGCTCACAAGATAACACATAGACAAGTATACCCATCAATTACCATCAAATAAGAAATAAAGTGTTATTGAAATTCTCTTCACTTCAATCTTTTGTCCACTGGTGGAAGAAGTGAAAAAGAAACCACCAGCACATTTATATAATCACTTAAGTGTCTAATACTTACAATGTTCCTTTTAAAATAAAAGCAATAAACCATACAAATAGAAACATTATAAAAGGATATATAACCTTATAATTTAATCGTGACCTTCAATAATTTCAGTGCTAAAACAAACTAGGACACATCTAGAAAAAGGTTCTACAATGTAAAACATCTTACCATAATAGGAGATGCTTCCAGCTTACAGGTTCATCAAAGAGTGGCAGAGCCAGCCAGCTCACCGTCTATTACCACTAACAATTCCGCCATTACATTTCGAGTGATACCGCCAATAACTGGCTAGGGCGTAACGTCATAACATTTCACAACTAAATACATTAAAATATCTTCTAATATGATAAAATATCCATGACAAATGTTCTTAAATATAAATTAAGAATTAAGATACTTAGTACATCCAATATAATGCAATATGAAATAGCTTGATCATTAAATGAATCTGATTTGTACTAGAATTTGAATTTGAGCGGGGAAAACGAGTAGGAAGTCAGGCCTGTTACATTTTAGTATTGAATATCTTTGAAACCTTATTGTTTACCACTACATATACTTCTTATATCATATAATTCATTATTAAATAAATAACAATATCTCGCAAATAGCTTATTCATGTAATGAAACTGATTTGTCCTAATATTTGAATTTAAGCGGGGAAAGCAAGTCGGAAGTCAGGCCTTTTACATTTTAGTATTGAATATCTTTGAAACCTTATTGGTTACCACTATATATACTTGTTATATTTTATATTTATTATTAAATAATTTACAATATCTCGCACTGCCATTCTGACAAATGCTTCGTTCTCGGAGCATCTTATTTGCACGTTTTATTACACATTTTCTACAACTCTATATCATAGTAACATAACAATCGAGCACTTTTATATGTAGGTACCTTTATTGATTTTTTGTTTTCAAAGTTATTGAACAGTATTTTTCATTTATTTTATAGTCCAACGCCGGGACTCGCATTATTGTATCTGTACAGTTATATTCAAAGTTAGTCGTAGAAAGTTAAGTCACAAGTCTGTTTTCCTCTGACCGAGGGACCTCGACATGTATACTCGCTATACCCGCTGCAAATACCTAAAGTATACACCAAGTCCGTGGGCCGCCAGCGGAAGGACCTAATTCATTAAGCATTTTTAGTTTTCCTCTTACCGTATACCTCGGCCATATACTCGCTATACCCGCTACCAATATCCAAAGTATACGCTAAGTGTACGGTCGACTAGCGGGAGGACCTATTTCTTTTTTCATCTGACCAGAAGACCTCGGCCATATACCCGCTGCAAATATCCAAAGTATACGCTAAGTCTACGGTCGACAGCGGAAGGAACCATTTTCATTTAGAATCAAGCAATTTTGTCTTTTTATTCCTCTGATCGATAGACCTCGACATGTATACTCACTGCAAATATCTAAAGTATACACCAAGTCAACGATCGCCAGCGGATGGAATGTATTTTTGTTTTCGTTTTATTAAAATTTTCTGTGTTTTATTTTCCTTTTATTCTCAAGTATTATTTTCAATTCTCAACATAGGTACCTACTTAAAACCAACCTTTTTGTCCTATGGACACATAAATGTTTAATAGTTAAAATAAACTAAAACGAATAACTTAGTCTAAGGTAATGGTAGATACTAGATAGGTGGGTACCATTTCATATCATTCGTAAGAAATCGAGCAGTCATCTGCGGTTCTAGGCGAGTATCACCAAGTACGTCATTTATTCTAGCCTGTATATTAACCTCAACTTCTATGTACAAAGTAATCGGAGTGGATAAATCCAGGATAATTATTTAGCATGATGTAAATTTTGGTAATGTCACAATTTATCAGAAATCATAGAAAATTACAGTAACAGAATAAACAATTACAACTAATATATACAGTTATATCTAATGGTTGTATGGTTATATTTATTGATTGATTACCGAACCTTCCGAAAATCGCTCGGCCAAGCTGACTACATAAAAATAAAACTATTTCGATCAAATAAAAATATTCTCACTAATTCATTGAATTGGCCTTCAAATTGCATTTTTTTGTGTAAATAAGTTTATTTTGATATTGGCCCCATAATGGAGCATAGTACACAAATACATACATTAGCAATTAATTTAAGTTTTCTAAATTCCTTTTAGAGCACTTTTCTAACCAACCCTATAAAATGTTTGTTTTGGTATTAGGTACGTGGTTAACAGCAATCTTATTTGGGTATAATCTCTTATTATGTTTAAAAGTAACAAATTGTGTATTTAAGTACCATTTATTTTTTAACAGATTCTGTATTTATTCCATTATTTTTATTTTTTGTTTAAGTTTATTTGACAATGCCCATATACAGCAGCATACTTTGACATACCTTTTAGTTAATTACGTAATTAATTAATTATTTGAAACTGACTTATTATTTTTATTTAATATTTCAATTGTCTCTGTTTTTTTTCTTGTACCTTATTGTGTTTCCTATTACGAAGTTTGTGTGATATTGTTATAATAAAAATATAGTCTGTAACGACATCCATTGAAATTATTAAACAATACAAAATAGCGGAGCTTACAGATGTAGTCCTGAAAAATCATCAAAACAGTCGAGCCATCTTTAGACTGGTGGCTTGGTGCTCTGGAATTATTGATCAATAATACCTAAAAGTAAATGAGATCTCAATGCTATCAATTTTATGAACATGTACCTTCCAATGCAATCTATCCATACACTGGAAATAAATGAAATATTAAGCGAATCATACAAGCTCTGCTTACTTTGGGGCTAGATGATGTGTGGATTGGCCAGTATAATGAAATTTATGAAGATTTAATTTAATTTAATTTCATTTAGTTTCATTTAATTTCATTTAATTTCATTTAATTTCATTTAATTTCATTTAATTTCATTTAATTTCATTTAATTTCATTTAATTTCATTTAATTTCATTTAATTTCATTTAATTTTATTTAATTTAATTTAATTTCATTTAATTTAATTTGTTTCTTTTCATTTCATTTCATATTTAATTTCATATCATTTAATTGCATTTAATTTCGTTTCATTTAATTTCATTTAATGTCATTTAAGGTCATTTAATATCATTTTATTTCTTATAATTTCATTTCATTTCATATCATCTCATTTAATTTCATTTTAAATAGGTATAATTTAAATATATTTGTTTCAGGCCCACTGAAATTCCTTCGTACAAAATTTTTCTTCTTTTGTTCTACTATTATTATTTACCCTACAATTATCAATAGTTAATATAAGTGACCAGTAAATACTAATTCTAATTTATTTCTATTATTTGATTGTAATTTTCTTGTGACCATGTGAATATCAGGATAATCAAAAACTTTTACTTTAGTTACCTGTAGATTGTTTGCAACAATGTGCAGTTAGCTCAATTGTTTCAATAGTATATACTAGTTCTAATGTTTTCCTATTATTTACTTTATAAACACATTGAATAACCATTATGTGTATAGGTACGACACAATTACACATGTGAGCCAATCAGCCCACACAATATATACGGGTGAGGGTAAATCTATTGTGTGTGTGTCGTTCATTATCTACCTTAAATAAAAAAAAATAATGCAAAAGTCATCAAATCGCACAGGGAGGGTAATTATATTAACTATTTTAAACACCACTATAGTCGAGCTTAGAGTGAGCTGCAAACTATGTCAACAAATCCAAAATAAAATCCACTGAGGAAAGGGTCTCTAATCCATTGGTAACATCATGTATCCATAGGTAACTTTGAATTTGAACAAAATGATCAAAAGAAGGTTAAATTTAGGTTAAGCCTTAAAAATGCGGGATTGGTAATCTATTTTGTAAATAATCTTTAAAAAAATCGAGTACCTACCTATAGGCTCCGATTCTACTGAGGCTAAAATCACTGACATATAACCCAAGACTCGAGAATTTACTCTGATCTAATTGTTACTTGTCGGTTTCTCAGACACCTTATAAAAAAACTCGTTGGCTGGCTACCAACGTTTTATTATTTTAGCCAACAAGCCTACCTAACTACCTATCTTCATTTTTATGACGCCAGGCCTGCACAGTAAAAATGGTGAATTTAACTTAAAAATAAAAACAAGTTACCATAGCGGGTTCTAGTACCTACAACCGGCTATCAGAAACGCTTTGATCCGCAGGTCTTTAAGGCTAGTATACACACTTAGTATGTAGTATACACACTAAGTAGTTCTACAAATTGGCAAAAAGTTAATATAAATTATAACGGAATAATCTTCGTTTTTTTTTTCGCTTACTTGTTATCTGCATATTTCTCTTAAGAATTAGGTAAATTCACTTACAAAGACAGTTATGACAATAAGTATTGAATATTTGTTGGGCTAATCGTACAGAAGCAGAAAAGCTTCAAAAATTATTAACTGCCGGTAGTTAGAAATAACGCCAACAGCTCGAATTCCAAAACAATAGCGAGAAACATAGGTCAAACGTTACTAGAAGTGGCAATTATTCTTTCGTGTTTCTTTAGTGTTGTGTAAGTTTTTATGAATTTGAAAATAGAATATGCTACCAACTTATTAAATAGATTTCTTTTTAGGATACAATAAAAGTTTGTTGCTATAAGAAATACCGTTAGTATCGTCCAACGTCAGGATTATCCGTGGTCGTACCAAGTTTACGAACACTTCAGAACCTTTGTGCCAACTGACACGCTGCTCCTTCGTCCAAATTTCGTTGATGAGCATCCCAATGTGGTCGCACCAAATGGAAGCGCCGCCGTCGTGGGATCGGGTCATTGGCAGCGTCACGTCGTCACCATCTTGTCGCAGATTGGAAGACACAGCGTCAGTCAAAAATCGCCTTAACAGACCTTCGTCCTTGAAGGTCTGCTGCAGGATCCATCCTGAAACTTGTACAAGAATGTATTAGAATTTTGAAACAGTTCCAGGCTATCCCACTTCTGATGATAGAATTTTGGGCTTTACCTACCTATAAAATGGTCTTATTTCGATAGAATCATAGAATTACCTACCTTACAATGCAACCTCACATTTTGGGAATTGGAATTAATGAAATCAGAAGTCAGAAGTCAATACCTTTATTTCTTTAGGCTCACAAGATAACACATAGACAAGTATACCCATCAATTACCATCAAATAAGAAATAAAGTGTTATTGAAATTCTCTTCACTTCAATCTTTTGTCCACTGGTGGAAGAAGTGAAAAAGAAACCACCAGCACATTTATATAATCACTTAAGTGTCTAATACTTACAATGTTCCTTTTAAAATAAAAGCAATAAACCATACAAATAGAAACATTATAAAAGGATATATAACCTTATAATTTAATCGTGACCTTCAATAATTTCAGTGCTAAAACAAACTAGGACACATCTAGAAAAAGGTTCTACAATGTAAAACATCTTACCATAATAGGAGATGCTTCCAGCTTACAGGTTCATCAAAGAGTGGCAGAGCCAGCCAGCTCACCGTCTATTACCACTAACAATTCCGCCATTACATTTCGAGTGATACCGCCAATAACTGGCTAGGGCGTAACGTCATAACATTTCACAACTAAATACATTAAAATATCTTCTAATATGATAAAATATCCATGACAAATGTTCTTAAATATAAATTAAGAATTAAGATACTTAGTACATCCAATATAATGCAATATGAAATAGCTTGATCATTAAATGAATCTGATTTGTACTAGAATTTGAATTTGAGCGGGGAAAACGAGTAGGAAGTCAGGCCTGTTACATTTTAGTATTGAATATCTTTGAAACCTTATTGTTTACCACTACATATACTTCTTATATCATATAATTCATTATTAAATAAATAACAATATCTCGCAAATAGCTTATTCATGTAATGAAACTGATTTGTCCTAATATTTGAATTTAAGCGGGGAAAGCAAGTCGGAAGTCAGGCCTTTTACATTTTAGTATTGAATATCTTTGAAACCTTATTGGTTACCACTATATATACTTGTTATATTTTATATTTATTATTAAATAATTTACAATATCTCGCACGCTCATAGCTCCATTAGCTGAATTAAACGTCTCATATACGTGGGAATGCGGATAATATACTAGCGGTGTCACCCCCTTACCCCTGCCTTAGATGGGGGGTGGGGGGGACGTCCCGCAGAAATATTACTTCGTGATATATAGAGCCTGCGTGACAGCAAGCGGTCTCGGCGCGCGTCTTAAATCGAATGTCTGAGTTGATGGCGGCTGTGACAAAGGATGTGGAAGAAATGAGAGTTATGATGAGGGCTTTTATTTTGATGATGTTGGTTTGCATTCGAATTTACTTAATAAGTAGGAGTAGAGTCGAATTCAAACGCGTACTTACGCCTGAAACTCATTTTGGATGATTGAGTCGGTGCAGCGATTTGGTCACTGACTGTACCGACATAAGAACGTCTGCACTTATCTTTTAGTTACTTATTTGTCTATTTCTTAGTAAGCCCCGTACTAAACCTAGAAGCTCTAATGACAAAAAGTGGTCGATAAGCTTTTAACATGCAATTCGATTTTGTCAACAAGTTTCTTTAGCAATTTCGTAGAGCTTCGTAGCAGTTTCGTAGCAAATTCGTAGAGGCGTAGCGCTCGTAGCTCGTTGCTCGCGGATCAATGTTCATACAAAAGACTTCAACGAGAGACCTCTCCATACACTGTTCTTTTATGATAGAATTAGGTTATATTTGGCGGCAACTATAAGTGTATGTATAATATTTAATGTAAGGAAATTGTCGGTGTTACATCCCTGTGCCTCGGAAAGCAGGTTAAGCTGTTGGTTTTGCGCGTGACCTCTCACCGGTCGTGTCGGTCTGGCGACCCATCGGATTATGAGCGCGAGGGAAGAAAAAGTGCACCTGTGTTTGCTCACACACTTGTGCACTATAATAATATCTCCTACGCACATGGTCACATGCACATGCAGGTCACATTGTACCCAAGGCTTGCAGCTAGATGAAGCTGGGTGAAATTACTACCATTGACGTAAGTATTTCTAAGTAGTTTCTTCCCGCGGATTCACACGCTTTTTTATATGAAAATGTTTAAAGATTATTTCTATCCCATATGCACTGAAAACAGTGCATATGGGATAGAAATAATCTTTAAACATAAGCTTTTAACATACCACCATAAAAATGGTGGTATGTTAAAAGCTTATGTTTCATTCCAGGCTTAGAGCTACATCAATGCAAAACCAGTTTTTAGAAGGCATGCGTGAGGTGTGCTTTTTCAGAGCCTTTAAAAATAAAATTTTCAGATGTACAAATTATAAAAACGATTAAATTTGTTATAATTAAATTATGAGTTACTAAAGAAACCTCACAGTGTCCATGAGTTACTGACATAAGCTAACTTCTAGCTAAGTCACACAAACTTATTAGCAAGTAAATAAATATAAACAAACAAAAAATATCAGAATCAAATAATAGAAATAAATAAGAACCAGTATTTACAATTGAAACAATTGAGCTAACTGCAGACTGTTGCAAATAATCTACAGATAGCTCAACTGATCCATATCAATACCAGTCTTCGTGCCCCGCTGTATGGCAATGCTCCAGCTCTCGGGTCGCGCGTCGCTTCGACCAGACGCTCAGATAATTAACAAATAAAGCCGTACAAATTGATTAACTCCAAGTTCCTCGAATCAAATGGACAAATAGAATCCAGCGGTTTATCCTCACCAGCAATATTCCGAGGCAGCGGTGTCCGTTACCAATTACGGGTCGCTGCAGACGGCGAATTGATCTATTTGTTTACCTCCGACTAAAGCCTGTAGGTTAACTGTGTCTCTGGCTGTTGGGAATTGAGCTTAGATTGAATGATATATAAAATAGTGAGTTTTAAATATATTTGTGTATTTTCGTCGGCAGTTCTGTTTCTTTATGAATAATTAAGTATCTATCAATGCAATGTATTATGTTTATCAGTTATCTAGTACCTACCCATAACACAAGCTCTGCTTAGCTTGGGGCTAGATGATGTTGTGTGTATTTTCCAGCATTCTTCTAATATTATTTCACCCGTCAAGTTCCCTATACCTACCTAACACTAGTGTTACGTAGAAGATTTTTTCTTCCTACACTTTTCATCACTGTACTAGTGCTTTGTCACACTGATGTGTGAAATTAATTGGTGTTCATGGTGTTGCCACAAAATATCACTTAAAAGTTAAAAAGCTTAATTACTCAGCAGTACTTGCATGGCAACACGATGTCTGAAAAAATTCTGACGAACGAACAATACGTTGTATTTTGAACAGTTTCTTTCCCAAATAAAACAAAAAAATATATATTCAAACGCCTTTGTCCTGCGGCAGGAATGCAACCTGCCATTTGTACTTTTACCAACTGCAACACTACCGAAATCTTCTTATAATATCCGTATCCCTTGAATAGTTTTTTACAGGTTTATTAAGTTAATAAATACTGAACATCATACGTTTACAGGTGGAAGTAAAACACCGTTAAAGACTCAAAGGTTACGATCTCACAAATAACGGCGAATAAAACGAACTTAACGCCTGCTTTAATATTTAGTGCACTACACTGATACACTTTATGACTAACGGGGATGTCGAATGTGATATCGACACTTTGTTGTAAGTAGCACATTTGAAATTGTAGTATTACTTATTTCACGTCATTACAAAATTACATCTTGTTTCTTTACATAACTGCACTAGTATATACAATTATATTTACTACCGAAAAGTCTAAGCCGTCCAGAAGGCAATTTAACAACAACGTCCTAAACTATTAATTTAATATTTAGCAAAATTGATGTAGGTATTTAATTTTTGTATGATTGTATTGACTCGAAATTGATATTAATATTGATGATTATTTGAATTCATTGTTTGTTAATGTATTGTTAAACATTTGACTTACTTTGTGCCTATTTTGTTATTTAAATGTACCTGACTCCTGGTTGTTTTATTTTTAGTGCTGTCCACTTGTAAAACAAGTAGATAAATGAATTATTATGAGTTATAATGCTTTATGAAAGGCATGTAACGGACCCGGCCTGAGTGTCTGTATGAACACCAGATATATTATGCACTTATAGCATCTTTAGTTTACCTCTTTGTTTGTAGCTTATGACTCTGTGAGCTTAGCGAATGATACAGTTCATGGATCGATACCGTATAGAGCAGTTTGTTTTATTTAAGGTGTTAGGCTCAGTTCTTACCCATGTAAAAGGAGTGCCCCAGTCAGTTTAGCTGAGCCTCAGGTAGATTACTGGCCTGTGGTCTGGTTATAAGACCTTTTGATTTGTTCACAATCGTTCGAATGCCTGTGTCTCTCAGTTTATGGGCTTTACCGAGGGCAGTGTTACATCGATATGATGTGTGTGTATTTATATTTTTGATTATCAGGTGGCCACCTGCACTGCTACATAATGCACCGCTACGTGGGCTACATATGTGTTACATTCTACAAGAAATAGAACAAATCAATTTAGATAATGCTCATAATTGGATATTCAATAACATCTTAAAGTAAAGTATCAATCCATCTCTGTAACTTAGAACTCTGAATGGCTTTACTCGGCTGTGAGAAAGGCTTATTCTTTCTTTATAGTGATCTGTTCTTTGAGTAAGACTTTTAGATAACCTAGACTTTAATCGAATAGCATATGCTTCACGAAATCTCTAACTTGAAGGGCAAATTAATATAAAAATGTAAACAAACTGATCGACAGGAATTTAGTATTGTTTAATACATATAACACACACACAAATACATTAAAATACAGTAAACAGGCAGTAAAATAGTCAGAACTTAATTCCTAGGATGCACATGGAAATATTACAGTGAAAAGATCAAACATTTATAAGTTTTGATTGGTTTTGCCACCCATGTGCTGTAACGGAGAGCTTTGTTATGTGTCTGTGTAAGCACTGTACCAAAGCTATCAGTTAATAAGCTCCCATCTATAACATCGCCTCCAGGGCTGTCGAGGCAGAAGGCTCTCGCCATCCCTGTACTCAAAACCAAAAGAAGATGAATTTATGCAAGAGACGAAACACAGTCGCTCTATTAACTCAGTAGAGTTTTACGGGGAAATGGCCTCAAAAATGGGCGGGATTTTCCTGAGGAAAACACAATAATAAACAGAAAATAATACGATTGATTTTAGCAACAGTGGGGTCAGGTTTTATATATTACATGGGCCTCTCGAACTCGCAGTATATTATATATTCAAGAATCACCAATATCAATCGTATAGGTACAACAATTATACAATAAACTTAGCTTTTGTACTCGAATCAGGAACACACGCTCACCACAGATTCTAACTCTAATACTAACACCACTCTCTTAAACAACAGATACAATCTTAAGGCAACACTGACGTTAGATATCTAGATAGGATTTCAATCACACTATTCCGAAAGCTATCACTGAAGCTTAACGACCTCAGAACCGCGCTGGGATATCAAGACCTCTATCTCGCTAAGGTATCGCCCGTCCGTTACTGCACTGCCTCGAGCTCCGTCACCTCCGGGGTATTTACGCAGATCTCCACGCGTCCCACCCTGCGCGAGCGCCACCCCCGCTACCTTTGTTTCGGCGCGGGCGCATCCTGGCATTTCCAAGAAAGACGCTATTGTGCCGCGTCTCCATTGGCCTATCATCAGCCTTCGGGACCTTAGAAGGCGTATTTGTTACCTCCCATTTTGAATGGTTCAGTGTTCTGCCACGAGATGTCGTTACACGTCGCAAAGTCCGTATCACTTAAAATAATAAAAATAAAAGAGATGTTAATTTTAGTTTATCGCTTAACACAGAGTCGAAACTTAACCTTTGAATAGCATACATTTGTATTTCACCAATAGTATGGCATGTGATTATTTACACTATAAAATAGAAGTCTTAGTCTATTCATATTTATTTATTTTCAACGTGGCGCCTTCGTGGAAAATAAATAACATTTCATGCGTTTATAAGCCTTATATTATATCATTCCACTAAAGTTATCATTCATTAAAACTAACTTATCATAAAACAATAATCCAACTTTCACATTAGAGCGTTGTTGTTTTTTATTGAAACCCAAACACGTGTTGTGCCAATGCGCAGAACCTCGCAGACGCAAACAATGCTTGGTGTATCTGTTTGATATTTTATGGCCCACAAAAAGTAAGATCCTTTTCTCTAGTCAATATTCTATGGACTTATTTTATGGGTTCCAGCTGCACTGCTCTGTATGAGTCTTTTGTTTTAACTTATGGCCTGTAGAATTGATACGTATTGCCCAAATGTAAGTTTCTCTAAAATGCTTTGTTCCTAATAGCTTTTTGCATTCATTGTTGACGCGGGAGAAATTATTTATTACCAACTTCCTAACGCTCGGGGTTTCTGGATAAGATAAACAAAAAAAAATAAGGGTCGCATTGTTACCTACTGTGCCGATAGCATGTACCATCACAGGCAGAATGCCCAGAATGTTACTTCATTGATCAAAACAGAAGCCAGCATTCCAATCACCTGTGGATGATAAGTTTTGTAAGATCTTTATAATATTGCGCGTGTCCAAGGACCTAGGGTTGTCACCCCAAACGGCTCAAATAGGTGACCTCGGTCAAGGTTAGCGAATTTTCGGCGTTTAAAGGACTCTGCTGAAACTGCACTTTATTCATGCGAATAATATGTGCTTTACCTGTCGTTTCCTTTTGGTTTTCTTTTTTTATCAATCCATTTTGGCGCACTAATAAGACAACAAAAACCTCCGCGTACCTTATTATCAATTCATCAAATTTATTTTGGCATTACCTAACATATTTTAATAGATTAAATGTGTTAGGTAGTTAAATTATTAATTAAATTAAACTAATAAAAAATTTATTATAATTAATTGAATTTGGGTAACTTAATTAGAAGAGGTCTCTGATTTCTTCCTAAAAAGTTATGTTCCGTTTTAAAAGTGACATATACCAATAATAGTACCGCATGCAGTCTCTCTGCGCTGCCTACCATACCGCACAAAAACGTGTATTTACCCCTCCGTCCCGTCCGCCCATGCATACGGGCTTAAACTCGTTCTATTTAGATGCATTTTGCATTAAAGAAATTACTTTTTACGAGCTTCAAACGAGTGCTAAAACGAGAGTCGATGCCGTCAATATAAAATTTGTCGTGTTTTAAAAAACTATAAACCGATTTCAAATTCATGTTGTTATAAATGTGGGACCAACTTCGGGGTATATCCATTCCATTAAAAAAAGAATTATCAAAATCGGTCTACTCTGTAGAAAGTTAAGCTTGGTCTTAAAAAAAAAGTATATACGCGTCGACTTGAGAGCCTCACCGTTTTTTTTCGTCGGTTAAAAATTCATGTAAATGTTAGTTATAGTTAATATTTGAATGCACAATTTTGTGCTGTGCTGAAGCGGTGCTTTCCAGGTGTGCGACAAGCTGTAACATAGATCGCAGATTTGTGTCCGTCATCTGACGTTACGACGTTACCCGTCGGCGGGGAAATAAAGTAACAACTTTACAAGTGGACGAAACGCCCTGGTTTTATTTGCCGTCAATCCGAATGAAGCGCTCTACACTGCGATACAATGCAAGGTTGCCGAGCTTGCAGCTTTATCTTTGTAGGTTTGTTGGTGTTCCAACGCAATTTCACGTTTTGGCACTAATGTAATTTTTTTGTTATAACCGACGACGCCCTGTGTAGTGCAATTTTATGAATTGCAAGTCCTCTACTTCTTTTCCTTCCTATTTCTTACCATTTATTGATTCATATAATTATATCTTGCATAAAGTATTAAATTATTTGATATTATCTTGCAAAAAATATTTCCTATTATTTGGTTTTACATTCTTATCTTGCAAAAGCTTACTATACCTATTAGACAGGGTTATTGGTAATTCACTGACACTATGTTAACTGCAGGTTCTGCCCACCATCATGAACACGTCCGTGAAGACACCAGGTCTCAATTTTTAAAGTTGGTGGAAAAGGAATGATATTAGTATGTATCACCCTTCATTCAAAAATCGTTCATTATAATTATGGGTTTTGTTTGAAACTAAACTTAAAAACGGCTCTGCCCTGAATTGTCAGTGGGTGTGTGTGTGTTCGGCTGTCTCCCAGCCAGGCCAATGCCAGTTAAATCATCTTGCGTAGATGTAAAATAAGCCAATTATGATGATGTGATTTTAATAGGAGTGGGAGATCGGTATTTAGTAATTAATTATGTTTCGGACATTATTTTGTAAGTGAGGCGATTGACAAAAATATAAGAATGGCCTCTGGTCACTTGGCGTCTTCACTAACGTGTTCTGTTCGTGATGATGGGCAAAATCAGCAGTTCACAATTAGTGCCAGTGATTTACTTAAAACCCTGCATACTCCTATAGTAAATACTACACATTAACTGCCAGACACACACTATCACCACCAATTACAACAACTTCATCCTCAGCAAACGCAGTTCTAATGTCATGACCCAGTAGGTATAGTATGCAGAGCCCCAGCCAGCACTGCAACATTTGACCTCAAACTAACTCAATTCAAAACATGCAATAAACTTTTATTCGCGATATTAATCCCCGACGCGGCCATTACCGCAAGCGAATATGAGCCGTATTAGTAACGCAAACAGCTACACAATCGTATAATTTAATCATCATATTCTCGCTCATATGCTTTAGGGGAGAGGGGGGAGTTAATCCTTTAAATGAACAATAGCTAATGTAAACTGCGGCGCGAGCGTTACACACATTATCTCACCGTATGTGGGTTTGGCATACGGGCGGGAATGCTAGCAGTGGTCAGCGCAGACCGCGGTTACACATTGTTAGATCAGTCCTATTTAATACTTAAACTGCAGACTATGCTAGAATATTGTGGTTTTTCGAGACATTTTTAATACAACATCTTTTTCCTGTGCCTAATTTTAAAAATTAAATGTTAAGTCCCTAAGCCTTTTTCTATTTAAATTTTCTACACCTTCTATGTGACCTCCTGGGTCAAAAAATAGCCTTAAGGTCTAAACTAGATAATGCTGTGTGAATTTATAAAAAAAAACTTAAAATCTGAGTGTCTTTTCAATTCTTTTGCGGTGCTATTCGACTGATATTAAATGTGTAGGTACTGAATCTTCTAGAGGTTGAAAAAAATATTTAACGGAAGGCGTCACGCGGGGCGTTTCGAAGTCGCAGTGCGTGAGCGCGGATTAGCCGTAAGCCGCGCGCCCGCACTAAGCCGCACTAACTAATGTTTAATGCGGACTTAGTGAAACTTAGCGCGGCCGGACGGTGCTCACGCAACATTCCCGGAGGGCTTTTTATTTCCTTGTATCTAAATGGTCACTTTTAAATACCTACATAGTATACAGTAACTACCTTATCTTCCACTGGGAAGTTTTTGCTCCCGCACGTCTCCGAGTCAAATCGAGCCAATCTCATGCTCTCTCTGCGGCGGTGGCTGACAGCAAACTCGCTGTTCACGCACGGTCGAGTTGAAATGATGTTAGTTGGAGAGTAAATAACATGACTGTAGTAGGTTCTGTAATGAATGTTTATAGTTGGAAAATCAGGCTTTTTATACTACGGCTTATCTCTAATTTAAATGGTAATTTATTAATCTTATCTAATGTGGATCGAGTTGCAGTTATCTGATATGTTTGGCATTTAATAAAATATAATAACATTTTTCTTATATTCTATCGTCTAACGGTAGGTTTATCTTACGTTAGGTACCTACACTACACCTTTCCCTCCTTTTTTGTTTAGCTATACTTAATTACTCTAAAGATTACATTTGCTAGTACAATATGTTTACAATATAAATGATAATTGTTATCTGATCTTACAATTTTTGCTTACTTGCCAGTAATATTATTTTAATGTTGGGAAGATGGAGATCCTTATTAGGATTACAGTATTTTCTGATTCTGATGGTAAGAAACCATCAGAATCAGCAAATACTGTAATCCTAATAAAATGATGGTAAGAAACCATCAGAATCAGCAAATACTGTAATCCTAATAAGGATCTCCATCTTTCCAACACTAAATAATATTACTGGCAAGTAAGCAAAAATTGTAAGATCAGATAACAATGATCATTTATATTGTAAACATATTATACTCGCTATTGTAATCTTTAGAGTAATTAAGTATAGCTAAACAAAAAAAGGAGGGAAAGGTGTAGTGTAGGTTCCTACCTATTACCTGTTGTGTCTTTGGTCATGGTCTGATTTTATTGATTAATTATTCATTTTGATTGTAGACTGAAGGACTATGGTTTAAATGATGCGTATAATTGGTGTGGGCATGAAGGTTTGAATAAATGTTTTATCTATCCATCTATCTTAAGTCGTAAGCGGGCCACTCGCTCAAAGCTTGTGGTAAGCAAGGTGCTAACTAATAAATGCGGTAAGCTCTGTCTGCTATTTTATGCTCTCACTGTAAAATTTATTTAAATATTACGATTTAGGCCCATTTTATAAATCATTGTTCTGCTGTAAAATGCCCGTGTTGCATTCAAGCTACAACCTTTATTTCTAAAACACGATTTCTAAAAAAAAAGCGATTCTATCGTGATAACACGGCGGAAGAACGGGATTTCTATTTTTTTCCTCGTTTCCCTTTAACTGCCCCTTGTTGGTGTAACCATAGTGTAACTCAAACTCAATATGCTTCACTTCCGTCGCTCCACGTCCGGCCGGTCTCAGGATATAACTCATTTTACGGCTCTTTCATGTCAAACAAACAACTCACTTTACTCTACATTTACTGCTGTTTACTCGTAAAAACTCCGCGAACGAAAGGATAAATTATTTGAAACATCTTTGATTGTTTTTCGAGTCCCGAGACTTGGACTGAGATTCTGACCTATGATTTAATGTAAATGTATAAACAGACATACATAGTTATTACATTTAACACCTTTTACAAAGCGACCACCGTCTTTTATTTATTGAACAGGCTAAGGCAGTTTCTCATCTTTTTCATAACAAAAATAAACAAAAGAAAAAAGGGTCTCTGAAAATAAACCGCCAAACATATTGTACGACATGCAGAATACCTACTCGCACAGTACGAACGGGTATAATCGTAACGTGTCTCCAAAACATTAGATGCGCGAAATGCGCGTGGCACTGGATGCAGCGATTCAAGCGCTTGAAGCTCTCTCGAGCGGAACGAGGTCGGCTTTACCGCATCTGCTTTTAGAATAACGCGGTTTTTACCAGCTTTATATTTAAGGGATAGGCTGGTACTCTATTTTTGCCATTCTATAAAAAACCTTCGCGGGACATGAAAATCGGGTTGCTGCCGCAGTGGAGTACGTGGAACGTCTCGTACGTTCTAGACTTCTAGAGTTTATACTAATGAGCACTAGCCGCTGAACATTACAGCGAATGGTTTCTATTGTATAAAATATGATGGCGAAACAATTATTCTCGTAATAGGTGCTTTTAAAGTCATAAGAGATCTTGCCTTATTTCGGTACTATGTTGATTTATGCAAGTCACCCCCTACTGACCGAATTAGAAGACGATTTACGTCAAAAACTTCTAGTGATGTTGCAGAAAACATATCTTATTTGAGATGATGTTATGTGAGAAAATGTATTCAGACCCAAATACTAGATTGATGATTTAGCTATTCTATCGCACAATCAACTTATTCTTGATACTTTTATATCAATTCAGCAAATATTGGGAGCGGGAAAATTATCGAGGATTACAATATAATAAACCGGCAATATATTTCCTAGGCATCGTCTCAAATGCTCACAAATTCACAATACGCTCTACAAATAGTCTCTTTCTATTATTCCGATAGCTGGTCGGATGGAGGAGACAGGGCCGATTTTTCCATATTGCGTATCCTACAGAGATCAAGAGTAGTTTAAAAATAGTACTATGATCAGATAACATTTATCCCGTGTTACTGTGCCTACGTAACGCCTACGCGACACTGAGGTTACGTGGGCGGCTACGGCATCTGCTACTGTCTACAGAATTGTACAAGTGCGTAGGGTAGGAAGCACATTATTTTTTCATTATGAATATTAGCGGGTTAACTACGAACCTAGTTTGTGTTGGAAGAACACCGACGTTTCGTCCCTTAACGAGGGTCTACACCAGGGTGAGTGCGGTGCGCGTCACCTTATTTCTTATTTGATAATAAATGTATAGTTTATAAATTGACTTGTCTAAGTGCTTATTTTGTAGGCATAAAGAAATAAAGTTATTGATTTCTGAATTCTACGAATTATACTAATTGGTATACCTACTGGTAGGGCTTGGGTAGACGTAAACGTTTCCGACTTATTATTAAACTTACTCTTTTGTTTGTTCAACATATAAATTATATGTTCAAGTATATTTCCCATTTCTTTACTGAAGCTTCTAATACGTTTGTACAGAGAATACAAAAGCACTTTATTTCTATCTTAGTATTCTTACGTTGTTCAATATTTGACCTTTCTTATTGATTCGGGTTTTTATATAGGTACCTACCTACATAGATGCATTATGAACATGCTTCATTGGTGTCAAATAAGGTGGCACTTAAAGTATGCAAAAACTGAACTAAACTAATGTGAAAGCATGAAATGATACGAACTTTTTATATATCGAGAAAAGGACGGTATAACTTTAATTTGGTGCCGTCAGATAATAGTTTATTTTAAACATCTGTAACCTTTGGAGTCCTAGATAATTTCACCTAGACATCATATTATGTAAATAATATTTTGATATCAGAAAATTTCAATTTACTTAATTTTTTCGCATTACTCATGTTCAATAATCCAAATAAGATTCCACGTAATACTTTTCTACAAGCTGAAATAACCATTTAAACTTTTGCCCCGCGGCGTAGATTTCGAGATATCTCATAAAAACGCTGCTGATATGCTTAATGGCTTCATAAATTAAAACTTTACAAGTTATGAGCTGTGAAAACTGGCATTAAGCTGTAGATCTAAACAAGAAATTAAGCGCCAAGTGTACTAACAAACTTTTAAAGTGTTTCACCAAGTGATGAAGATAAAATGCTGATAAAAAGATAATTACGAGAAAAGTTAACTGATATCTCTATCTATTGAATATATTGGTGATCGGAATGCTGGCTTCTATTTCGGATAACGAATTAGCATTGCTATTCAACGCGGCAATGCTGCCAGCATTCTGGGCACTCTGCCTTCTGGTGACGGCTTAGATTTTTAAGAAATAGATATAAGTGTATATATTAGTTGTAATTGTTTTATTCGGTTACTGTAATTTTCTATAATTTCGATTGCTAATTTTTTTCTGAGGTTTTTGAGTTTCGTTTGACAGTTCCTTCATCCTGAGAGTGACAGATATCTATTGAAACTATGTCACATAGATATACATAACTAGACTGATATCGTTTTTTTTTTTTTATTCATGAGCCATACTCTTCGACCGCTGGGTAATATCTAATTGTTATTATGACTCCGAAGTCTAAGTAACTTTTTAGAATAAAATCTTAGTTCATTTAGAATATAATCTAAACGAAATAAGTAAACAGGTCATAAGATTTCGCGATCTTGAACTAAAAAAACAAACTGTATTTGTTTCATCCGCATTACAAATTCTCGATCCAATTTATATTTCATGGTACACTCGGCGAGTAAATCACGTGCGCTCAGATCACGTCGCGTGGTCGACGGCGACTGTACCGGAATTAAATTTTCACAAGCGTGCGTGAGAGATTCTACCTACCGTTGGCATTGCTCATGAAATTTATTTGAAAATACAGAAGAGAGCTTCCTGGAATGTTCTAGAAATTACTGCAAAATGCTCTTTGCTGCGCAGAAAACCGAAGTACTTATTTCGTTAGAGATTAATCTAAGTACCTACCTATTTCCCGAGAATTTACAGAAAAAAAAGTTTTGGTGTACTATTTCCAGCCAAAAAAGCTCACTTTATTCAGAGTTTCAGAATAGCAAAATGTAAAATCTATAGGTACAAAATGTTTTATCAGAATACTGCCCATGATCATGAGATCTCCAAAACGATAACCTCAGAAAATTTCTATTCAGGGGGTTACTCACTATTGTCGATCCAAACGCGTTAGACAGATACGACAAAACAGCGGCGTGGAATCGAATAAAACCGTATTCCCTATTCCTTAGTTGTTATTCCCAACCCCACAGTCGACACGATACGAGTGTGGACCGATTTGAACTGTCAAGTAAACAATTTTTCGATTCCACACCAAGGCGCGTTGAGGAATCACGTTTGTGTTTAGAACACGTTGTGACATCACACGGTTTGGGCAAGGAATCCTATGTCATGGAGAATCATACGATTTTCACCACTCATTCCTTCATTTTCTTTTATTTTTTAATTGTAATCAAATGCAGCCTATAACCAGCGATAATAGTACGTATGATACACTCACAGATACATTTGAATTCATAGTCCAGCAGGGAAATTATAAAGGGTTCCACGCAGTACATCTTTTTCGTGGCACTATGTTTTTGTTCTGCTTAGTCCCCTTTCTTCCTTTCAGAATGCAATCCTAACAAAGTAGTTCAACCACAACACATTATCAATGTAGACACTTTTTCCAGAACCCACTTTGAATTACCTATCTGCTCGCAGTGCACCAGCACACCGGTGTTGTAAGGCTTCAGTAGAGATTAGGTACGTCTGCAATGCTTTGTGCAGCTTTGAGATAGCAGCAGGCATTACTGCCTGGAGATAGAGGCGTGTCGTACTAACCTATTGTATACCGCTTGTATTGTATGTGCCTGCATTATTATTGGATTTCCTGAGACTATGGTCTGATGACACGTCGGTTATTTACAATGATTTACTCATTAATGCAGGATGGTGTGACTGAATTTAGTAGTTTTTGATGTGTGTTACTTCTTCACGCCGAAAATATTGATCGGATTGGGCTGAAATTTTGCATGGATGTAGTTCTGAACCTAATATAATATACAAGGCAGCAACGTTACAAGTTAACTAAGCTGGAAGGGGGTGATTCTGGACCCCGACGGGGTCAACTTTTGTTCTAAAAATTTTTGAATAACGAAAAATGTTTGCTATCCTTTTTTTTAATTATAGACTTTTTATTAATATACGTGTTCCCCTTTTGCCTTAGTACACATGTTTCGTGTATTGCACCCTGCATAAGCTGCTTTTTATCTCGAGAAAAAGCATGCGAAGTCGCGTACGGAAATTTGTTGATAATAATGAAGAACATCCGGTTGTACACCAAAAATGCGGCCACACAGAAGAAACGTAAGAGATATTTTATTAAAATCTTATAGTTAACAAGATTCTGCCTGGCTTTTGGGATTAAAAGTAGCTCATATGTTAGTCCAAGTCCATATCTTTATGTGAGCAAAATTTCAGCTCGATCCATTCAGTAGTTTTGGCGTTGTCTTCGGCCAAGCATCTTCACAACAGCACAAACTTTCCTTCTGTCCTTGCCCTTATAATATTAGTAGGATAGAGCTTTTTGAGCTTCTTGAGAACACAGACATTCCAGCGAAATCTAGGTTACTTACATAGAACTGCTTTGGATGACCTGTGTTTATTTTCGTGTCTGCACGGCATTCAATGAAATATTTTACGCTTAACTAGGCAAAGTTCGAACCTTACGCTCCTTGTGACATCTATTGGCAGGCGCTCAAAGAACTCTCACCCAGCTAAAACTCAACTAAGTTTGTATCTTCCGCTCTCCTGACATCTATTGGCGGTTCGCTGAAAGCGATTATCACGAAGCTTGTATTCCTGGTTTGACGAAATGGAGCGAACCTTTGGTTCTTAGACTTTTTGTTCACCAAATGTTCTTATATATCGCTAGTAGATGGCATTAATAGTAGGTACGAAGGCTATTCAAATTCAAATTCAAATTCATTTTATTTCGGATAACAGTGAACCATAATTTGTTAGTTTAATAAAAGTTTTATAATGATGATGATCATAAATTTTCGCGTGATACTGTCACTCATAAGAAAACAAACGTGTAGGTACAGTAGATATTTCTGGCTGTCTGACTCCTAAGAAGATTTGAAATTTAGTGTTTCTGAATTTAGATTGTTTTTCAGATGCTAAGTCCCATTGTCTTTGAAATTGCTATTGTAGACACCTGAGACTTTAACGTTTTACCTGTATATTTAAATTCTAAAATGAGAACCTTTGTGGCAAATGAACACGTAATGTGGTTACAATTACAAATTCATCTGAAAGGGTCAATATAAAGAAAATACCGACTTATGTAGGTAATTGCCTATTTTTTTTTTGTGAAATTCCGTTCATCTTTCTCAAAGTTACTTTCGTAAAATTTCACGAAAATCTGAAATTATTCAGAAAATATTACGTACTGTGTTTTTGTATCATAAAATTTGTATTCATTCGTTTCTATTTGGATTTCCGAGCCTTTCCTGTTTTGTATTTATTAATGTCTATGTTTTAGGCTATTGTGGGTTGGGTTGGAATGAACGTAAATGCAATTTCTTGTACTCGTGCTTACTGCATGTTGAAGAAACTCAGTATAGTGCATAAACTCATATATATCATAATGATGAGTTTATGCACTATACTGAGTTTCTTCAATTCTTCCCGCGGGTGTTGTAAGAGGCGACTAAGGGATATCCACCGGGGGCGGGCAGCAGCGCCCCCTGCAGAACTATTCTATCATCGAACTGCGATTCCCAACCCGCATGCCCAGCGTGGGGATTATGGGCATTACCCCCCATAAGGTAAAAGCCAACAAGGCGCTTATCAGGGGGAGGCCTGCGTCCAGCAATGGACCAATACAGGCTGTTGAGGTTGAGGTTGAGGTTAATCTATCTTAATTAGGATATGTAATAAACCCATTAATTTTGTACACGCCTAACCTTATTTGACAAGTCTCATTACCTTCTGCAATTTCACCGATCACTGTGTCCTTTCAGACATCTTCACATCTCAACCTACTTTTTCATAAGGATATCGATGTGATATCAGCAAGGCCGTGTCGGTCACGTTTTTAATCAACAAGCCTAAGCCAATAAACTAATAACATAGATTCAGATAAGCCGAACCGGTATTTTTGCAAAATGGTTAGGAATTTTTTTTGCCTAGTGGATTGAAAATTTCTGTGTGATTTGTGTTATACATTTTGCCTTTTTCATCTCATTTATCAAAATAAAATATGAAAAGCACAAAAAGAGTCTCATTCGGATTTTTTTATATTTTTAATTGACCAAGCGAACGAAGTGACCGAAAGTCTCTGCTGGAAGTCTAGCAAAATTAGCGTTTCTGTCGGTATGTCCGTACTCCTCTACAGGTTGTATTTTACAACCGATTGGTACGAAACTTGGTGTACCTACAGATATTACGATTTTATAGAAAAAAAATCCCTTGGGGTTTTTTGATTAAAGGCGAACATCCTCCAAAATATCTCCGCTTTCAGACATCTAATTTTTATGATTATATTTTTAACTGAAATGATTTATGAGATTTGATTACTTACAAAGATTATTTTTAAGAAGGTAGACGCGCAAATCTTTATGAGCTCTGTGAAATTGGCTTCAACGGCTGCGCAGTGAACCGCAAATAAAGCGTTGAGGGGAAAAACAGGGTGAGAGGAGATCTGCCTGTCGAACCAGGGCTGCCAGCAAGAATTTTTGCGTATTTTAATTTTTTCTAGCACATTTTGTTGAAAACAAGTAAAATATCTGTTACGAATTGACATTACGTGTGTCCTAAGGGCAAGTTCTCATTATATACCTACCTACAAACAGTAATTAGAAAAGACATGATACCTACCTAAATATAACGTTTTATATGACTTTAGTAATAAGTAAATTCACAGAAATATATCTATAGTGAGGTCTACTGTTCTTAGAATTACTAGTTAATTACCTGTTATGAGTACTTTGATTTCAAAAATTACATAATCTGCTAGCTTAATTAGTTCGTCGGCAGGCACCTTTAAGCTCTGCACTCATTAATCCAGCGCCACTACTGAGACCTGATACCTGCGACAACCTTTAATGTCCGAGCTGTCATACGAGAAAGTTTAAACACAATTTAGCTAAGTACGAGTATATACATTAAAACAGTCCATTATAATACATTATTCTGTGAAAGCTAGTTTTTATCATTTTAGGTCAGCCTTTGTCGTCTCATGTAAAGACTTGGAGAAAACGTGAGAGGCTGTAAATAAACATCGTAGATGATAAAATAAAATAATTTGTGTCTAAAACAAAGAACTTATTTCCGTAAACATCATCAGCCTATCCTTAGTCCACTGATGGACATAGGCCTCCCCTAAATTAGGGGAAGCCCTAATGAACGCCATAAACCCTGTCTTCTTGCCGCATCCAGTATCTGCCTGCAGTCTTCCACAGATCGTCATCCCACCTGGCTGGAGGGCGTACTGTTAGGAATCTTAAAGTGGGACGAATGAGGAACGATTTATGCATAAAATTTGATTTTCCGCAGGACCTAGGTACTTTGGTCCGAACGCAGTGGGACTAATGCGGAATAACTCCGTCCTACACTACCTTGATAACCTTATCTTTAAATCTGCGAACAAAAACTGAATCACAAAAATACTGACAAAGTGACAATGCCAAAGCCGATTTCTGGAGCAATCAGTTTGTATTTTTATCTCGTTCCTGGTTTCTAATAGATACAGTTACTTGGGTGATTTTAGACTTAGAAGATAAAGTAACACGTTCCTCGCCTGTATTCAGACTGCTTGTAAGTCCATTTGCGAATTAAGTAAATTAATTATGTCAAAAATTGGCGCGCCCTAGCTAATGCTAGTTGACTCGTTTTTAAAGTAGGTCTTAAATTATTAATCATTGTCCGATTAGGGGGGAAAATATAACACATTTTTAGGATCTAGAAATCACAAAACTTTATTTTAAAAGTCTACTTTTCGTATACAGGCGAAAACGCTATAAGCCATAATTATTTATCTATGCTGTGACGTCATAAGGGTAGAAAACCACAAACGTAATAGGTACTTGCTGCGCCTAAAAAACAAACAATTGACATTAGCAAACGTCCAACATTGTAAGATATAGACAGACTAAACTGCAAATTTCACTCGTTTATGATCCGACATGGCCTATGACGTTACAACATGGCTGACAGCATTTTCAGAGTTCAAAATTAAAAAGCAATTTATAATTGAAAATATGGAGTTATCTTACACTTTCAATATCAGAAATCTATAAATATCGGTTTATTTAGTCAAATACTACATAAAATATTTCTTTATTGTGCCAAATTTGATATGAGTAAAGTAGCCTATTGCAACAACATCTGTCCTTTTATATTCTTATAGACGCTCCAGCCAGGTTTTGACGTACGTAAGAGAGTTTGTTATTAATAAATTATCCCTAGAATAACGGTGGCATATCCGTGGAAATCGGGAGCCGAAGCAAATTTCAGCAGTTTTCAATCGAAGTTATTATGCGTTCGCATAAACTTATTATGTGTAACAAAATTTTCAAAACCTATCGCTTTCCTGTGAAAATCAATAATAATATATAATAATAGAAAATACAAAATGTGACCTATGGGATTCCTCAAGGAACAATTGTAGGGCCATGAATTTTTTGACTTTACTTAAATAATATCAATAAAATAGGTCTATCTGGACACTTAACTCTCTATGCCGACGATACGTGTCTATTTTAGTTTGATAAATTTATTGAAAACATAATGACTCACGCTCAGAGGGACCTCAACATAGGTCCTACTAAACGAATGGTTAAAATTTAATCTCTTGACAATCAATACAAAAAACATCGTACATGATATTTGCTGCAAAAAATTAACCTATCCCCATTTTTTTTCCTCTTGTATTGTACAGTGATAATATATCATTAAACGGAGTGATAAAGAAAAATACCTTGGCTTATGGTTGGATGACAAACTAACGTCGAAATTTCACATCAATCACGTCAAGTCAAAAGCCTTATTATTATCATTACGCCAAATAACACAGTGTATTCAAACCAAAGCACGCTCAATTATTTATAATTCCTTAGTTAAATCGCACTGAAATTCTCTTATTGAAATTTGGGGATCTCAATGATATTCATAATACGGGAATTAAAGCCTCTCCAAAAGACACAAAACAAAGTTATAAAAACACTGTATCATTATAAATATCTAACATTAACGAAAGAAATATATAACAAAACTAAATTATTAAACCTTAGACAAATGTACACATCAACTTGCATCTTGATAAGAAACATTAATTCTAACTCAATAAAATCAAACCTACAACAGCGGAAAATTAATAATCCCTACACAATTAGAAACAAATATAAACTAGGATCAGCTAAAACACGTACCTACTGATTACGGCAGGAAAACAATTGTATTCGAGGGAGTGCAGTTATTTTTTAGCTCAAGGAATGTGCAAGGAATAAGCATGATTAAAAGTCAAGGATAAGCATGAATATTTTTTTTTACAAAAAATACATTTATTGCCTAACTTATACATAAGGTATTATAGCGGACTAATATTAGCTTAAGCATAATTTTAAGAACTTTGTAAGTCATTATAAGTAAACATTTTTTTGTTTTATGAGAATAAACATCTTTAAACCGATAATGCTGGAATTCGCACAGCATCATCTAGCCCCAAGCTAAACACAGCTTGTGTTATGGGATGACTGATATACTTAATACATTACATTACATAGATAGATATTTTATTATACATAGAAAATACCCGCGCAGATCACCCGGAACAAATATTTGCAGATCGTTCAAACATTTGTCCCAAGGCGGGAATTGAACCCGCAGCCTTCTGCGCCGCAGGCGGACCATCGCCCACCGCGCCACATTAGTCGTCAATGAAGTTAATAAATTGGTGAAAATGCATTATAAAGTTTCTTCTCGTGTCTACTTGTTCTCTCTTCCTCTACCGCGCAGTGTGCATGATCTCATGCCATGTTTTTTACTTTATTTCATCCATTTAGTTTATTGTTTACTATTTAATGATCGAAACAGCTCAGTTTTATGTTCCGCGCACATAAAGTTATACTGGCGAGAGGGTGGAACCGCATTTGAAATCCATTATCCTAAGGGTGATTCTTCAGATTCATATTTATTTATTGCAATCATTGTAGCATAACGGTATGGGTGTATTTTTAGGTCGTTAGTATCCAAGTAATATATAAGAGACACAATGGTACCCTAGCAGGGCGTGGCAATAAGTACTGAGAGTGGAGGTGGACCGGGTTTCTATAAGAATCTCTAGTTACGTTTTAGCAGAAAAATATAATTTCATTATTTTTTGTTTTTAGTGAATATGTTGGTACGTTTTTATAAAATATTGTATAGGTAGTAGGTATTCATAACGAATTTAAATTCGTAAGTTTTATTATTATTTTAATTTGTCGTTGAAGAAGTCATTTAATTCATAATAGCATTTATGTAAAGGTTATTGTTTTAATTTTTTTTAAATGAGGTCTTTTTCCTCTTTCTATTTGACGTTAGTAACGAGATGTGCTCGTGACGACTTCTTTTTGCATGGGATTTTAGTTCCCTGTCCGCACGAGAGAGGCGCTGTAAAAAAAGTATGTAAGAGAAGACGTAACGATCACGTGTCGTTACTAATGTCAAATAGACTCACACCTCTGTTACAGATTTTAATACAACTGTGGAAGACCACATTCACTACCGGTGGTCTATGATATAAAAATATAAAACTGGTAAGTTTTTGTGTAGTGGCCTAGTGGGTATCTCATAATATGAGATACATCCGTTTTGACTGACATATTATGTCAGTCAAAACGGATGTACAATAATTGTAAACAAACCACCCACACCAGACCTAATAGGTATTCACTATATTGCCGCCTCTTTTTATACTCATTTCACATTAGTTGTCGATTTGAGATCCTTCCTTCAAAAAATATTGCTTACTTATGTCTGAAACTCGACGCCAAGCAAGTGAGTTTAAGTTTTGTGTATCGTGGTTTGTTGACAAACAGTTTACATCTAGTTGGGCAAATGTATAGTGGTCCAATTGTTAAATTTCTTTCACTACTAGGTATCAAGGCACCTTAACATAATCTTAGTGGTCTATACCCAGACGTGGACGTTCTTAGCTGAGTTGACGCATATGTAGTTCAACCATCTTATTGGTCTATACCCAGCCGTGGACGTCCTTAGCTGAGTTGACGCATATGTAGTTCAACCTTCCTTACTGACTCACGTACAGATGTATTGACATATGACGCAGGCTTCGAGTCGTAAACCCGAAATAGCCAACAAGATTAGTGATTCGGAACTCATCTCGAAACTTACGTGAAGTATTAGATACTAAAGCTTTTGAAGGGGTCTCATGGGAGGTGCCACAATTTATAAGTACGATCTCGTATTCCTTTAGTAGCAAAAGTAATGCAGTACGTTTGACGAGAATAAAAAAAAACATCCATCCATCCACCCAAACTTTCGCATTTATAACATTAGCGTGATATGCTATAAACCGAAACGTAAGTAAACCAAATCGAGATAAAATGACTTTAAATTTCAAAAATGATTTACTAAAATTACTACCTTCCTTTATCTTATCAAAACAAATATTTGCAGCGTGTACAATTAACACCAACAAATCAGCCGCACGCCTAATTTCTTCCAATCTTCGCGAACTTTATTTCAATGATCGCTCTCCTCATCTCACTCACTCCCGCTCAGTAAGTTTCGAACCCTGAGGAGGGACGCACGAAGCGCGATTTTCCACAGAAACAAAAAGTTACGAAATGTATTTCTGTGCATTATTTGCGTGAATGAGTAATAATTGTTTTGAAACTCGTAATACTGCGGCGGAACTTTGAGTTGTTTACACCAAAACTTAAAACCCTTTAGCGAAACCGCAAAAAGTTTTCGTAAAGTTTCGGGAAATTTGTTTTTGTTTGTCAAAATAAGGTGATTACGATAAATAAAGTGACAAGCAAGCAAAATGACCTAAGTGATAATGTTTTCAAACTTGACAGATGTCAGCCCTTTGCAGGGTCTGAATCTGAGTGCAGTGAACTTGAGTTTTCCGTTCGAGGAGCTGGATATATTCTTCCAGCCGGAGAATGTGTTGATAGTTCTGTACGTGCCGGTAATCCTGCTTTCTCTGATAACGAACACACTGCTGATCGTCGTGGCGGTCAAGTGTAATTATACGAAGAAGTGAGTATCGTCTTGCAAAAAATACAATAATTATTGTGCCCTCAACTGATTTGTGCTTTAGATTACTTTGAATCATTATTATTGTAATGTAATGCAATTTTTTTTTAAAGTGTAACGTCCTCAAAACTAATGTATAATTTATAACGTGGAAGAGCGAAATCAAATAATATACATATACATAAGTTTACTTAAAAGGTGATTTCAACTATGATTTACAAGACTATGTATCTTTTATTACTGAATGAAACATTATTTTTATTTATTTATTTAATACTGGATATCTCACACATTATCATCTAGCATCTAATTTTAGTTTTCTATATGTATAGATGGAAAGATAATACATATAACCTGATACAATCATACAGACCCGGAACAAATATTTACGGATTTAACAATTATTTTCCCTGAAGGAATCGAATCCACAAGTTTATATATTTTAGATGTTGGACATTCCAAAGTCATAATTAAGCAACAAAAAAGTAACTAACTAGTGTAAATAGTTGAGTTTAATCGTTCATATTTTAAGATAAACAGATTGACGAATCGCTTTTTCGACGAACCGCTAACAAATCTTCCATTGACATTATAATTATCCGGTGAAATAGCCATCTCTTATTTCGAATTGAATATCAGTTTATTTTGGTTGGTTTTTGTTGCTCGTAATTCTTCGTAAGATGTTTTTTTCAAATAGTATCTGATTCCTAATGTGTGTTAGTCTGTTTGTTAAATTTTCTACCTGTTTTATAAGGTTTAAATTTACATTTGTTAAATTTGCACACACTTTGAGGCAGACTGTAGTGAGCTGATTAAGAATCTAAGACCGTAGGTCTTGCATTTCAGTAAATAAAGTATTTGATTTGTTAATGAATTCTAAATACCAAGCAACCTGGGTCTCTTCAAGACAAGAGAGAACAAACAGTGTCCCCAGAGCTTCGTGTCGCGCGTGGTGCATCGTCGGCCACGTCGTGAATTATCATCAAGCGAGATCGTGGTCAATTAACGGTCTATACACGATGAAAAAATCCCCTAAATACAGGAAGAAACAATTTGGGTCCGGGGTCGGGGAAAAAACAATCAGGGTCGGTCATTAGTAACCAGCGAATTAGTCAGAGCCTTTTTAAAAGCAATTAGATACTGGTAAGTACAATAAGGAAATCCGAGTTTATGATTTGGAGGCTTCGTTCTACCGGACTTGCCGAAACAACCCTCGATGAATACAATAAGTACCTAGTAGATAAAGACATCTTATTTTCCTTTTTATTTCATCTTGCTACATTTACAAAGGCCTTATTAAAGTTATTTGCATTAAAAATTGCTACGAGTAGGTAATGTAGTAATCTCATTATTTATTTTTCTTCAGGCTAGCAGACTTACCCACGCTTCTAGGAAAACAAAAGAAGGATCTGCTTTGTTGATTTTTAACGAGTTAACAGGCAATATTAAATCAATCATGCTGTGTGTGAGTTTTCGTGACATTTTCTATGTTGATCATAAAGGTGTTCATGTAATTTCTTAAACTTGTGAGTAAGTAGCCATTTTTGGTGAGAAGACAAACAACCCTAACTTCTTACAGTGTTATAAGGGTTGTCGCAGATCAGGGCCACTCAGCTACCGCACACCACAAAAATGTGTATTCAAATATGGGCTTTAACTCGTAATGTTAAGATGCATTTTATATTCACGGCATCAGATGACAGACAGCTCGCAGGCTACTCGTTTGAAGTTTGCGGGAAGACATTTTGTCACTTTAAAATTTATCCAAATCATAATGAATTTAAGGCCATATTTCAATGCACATTTTTTTGCTTTGCGGTAGCGGTGTTGTATTAATGTGAGTTGAGTTGAAGGGTTAACCTTCAAAAAGTACAATATTTACTTGCACAAAGTTCTTTTCAATTAGACGAAACATTCTTAATTCCATCAAGAAGTTTTATAAATTTGTATAATTAATTCAATAGAAATAAAATTGCTTGAAACGAAGTTGGCGAGTAATTTATTCACCCCTGTGTCTCAGATACTAGTGCTAACTATCCAATTGTATGTCAAGGATGCCGTCTTGCGTAACATCTAAAGTACCCTAGTATTATCACATCGCCGTGAAAATGACATAAATTAATTAATTGATCGGAGTCAGCGAAGCGAGCGAAGATCTCAGTGTTAACTTGATTTGGCTGTAGGTATGGTGAAATAGTCACTTCAAGCATTATCTGTCTAACCGTTGATCCGCTTTGCGTGAAATTTGATAGGTGTACTACAAGACTTGTGAAATTTGCGGGTAATATAATAAGGCCAAAACCATCCAGGGGTATTTGAGATAAGGGGGTTCAAATCAATCAATTAAATTAAGTAGAGTAAGAAGGCTACAAATAGTTTTTTTTTCTATTGTATACATGTATATATTATTTTTTGTGTGGGACGCTACATGCGTCGACACATTTGCGCCTTCCCATCTTCCGAGGACATCCGTGAGGGCGGGTGCGGCGGCAGATTTTGCCGAATATCTCAAGAGGCGTAAATATGCAGGTCTCGACAGAGCCTACACATTTGCTCCCCTTGGAGTCGAGAACCTAGGTCCGTGGGGTACCGAAACAAGGTTTTTGTTTAATTAACCGAGCGTCTGGTCGAAGCGACACGTGACCCGAAGGCTGGTAAGTATCTGGCGCAGCGCATCAGCATTGCCATACAGCGGGGTAATGCAGCCAGCGTCTTGGGGACGCGACGACTGGTATTGATATGGATCAGTTGAGCTACCTGTAGATTATTTGCCACAGTCTGGAGTTAGCTCAATTTTTTCAATTGTAAATACTAGTTCTAACTTTTTTAAAGAATATTAAAATCTCACAAGAGCTCTCATTTGGCAGAGATTTTATGACATCCTTTTCATATTCAATTATTAATATCATATTACCAGAATCATTCAGACATATTATATTTATTTCTCTAGCCTTAAATTTGTAGAGATTCCGTGACACACAGAGACGGTGCCTAAGCTTCATAGATTCCTATTGGCTCTTTTTGGATACGGAACCCTAAAAAGACCGGTTATAAAGCTTTTAGTAAAATGAGCTGCGTAGGCCATTCAGGATTAGGTTCCCGATTTTCTTTCTGAAAGTTACTTAGTGTTTGATTTTACGTGAAATGGTAATTACCAGACTTTTTGTGCCTAGGTCGGTTAATGGCGATCATGAATAGCATTTTATTAAATTTTCCTGTTGCTTGGGGGTTTTGTGTAAAAATTTAGAGATTTGAAAGTAAGAAGAAAAATTGGGAAACTAATTTTATTATTTTGGTCGGATTTTGATTATTTATCACATAGTTACGCGATTTAAAAAAGTCCGCAGTTGTAGGTAATTTGTTACCGCATGTTCCCCATTTACAACATGGATTGCGTAGCTTTGGCAAATTACTGCAATCTAAACTTTGAACATTTCAACTTTTTACACGACTGGTATTTCACATGCAAACATAAACCTTGCAGTTATTAACTTTTAACTAAAACAAATACGTACGGATACAATTACAAAAAATTTAGCTACTGGCTACAAAGCCAATACATACAAATGTATAAAAATACATACAAAGCCAATGAGGTCAATTTTTTATTGAGCTCATTGGCTCATTTAATAATTCGGTAATCTGAATCAATATTATTAAGGATTTATTAATTTGCTTCTGCTTGAGGTTTCACTCACGTATTTCCTGAACACAACATAGCCTATGGCACACAGATGTGTAGCAACCTAACCTTACACACCAAATATTTAGATTCGGACTGCTCGTAGTAGCACCTTGTAGATCCAGAAATTATTACGTAAACAATACATAATGTCATACCAAACATACAAATTAGCCTATAAATGATAGGCTAATTTAAATATTTTTATTTATTTTATTTGTATTATTAAAATTTTGGCTATGTTAAGAATTTTGCTAGTAGTCCCGGAGATAAAATAAAAGTCTACCTCACAACATTCGTTTAAATCGAATAACACCAACCGTGGCAACAAAATACCTATCCTGCAGATGTTACACTTAATTTTCAGAAACTACTAGCATTTTCCAGAGTAGGCACGCCCGTTGGGGTTCAAATTAATTACAACAAATTGTCAGGGTCTGGAACTGACTCTGGGTATAATTAGATTGCGTGTACCTGACGAGCTCACTAAAGCTAGTTATCTAAATGCCCGCGTCGCTCAGGCTGCCGTGACCTCCTGTTAGCTTACCCAACTGTTTGATTTATATGTCACTAGCTTCAGCTATCGGCTTTGGACTATGTAAAATTTACCACGCTCCGTTGTGTACTTTTGGCCACGTTCATATATTTCACCACCTCAATTTTTTACAAGCTCGCGCATTTTTATTATTAATTAGTTTATTCCCGCGGCTTCGCAGGCGTCTATGGAAACGTTTCTAGGTGATTTCTATCTCATGAGAACTGATTTATGGAATAAGAAGTATCCTATGTTTGATTCCAGGATTAGAATTACCTGGATGCAAAATTTAAGCCCGACCAGTTCCGTAGTTTTGGTGTGAAGAGGTAACATACATCCATCCATCCATCCATCCAAACTTTCGCATTTATAATATTAGTGTGATAGGTACTTTCTATGTCTAAAATAAAAATAATTATATAAGTATGTAATTCATTGTATTAAGTATTTTATCTACACTAATGTTATAACATTCTACTTATG
Organism: Eupithecia subumbrata; assembly: GCA_949316285.1. Taxonomy (NCBI): domain Eukaryota; kingdom Metazoa; phylum Arthropoda; class Insecta; order Lepidoptera; family Geometridae; genus Eupithecia; species Eupithecia subumbrata. The sequence goes on along the minus strand of OX438641.1, from coordinate 17,365,253 downwards.
ATTCCAATACTTGACTTATAATTACTACTGTTATAGCGCAGATAACAAAACACTCAATTTAAGCAATTTCACATGATGGTATAATATCCACATCGATATCGTAAAATCTCATTATAACATCAATAAAACGCGACCAATTAACAAGGCGAGCCTTATGTCAAAATCCTCATACAAGTTGTATAAAATTTTGATATTAGGCTGGCTTTTGAAAACAGTTGGGTTATACGTGAAAACTTCGTCGAAACTACTTTTGAATCTGCCTAACCCAGCGTTGTACACGGGGCATTCCGGCGCACCTCGGCGACCCTTCTCATAGATAGCGGTGGTGATTTGACCGCACTGAAACGACACGGGGGGTGGAAGTCTTCTACTGTGGCTGAAAGCTACATTGATGAGTCTTTAATGAATAAAATTCAAGTCTCAAATACGATCTTGAACAGTATAGAAAACAAGACGAATGAAGTAATTATAAATATTCCGACTCCGTCTACGAGCTCTACTGCTTGCCCCGCGGCCGCTACAGCTGCTGGATCAATAATTAACATTAACTTTCAAAATTGTACCATCCAAAATTTGAACAATTATTATAAATAAACTATTGTCAGCTTTTACTCTTGTTGTTTGATTAATTGCATTAGTGAAGATAAAGTAGTGTATGCAACTGCATATAACACGGGTATTAAAACACTCGTTACTATTATGAAACTCGCTGCGCTCGTTTCATAAACTCACACTCGTGTTTTAATACCCTTCATTATATGACAGTTGCATAAACTACTATTATCTACACTAATGTTATAACATTCTACTTATGTTTCCAATACTTGACTTATAATTACTACTGTTATAGCGCAGTTAGCAAAACACTCAATTTAAGCAATTTCACATGATGGTATAATATCCACATCGATATCGTAAAATCTCATTATAACATCAATAAAACGCGACCAATTAACCTGGCGAGCCTTATGTCAAAATCCTCATACAAGTTGTATAAAATTTTGATATTAGGCTGGCTTTTGAAAACAGTTGGGTTATACGTGAAAACTTCGTCGAAACTACTAAACTTACATACAAAAAACTCTTTGGTAAGATCTTGTGCCAATTAAATAAAAAAAGAACAGCGCGCGCTCGTTCCTGATTGGCCCTGCGCGAGCAGCTGCGCTCTCATTGGTTAGATATTAATGGCGGCAAGTTCACTGTGACAATACACGTACGCGTGAATTTAATGTTTCGCAATGTGTTTTGTTTTTAAAATACAAATTAAAAGTTAAAAATGGATAGCGAGGTGGGCTAAATATTCTATGCTCAAGTCCACACTGAGTATCTACAACAATATTGATATCACGAAGTATTCAAAAGTCATAGCGTTCCTGAAACGCAGTTCAGAAGGACACAAGGGAAAAAAGTCCTTGACGTTTACATCAGGTCAAATAAAGATGTTCCTGGAAGATTCACAAGATATTTTGTATCTTTTTGAAAAGGTAAGTGTATTTTAGTTCTGTTATTTAATCTACCTAGTACTTACGTACTACACACGCAAGTAATCTAGACACTCCGTTTAAGCGCTTTGTGTATAAATTTGGTAGTAGGTACCTACACTTTACTACTTCATAAATCATAGTTTTTGCCTTGGCTATGTACCTCAAGCTTATTATATCGTTTATTGTTACAGGTTGCACTAATCTTCGGCATAATGGGGGCATGCCGAAGGCAAGAGCTATACAACATCCAGTTCGATGAAGTCTCTAACATAGACGACAGTACAATCATGGTGAAAGTTTTATATATTCCGACTCCGTCTACGAGCTCTACTGCTTGCCCCGCGGCCGCTACAGCTGCTGGATCAATAATTAACATTAACTTTCAAAATTGTACCATCCAAAATTTGAACAATTATTATAAATAAACTATTGTCAGCTTTTACTCTTGTTGTTTGATTAATTGCATTAGTGAAGATAAAGTAGTGTATGCAACTGCATATAACACGGGTATTAAAACACTCGTTACTATTATGACACTCGTGTTTTAATACCCTTCATTATATGACAGTTGCATAAACTACTATAACAGTGATCTAGTACCCATAACACAAGCTCTGCTTAGCTTGGGGCTAGATGATACTGTGTGGAGTGTGCAGCATTATAACATTACATTATAATATTCGAACAGGATATTCATAATGATGACGCCCTGCCCTGCCAGGTGAGATAATGATCTCCCAGCAGTCGCAAGATGCTGGGTGCAGTTGTTACGTGACTACTTCGTCAAAAGCTCACATCTAGATGTTACTAGATTTGACAATGTCTCGTTTTATGGAGAACTATTTGATCATTTGACCACTTCTGTTTGGGCCTAGGCACTACGACATTCATTAGAAAAGGCCGCCGTCTAACAGTTTGCTAGCCTAGGCTGACTGATGATGATGAATAATGAAGAACGAAGTGTCGCCTAGGCAAATTAAGTCGTGGTCTCTTGATGACTACGCAGTACGCCGCGTTATGTTAGCACTATGCGGACACATAATCGTCTGAAAAACGTTTAGAGTGGTATTTTGTTCCGTCGAAGTTTGCGTCAGCTAACAAGGAGAAGAAGTTAGTACAAGATACCAAGGCTTTAGATGTCAAATTCCGTAATTCGTGGTGCTAACGATAGGCTTGAGCCACTAAATTAGCAATAAGGTTTTGAATAAATACCTTTTAAATTCAATTCTTGAGTGTTTTTTACTCGGTGATAATGTACCTAAACTGACTCGTTGAAATACGCCTGTTGAGCTTATCTTCGAGCTACTTCTTTCTAATGAAATAAGCAAAATGATCTACGAGCTGTTTCTGTGAAAAACGCTATGACAATTTTATGTCCCCGCATTCCTTTCCTGGAATGTTGTTCATTGCTACAATCCAGGGATCTTCTTACTAAAGCAATTCTGCTCTGTAATTTACCTTACGCCTCTATAATTTACTTCGGGTAGTTTATCCTATCCAGGTTCACTGTAGTGCTATAGGTGCCTAAAACAATTGCAAGACTAGGAAGCGGCCTAAAGAACGATGTCTATTAATGAATTTAAGAGGTTGGGTTATTTTCTAATGTTATTTTTTGGTTCTTTTTATTATTAGATCCAGAATATATAACACGAATCTAGCCAGCTTATCTCTAAAACGTATCTCAATAAATAAATAACAACTTCAATTATTAAATAAAACTATGCAAATGCCACACATAGCCATATGCTGTGTGAATTGTCTTGAGATATTCATTTATTAATTTTCACAGCATCAGCTAGCTAGCACAGTAAGTAGTTCTAATTACGCCTTTATTTTCCTATTGTGAGTTATTCGAATTTAAAATCTATGTGAACATTGTAAAAAGCTTAAATTCTGCGGCAGTTATTAACGCAATTCGGCGGTTATTAACGAGCTATCAATGTATGCTAATAATTTCCACTCGCGAGCACATACCCAACCCATTACTTAAAGAATTTACCAGTAAATAGGTACCCATTTTCGATCCTTAATAATGAAGGCGTGAAATTGTGTCTGAATTCCTACTAGGGTACGAAATAACAGTACCTACTCTTCTGAAGTTACAACTCCTTGATAAATACTAAGAACATGGACCTCAAGTCTCTCAGATCGGTGTGTCTTCCCACTGTGATTATCGTCATCGTCACCGTATGCTCGTCCACAGCTGGAGATAGGCCTCTAATGAGCGCCATATCACCGCATCCAGTATCTGCCTGCAGTCTTTTGTAGATCGTCATTCCACCTGGCCACGGAGCGCGTGCGGCCTTTTTCCACCACCGAGATATGGCCTACTTGGGGCAGAGTTTTTTTTTTTTAAACAAAGGTGTTATTGTTCCTCACTGGGTAATTCGATTATTCCTGCTCCGTTTTGAAGTTTTTTGTAGCAAATCCAGCCAGGCACCTGGTAAATTCACCTTTCAAACGATAGTTTTCACCGTTGTAAAGAATAGACAACCACCGGATGCAAGAACTCCCTGGCATCTCCTCCCCAAGAGCTTTTGGATCCCCCGACATTATCTCTCAAGAGGACCAGCGCAGTCAACAGGGTAAAGAACAGCTTTCGAATAGCCTACTCTCGAAGCGACAGCACATAATTCAATAAAAGTATTTTGCGACGTTAAAACAGAAACAAGATCCGTCAAGTGCGAGTGTAACTCACGCGCCGAGGGTTTCGAACGTTTGTCAACAAATACGTACCAAAAAAACAGAGACTTCGCAATTTAACGGATAACTAAGAATAGGAGGTACCAACCTACATTTCAGATAGATCTCTCTGCATGCTTCGGTTAAAGTGGGTTTTGGAAAAAATTTCGACTTTTTTCAAAATATTTCAAAAAGTATGAAACCTACAGATATTTGTAAAACTATTTTGAAATGTCCAAACCGATACCTTTTATTTGATACCCCACTCGGGGGGGTAGTCTTCTTTTTGAAAATTATTCCTTTTTGACCATTTTTCAAAAAGTGTTCTTTTTACAGACTTCTCTATATTTTTCCTGTAAAATATAAATCCATATCTACAAACGCTCCATACATTTTAAATGAATCGCTATGCAAACTTTGGAGATATATAATTTCAAAATAGTTTATGAAATTTTTGTAGGTTTCATACTTTTTAAAATATTTCGAAAAAAGTCGAAAAAATAGCCGCCCCACCCCCCCTATCTTCGAAGATTGCAGAGCGATCCATGTAAAATGTATGGAGCGTTTATAGAAATGGATCTATATTTTACAGTTTAATTAAAGAGAAGTTTGAAAAAAGAACACTTTTTGAAAAATGGTCAAAAAAGGGGGGAATAATTTTCAAAAGGGGGGCTACCTCACCGGGGGTATCAAATGAAAGGTATCAAATAAAAGGTATCAAATTTCTGTAAGTTTCATACTTTTTGAAATATTTTGATAAAAGTCGAAAAATTTACCAATACCCACTTTAACCGAAGCATGCAGAGAGAATGTAGGTTGGTGTTGGTACGAAGTCTCTAACAGGTATTTTTGGTACATATTTGTTGACAAACGTTCGAAACCCTCGGCGCGCGAGTTACACTCGCACTTGACGGATCTTGTTTATTATTCCCACTAGGGGACAGTGGCACGTTTTTATTGAAACGTGGAAATCTCGGTGGTGGACAATGAAAATAACCCGTCCTAACGGTATTTCATCGCAGTGATAATAGATCTATTGTTAAGCGAAACACACCCGTGGGGTAAGTCCATAACGACCAGGAACTTGTAAAGTTCGACCATCGTGAAGGTGAACCTTAGTCATCCGTATAATGCCTTTCATTTAAAGTGACATTAACATCCACTGCCTCAACCATAAGTTCTCGCAAACTCGCAAATCGATTTCTCGAGAGTGTATCTAAATTTATGCCAACATAGTTATTCAGTAGTGTCACTGAATCGTCATCATAAGTCCGCGAGTTCCCTTTTGTGCAACTAAATTGCGCAACTCAGAGAGCAATTCCCTTCCTTAACAAACTTATTTTGTTTTAAACAACAAGGTATAAATTAAACAATTTGGAAAAATATCAGAAATGTCAGACAATGATATGTCATGATGTGATAATATGAAAGTCAATGTCAATAATGACAGCTACTGCCAAAATGATAGTCAATGTCAAAAATTACAGCTTATGCCAAAAATGACAGCATATGGATCAGTTGAGCTACCTGTAGATTGTTTGTAACAGTCTGCAGTTAGCTCAATTGTTTCAATTGTAAATACTAGTTCTAATTTATTTATATTATTTGATTGTAATTTTGTTTTTATATGACATCTCATGTCAAGAATGTCAGAAATGACACAGTCAATGTCAAAAATTATAGCTAAGGTAAAAAATAACAACCAATGTCAACACAAAGTTGCTCAATGCTTTCTTCATCTATAAATTCACGATTTTGGAATAATAAACGCTCTCGTAAATAGTACTGTAAGGGGAACCCCTAATTCTAAACTGTAGGAATACAGTTATAAGTTAAGTTTATAGTTAAATAGTCGAGGGAAGGATAAAGTACGAATCAAACCCCCGAATGCTAGTTTGATACTGATTTAATATTCGTAAGTAATTGCACAATAATACGTATATAAGCAAATTGGTGCAAAAACATTGTGTTTGAGATGGTAAATCTCCTCAGCTATACATGACCTACATAGTTCATTGACTCTACCTATCGTGCGGTACTATGTACAAGTACTATGACTTCTTAAATCTACTGCTAATTGTTACGTTCTTTCAGTTGAACTTCTTGAACAATGTTATCCATTCATGATTATAAGCGGAGAGAAAATACCTAATGTGAAAACTATAGAAAGTCTAATACTGTCGTGAATCGTCTATCTATGTAATATATTGTATTAAGTATATCAGTTATCTAGTACCCATAACACAAGCTCTGCTTAGCTTGGGGCTAGATAATGCTGTGTGAATTGTCCAGCATTATTTATATTTATTTTATTTATTAATTGTTACGTTCTTTCAGTTGAGCATTTTAAACAATTTTCTCCATTCACGATTTTATGCGGAGAGAAAATACCTAATGTGAAAACTATAGAAAGTCCAATACTGTCGTGAATGTCATGTGACGCTATTTTGGCATGCTATTGGATAATGCTTACAAACCATTTCCTTTTCAAGTTGAAGATAATTCGTACTACGAGTAATAGGAAATCGTAGTAGAGGTAGGTCCCGGAAGGTGTGCCATTAATGTGTCCATTAGTGCCACATGCCACATCAGTTAGGTATATTGTTATGCTTACCAGGCCTATACCTACCTATTTCACAATAACAAAGTAGGTGTGTTCACTAGATGCTTGGTCGAGTAGATTCAACTGTACCTCCGTACATCATTACGCGTCAAGAAGATACGTCAATTTGGTTTTCGAAATCATAACGCGCTATTTCGTTTTTTTATTTTCCAACAGATTAATATTAAAATTTTGTATAAATCAAATTAAAACGCCAGAAAAACTAACAAGCAAAAAATAATAAATCTTTTTATTTAATATTTACCTATGACTAAGTTCTTAAACTAATGTAAGCCTAGCTAAGTAATTTTGAGTCGGCGCCAAACAAGCAAATACTGCTTTAAATATTAATAATAGCTATTAACTGATAAGTAATCCTACTTTAATAAATTACAAAAATAAATACTTAATTAAAATTCCTTAACAATAAATCACCATTATTTTGTCACTCTTATAGGGTAGGATTTTTTATCCAAATTTATATGGGACCAATTTCAAAGTATATTATCCAATAAAAAAGAAATATCAAAATCGGACTACTCTGTGAAAAGTTATGAGTGGTTATACATTACAATCGTTGAGTGAAAAATCAATCATCCCCTGTTTTCCTACCCTGAAGGTTGGATTGTTTTTTCCAAATTTAAATGGGACCAATTTCGGGTATACCCTTTCCAATAAAAAAAGAATTATCGAAATCGGACTACTCTGTAAAAAGTTATGCGTGGTCATACATAAACAAGATCCGTCAAGTGCGAGTGTAACTCGCGCGCCGAGGGTTTTGAACGTTTGTCTACACATATTTACCAAAAGTACCGGTTAGAGACTTCGCAATTTAACGAATACCTAAGATCTCTCTGCATGCTTCGGTTAAATGGGTGGTTCGGTTAAGGTAATGGTAAATTTTTCGACTTTTTCAAAATATTTCAAAAAGTATGAAAGTTACAGAAATTTGAAAAACTGGTTTGATATGTCCAAACCGATACCTTTCATTTGATACCCCATATGACTCTGTAGGTATCTTTTAAAATTTCGGCATCACAATTTGTATGGAAAATATTCATTTTCATTTTTCATTTATTTTCATTTATTTTTCTATAAATCTGTATAGGCGCACGAAATGTATTATTGTTTTAAATTTCAAGTTGATAGCTGCAGTAGATTTTGAGTTATTAAGGAGGGAAAAAAGGACAAACAAAGCGAGACCATAAGGGTTTTGAAACCGATCTTCGATCATCAAAACCCTAAAAAGATTCCGTGTTTTGTTGGTTGAAAAGCTAATTTTTGTTTCACTTAATTTAGTTTATCTCACATCAACCTATCTGCAGACAGACTGCAGTCAGATGCTGGATGTGGCAAGCTGAAGACAAGGCGCTATGGTACTGATTACCTTAACCTCAATAGCCTATATTGGTCCAGTGCTAGACGCGGGCTTCTCCTGATAACTACTTTATTGGTTTTTATCTCATGGGAGTTGTTCGATACATCGATCACGTAGGTAGGTAAATTAGTATCATCAGCAGTTTGACCTAAGTAGGTTACTCGTGCCTACGGAGGTCAGTGCATCAGCAGCGATCATCCGAGCCGCACTCATTAAAATCATATTAGTCTAAAGTTTTTATTTTTATAGTGCGTAAGCCTCACACTCTGGCAAATTTCATATTTGTCGTAGTTTTACACACTATTGTTCTATTAAATACTCGACTTTATCATCATCCCGGGAAGAGGTAGCCGCGATTCCTACAGGGGTAATGTCCATAATCTCCACGCTGGGCTTGCGGGTTGAGGATCGCAGTTCGGTGGTAGAATTGTTCTCGAAGGGGCGCTGCTGCCCGCTTCCGGTGGTTATCTTATGACACCCTATATATACTTGGTGGCCTCTTATGACACCCGCGGGAAGAGTACTGATTGTAGGAGGCCTATGTCGTGATGATCATGACTAACTACAGGACTAACCAACCTAAATCACTGTGACATTAGGTTATACTGATCAGTTTATTCTCAAAAAAGTTGAATTATTATTATATGTCCACCAGTTTATCTTAAACCAATCGAAGATAACGATATGGCTTACTCACTTTATAGTTCTATAAATTACTTAAAGTAAACTGTGAAGAAAGACATCTTAACAGCCGTGACTTTGAATTATTTTATGCGGCTAAGCTAAGAGGATGAATGTCAGATGGAGAACAATAAATCAAGCTGATATGCTATATCCATCGTGACTCATCTTGAACCAACTTTGTGAAAGGACTTTATGCCAAGAAGCTACAATACAGTTTATGCAAATCGAAGTGAGTACAAGAATAAGAGCTAGTGAGCTATGTGAACAGGAATACCTATCAGCCTGTTACGTCCACTGCTGAACGTACCTCCCCGAAATAGGAGGCCTCAACCTCACCTGGACAGCCTGTACCTGCGCCTTACTGACTTTATTCTCATAAGGCCAATGCCCTAATTCCCACTCTGGACCTGCGGGGTGGGGATCGCAGTTCGGTGGTAGAATTTTTCTGCAAGCAGCAGCGCCCGCGAGTGGTGTAAGTCCCTTAGTCGCCTCTTACGCCACCCGTGGTAAGAATTGGGGTGGGGTAAATTCCAAGCCGGCACCACGCAACTACACCACGGAATCAAGAGGGGCTCAACCATAATCACCACGCTTGGCAGGCGGATTGGTGATCGCAGTAGAGGTGTTTAAAGTACACAGAATATACCGGATGCCCATTTTCTGGCTAGCTTCAACAGGCCGGCATCGGACACGCTCCACGCTACTCGCATCAGACGGATTACGGACCGCAACAACCGGAGTGCCAACGCAACCGCCATCTTCAAACGAATTTTCAATATTGAAATCCGAATTTTTGTAGCAAGCGGACGAATTTTGTATAAATGAGAATGGCGACCTGGCGGCGTGGAACGCGGGAGGGGAAAAGGAATATAATTATCTGAAAATGTTGATTTGAAATACAAATAATGATTTTACAGTTGCAGTCATCTATCTATGTATCTATCTTCTATCTATCTGGGTCTGAAGTCTCGCTCATTTTGCATAGTGTAGAAAGAGATGCCCTCTATTTCAATGCAGAAAGACCGTTGCAAGACAAATAGCGCTCTGTCGGAGAAGCCAAGCTGAAATAAACGTTATTGCGTTACTGTTAGAATCCATAATGTATTTATCCAGGCCCAAATAGATAGGCCTGAAAACGTAATGTATAACGGCCTACAGGTAAAGAAAAGGGACGTTTCTACATCTAGAAACTACACCTTTTCTTAATATTTCTACACCTTTTCTTATTATTTAAAAAGGAACAATAAAAAAACTAAATGTCTATTTACTGAAAATTGTACACCAGCCCAAATTGGAACCAACAATACGTTTATACCTAAAGCATTGTATAGAACGTCTTTTTATTGATTCAAAGTCTGGGGTTTTTGGTCCACAATTATAAGTACGCGTGGTTTAGTTCAATGCTTAAAAATGAGTCTAGATGGTTGTGGTTTTAAAGTTGATTTTGTTTATTTGAAGTTTTCCTATACCGAGATAATTTGGTTCACAATGTAAGTAAAGTACTGATGTTTTTTGTATGTTTATTAATGCTTGAACTTTCTACTCATTTACATTTTAGCGCAGAACGCTAGAGCAGACAAACAATCAAGAAAGTTAGAATTTCCATCCTATCTACATTTACTCTAGCATATAAAATATAAATTGTAGGTTTTCAAGGTAACATAATCAGAACTGATGATGATGATGAACTCCTATCCGAATTCCGGACACGACGACCAGTCTCAATGGAGACTAGCCATGTACGCAGGACATAATATAATAAGTATTAATAAAGTGAACAAGTGTGTGCGCAAACTGCCGCAAACACAGGTGCACTCTCTATTCAGTATCTACGCGGGCTCCAGCCGCGCGCGGCGCCCGGTAATCAAACCTCTGTCGGTATGAAAAAAAGGTGCCGCTTTGTGTGGCGCCGACATCAGGGCCGCGCCGCGCCGCCGCCGCCGCGCCGCCGCGCCCGCGACCCCGCCGCTTGCTCGTCAGTCACCGCGCGACAATAGATTTCAGAGGATTTTTTTCTCGAAAAGTAGTAAAAAAGAATTTTTTTATCGGTTTTGGACTCTACTCATGATCCTTAGATTCTGGTTTCAAGGATAAAACTGTTCACCCTAACACCCTATATTCAGAACAATCAAGAAACTGAAAATTTTTATCCCTGAAAACGCGTGTTGGTGAGTCAGTCAGTCCATCATAAATCAACCCACGTGTTTTTACGTAACAATCCTAGAAAGCAATTACTTAACAAAGCAAAAGGCAAAACTTGTTTGAACTGGGCAAAACAACCTGAGATTAGTTTCTCTTGGTATTGTTTAATTTCGCTCTGAATTGAAATTAGCTTCTGAAAATGGCGTCGGAACGATGTTATTCGAGAAAAGCACCTAATCAAGGAACAGATCGCTATAACGACGTTAGAAAGCTTTAGAGAAGTTCTTACACTTGTCTTTTTATCAAAGGAATTTTACTGAACAGATTTGTAAGCCTAGATGTACAGACAACAGCCAAGATATGTAACTTGTTCATGGATAAATCACACCTACAAACTCTTCAGTTAATATACATATTTAAAATTTTCCGACATTATAGCAAAACTCCAAGTGAGTTGTAAAAATTATCACTGAATAAATTCTAACAAATTGTCAAACAGATCCCTTGTTTTTACAACCTTTTTAGGTTAACTACAAAATATCAGATCATCTAGAGGATAAAAAAGCTTGCGACGAGTTTTGCTCCAGCTCGAAAACTAACGCCTTAACAAGGTAAATATTTCTTGTTCGCTTCTATCTTTACCTTAAAAAATTGAAGTGAACAGAAATCAAAGTGATCACTTTATTTCCTTGTTTTACTCTTATGTAATTTGAATTTTCCAGAGTCCTGTAAGGTTTGAAGGAAATAAAGCACTTTGATATTTGATATTCGAATACGCTACGTTACCAATGGATTTCATGTTTTATACGTAATTGTGTGATTCGTTTTAAATTGAAACCCGAGGAAGGTAACATTCGGGTCAAACCCCTAAGGAGTATTATTAATTGAAGTCCTATGTAATCTTAAGTCTTTTTAAATAAATAAATACAAAACATACAAAAGTGTTTTTCGTTTCCGTTTCTTGCTCAAATTGCGACTTTAATTCGGAATAAAGTACCAAGATTGGTCGAAGCGAAAAACGCAATTGCGTATTTGAGAATTAAAATAAGTGCGGTAAGGTGACTGTGTCATTACATTTTGCTGCTGACTGTACCTTCAGTGGTTTCGTTCTCGGCTGAGCAATCTGCAATAAATAATTGCGGCACAGATTTTTCCTGTCATTGACGGGTGTTGATTAATTCGCTTATTACGCCCAAGACACTTACTTCACTAAGGGTCTAGCCACATTTATCGACGCGAAGCTGTTTGGAAAAACAATTTATTTTTATGACATACTTACGTATGATAATAATAAAATAAATGCTGGACAATTCACACAGCATTATCTAGCCCAGTGGCAGATTTACACATTTTCAAGGCTGTAAAGTTTTTACCGCCCTTGCCTCTATAATTGTCCAACAATTTCGTTGATATTGCACGAGAAATTGTTTTTAGGTACCTATATTTCTGAGCTAATGAAAGCCGCCTCAAAAATCTGCCGCCCTGGGCTCAAGCTTACTCAGCCTGCTGGTAAATCTGGCACTGATCTAGCCCCAAGCTAAGCTGAGCTTGTGTTATGGGTACGAAAACAACACTGATACTTAATACAATACACTACATAGATAAACATTTATATTATACATAGAAAACATCCAGAACACCCAGAAATGAAGATAATAAACGATAGGATAAGGTATGTCATCTTCTTCCCGTATATATCCCTAACCGATGCTGGGTGGGGTCGACACAACATGTATTCCTATTTCACGCTCCTCTAGTAGCAGTCATCTTCGACTCACTCCTTCTTATATTTTTCTTAATTTCCGGAATTAATAATAGGCCAAGCCAAACCCTAGCCAATGTCCAAAAATTAAAATGGCAAACCATAAAATTGCTTAGTGATGAAAACGTCAAAATCTTAGAATAAGAAGGCTTAGAATGATAGTTGACACAAACGAGGTGAATCTAAAAAATTGCGACTAAACGTCGCAATTTTCATTTTGAGCCGTTAGTACAATACTTGAAATGACGCGGAAAGCAGCTCTCACATAAAAATATAAAAATGATGTGTTGTGCGGTGTAAGGGTATTTAAACACCAGTAGCAAGAAAAATAATACTGCAAATATCTCATTCTACTAGTCTACACACTTATTACATTTGTAATTTTGCCTAAAACAGTCATCAAAACTCATAAATAAATTTAAAAATTTCGTCCACCATTTTCGTGAAAATGTTGCTATGCACTGGGAAAAAAATACCCCGGTTTTGTTACTTAGTATAGGCACAGATATTATAATACTATGTATAGGTATATATAAATAGTTGACTGCCTCGTTGGTCTAGCGGTCAGCTTGTTCAACCGCTGATTATGAGGTCCTGGGTTCGAATCCCGGGTCGGGCCAAAAGTTGTTACTGGGGTTTTTCCAGGAAGAAAAAATCACAGTAGCAGCCCGGAGTCAGGAAGTTGGCGGTGTTACACCCCCGTGCCTAGGAAAGCGCGTTTAGCCGTTGGTCCTGCACCTGATCTCTCCCCGGTCGTGTCGATCTGTCGTCCCATCGGATTATGAGAGTGAGGGAATAGAGAGTGCACCGGTGTTTGCACACACATTTGTGCACTATAAATGTCCTGCGCATCTGGCTAGTCTCTGATGAGATTGGCCGCCGTGGTCGAAATTTGGCTAGGAGGACATTATAAAAATAGTAGAGGAGAGGGTGGACTTCACTCAAGTTAGGACTTAGGAATCAAACTGCGCGGAATATCATAATTTTAAAATTTCTGTCACTCGACGATATTCTGAATAGATTCATATTGTAAACTACGAAAAAAAAAACGAAACCTTGGTTTTTTTTCAGTGTAGGTACTTGTCTAACTTGGGCATTATTATTCGTGGAAAAAATGCTGGTAGTGGGTGGTGTGATTTAAAAGGAAAACTGCACAGCTACAATATATTTACTAATTGAGTACTTAATAGTCCTAATCAACTTAAAATATGTAGGTACTTTGGTTGGTAAAAAGGAAAATTTGAACAAATTTTGTTGAAAATAACTTAATTAAGGTGGTTCGATATGTAAAACAGGTAAATAAGTTTGTTTAGATACGCCATGAACCGTGCAATTACTTACACTTGTCTAAAATATTTGAACGTGCAATATCAGACCGCATTTATAACTACTTAGAAAAATATAATCTCCTAAGTGAAAATCAATACGACTTCCGTAAAAACTCCTCAACAGCTCTTGCTATTTTTAAGTACAACCTCGAAACCCTTAACTATATTAGAGACAAATACTATGCAATAGGTATACTCTTAGACATGAGTAAGGCATATGATAAAGTCTCCCATAAAATACTTATAATCAAACTTTTTGAAATCGGAATCAGGGGAAAAATACTAAATTGGCTGAAATCATACCTCCTAGACAGGAAACAGTTTGTCCTAATTGAACATTGTTGTAAAAATTCAGGGATTATACAAACAGTAAAATCAAAAACAATTACCATAAACAATTTAATTCCACAAGGAAGTGTTTTAGGATGCATTCTGTTCCTAATCTACATGAATGACCTGCCTAAAATTGCTGACTCCTTCTGCATCCTTTTTGCAGACAATGTGTCCCTTCTTTTCAAATGCCCCCCCCCCATAAAATGTCACTTATCAGAATAAAAGAAAGTTTTCATAACATAACCACCTGGTTAGAAGCTCACAATTTGGAAGCAAATACAAAAAAGACAAAAATCATACAATTTACCCCGTACCAGAAAACACCTCTAGATCTATCTCCACTAACAAGTAGCCTCAATATTGAAGAAGTCCAAGATCATACCCTTTTAGGCCTAAAAATTGATACTCACCTTAATTGGAAAGGACATATAGAAAAAACCAAAAGCAAACTATCACAATTTATTTATGCCTTATCTATCTTAAAAAGTAACACAAAAATTAAAACAGCTTTATCTGCCTACTATGCATATGCTTATTCATGGCTATGCTATGGCATAGGTAGTAATCTGGGGCAACAGTGTAGATACAAACCAATTATTTATATTGCAGAAAAAAGGCCTAGGTATTATTGTTAATATCAGAAGACGCACCAGCTGTAGACCACCTTTTAAAGAACAAAAATTACTAACTTTGACTAGCCTTTATATATATGAAACAGCATTATTTGTTAGAAAAAACCTGAATTTATACCAATTTGATAAAAATCCACGAAGAAAAACAAACCTCATCCTTCCAATACCTAGACTTGAACTATACAGACAGAGCCCTTATTACATGTCCTGTCCATTAAAATACATAATAAACTACCAACATTCCATAAATCTGAACCCAAACACCATATATATTCGCATCAAAACTACAAGAATTGCTTATAAAAAAATGCTATTATGACATTAAAGACTTTTTTGAAGACAAACTATTTGGATAGAATCCCTACATTTTCTTTTTAACAATGGAAGAGCTTCGAAGTGTTCTTAATAATGTAATAGGTTATAATATTGATTAATTATAAGATGTTAAGTATAACCTAGTCACACAAATTAATAAAAAGTAAACTATTTTGTTAAAAAGTGTTATTGTACCTACCTAAGTAAATTTATATTATTCTAAACTACACAAATGTTATTTATTGTTCATAAAAGATCTCCTAATTTTGTATAAAATACAAAATACTTAATTTAGTCCTTAACTTTAGTCCTAGATTAAGATATATTGCCATACCCTACCTGACAGGGTACATTAATACTTACTGTATGTAATATTTTTGTTTCGCAATAAAAATACTGAATACTGAATACACTGCACGTGGTCGAACACGCACTTGACCGTCTATTTAAATTATTGTTCCGTAAACGATCGGAGCCGATCTTATTTTGCGGACTTGGAGTAAAAACTTTTTGTCGTTTGACCGAGGAAGAATGATAGTAACCAAAGCTACTAGCTGATATTTCGTTTAATTAAAAAGAAATAAGATAATATCGAAAATAAAAAGTAAGGTGATAAAAAAATAAATGGCTTATTTTTTTAATTGGAACTTTGCTTCAGTTACCCAATTTTTTAGGGAAAATGCTATTCACTAGCAACATTCAATCATTTGAATGTGTGAGTGAGAACACTGTATTAACGTGCTGTCAAAACACACATAGATCGGTTTTTGGTTGCATAAATTGTCAAATTGTTGAATGACACTATCCCTCTGCTGAGACAGCAGCGAGTTTTTACTCTATGGTCAAAATATTAAAAACCAACAATAATAAAAATCCAATAATAAAATTGACGTTACCGCTCGCTGAGCGTGGTTGGGCTTGGACGATGCGACGCAAAACCTACAATTTAATTAGAAACAACCTGACATCGAATCGAAAAGTTGCGGTTATAATTGTAGTTAGTTCGTTCAATTACGGAACTGACATAGTCAGCAATGACTCAAAGTCCCACAAATATGAATAAAAATAAAAAAAAGAACATGTAAGACCCTTGGTTTACTAATAAATCGCAGCGATATAATTTTTATATTTCGTCGCAAAAATCGCATTTATGTAATTACTTTAAAGCATAAGTTTAGACTACACGATAAGGTAAATAATTAATATTCTGTCGCTTAGAATAATAGCCCGGTCCTAACAATGGATGCCTAAAGAAGGAATTTCTCGGAACCGTCGAGTCTCGTCTGTGCGACGTGAAGACTAATTGTTTGCGACGTTACAACTGAGGGCGAGCGACGTTGAGGTACTGATTATATTCCTCACACTTTAATTGCGTATTTACTATCTTTTGCTCGAGGCTTCGCTCGTGTTTTGCCAAAAAAAATAATAAATAATTCTGGACAATAAACATCGCAGTAGATTTAATAATCCAGGTCTAGAAGTACCTACACCTATGCAAAGTTTCAGCACGATCAGTTATGTAGTTTTGTAAGTGGTAACAAACATTTAAACATCCTAACTTTCGAATTCATATTTCTAGCTGAGGGATAATAAGTAGCATTTATGTTAATCCAGGCCTTTATCCAAAATGTCTGCCTGATTCTGTTCAGTAGTTTAGGCGTGAAGATGTAACAAACTTTCGCACATCAAAACATCTCTCTGATGGTGATATTACGCTACGCTATCGCTATTCTGGTGGTAACCGGACTCACCCGTTTGTTTGTTTGTGTTGTATTCGAAGTTGGATCTCTTTGTAAATAATTAAATGACTATTTGATAATACGAATGGAAATAATTTACCACCTAGTAGTTTGTAGCAAGTTTAATTAAGTACTAATTTTGGAGTTATATTTTTTTAGTAAGGCTTCCCACTGCTAGGCAAAGATCTTCAGTGATACTCACGCAATACTAGTCAATGTGGTGGTTCCTAACGGGCTGCGCGGTCGGCGGTGCTCCAGTAGTGTTAGTTATACTTGTAACTCTCACTATCTAAACAATTAGTACATTACCGTAGGTACAGATTATCTTAATATCGATTAAATTGTAATACTTGTAAATGATGGCTTTTTTATTAGGAATACTTTATACCTACTTATACAACGAAAATTATTATTAAATAATAGAAATAAATTAGTTGAAATAATTGAGCTAACTGCAGACTGTTGCAAACGATCTACAGGTATTGTTTGTAATACTTTTCGGTGTTCATAACTAAACTCAACTCATCTTGATTGTTTGCTTTGGCAGTTGGTACTTACGCAATCAACAGAAATTCTGGCAATTCTCCAAATTGCACATCTGTCTTTCGGTGTTTTGTTTACATCAAAAATAAAACTGTTTTGAACATATACTCGGACAAAAAGTGAATAGTTTATATGATGACAAGTGTAACAACAAGTGACGTGTTTACAGAGATGTTCACCACCGTTAAATGAAAAGGGAACCTTTGATGCGAAATCATACACAACACGAGCTTTGCGTTTGAGTTTAAGCTCTGTTTAGAACTATGCGGTATTCGCCACCCAGAGCAGCCTTGAAATAAAATGCAAATTATTTTGCTTTATGTTTTACGGAATTATAGAAATGTTTAGCCAATTGACATTTGTATTTAATTATTTTGCTTATTGTTTTACTGATATTGAATTGTTTTTGCTTCATGACATATTTAATTATTTATCTGGTTGATTTACATTATAGTATAAAGATGACTACTCTATTGTATTAGGTCTGACCTGTAATAATAGATGTAATGTTTTAAATAAAATACAAAAAATACAAAATATTTCTCTAGGTCTTTTCTAGGCTTTAATATGGTTCGTCATCGAGCGTCATCCTACAGGGTATTTTGTATGTACCGCAAACCAAGTACCCACTCGGGTTTCGCTACCGCTATGGGTAGCAAATTCTACGTAATGCCTTTGTTATTCGTAGGGTTCCTTTGATATTTTTATGAAGAAGATTTTTGCACAATTTTTGAAACAATGTCTCGGAAATATTGTGCTTTTCAATTTCTATATCTCCTAAACTAACCGTCCTATCACTAAGTTGATTTCATCAGTCGAAACAGAATTAAATATTGAGACGAACTGAATTTTTATCTCATTTTGGCGAAAATCGCGTTGGTTCTTTTTCTTACGAAGTGACATGATTTCGGTATGGGCGGTTTGTTTTCAAACATTCTACGTCGATGAATGTTGAATAGATCTACTTTTTCCTCTTACTCAAAAGTTTGAGAACCGCTATTTCCGCTGGTGGCCTAGAATTTGTGTCATTCTCGGAGTGTCAGTTTTCTTGGACCATGGATAAACCAACCATTTTGCATAACATAAAGAACTACCTATACCTATAGACCTTCTAATGAATACCTACGCGAGGCAATATCGTATTTCGCATATCCATATCCTGTCTCCCTATCCTGTATCCCGTATCCCTACCATGTATCCCGTATCCTTACAATATCGTATTTCCCAACATTGGCACTTCCATCAGGCCTCAAGGACTGATAATGAGAAGATTAATTCGGTACCCTTCCTCACGGTTATCCACGTACAATCTGAAGCTTGGGGCATCCGAGAGACAAATGGCCAGATTATCAGATGGATTCTAAGTTAGATACCGGAGTAGGTGACACGTTTTCCAAATGTGTTGGGAGCAGGCAGAGTGAACAAAAATGAAAAATTTACATAAATTATTAGAGTTAATAACAGTCAAGATTTTTTTTACAAAAGTCGAAAAAACATAGTTAAGCTAAATCTTTGAAAGACATATTCGAGTCAAATCTTTGGAATAAGTACTATTAAATCTAATCGATTTGGTAGGTGATGAGATTTTTATTACTTACTTTTTATATTATAACTAAGACGAAAAACTTTGAAGCTACATAATAGGTAAAATATAAATAACCGTGTACCTACTGTCTACGTTATAATAGTGCATTTTACACCAAGGCGAGAAAGTGATCAATTCCTACCGAGTGTGTCGTTTTGGCTTAAAACACACGAGGTAGGAATCGCACTTTCTGCCGAGTGATAAATAGTGCTTTATACTTCACCTTCGAGGAAAATAAAAAGCAGAATTAATTATTAATTGAAAGTTAGAAGAACTTACCGCGCCCAATGATGTTGGTAAAACCTCATTGACCGCGCCAGCCTTTGAGTTCTTTATTAAAAATATTGTTCGGAAATCGGAGGAGGCCTAATGGACTTGGAGTAAAAACTTTTTGTCGTTTGACCGAACGAAAATAACCATAGCTACCGGCCGATCTTTTAGGAAAAAGAAAATAACACGTTAGAAATGGATTTCCATACACTTTTTCCTCCCGCTAAAACACGTGAAAAATGAAAATCCATAGAGTTTTTCCTCCCGGTTTCCTATAGGCCTGCAAAGACATACTTTCTATTCTATAAATTGAAAAGGAATAGGCAACTTTCCGAGCAGGTGTAGTATAAAGGCAATTAGCCAGCTTGTATACAAAGTGGATAAATGCGGGAGGTAGATAGTATTCGCTTCAATTTGTGAAGGCTTTTCTCAAAAGAAGCGAATAATATCTACGTCCCGCATTTATCCGCTTTGTATACAAGCTGGCTAATTGCCCCGTGGCTTTGGCTTCCCAATAATTTCCATGTAGATTTGTAAAAAGCCTCTTTCATAATCTGAAATGTACACGTAATGAAGTCTTAACCGTTGGGATTGGATATTCATTCTGGAGATATTAACACCGTAAATGTGCTGCAGAAGAGGACTGTTCGTGCAATAGATATATGGGACCTATATTTATGAAAACTTGTTGTACACTCATAGAAATAAGACTTACCTACTACAAAATATCAGATTATCTAGAGTAAAGGTTTCTTGTTCGCTTCTTCACTTTACTTTAAAAAGACTGAAGTGATCAAAAATCAAAGTGATCACTTTATTTCCGTTTAATTATGCAATTAAATTTTTTTGTGACGTGTCCAAGAGTCCTGTAAGGTCTAAAGAAAATATAGCAGTTTGATATTTGAATGATCATGGTTTGTCAAGGTGCGGTCGCGGTTGCTGTGGCCTTCGAACTCAGCCCGTGGATCTCCTAAATAAAATACTTTATTGTAAAAAGAATCATTTGGAAAACATTAACAATTTGTCTGATTAGCTCGTGTAATATGAGATTAGCTCGTGACAGAGATGAGTGGAAGAAACAAGGGGAGGCCTATGTCGAAGGATAACCTGACCAGCAAACTGGTTGCTGAAAAAAAAATAGTTTTCTATTCTATGTTTAAAAACAGCATTTACTTACTTATAATATTATGCTTTATATGTACCTAATGTAACATGGTCAGCGAATAAAGGCTTTTTGATTTTGATTTGATTTGATTTGAACATTTTGTCTGAATAGAGAAAAGGCCGACTAATTGAGCGTGGGTGCCTCCTGCTTATTATTAATAGATCCACCGATTTAAACAAGTGCGAGGCCGCAGGTAAAAGCTGTTTTTTTAACTTACAATAATGTTCAATAAGTACAGAGCTCCACTGTTTTCTAATTAATTAAATCAGCATAGGAATTCCTCTACGCTTACGTACCTTAGTACTACCATAGAAGGTTTAAGTTATTGTAACGTTTCCTTCCTAGTTGCAGTGTTACGAACATAAAGGCCATTCTCCTCTACCATAGAATGCTGATGTAGATTTTTGCTTGTTTGACGACCTCTGTTGCGCAGCGGGCGAAGGTTTGCCAACGTTGTGAGGAGATAGCGGGCTCGATTCCCGCCTCGGGACAAATTTTGTACATACGAGCTGCTGATATTTGTTGCGGGTGTCTGGGTGTTTTCTATGAACAGAAAAAATCAGTTATCTAGTTCCCATAACAGAAGTTCTGCTTAGCTTGGGGCTAGATGATGCTGTGTGAATTGATCAGATTATTTACTTTCATGTTACTCGTGATTATGCTCCTCTCCACCATGGGAAGTTAAATGTAGACTTTGTCCTTGTTCCAGTGTAACGAACATGTTCTTCTCCACCATAGGATACAAATGTAGACTTTGTCCTTGTTCCAGTGTAACGAACATATTCCTCTCCACCATAGGATTAAAATGTAGACTTTGTCCTTGTTCCAGTGTAACGAACATGTTCCTCTCCACCATAGGATACAAATGTTGACTTTGTCCTTGTTTCAGTGTAACGAACATGTTCCTCTCCACCATAGGATGCAAATGTTGACTTTGTCCTTGTTCCAGTGTAACGAACATGTTCCTCTCCACCACAGGATGTTAAATGTAGACTTTGTCTTTGTTCCAGTGTAACGAACATGTTCCTCGTGAACCTGTCCTGTGCCGACCTGCTGGTGACCGGCGTCTGCATGCCCATCCAGCTTAGCAAGGCCATCACGCTGGTCTGGTTCTACGGCGAGACTGTCTGCAAGATCGTCAACTATATACAAGGTATCGCTAGCAAAACACGTTTGTTTTAAGTTGGGAGCAGTGGCGTTTCTTACTCGCTATGTTCAATACTAACAATTATTGCTCAACACTCGCCCATAGAGAGTAATAAACCTACTCAAATCATAAATCTCTCACTTCAAATGGTTCCATTGACCAGAGGCAGAATTTAAGTAAATTAATCGCTGGCCGTTTCTGCGATGGATTATCATGGCCCTAGATTTTGATACATTTTTGACAGAGATTATCACGCGATAGACAGTTTAACAAAAACCTAAACGCACACATTAAACATCATCATCAACCCTTGTCGCCCCACTGCTGGGCATAGGCCTCATTATGTTTATGCCATTTACCTCGATCCTGCGCTACCTTGTTCATCATCATCATCATCATCATCAGCCCATATTAGTCCACTGTTGGACATAGGCCTCCCCTAATGAGCGCCATAGCGCCCTGTCTTCAGCTTGCCGCATCCAGCATCTGCCTGCAGTCTTTCGCAGATCGTCATCCCACCTGGCCGGAGGGCGTCCTACACTACGTTTACCGAGTCGTGGTCTCCACTCAAGAACACGTTTACCCCAGCGGTTGTCGGTTCTTCGCGAGATATGGCCGGCCCACTGCCACTTCAGCTTGCTTATTCTTTGAGCTATGTCGATAACTTTGGTTCTCTGTCGGATGTATTCGTTACGAATTTTATCCTTCAGAGAGACTCCGAGCATAGCTCTTTCCATAGCTCGCTGAGCGACTTTGAACTGGTGGACCAGCCCTACCGTGAGTGTCCACGTCTCAGCTCCGTAGGTCATGACGGGTAGGACGCACTGATTGAAAACTTTAGTTTTCAAGCATTGTGGTATGGATGACGAGAAGACTCGACGTAGTTTCCCAAACGCTGCCCAGCCTAGCTGGATCCTCCTCCTAGCCTCCTTCTCAAAATTATTTTTACCCAACTGCAGAATTTGCCCAAGGTAAGTATACTCGGAAACAATTTCGAGAAGGTGGCCATGTACGACGACCGGTCCCGGATCAATGAGGCCATTGATCATGACTTTGGTTTTATCCAAATTCATGCCAAGACCGATGCGTCGCGAGGCTGAGGCTAGGCTGTCCAGCATTTGGTTCAGCTCCTTTGTTCATAGTAAGTGACAAAGATCCAAACGCTTTTGCCGTCTACAAAACGCACTTTAACTCGCCATCGAGAATAGCAACTAAT
The DNA here is from genome assembly GCA_949316285.1 of Eupithecia subumbrata. Classification (NCBI taxonomy): domain Eukaryota; kingdom Metazoa; phylum Arthropoda; class Insecta; order Lepidoptera; family Geometridae; genus Eupithecia; species Eupithecia subumbrata. The sequence goes on along the minus strand of OX438641.1, from coordinate 17,342,246 downwards.
TCAAACATCGAAAAAAACTGCATGATAATCTACTTCAATTTTTGAATGTATTCAGATCACGCAGCGAGCGGAAACTGAAAACAACATTTTTTTATTCGTAATCTATTTAGGTTTTGTAGTTTGCTATTTGACCAATTTATTATTTTACTTGGAATAGCTAAATCTATCTCGGAAGTGCTACCCGACAGCTATCACGAAGCTCATAAACTCGAAGGCACGCGCAAGGATCGTGCTCTATAAGTACATCTACCTACATCCGTTTATCACTAGCTATTAAACTGGAACTCGAAAACTCGCTCTTCAAATAAAATAACCTTTAATTTGCTTTAAGCTCATAAAGGAAATAATTCATTGGCTCACAACACAACACACTCGTTGGAATTTATCCTACCCTCAAGCAACAAAACCCTTAAGAGCCCAAAACAAAGGTAAACTTCAATGGTATGTGGATCGATACGTCGTCGATGACCTTTACCATATCATAAGCAAAATATATCTTTATTAAAATATTTTATTATCTGATCCAGGTCTGATACATGTAGATATTTTCTATAGAACATTTTTTCAATAAACGTAACCTTTCAATTACCTAGAAGGAGATTGCTCGTCGTCGGCAAACACCAGACGCTCGTATTTCGAATTCCTTTGAAACCCGATTTCTTCCATAACGGCTTATGCTAAAAGTTACAGCTTTGATTTAGTTAAACGCTGTTTTCGAATCATAAATAAATAATGCTGCACAATCCACACAGCATCATCTAGCCCCAAGCTAAGCAGAGCTTTTGTTATGGGTACTAGATCACTGATATAATTATTACAATACAGTACATAGATAGATATTTTTGACCTAGAAACTACCTAGAACACCCGGAAAAAATATTTGCAGATCGTACCAACATTTGTCCCAAGGCGCACAAATAAAAAAAAAAGCAATCATGATGAATATCAGCTAAAAGCTGTTGTTTGTTTGACGACCTCTGCGGCGCAGCGGGCAAACCTGATGAACGGGCACCGGCCGCCCGCCGCAGGATGTCGCGGGTTTCGTTCCCGCCGCGCGATAATGTTTGTATGATCTGCCGGTATCTTTTCCGTGTGTTTCTATATCTATATTCTATGAAATGCCTAGTATATCAGTTAACCAGTACCCATAATAGTAGCTCTGCTTACTTTGGGACTAAATAATGCTGTGTAAATTGTCATTATTAATTGTTCACATCACATTGCAATCTCAAACAACCTTTGTAACAACAGATTTGATAACCTATTCTAGTTTTGGTGCCAGGTAAACTTAAATACTACTTATAAAATATTGAAATCCAGAAAAAAAGTAAGGATCTAAATCCTACAGCCGTAAGTGGTATAATTGGTAGGGTATTCATTAATAAGGTATTTTATTACTACTTCCTTGTTGATTAATTATAAGAAAAAACGTAGCGTAAACTGCGTAGTTAAAAGGGTATTTTTTTAAATACACCAAGCTTCTTGAATACCTAATAGAGAGTGCTCCAGAAGGTATTCAAGAACCTAGGCGACTCCATGGGCACCAAATGGCATTGAGGTCGATGGCTAGCGCCTAACTGACCTCCGTTTTATGGACGACATTGCCCTCATTACCTCCAAAGCACAAGAACTCCAAGATCTAAACACAGCTAGCCTTGAGGTTGGACTTCAGATGATATGGTAGATGGGTAGATCATAGAGTACCTACGTTGACGAGTAAATTTACTTGGGCCAGCTAGCTAGTTTCGATAACAGGCAGGACAAAGAGATCAGTCGTAGGATCGACAATGCCTGGAAGAGCTACTGGTCCATGAAAGCGCACATGAAGGGGAACCTTGCTCTGACACTGAAGCGCTAACTCGTAGATATGTGCATCCTGACCGTCCTAACATACGGTGTGCAGATACGGTCACTGATTGTATTACAAAGGTCCAAGCTGAAGGTCTGCCAGAGGGTAACGGAGCGTAGAATTCTAGGCTTCCAGTGACATGATCGCCTTAGAAATACAATGCTACGCTCTCTGACAGGTTTCTCCGACGTGGGAGTCCAGACTGCCACACGCAAATAGCAATGGGCATTTTCATTTTACATTTTCCGAATGCATCCCGAGAGGTGGGCTCGTGTCGCAACACCCTGTGTCTAGAAGGAAATCGCGGGCGAATTCGGCCACGAAAGCAATGGCGAGAAGACCTTAACGCCTTCATTAATTTGTGGAAGATCACACGTGATCGCACTAAGTGGAAAGAATTTGGGGGAGGCCTTTGCCCAGCAGTGAGATGAAACAGGCTAGTTTAAAAAAATCTAATTGGAAATAATAAGCATAATAATTATAGTCCAGCCTTAAGCTGCACAGTGAAGCACGTCTAAAAAGTTAGTCACATTAAGCTCATCAAGTGGCACCAGAAGGCGTGACTCGGGTTCAAACGCACTCCTGTTTCCTTATTGCCTTTTAACCTTATCTGGAACGTGAAGCAAGATAAACTTGGAAAAACGTCGGAGTGAAGAATAATCGTGGCTTGTGAGGTCAGGATGTACTCTTGAAAGTCATATTTGAAATCCTACATTAGATTTTGTAGGAATTGGATCCTTTGGCTAGCTACGAGTATGTAGCATTGGGAATATTATGAAACTACTTTTTGTTTGAGGTCGTTCAAAGGAACTACCGAAGTACCTATCTTCGCCGTAATCGATTTCGATTTCTCCTTTGGTTCAGTATGTGAGTAATTGGATTGTCGAGATATTTCTAAGTATTTGGTGTAGTTCAATCAAATGTGCATTTTGTGATGGTTGAAATAGTAATAGGCCCCAGAATTGGACTTGTTTTCAAAGTCACCATTCAGTTTCAGCTAGCTTACCTCCGAGTCTGGAGTCACAGCTGTCGTCAACTTATCACATAATTGTTATTTTGTAGTAAGTATTCGATTTGAAGATTTGAGATAAATCTTGACTGACTCTGATACAATCAAAAACAAAATGAGCAAGCGAACTAAGGCCCAAGCAATCTTCTATTGTAAAACTGTAAGTGCCTTACGCAATACTCGTTACTTGGGTGATAACGTTTCAGGCACAATATCCAAGTTTGTTTATACAAAACACGTTTCGCAGTTCGTAGGCAATTTAGATGTCATGAAACTTAGTGAAACTAGTTTATGAATTCAGGACACTGAAGGATCTTCTAGATGTTTCCCTAACTGCTTATTTATATGGTTTGTTTCCCTTCGTTGATAGAGTTCAAAATTAGTTAAGAAATTTATGTGAGTACGGAAATAATATAAATATATATTCCCCAAACGGTACCTACAGACAATATTGTTCCTAACGACCGGTGAAGCGTAAAATTTATACAAAACCATAAACTTTTGTTTATTAGAACCCCGACGAACCCATTTATCAACCTAATGACCTACTTACGCTCTAGCAAGCTTATTTCGAAGATATTCTCAGAAATTTATTTTGAAAGGTGAATTGTGAAGAAATTGGCCCTGTTTGTAATTAGGGGCAGGGCTTGCCATATTTACGCCAATTCATTTTAGTTAACCCTTTACGGCGCAAGAACGAATTTTTATATTTTTTTAATGAAATTAGTTGAAGACGAACTTTTTAACAGGGGGAAAAATATAAAAAAAAATTAAATGTCAGAAAAAGTATTTATTTTTGAAAAAAAACAAGGCGATGCAGATGTGCATCATGGTGTGAAAACATAAAAAACTATGAATAGTGGAAGGAAAGAAAACAATTGTCATTTCTGTTGAAACATAAGGCTACGCTACACATTTCGCTTTCTGTTTGGGCTATTCCAGTACATCCTGGATATTTTTGCACCGAAGCCTTTTGTCGGTCCAAACAGGCCAGTCCCCTAATTGATCCAGTCCTACATCTTTTGGCGGAATATGCTGACAAGGCCCTTTTACTTTTGTCCTGGATGAAAGCTTCCAGGTCGCTAAGACGCTTCAGCCGGTTCGTCTTTTATATTTTACTAAAGTTTCAGCAGTTTCTAGTCGAAAATCAGCAATTTAGCAGCTTGCCAGTATGTTCGGTGTCAGCATGAATTCTTCTTTATAATAGCCAACAATTAGTCATGTTCATGTCCAGAAAATGGTGAAAGAATCTAATAAACCAAGGTTTGCTGCGAAGTCTAATTTTATATTGACCCATTACACAGTCCATGAGGTCTACACCTCCCATGTGACGATCTCTGATCAGTACATTAAACACATTAGACAGATAAACTATGGTCAAGAAATTCCAATAAAGTGTCTTATTTTCTAGCTTCTGACGTTTATTGGTTTACTGGCATCTTTTTGCACGCTGTACCTTTATGTTTGTTTTGTCTCATAGGAGATCCACAATGTCGTCAGTGAATAAATAAGAAAATACCTGATGAAACTGAATGGCTAAATGAAACGCTACAATTGAAGGCGTCTGCAGTTCCAGTGCTTCATTTGGTAGTAACTTGGAAGATCCCATCTTCCAAGATCCATCTTCATCTGGTCTTCGCTCAGGTCTAAGTTTTCCATATTTGTTTTAGAAACACGTTTGCTTCGTGATGTGGTTCTAATTTCGGAGCTGGTACTGAGTGGGTACCTACTGGAACAGCAGGCGGTGTCTCACATGCATGAACTGAAGCGCTGGTATTAGTCTCAGCGTTTGTTAGCAAGATGTTTTGTCCTGATCTTCTGGGTAGGGTACTTCGGGCTCTTCATCCGAGTCTTGACATCAATTCTGATTATTCAGTTCCAATACATACGTTAGATCAGCTACATCATCGTCGTCTGAAAAGTCGAAGCCATCCTCACTTTATTGCCATTGGTCTAGAATGTATTCCAACTTCCAAGTCGTCGGCCGACAAATTAGGAAGCCTAGGACCTGAACTTGGAAACCTCTAACTCATATTGGGCTTGAAATAAGAAAATATTGGTACGAGCAAAAATGAAATAAAATAATACAGTTTAGCGCAATGATGCATTACTGCATCAAAACAAAAATCTAAAATATCTCTGTAAAACCAAGATAAAACATTTGAATTACATGTTATTAGTGAAAATCAATAACTTACCGTTACTCCATAACAATTTCAAGTTGATATTTCCAGTTTCCAATATTCAAAAACAGCAATGAAAGTCGCGCGCTAACTACACATACCGGTTCTTGTTGATTCGTCACTTCAAGTGGTCGAAAATAAAAAAAAAGCGCCATCTAGTACAAATTTGGCAACATAATACGATAGAATGCTTTGCTGCAGATATGCATTGCTGCGTTATAAGGTTTAATATTCGTTTCTTTGAACGACTTTGCCAGTTCACATGGTATGATGCAGATATGCTATTCAGCGCCGTAAAGGGTTAATAGATGGCGGTGAGATCCCGGAAGGGTAAAAGCGTAGGGTTTTTCCTCAAACCATTATTTTAAGCATTTTCTGATGAAAATTGCCACGGAGGGTGATGTGGGAAAATCACCTCGGCAGTGTAAAAAGGGTCCAGCTAACATTTTGTCTAGCTCACCTTTGCACGCGTTTTTCCTGTTTAAAAAGTAGGTATCTAAAGAGTAATCATATAATGATGAATAGAGACCGGATTATATGCAACATAAAAAGCCCGAAATATGCATGCAAATATGCATGAGAAATACTAGGAATATGCATGAAAACTAATGAAATGTGTCAAAATATGCAACATTAAATAGTAAAAACAGTAGACTTTAATTCAAAATCATATCCGATTATTACGATATCGTCAATAAATTAACAATTATTTAACAGTTTGTAGCCTTGTAGAGGTTACAATCAGGTAGTGTTTCAAATCTTGGAAGATTGGTACGTTGTACGGCCGCATAACTCAGAGTGTCGCTACTCTCGTTTAGTCATTTTATTTCAAAATAAAAAGGCAATACAACTTCGTACGAAATTTTAGTTTTCGTTCTTTTTGATATTAAACTCTTTATTTCAAATAAATATTTATTTTGCTGCGTTTATATGTATCTATATAAAGTTTTAGTTATTGGTCGTAGAATTTATAATGCGTTATTATACGACTCTATCGACACTGAAAACGGCACTAAAACTAGAGATATCTTAAAGGTATTGAAAGTTATAGTAATACGATGGAATGGTAAACTTCTAACAAGTTGAATGTTTGCAAAAGATTCGTATTTCTCCATCGTGAGTTGGTAGTTTAAAAACAATTGAAATTTTACGATAATGGTCTTAAATCATCTTATATGAGCACAGAAGTAGACATTTCGAGAAGTAGAAGAAGACACTTCTAATAAAATAGATGTCGCATGTCATTTTATAAGTGGTTTTAACATGCCGAAATCAACTAACTACTTGCTTCTTAAATATTTTTGAAAATAAAATTGGAAAACGTACGATTTAAATCTTTTCATTAAAAGTTCAGCGTAACCAACTGCCAAGATGTCAAAAAATTCCGGTGAATGTTTTCGTAATTTATCACAAAACTTTTCCTTTAGATTTTGTTTTAAGTCAACTATTGTTCCTTGTTCGAGCAAAAAAAAAAGGTTCTAGCGCGTGACCGAACTACCAAGAGTTTTTGAAATTGAAAATAAATGGCCTCAGGTTGTGCATTTATTTCACAGAAGGGATAAAGGAATCTATTGGTTTTAAGAATTAGGTTCTATGAAATTTTATAAGAACCGAACTCGCATCGAGTCTGGGAAATTGAGTCTGAATGTTAAATTTATTTCCTCCCTCCCGTTTAGTTTTAATGATAATTATACTTAGGATTCGAACAAACCGCTAACTAATGCTCATATAATAATAAGCCTTTATTCGGACAAGACACTTTCACTTTGTGGTTCATATAAGGTCCTTACATATGAAATTGGCGTTTTTCGTACTGGCCACTTTAATCACAAATTTCTCCTCTTTGGTAAGGAATTCCAAATTCAAATTTGTACAGCTATAGACTCGTGTATTTGTGCTTCGATGATCGTCATTCATTTGTTTTTTTTCTTGTGTTTTTTTCTGTTTGCGTCACTCATTTTACAAAATGGAAAACTTAAAATATCGCATTATTTACGAGTACGAGTTCCGCCGTGGCACTAGTGCTGCGGAAACAACTCGAAGGGTGAATGATGTGTATGGCGGTCGTGTTGCAAAAGAAAACACAGTTCGTTTTTGGTTCCAACGTTTTCGTTCTGGAAATTTCGACTTGCAGAACAAGCCCCGTGGATGGCCTGAGACTCAAGTTGATAATGAAGAGTTGAAGGCTATTGTGGAAGCGGATCCATCGCAAACCACGTCCGAGTTAGCTGCAGGCTGCGGTGTTAGTGATAAAACTGTTTTAATTCACTTGAAGCAAATTGGGAAGATTAAAAAGCTTGAAAGGTGGGTACCTCACGAATTGACTGAAGCAAACCGGCAAACGCGCGTCGACTGCTGCGTTACATTACTAAACCGGCACAATAATGAAGGTATTTTAAACCGAATCATTACCTGTGATGAAAAATGGGTTCTTTACGATAATCGGAAGCGCTCAGCGCAATGGTTGGATCCTGGCCAGCCAGCCAAATCCTGCCCCAAGCGAAAATTAACCCCAAAAAAGTTACTTGTAAGCGTTTGGTGGACTAGTGCCGGTATTGTTCATTACAGTTTTCTCAAATCTGGCCAGACTATTACGGCTGATGTCTATTGTCAGCAATTGCAAACCATGATGGAAAAGCTAGCGGCTAAACAACCTAGGCTGGTCAATCGCTCCACGCCACTGCTGCTTCACGACAACGCTAGACCACACACTGCGCAACAGACGGCTACTAAATTAGAAGAGCTTCAATTGGAAAGTCTAAGACATCCTCCGTACTCCCCGGACCTTGCTCCAACAGATTACCATTTTTTTCGAAATTTGGATAACTTCTTGCAAGGGAAAAAATTCAACTCCGATGGGGCAGTCCAAATCGCCTTCAAAGATTTTATTGATTCCCGTCCGACTGGTTTTTTTAGTAAAGGGATCAATGAACTACCTATAAGATGGCAAAAGTGCATAGAAAATAATGGTTCATACTTTGATTAATTAAATATATTATATTAAAAAATATTCGACTTTTTGTTCCTCCCATACAAAACGCCAATTTCATATGTAAGGACCTAATATATCTCTTTTCCTCCATCTCTGTGTGTCCGTTTGCCAGGTGGCAAAGGCCTCCTCCAGTCTTCTCCATTCTGGCCCTTCTATGGCCACTCTACCCCATGTAGTTCCTGCAACTTGTTTAATATCGTCATCCCATCTTCTCTGTGGTCTGCCTCTCTTTCTTTTCCCATCCCTTGGGTACCATTGTGTGGTGATTTTACTCCATTTGACTTTTCCTCTGATCATGTGGCCTGTCCATTTCCACTTTTGTCTTCTTATTTTCAGAGTTATATCCTGTACCTTAGTCTTGTTTCTTATGTTGCTATTTCTTACTTTGTCTATTCTTTTGATCCCTACCATACTTCTTTCCATGGCATGTTGGCATGTGGAGAGTTTGTTTGATGCGTTTCTTGTTAAGGCCCATGTTTCGCTCCCATATGCCAATACAGGTAAGATGCTCATACGTGGGCAATAAATAAATATACCGTAAATGAGTGTGAGTTTCCCTTGCGAAGGTAATTCAAATCATGTCTTTAGCGGGCGCTGCTCTGTTATTAGACCTGCGGCGGCGCAGAGTCCCAATTCTGCTCACGCTGAGCCATCTTTTAGTTATCTAGCCCAAAGACTGCCCGTAGGTATAGGTTATCTGGGCTGCCCCCGATGTGCAGTAGGCTTTGAATAGCGTGCTTTTCACTTGCCTCTAGCCCCAAGCTAAGCAGAGCTTGTGTTATGGGTACTAGATAACTGATATACTTAATACAATATTATTACATAGATAGATATTTTTATTATACATAGAAAAAACCCAGACCAACGGAACATATTTCTGCAGACCGTACACAAATTTCGGAACAAATTTGTGTACGGTCTGCAGAAATTAGGCGGGGATCGAACCCGCAACCTCCTGTGTCGCAGGCGGACCTTCGCCCGCTGCGCCACGGAGGTCGTCAAAGTAATCTTAGCGTGAGACATGGTTTTCAAGTTGTGGTTTATGGAAATCGTATTGGGCATCAAATATAGATTGGAATCTCCAAACATTAATTCAATTAATTTGAATTGTTTTGATTTAATAAAAGAATTGGAACGTTATGGGATTAGAGGTTTTTTTTTAATCGAAAGGACCTCAACGTTCGTTATGTAAATAGTTGACTTCGGCGTTATTTTGCAAAAATCCATTCCAAAATATGAAAAATATTTAACAACAATTCCGCACGAAACCTTCTCTGACCATTTGTGGGAGGCGGGCTGTGCACGGGAATTGCATTTCGTTGAATCTCATCAGAGACCGTTATTGCGCGGAATTTTTACTTAATATTTTTATCATAATATTTTGTACTTTCTTTATTTTTTCGGTTTAGAAGATAAGAGATACCATAGAGGTAAGATGTCAGCCTGCGTGATGGTGATCATCTTAGGTCTATGGTAAACTAGCTTTATTTACTCACCCAACTATTATTAGTTCAAGAACATTTTCTAAGGAAACTGCAATAGCAGAAATAACGTATTTATTAAAACAAATATTCCAATGAAGTCTGAGGAAACTGTAGACATTTTTAGATTTCGTCTTGCGTTGAAAATTTGTTGCTCCCATTTCAAATCTTCCTAGCCTCGGGCACGCAGCTGCGCACCGGGACTACAAGAATTATATAAGAATAATAAAAGCTCATAAGCAACACAGTAAACTTAGACTCTCGTAGGTTCAAACTATAACAACTATGAAAACATTGCTCAACAAACGCTACATGCATTTACACTAATAAGATTATTAACTAGGGTAAACCCAGGATAGAAGCCACACTTTTTGAAAAAGCCTTGTACTTTTTAAATTCTTAATTTGACGTGGGTAATTTTTATGAATATAGATAGTTTAATCTTTTATCTCACATCTATAATGGTTGCTAGTGACCTAAATATCACTAATTTGGCAGGAATTGAGTTTTCGCAAACCCTTTTTTTGGGGATAGATGCCTACCCTATATGGATAGATGCCACAGCATGAAAATGCTATGGAGGATAGAAGCCAGTGGTGTAGGATAGATGCCCTATAGAATGAATATAAGTAAAATACAATTTAAAATCATTTATTTGAGCATTCCTATACAATAATAATTGAGCTTGTGCATTTGTCTAACAAAAAATAACAATAAAAAATTTCAACAGTAAGAAAATTAAGAAAATCAACATTAAGAAAACCAATATTTAGAAAATCAACATTAAGAAAATCAACAATAAGAAAAGCAACATTCAAAAAATTAACATTAAGGAAATCAACATTAAGAAAATCAACATTTGAAAATCAGCTTTTAGGGTATGTTGGGGCATAGGTAAACGGACGCGAGACCCATGTGGTCTACATGGGGTATGAAATTAATTTTATTGGCGGTTAAACATTAGGTTTTGAACACAAATAGGTATGTACAAAATGACTCCGACGTAAAATATAACAAAATTATGTTTTCCAACAAACACTGACTATGTTTAGAGTTCTGGGGGATAGATGCCTTTAAGGGCAACTATCCCCCAGATAAATTGAGGCAACTATACTTTTTGATACGGATAGATGCCTTTCATAAGTAGAACTAAACTAAATAAAATAGAGAGGGTATTGACATTTAGGTGTGTACTCTAATGTACCAATGTATCAACGTTAGTAAAATTGAATAAAATTTATGACTACTTAAAAAGTTATGCAACACTGAATACTCATGTTTATAACTTTGACCAGTAAGCCTGCGTTTGCCGCGGAGATAATCGCACGCACAAGAAAAATACGTCCACTCTGCTCAACCGCCTGCGGGGAACTGAGGGGTGTGGCACGTCCGCGCCTTATTTAAACTATTAATTCGTAGTTGCGATTTCGGGAACTTATGTTTTTTGAAACCGAGGCATCTATCCCAATGAGGCATGTATCCTGGGTTTACCCTATCCACAAGTGAAGAGTCACTAACTAATGCCACGAGCCGAAAAAAAAAAGACGGGTTGCACTCCGGGAGTGCCGGCAGAAGTGAAAACTTGATTATTAACGTTGAGCATGTTTGATATTTTGGAATGGTTAGGGAATAATTTTGCACCAAACGGTCGAGCCATCAGCTGTCACCATCCATGGATGCGCGTGGCACGCTGTAACATATATATATATATATATATATATATATAACATTCGCGCAAGCGCCCTGCGCTGCCTAAACGAAACAGTAGGCCCAGGCATACATTTTCGCCGCGCCGCGCGCCGTAGAGAGGGGATAGCTGTCTACTCTCCATCCGTCTTACGCTTTTTCGATCAGGGTCACGTGTCCTGACGCGAGTTTAAGATTTTATACCCATTACAGAAAAAGTGCTCAACGCCGCTAAAGAAGTTTTCACTTCAAAAATATTTTTTTAGTTTATGATAAGCAAATGCAAGCATGAAAAATTATCGGCCACTTACAGCCGCTAACATACCAAATTGAAAACGCCCTTGAAAACGGTTTTTACTACTCTCCATCCGTCTTACGCTTTTTCGATCAGGGTCACGTGTCCTGACGCGAGTTTAAGATTTTATACCCATTACAGAAAAAGTGCTCAACGCCGCTAAAGAAGTTTTCACTTCAAAAATATTTTTTTAGTTTATTATAAGCAAATGCAAGCATGAAAAATTATCGGCCACTTACAGCCGCTAACATACCAAATTGAAAACTCCCTTGAAAACGGTTGATAATGTTAGTTTTTTGAGCTGCAAAACCAATATTTTATTCACTTCCTCAATCCTCTCGCCTTTTACACACAGGAGTAGAACTCTTGCGTTTAAAGTGGCATATAATCCAAAATGGTATATATGTCTATTTGATATAGTCTTTGGTACACCCCCTGCCTTTCTTAATGTACATAATTCTTTCCATCCAAAGGTTGCCTGGAAGAGATCGCTTCTAAGCGATAAGGCCGCCTATTGTACTTGTCTTACGAAATGTCTCCTTTTAATGTTATTTATGGTGGAAAATACAATATTTTTGTATTGTAGTGTATTGTATTGTATAATCCATTTACCTGAACATGAACATAGATATCAAATTAAAAACATCGTCTCCAGGAGTAGCAGTAGCAGCCAGCGTGTTCACGCTTACAGCGATGTCAGTGGACCGCTGGCTGTCCATCTCCACGGAGCCCCGTCTGCGCCCCCCGGGACGGAGGCAGGCGTTCCTGCTTCTGCTGGTGCTGTGGGGTGCGGCGCTGGTCATCTTCATACCTCTGCTGTTGGTTGCGTCGGTTAGAAAGGAGACTATACCCTTCCTGAGTAAGGGGGCAAGAAATATAACGGTATGTTGGTGTTATTTTTACACAAAATAGGTTCGTAGTTAATCCGCTTACATTCCTAATGAACGTTGAGGTAGATTGTAGACAATGACATAGTACCTAAGACAGTAAAGACTAATGCATAGTTTCCTAGGACATGAACCCTAAGTTGTAATGTTCAAGTAAAACTCAGTAAAATTCTTGATCTTGATTGGTTCTGATGATGATGTGACCTTCATCAGCCCCCATACAAACACTGCTGAATATGCCTACCCACACACGGGGGTTCCATCACCATCTCTGATAGCATGATCGATGCTCTCATAATCAACTTATTACTAACTTACTCCTAGGGTTCAGCGACCAGAATGCCTTGGCTTCCAATAAGAGAAGCCGCCAGTCTCTGTCCTGCGCAGTTTCCCAAACAAAAATATTGTTAGTAAAATCAAAATTGTATTCAAACAACAACTCTCTGCAAGATTTTGCCAAATATATGAGCTGTAATTTCTAGATAGAAACGAGAGACGTGAACTTCTGCACAGAGGAGTGGCCCGGAGTGCACACACGGAAACACTTCGGCATGCTGAGCTTCACGCTCGTCTATGCTATACCGGGTGAGTAGGACATTTACCCTGCGTACACTGTGTGTTTAATTATAATATGAGAATATTTATGACAACCGCTTTTTAGGGTTTTGAAGATCGAAGATCGGTTTCAAAACCCTTATGGTCTCGCTTTGTCTGTCCTTTTTTCCCTCCTTAATAACTCAAAAACTACTGCAGCTATCAACTTGAAATTTAAAATAATAATACATTTCGTGCGCCTGTACAGATTTAGAGAAAAATAAATGAAAATAAATGAAAAATGAAAATGAATATTTTCCATACAAATTGTGATGCCGAAATTTTAAAAGATACCTACAGAGTCATATGGGGTATCAAATGAAAGGTATTATTTTGTACATTTCAAAATAGTTTTTGAAATTTTTGTAGGTTTCATACTTTTTAAAATATTTCGAAAAAAGTCGAAAAAATACCCATTCCCCCCCCCCCTATCTCCGAAGATTGCAGAGCGATCCATGTAAAATGTATGGAGCGTTTATAGACATGAATCTATATTTTACAGGAAAAATATAGAGAAGTTTGAAAAATGAACAGTTTTTGAAAAATGGTCAAAAAGGGGGGGAATGATTTTCAAAAGGGGGAGCTACCTCACCGAATGGGGTATCCAATAAAAGGTATCGGTTTGTACGTTTCAAAACAGTTTTTCACATTTCTGTAGGTTTCATAGTTTTTGAAATATTTTGAAAAAAGTCGAAAAAAAACCCATTCCCCCCCCCCCTATCTCCGAAGTTTGCCGAGCGATCCATTTAAAATGTATGAAGCGTTTGTAGATATAGATCTATATTTTACAGGAAAAATATAGAGAAGTCTGTAAAAAGAACACTTTTTGAAAAATGGTCAAAAAGCAATAATTTTCAAAAGGGGGGCTACCCCACCGAGTGGGGTATCAAATAAAAGGTATCGGTTTGGACATTTCAAACCAGTTTTTTAAATTTCTGTAACTTTCATACTTTTTGAAATATTTCGAAAAAAGTCGAAAAATTTACCATAACCCAACTTAACCGAACCACCCATTTAACCGAAGCATGCAGAGAGATTTATCTGAAATGTAGGTTGGTACCTACTATTCTTAGGTATTCGCTAAATTGCGAAGTCTCTAACCGGTACTTTTGGTACATATTTGTTGACAAACGTTCAAAACCCTCGACGCGCGAGTTACACTCGCACTTGACGGATCTTGTTTGTAATATTATAGGTAGGTACTCCTTATCAGCTCAGATAAATAGTTGAGCAAAAATTATGTGCGCGCTGCGGCGTCCCAGCATCACAGTACAGCATCTGGTAATCAATGTGTGTTCACACGAACACACATTGATTACAAGATGCTGTAATGTACTATTTTCACGTAGGATGCCCTCTTTTTAATAAATAAATCCACTGCTTGCCTCCATCCATCCATGCCTTCCCCGAACGAGGGTGGTTTTGCCCCATCGCTGGCAAGCGGATTAGTGATATCAGTTGAGGTGGAAATACACAGAAGGAAGCTGCTAGATACCCGCGTTCGTTCCTTTAGTAGACCCTAAGTCGTCTCTTATGACTTCTACGGGCTGAGTTGGAGGCGTCAATTCTTAGGCCGTGACGCTGACGGTCAATTTTATCTGATATTATATTCTGTGTTAAATCCATGAAACAAAGGTCTCAAATCAATGAGTTTAGTTACTTCATTGTCTCAAATTATCATTTCTCTATTCTAAATAAATACTGGCATATTTAAGAACTCTGGGGAATCAGCTCAAAGCTTATTAAATTATTAGGTATGCAAAATAACATTATTCGCTAAATAAACTAGTGGCTTGAAACTAGTTTCGTTTCTATTAAAACGAATAGCACTCTTAGGTAATAACTAGACGCTTACAATAGGAAACAAACGTTCGGTTAGTCTGTTTGTAATCATTTGGTTTTCTCTTCTGTAGATAATACATAAAACTAAGTTTGATTGGTTTATACTTATTTTTCTAAAGCAACCAGAAATATACCATTATTATCAATATCTACCAAGAGATCTCTCTGAGTTCGATTCAACGATAGAACCGGGGCGTCATCGTGACGTCTCATGTCGCAATTCCATACAAAAGTGATTTGCGTAGTTCCATGTCTGCACGATAGAGGTGCTGTACCAAGTCCCATAGAACTCAAAGCTCTGAATATCACGGCCCTTTTGTTCAACAAGCCAGATGAAACCATAAAGCCGGTTTGAACCGCGAGCGGAGCGGACCCATTTTAAAACAAGATCCGTCAAGTGCGAGTGTAACTCGCGCGCCGAGGGTTTTGAACGTTTGTCAATAAATATGTACCAAAAGTACCGGTTAGAGACTTCGCAATTTAACGAATACCTAAGAATAGTAGGTACCAACCTATTACCTACATTTCAGATAGATCTCTCTGCATGCTTCGGATTAATGGGTGGTTCCATTGAACTACTATTACTAGCGTATGGAACGGACACCCGCGAACAACAACTTTGCGCCATGAGTTGTTGCCGGCCGGCAACAACTCATTTAGTCGCTCGCCTACGCCCATCGTGACACCGCATGCGAATAAAACCAAATTAAAATGCCGTCTTGCATGTTAAAAACGTCTAAAAATGAATCAACTGCGAAGAAAAAAGATAGTGGCTTGATTTATCATCGGTAAGTAAACCGAATATCAACTAAAACCAACCAAAATTATTTTATGTACATTATTTTCTATTGTACCTGACATTTTGTTTGAAAATCATAGATTATGAAAAGTGATTCGTACAGATGGGATGTGTAGGTACCTACCTACTAAAGGTTGGTGACAAAGATTTAACTGATTATTATTTTTAACTCATATAGACGACCTCCGTGCCGCAGCGGGCGAAGGTCCGCCTGCGACGCAGGAGGTTGCGGGTTCGATTCCCGTCTCGGAACAAATTTGTGTACGATCTGCAGAAATTTGTTCCGTTGGTCTGGGTGTTTTCTATGTATAATAAAAATATCTATCTATGTAGTATAATGTATTAAGTATATCAGTTATCTAGTACCTATAACACAAGCTCTGCTAGCTTGGGGCTAGTTAATGCTGTGTGAATTGTCCAGCATTATTTATTTATTTTATTTATTTATTACTCACCCTATGCCGTCTGTCTGATCAGTAACAGTAGTTACCTACCTACTGTAGGTATCTTTTGCAACCGCCATTATAAACTAAAGCTGTTTCATACCCAGGTAGGTAGGTATATTGTCGTCTGAACAAATATCTAAAGTTTTATAAATTTGTAATAGATCGATTGGTGACCTCTGTGGCGTGGTGGGCGAAGGTCCGCCTGGGACGCAGGAGTGGGTACGATTCCCGTCTTGGGACAGATGTGATAAAGAGTGGGATCTAGTTAGTGCAAGTACCTACTACATTCAAATTCAGTTTTGTATGCACAATAGCTGTCTGAAGTGTCCCTTCTGCGGTACTTTTGGGCGGAGTCGAGCGTGCCCCGCGCAGGCATCAAGTTGCGACACACTTTTTGTTTGGTTTAGCTACTCTAACTACTTACAACTCACTGGGTGGTTCAGTTAAGGTGGGTAATGGTAAATTTTTCGACTTTTTACGAAATATTTCAAAAAGTATGAAAGCTACAGAAATTTTAAAAACTGTTTTGAAATGTCCAAACCGATACCTTTTATTTGATACCCCACTCGGCGGGGTAGCCCCCCTTTTGAAAATTATTATTTTTTGACCATTTTTCAAAAAGTGTTCTTTTTACAGACTTCTCTATATTTTTCCTGTAAAATATAGATCCATATCTACAAACGCTCCATACATTTTAAACGGATCGCTCTGCAAACTTCGGAGATAGGGGGGGGGAATGGGTATTTTTTCGACTTTTTTCAAAATATTTCAAAAAGTATGAAACCTACAGAAATTCAAAAAACTGTTTTGAAACCTACAAACCGATACCTTTCATTTGATACCCCACTCGGTGAGATAGCCCCCCCTTTTGAAAATTATTCCCCCCCTTTTTGACCATTTCTCAAAAAGTGTTCTTTTTTCAAACTTCTCTATATTTTTCCTGTAAAATATAGATCCATGTCTATAAACGCTCCATACATTTTACATGGATCACTCTGCAATCTTCGGAGATAGGGGGGGGGGAATGGGTATTTTTTCGACTTTTTTCGAAATATTTTAAAAAGTATGAAACCTACAAAAATTTCAAAAACTGTTCTGAAACGTACAAAATGATACCTTTCATTTGATACCCCATATGACTCTGTAGGTATCTTTTAAAATTTCGGCATCACAATTTGTATGGAAAATATTCATTTTCATTTTTCATTTATTTTCATTTTTTTTTCTCAAAATCTGTACAGGCGCACGAAATGTATTATTGTTTTAAATTTCAAGTTGATAGCTGCAGTAGTTTTTGAGTTATTAAGGAGGGAAAAAAGGACAGACAAAGCGAGACCATAAGGGTTTTGAAACCGATCTTCGATCTTCAAAACCCTAAAAATTAACTCGCGAGTGTACAGTGCATACTTGTATTTCCACCAACAAATAGTCGAACGGAAACGAGTGAGCGAGCAGAAAGCGTTAAATAAACTCCACTATTTCCCGCCCATTACCTTTTTTCCGGTGGAAATCCGGCATGAATCTTCTACAACCAGCCATTATAATGAAATTTTCCGGAATCTTTTTCTACTGCCAGCAAATCAGCGAGCAGAAGCAAGTATCCTATCCTACTAATATTATAAAGCCGAAAGTTTGTGAAATCTGAATTTTTGTTACCTAGGATCTCCAAAACTACAGAACAGATCAAGATCAAATTTGGCGTACGTTTAGAACAAGGCCTAACTTAGATAATAGGTTAGTTCTTATAATACGCGTGCGAAGCCGCGGGTAAAAGCTAGTCAATCATAAACAGAAGAATAACTACGCTCTTCTATTTCATTAAAACTTTGAGTATGCATGAAGAGATGCAGATTGGCTCAACAAATGCAAATTATTTCATGATATCCAGGGCGCCATGTTTACCATGTGGGAAGTTTTCTAAAGGGTACGAGTTCGAGTCTCGACCTTGTTGATTTTACATTGCTAAAAGTTTATCAACTTGAAATGTTGGGCTATCTGGGATGGTGTAGATACGGATGATGTATGGAACGGTTTTTAAGTATGCGCGATAGATTTTTTATCGAGACAAAACTAAGTCAATAATAAACCAGTTGCTAGTTTTCTTTCTACGAGTAGCTTATGTGAAAATTGAATTTGCTAATTCAATTAATCAGACATAACGTCATAACGTCCATTATGTTAGTATCACATATAATTAAAATTAGAAACGCTTAGTACTATTACAAAACAAATAAATCAATAAATAAAAGATTCTAAGCTCTTCTCTACTAAATATTAATTTGAACAGAATCTGAAATAACACTTTTGTAACTTATTCATCATTATGCATCATCATCCCTTTGAATAAACTTACAACTTGACTGCTTTGCATAATTCTGTTGGTTATTTTCTTCTCTTTGTTATTAATAAGTTTTGGTTATGATAGGACTGCCGTACTTTACAATGTTAAAGTCCTTGACAATAAATAAGTATGATTAAAAATAACTTCGTCATCAGCACACGCTACCGAACGTGAACATATCCCCGCCAAACAAGCAGGTATATATGTATTTAGTTTTGGGAGAAGATGGTTATACGGCCCATGCAGGTATATTGGCCCCCTTTCAATATTTCCTTTTTAAAACAACTCCAAGTCTTAGAAAATAGCTCAAATGGTAGATGACTTGGCTTAGGTGACTTATACCCGAAACCGCCGCTAGAAAGCCTTCCATATTTTTGTTATTCAAGCAAGTCGTAACGAGAACCGGCGAAAGGTTTTGCGTGCGCGTTGTTGTTTAGTATTCCACAACTGTGCCAAAAAGTTATTCTGAATGCACTGGTTGCAGTAATTCTAGTCTTGGATTGGATTTTAGCAGTTTATCATGCAATCATTTATTTAATGTAAACAATTTTGACGTAGTAAGTGTGAAATTGTCTAATAGGGGTTCATAATAACCACGTTAGGTAGTTACCAATTACTCAAATGGCTCCTTTTTAGGGTTTTGATGATCGAAGATCGGTTTCAAAACCCTTATGGTCTCGCTTTGTCTGTCCTTTTTTCCCTCCTTAATAACTCAAAAACTACTGCAGCTATCAACTTGAAATTTAAAATAATAATACATTTCGTGCGCCTATACAGATTTATAGAAAAATAAATGAAAATAAATGAAAAATGAAAATGAATATTTTCCATACAAATTGTGATGCCGAAATTTTAAAAGATACCTACAGAGTCATATGAGGTATCAAATGAAAGGTATCATTTTGTACATTTCAAAATAGTTTTTGAAATTTTTGTAGGTTTCATAGTTTTTAAAATATTTCGAAAAAAGTCGAAAAAATACCCATTCCCCCCCCCCTATCTCCGAAGATTGCAGAGCGATCCATGTAAAATGTATGGAGCGTTTATAGACATGGATCTATATTTTACAGGAAAAATATAGAAAAGTTTGAAAAAAGAACACTTTTTGAAAAATGATCAAAATGGGGGGGAATAATTTTCAAAAGGGGGGGCTACCTCACCGAGTGGGGTATCAAATGAAAGGTATCCGTTTGTACGTTTCAAAACAGTTTTTTAAATTTCTGTAGGTTTCATACTATTTGAAATATTTTGAAAATAGTCAAAAAAATACCCATTCCCCCCCCCCCTATCTCCGAAGTTTGCAGAGCGATCCGTTTAAAATGTATGAAGCGTTTGTAGATATGCATCTATATTTTACAGGAAAAATATAGAGAAGTCTGTAAAAAGAACACTTTTTGAAAAATGGTCAAAAAGGAATAATTTTCAAAAGGGGGGCTACCCCACCGAGTGGGGTATCAAATGAAAGGTATCGGTTTGGACATTTCAAACCAGTTTTTCAAATTTCTGTAACTTTCATACTTTTTGAAATATTTTGAAAAAAGTCCAAAAATTTACCATTACCTACCTTAACCGAACCACCCATTTAACCGAAGCATGCAGAGAGATCTTAGGTATCGTTAAATTGCGAAGTCTCTAACCGGTACTTTTGGTACATATGTGTAGACAAACGTTCAAAACCCTCGGCGCGCGAGTTACACTCGCACTTGACGGATCTTGTTTTTATATAAACGATTTTTATTATAAAATACTTGGATTTCGTTGAATAGAGACTCAGACACGAATACAATGATAATTTGTTACATCTTTAAAATATAGACCTTTTGTTTCAAATTTTACTGGTTAAAAATAAAATGGGGGCCAAATTACCACCTTCTCCTCTATTATTTGCTCTAATTGAATAAAACGTGAGTGGCATGTCTTTAAAATAAATTATGAATTTTGTTTACCAGCATACGAACTGCCTCTAGGGCTTACCAAATAAAAGTTGGTATAAATAAACGCACGATGGACAGCATTCGGTGAGATCCCACGGGGAGGGAAACAAATTGCGATCGAATTTCGACGTGGAAATAAAAATGAACTTTGCCAAGCGCGTAGCGGTTGGTAGCGCCCGCCACGCCCGCGCCACCAGATGCAACGAAATATGGCTCTTATGATTCCAAAAGGTGGTGAACGGGTGAACGTTTTTTAGAATTTTCTTTTCTATAATTTCTGTCTGTTTACGTGAAGTTTGTAAAGAAAAGTAAGCAAACGGCGGCGGTTGCGGTTAGGTATTCTGAATAATTAATGAGCTGTCCTAAGTCGTTACGAGTCGAGTCGATGATGTTGTATCGGGTAAACTCGACTCGAATCGGTCGGTGACGCAAATAACGGCGATGCAAATAGAAAATCCCGTTCTTAAACGTATGGTTTTTGCAATTTTGCGAGGCATGGTTCCTGTCCGAGGGCTAAAATGACATTAGTTAATAAAAAAATAATGTTTGACATTTCACACAGTTATCTAGCCCCAAGTTAAGCAGAGCTTGTGCTATGGGTACTAGATAACTACAATACACTACATAGATGACTTCTCTTTCGATCAGTTTAAGAATGCACACGCACGTTAATAAGTAAGTGCAGGCATGCACGCAGGTAAGACGGTGCGTTTGACCGGGCTATAAGTATTACATACGTAACATACACGCTTCAAAACATTTTTCCAACTATCCTGTAAATTATCCCAAAGAATAATGACTTTAATGGTCTAATAACGTGTACTAATACACATTAGGCGTTCTGAAGCTCGCGCTTTGCCAATGTGTACTTAGTCTAAGAATATGGAAAATCCGGAGAGTGTCCACGATTTATTAACTTATCCAGACCACAAGTGGCTCGTTTGCACAAAACAAGTAATTATGTCGAGATAATAATATACAGGGAATTTTGAAATGCCACCTGAAGGGAAAGTACTCTTACTACTGTAGATAGAAAATTTTACTCAAAGAAAACAATCCTTCATTTATGAAAAGAAAGAAAACTGCATTCAAAGATTTTCGAATATTCGCTTGTCACACCCGGGAATCGAACCGACTAAAATCTGTAAAAATTACATACTGTACGTTTATTGCATCCATCGTTAGGGTCATTTGTAAGGATGAAATTTCTGTAACAAACTTGAAAAATTAAATGAAAGGAAAACCCTGTCGGTATATTATATGTGTACATTACTGAAATTGATTCCGAAAATTAGTTTTGGTTGATTATCGTTATCGTGCCGAGCTTATCGCCTCGAGAGTTTTTGAGTGATCCAAGATTAGAAAATTGACTACACTTTAACATTATAACTTCCTGGAAAATCACAAACGTTAGATTTTCTAGGAACAGATTTACAATAATGGATCCTGATTATAAATTAATGCTCACTAAAATGTTGCCAGTAAATTTGAACCGTTTGCAATTAAGCGAAAATCCGCCGAAACTCTGTTTGGCTTTAAAATATGGGTACGTAACGTACATGAAAATAATCTGTCCGTTTATTTTAATTAGGAAAATCCGTGTCGGCCTTTAGCTATGTGGCATTAATACAGGTGCAAAAGGTCGACGGTTCATAATTAAGATAATTTCACAATGCTACAAAAATTAAAATTTTATTTAAAACTAGCTGTTGCTCGCGACTTCGTCAGGATGGTTTCTCGGATAGTCTTCGTTAATATTTTATTTCAAAAGAGGCGCTATTTAATTGTACTACTACATTCACAAGGTTAACAATACATTAGTTTGGGGTCGCATGATGAGAGTAGACTTAGCCTCGAGACGTGATGTACCGTCCTGTTGTTTTAGGCTGCAGGCACACGAGACCGCAAAAGTTCCGAGAGTGCAAAAGGAATCGAATTTTAGAAGTGTGGATGTCCGTTTGGTTTGTGACAAAAAATTATGTAAGCCCTTACACTCGGGGCTATTTTTAACAAATCAATTATGATCCCGAAAATGTTTAGACTTCGGGGCTTGAACTCACAACCTTACGAGAATGCTGTGTAGTCTCAGTAGTCCGGTTACAATTAAGTGGAGCAGACTTCTGAGTCGCTCGACGACTCAGTAGTTAGGTTGCCTATTTAAACCGGACTTTTGAGCATTTTTTGCAACTGTGAAGGCGGTGTTGATGATACATTGCCGGTTTAGTTTACTTATCGAAATATTTTCTTTTTATCAAGTGACGGCAGATGCTAGATGCGGTGCGGCAAGCTGAAGACAGGGGCACTATGGCGCTCATTAGAGGAGGCCTATATCCAGCAGTGGACCAATTGCGCCACGAGGTCAAGTGACGTAGGAGTCGAAAAGCTTTGGGACTACTTTCGTACTCTAGCGCCGTTAGCTCTACATACAGGGGAATTGAAGTTTATCAGAAGAAAGATCTTGTGTCTTGCACAATTATCGTGATTCTAGGTCAACGGGAAGTAGGTACCCTGTAGGTTTTGGTCCATGACGAGAATCAAAAATTGGTTTTATTGTTGTTTGTGAAAAAGACTAGAAATTTACGATTGTAGGATTTTTCCCTTTATTTGTGCTATAAGACCTTGCTGCTCACCAAATTTCATGATTCTAGGTCTACGGGAAGTACCCTATAGGTTTTGTGTGCATGTGATTGCCTTGGAAATGTCAAAATATTCGAACATAAACAGCTGTAACTTTTGAGTGCGTTGACTTCGAAGTTTTATTTATATTGCGGCTCCAAGTGGTTACGGACTAATATTTGACGTTAATTTAAACTCGATACGTCCACGCGTTCCTGGGAAAAGGGGGTTGACAGACGGACAGACAGACAGACGGACAACAAAGCGATCCGATAAGGGTTCCTTTTTTCCTTTTGATAAACGGAACCCTAAAAATAACATTTCCAAAATAATTTATTTTGTTGTTTTCGTTTATGAATAGGCCGATTACCCAGCAACTCTTTACCCGACTATGCGACACAAAGGATGTGTCGCATAGTCGGGTGAAAAGTTGCTTGGTTGCGCAAATGGGACTTCCGAATGCGAGAAGCATAGGATAGAGAAGAAAAAGGTCGAAAAAGACTAAACGATTTTGTATGAACTCTCGCAGGTTTTTAGTCAGTGAAATGATGGAACTCCATAATTATTACCTACCGCGATCCCAGACTAGCAACCCCAGTGTACCATTTCCCGCTTCCGATCATAAGCCGGATTTCGTCTGCGAGCGGAGCGAGCCATTTTAAATCGCGAGATTAAACTGCTAAGTGTATTTCCTTCCACCAACAAATAGTCGAGCGGAAAGGAGTGTGCGAGCAGCAAAGCGTTGAAATTAACTCTGTCCACTCATCTCTCATTTCCCGTTCCGCCCTTTCGCGGTGGAAGGAAACCCATCAGAATTAAAACAAATTTTTAATTTAATTCCGTCGTCTCCACTCGGCGCGTTCGGACTAGCTAGTTCATTTAAGTATGGAAATATTAGGTACCCATTCCGCGCATAAACCTTCTCTTTATTGCCCGAATCTTTTATTTATTTATTTGATATTGTTGTGTGCAGGTTCGATTACGATAATGTCGTATGCATGCATGGGCCGGACGCTGTGCTCCGTGCGGCCGCCCTTCGACGTCGACGAGGGAAATGTCAGCATGCAACAGGTGAGTGGTTTACGAGTCGTACACTTACAAATATATCACAATTATCAGGGTATACCTAATCCACTGCTAGACAAAGGACACCCCCTAGATAGATGGATAGATGATTTATTTGCCTATTCAGACACGTACATTTAACAACAATTAAACCATTAAAATCAATGAATACAATGCAAATCAAATTAAAATGCCTGTGTGTTCTACAATGCGTCAAAGGTCATATAGCTCACCGATAAAAACCATCTGGTAATAAATGGATTTCACAAAAAAAAAAAAACATTTTAAAAAACCTAGCCTTTATAAAAAGACAAAATATGAAAGTTATATAGCGCTTTTGTAGCTTATGGCCCAATAGGCGAATAGTTTTTTCTAAAGGGCCTCATTAGGATTGCCTAATGAGGCGTTTTACAAAAAATAAAAAACCCTATTTACCTAGAACTCAATAGATAGCAGTGATTTTTCGCGGAAAATAAAAGTTGTGGTAGTATGTCGTGGCGGCATGTACATATACAGGGTCTTTTATTCCATATAATTTCATTTAAAATCTCCATCCTTTCTCACTTCACTGGTTTTTTTTATTTATTTTTTTCACTTTTCTGGTCTAACTATTTTTTGACATAACGAAAATGCCTCATTAAAAGACTAGGGTAGAGAAATAAAAGATGTACATATATCTACCATCTCCACAAGTATGATCATGTAAGCAAATACCGAGCTATGCTTAAATGGTTACCTATCCGCGAGCGAAGAAAACTCACCATCCTTTGTCTACTGTTTTCAGTCTTAAAAGACCCTTCGGGACCCATTTACTTAAAGGACCGCTTTAATTTCCTGGCAGATGATCACAGTAGAAATCAACGCTCCTCCGATAATCTTCTCCTGTCTTTACATGAGCATAACACCTCCGTCTTTGGAAATACTTTCTTTGTATAGGCAGTGTGGTTGTGGAATGACTTGCCTTTGGACATTCGAAAGCCAATACACGAAATGCAAATGGTGCGCACGCTTTTTTTAAGAGGATTATACAAATAGTTTATAAATGTTTCTTGTTGGTAGTTGATACAATACTTATGCTTTAGTAGGTGTTATTATGCTTTAGTAGTTTAATCACATAGATAAATATATAATGTATAATTAGAGTTATTGGCATGCATTCCAACACCCCTCAAAAACGTCTGTCTTAGGTCGACATTTAGAAAATGCCTCAGCATTAAGCCAACCCTTTGCACCCCAGTGCAATAAAGTTTTAACTATATAAATAAATTAGTTTTTTATCTTTAATTAAATACCTACTTTTGCTAACAAATTTTTATTCTTGGAAAGATTTAATCAGACTTAAAAATGTAAAGATCGTCGCAACCCACATTCATGGAACTTTAAAGTTTTTGAGCCCTAGACATTAAAGTAGATAAAGCCAGTATTTCATTAGTTCGTCTTTACTTATAAAATGGCTTTCAGTTCAACAGTAAATTAACGACTTGATTGAAAAATTGTTCAGTATTTTGTTCAAGACAATTTATCTAAACTTTACCAGTTGAATTGGCTAGTTCGTAAACAAAAGAAGTAGGTATCTGTAGAAAACACCAAAATTTCTAGTCAGCTAGAGGAAAAGTTTGTTTGAAATGGTTTAGAAGATGTAACAATGTGTGTTGTTTACGGGTCCCTCAATGTTTTTTTACATTTTGTGTTACTTTTTATTTAAATATTACTATTCAAAACAAAAATAAATCGCGCAACGAAAGCTGGCATGAATTATTTACCAACCCACATATTTTTTAACTCTTCAGAATTCAAATGCGTAATGCATTTATATCACTAACTAGCTGCAAATACAACAATAATGCAATGTTTGCAAGAGTTCATGCCAGCTTTCGGTGACCGACCTATCTGTTACTAAATATATTGTATACAAGTGGACATTCATTGCTAAACAATCATGAAGACGTTGATTTTGTGATATAAGTTCTTTGTTGTGATAGTTTCACTTGTGGTGTCCCAGGGTCTTCGACTGATGAAGGAGAGGAAGCGAGTAGCGTGGATCCTCCTGCTGCTAGCGGTGCTCTTTGCGCTGTGCTGGCTGCCATACAACATCATGCAGCTGCTGCTGGACGTCAGTGCTGTCAACGCCAAGCATCTGAGTGCTGTATTGCCGTATGCTTTGTTTATAGGTAAGTCGGATAAATTGTTAACTAAGCAAGCAAATGAAAGGGGGGCTAGGCAAATCACATTCTCAGCATATTCGATAGAAAAATCTACACAGAATGCATGTCAATGGAACAACTATGCGGCTGACCAAACAGTCGAACGAGAGGCACACTAAATGCATATGATAAAAACAGAGAGAAGTGAAAAGTAGGAACGTTTTCCCCCGCAGTGAGACAGGACAGGCTCTTAGAAAACCTATTTCGGCAAATACCTCTCTGACCCCCGATTATTTAAACGCAACTTTTCACAGTTTTCATAGGAAATCTATCAAATTCGCATTTATAATATTAGTGTGATAATTGAGAATGAGAAGCTGTGTGGTGCTGGCTTAGAATTTGCACCACCCCAACTCTTCCCGCGGGTGTCGTAAGAGGCGACTAAGGGATATCTACTGGGGGCGGGCAGCAGGGCCTCCTGCAGAAAAATTCTACCACCAAACTGCGATCCCCAACCCGCATGCCCAGCGTGGGGATTATGGGCAGTACCCCCATGTGATAGAAGCCAATAAGGCGCTTATCAGGGGGAGGCCTGCGTCCAGCAGTGGACCGATACAGGCTGTTGAGGTGAGGTGAGGGGAATTGAGAAGAAATGACGTCAGTCATTTCTTCTCAATCTCATGCAGTCCCACCGCGAATAAGATCAGCGGAGCAGCATGACAGATGACGTCATTCTCAATCTTTGAGTACTAAGTTTTACAGAATGGTTTTGGTTAGAATTGGGCTTTGTAGGACATGTTTTTAATCGACGAGGCGTGAACATGAGACATCCAGTCAAATGTGCTCAGGCATCCAATTTCCTCTGCATTTCCATCACTTCCATAAGAACCATAAAATCATAAACAAACTTCGACACAGTAAACGTGCGGCCTTAAATTAAATTAAGGTATAGGTCTATAGAGATATGTTTTTTTTTTCAATTCACACAGCATTAACTAGCCCCAAGCTAAGCAGAGCGTGTGTTATGGGTACTAGATAACTGGTTTATTTAAGACAATACTTCATATAAACACATATAATTTGTGTACGATGTGCAGAAATTTGTTCCGTTGGTCTGGGTGTTATGTATAATAAAAAAATCTATCTATGTATATAATGTATTTAATATATCAGTTATCTAGTACCCATAACACTAGCTTTGAGTAACTTACTTTGGGGCTAGATGGTGCTGTGTGGATTGTCCAGCAATATTTATTTATTAATTATGTTTTAACACTGAAAGCTAAATAAAAAACCTAGATTACTTACCTGTATTTCTCTTTTTTATTTATATTCTTTCCTTTCTTTTATTATGGTCTTTCACTATAAATCTTTTGAAGACTGGAATAGATTATTCCAGTCTTCAAAAGATTTACAGTGAAATACCTTGACATATACAATCCCTGGTATCCACCAGCGCACTTTAAATGGCCGATGGATACCCGACTGACTCTAGCGTTATATGTTTATTCTTATTTCAAACCTTATTCAAAATAGAACGAGGTTCTATACTCGGCTGTATGTATGTTTTTAGGGTTTCGAAGATCGAAGATCGATTTCGAAACCCTTATGGTCTCGCTTTGTCTGTCCTTTTTCCCTCCTTAATAACTCAGCAACTACTGCAGCTATCTACTTGAAATTTAAAATAATAATACATTTCGTGCGCTTGGACAGATTTAAAGAAAAATAAATGAAAAATGAAAATGAATTTTTTCCATACAAATTGTGATGCCGAAATTTTAAAAGACAGGGTCATGTGGGGTATCAAATGAAAGGTATAACTTTGTACATTTCAAAACAGTTTTTTGAAATTTTTGTAGGTTTCATACTTTTTAAAATATTTTAAAAAAAGTCGAAAAAATACACATCCCCCCCCCCCCTATCTCCGAAGATTGCAGAACAATCCATGTAAAATGTATGGAGCGTTTGTAGATAGGGATCTATATTTTACAGGAAAAATATAGTGAAGTTTAAAAAAAGAACACTTTTTGAAATATGGTCAAAAAGGGGAGGGGAATAATTTTCAAAAGGGGGGGCTACCTCACCGAGTGGGGTATCAAATGAAAGGTATCAGTTTGTACGTTTCAAAACAGTTTTTCAAATTTCTGTAGGTTTCATACTTTTTGAAATATTTTGAAAAAAGTCGAAAAAATACCCATTCCCCCCCCTATCTCTGAAGTTTGCAGAGCGATCCGTTTAAAATGTTTAGAGCGTTTGTAGATATGGATCTGTATTTTGCACGAAAAATAAAGAGAAGTTTGAAAAAAGAACACTTTTTGAAAAATGGTCACAAAGGAATAATTTTCAAAAGGGGAGCTACCCCACCGAGTGGGATATCAAATAAAAGGTATCAATTTGTATACTTATTTCAAAACAGTTTTTTAAGTTTCTGTAAATTTCATACTTTTTGTATATTTATATATTAAATATTTTATTATTAGCCGAGTTCATCCCACTGCTGGGCAAAGGCCTCCCCCCCACTCTCTCCAGGCATCACGATCACTGGCCAGCTCCGTCCAGTCGGTCCGAAATTTGTCTAATTCGTCCCGCCATCTCCGTCTAGGTCTACCGCGTCGCCTTCTCGCCTGTTCAGGTTGCCAATCGGAGGCTACCTTTGTCCATAGCTCTCCTGGCATGCGGCAGACGTGACCAGCCCAATACCACTTTAGCTTTGCGGCTTTGACAGCTACGTCAGCGATTTGCGTCTGAGAGCGCAGTTCGGTGTTGCGGATTCTGTCCGTTAGTCGGACACCCAAAATGCTGCGCTCCATCGCTCGCTAGAAAACCTTGATTTTGGACTTTTGAAGTTGCGTCAATGACCAAGTTTGCGCACCATAGGTTAAGACGGGAAGAATGCATGTGTCCATTAGCTTTCGCTTTAGGGACAGTGGAAAATCGGGACCTTTCATTAGGTCTCCCTTAGCCCAATAGCTTTTCCAGGCATTTTCGGTTCGCCGAGCGATCTCCTTATCTTGTCTGGAATCAAATGAAACTATTTGGCCAAGGTAGATGTAGTCTTCCACGTAGAGCAATTCTTCTCCGTCTACTCTAACTCTGGTCTTAACGCTGTTGGTCATGAGCATGGTCTTCGACCGATTCACCTTCAGTCCAATTTCAAGGCTCGCCACGCTTAGGTCTTCAAGCATTGACTGTAACTCGGAAGCTGAGGAGGAGAAGAGAATAGAAGAGGAAGAGAAGAGGAGAAGAGACTTTTTGTAATATTTTGAAAAAAGTTGAAAGTTTTACAATTACCCACTTTAACCGAAGCATTCAGAGAGATCCATCTGAAATGTAGGTTGGTACCTATTATTCTTAGGTATTCGTTAAATTGCGAAGTCTCTAACCGGTACTATTGGCACATAATTGTTGACAAACGTTCGAAACCCTTGGTGCGCGAGTTACACTCGCACTTGACGGATCTTGTTTTATGTTCGGGTCGATTTATCCCGCAAATATGGATCGATTTTAAAAATCCTTTCGCTATTGTATAAAAATGAGGCGGTTTTATAAATGTTATTCCTGTGGGATTAGTATTTGTTCCGCAAAACTCAAAAACAGTGTAAATATAAGGGATTCGAAGTTGTTTTTTATTTACATTTTGCAAAGTTTAAAAGTGAATTCGTAAAGACAGATATGCGAAAACAGAGTTTACTGGTCACAAAGACCAACATCACATCCTAAAATAGGTGGCAGCGCTGGTATAAGTCCAGCGCCCTTATACGAAGAAAATAGATGAGTAATTAACGGAACAGGCAAGTTTACAGCGATCCGCAGATGAGCTTCTAGAACTTAATCATGTCAAAGGCTGAAAGTTCCTAGTTTCGCAGCAATTTAGTTTATCGCACTCAGGGCCGCATGCTGGAATAGAGATTAAACGGAGTTAGAGGTAAATACAAACAAAACACGGTTTATCTGTCGACGCATACAAACGACGACTTAAACTTTGTTCGAGAATATGACATGACACTGTGTCCATATTTTTGTCAAAGTTCTTTAGAATCTTGATGTCTTATTTTGTGAGGGAGTGGTTTCATTCCGCGAGAGGGCGCCACCTAGCTCCCAATGTCAGTAAACGGCTCCCTATTATTTTTTACATTATAAAATACAAATACTTTCATTTAAACAATAAAAAACCAACGAGTGCTTAAACTAGAAGTAATAAAGTCTCCCCAAGTGATAGTCCCAGTGTTTAAACCAGGAATAAACAGTGAAATCGATCCAAACAGTTTCGATCAACAGCTGATCTAACGGACTTTGCTTAACTCCAAACCAGTGTTAATACTTAACCAGACAGTGCGTAAACAGTGAAGTTGAGCCCTCATATCTCTTCAACTGATAGTGTATCAGGAAGATCAGTGAATTAATGCATTTTTGGACCCTCTAGAATCACAAAATCACTACGTTAATACACAAACTAAAGTTAGTGACATCTAGTGCGGAGTGGCAAAACTTCTAAATTGCGCTTAGCCACGCCCCGAAACGCCCCCAACTGCATCAGTGTGCGCGTAGGCAAGCCACACCCCCTGCTCCTGCGCTTGTGCCGACGGCAAAATATAGGCCTACAACTTTATCTAGCCATTCGCCTGACTTTTAATTTCGCTAAAAAAAATGAACTCTCTCCATCATTCGCCACCGGCAAGTGACTCCAACATGAAAACTCCACCTATGACCCAATACGCGTCAGACCAACCACCAAATAGCTCCGCGAATTCACCTGAATTACCGCAAGCAGGAAACGGTTTCATAAATGTTTCTAAGCGGCAGAAAAGAACATTTTCCAACGAGTACTCACATAATTCAACATCAGTCAACCTACAAGAAATTAAGAACATGTTTTGCGATATAAAACTGCATAATGAACAAAAATTTGACTCGTTGAGCGGTGCTATGTCTACGATCATAGCACAAAATTTAGACATACAAAAGTCTTTAGAAAGCCTTAACCACCAGTACGAGGACTTACAATGCCGCACTCATAGCCTAGCCCAGGAAAACCAAGTTCTCAAGACCCGTGTTTTAACATTAGAAACCAAAGTTGAGACTCTCGAAAAACGGGCCCAGACCTCCACCGTTGAGATCCGCAACATACCCAAACAAATCAATGAGAACCAAACATCCAGGATGGAAATCATCAGAAATATCGGGTCATCACTAGGTCTAGGAACTGCGATCCTAGACTCGGAAATAAAAGATATTTAGGGTAGACAGGGCTAATGGCGCTCACTGGGTAATGGCGCTCACCTATCTAACTCTGTCAAATTGGAACGTAGCAAAACGCCACGTCACATGAAGTGCGGGGGGAGGGGTCCTCTAACAGACAGCGATGCAAACTGGCAGGCTGCTCGCGTCATGCGATAGTGAAGTGCGTTTCTTCGTTTGCGGCCGCGCTGATCTAATTTTTGATTGGGTGTTTTTGTCGGTAAGTCCAATAATTTAATGCTTATTTAATTATTCATTTTACTTTTCTGATACTAAAACTATTCTACTTTGTAATAATGCAATCAGTTTTCAACAATTGTGTATGATTTTTTTTTAATTTTACATTAATTACAAAACGACCGTTTGGGGTTATACCGCTCATCTGAGCGCCATTACCCCTTAGTGACTTATTTCTTTATTGTTATAGATATGCCATATATGAAAATCATAACAAATGTATTATTTGCGAAGAATTTGAAAAAAATAAAGAGTTGTGGTACCGCTGCACCATCTGCGGACTGTAGGCCGATGCTATATGTTCGGGGTGGGATTCACCAGATGGTTACATCTGTGATTTATGTGTCCAAAAATAAAAAAATTACTATTTCTGATTTGTATACTCTTATGAATAATAATTGATGCTAATTTGTGATTGTAGACTTTACTTTTATTATATAAGGTTGATCTCAATAATATTTGCTATATTAAAATGTATCTTACTTGTTATATTCGAAAAACCATGTTTGAGCGTCATTACCCCGTACGCTGAGCGGCATTACCCAAAGTCAGGGGCAATGCCGCTCAAACATGTTTTTTTTATAATGTTGTCCTACTACTAGTAGGTCAAAGATATATGCTTTTGTTGTTACATTGTTGATTACTAGATAATTAAAGACTCTGTTACTCTTCTTAACTTTGATTTATAATAAATAATTTAAAAAATACAACGTTTTTTCCTTAAGTGAACGCCATTCCCCCTCCTTACCCTACCGCTCAAAAAGTGGCTCGCTCCTAGTCGAATTTACTCGCGCCACTAGGAAAGAGGAAATTATCTCAAGTTTCAAGAAATATAACAAATCTCGTAAAATTAATAAGGAGCAACAACTTAGCACGGCCCAGATCAAACTTACAGGCTCAGACAGCCCTATTTATATCTCTGAGTAACAAATAAAGCCCGCCACCTCTTCTACTTGGCCAGAGAAGCAGTTAAACACAAAAAACTGATAGCAACCTGGACGTCCCATGGGAAGATTTTAGTGAAGAAAGAAGAAGGATCCCCTCCGGTTCTTATCAATAATGAAGAGGAACTTTTGAAACTCACTCAACAATGACTAGATTTAGAGTCAACGTTCAAATCCTTGGTCATGTACTTGGCACTAAACTTAAGTTTGTTCCCACTTTTTTGTAATAATATTTGCATGTATGTTTTTTGTTTTTCTAAGAGTTTTCCTAGCCAATTTGATAACGTCCTACTATTACAATCTCACTTAACATATTCTAAGTACACTTGTACCTACTACACAACAAAACACACACCTCAACCCATATATATTTTATACATTTATACTGCCACTATAACTAAATATGTTTATACTTTACAGTTTATACTTGATCAGACGCGAGTAGATCAACATACTTATCTTATTATCCCCCCAAAGCCTCTTCGTTCCCTGATATCTACAGCTCACAAGCCACAGTACCGCAGACGCGACCGCCTGAATCCACTCCCTGTACTATTTTATGTAAAATCTATTATAAACTTCCCTATAATGTGGGGATTTAAACACATTGTTGTTCAATATGATCGATGTCAATAATATTGAATTTATAAACCAGGGACTGGATTCAGTAATAACTGCTAATACTATAACTTGTGACATAGAAGAGGTTAAGAATTTTTTACCAAATAATAACAAATCCAATATTAAAATAATATCGCAAAACATAAGAAGTATAAATTGTAATCTAAATAGTTTCTTATTATTATTGCTTAGGTCCAACTTGGACTGGGATGTCATTGTTCTAACGGAGTGCTGGCTTCCATCTAACAGACATATTCCTGAACTGCAAGGATTTTACTCTATTTCCACTACACGAAACTTGACACAAAATGAGGGCGTGGTTGTCTACATTGGCAACCATCTAAAGACGATGTACGAAGAACCGCACATAGCGGACGCTAACTGCTTACTCCTAAAGCTAAGTAAGGATACCTGCATTCTTAGTATCTATCGCCCCCCCGCAGAACAAAACACCTCTAAATTCCTGGATAGTGTCGATACTCTGCTTACCGGACTTCATGGCTACAAGAACATTGTTTTATGCGGTGACCTCAATGTTGACATTTCAAATAATACCAATGATAACCGTTCCATAGAGTACCTTAACTTGCTAGCCAGCCATAGCTTACTTCCAGGCCTTATATTACCGACTCATGGCTTAACGTGTCTTGATCACATGATGGTTAAGACAAAACTAGAAGCCTTGTGTTTCTTGATTGAATCATCAATCACCGACCATGAATGTGTTGCTCTCGTGATTAACATGAATCATAAACAAGTACACATAAATAGAACTACGTCAAGGATCTCACACGAAGGCCTAGACAGTTCGATTAACAATATTAACTTTCAATCGATTATGAATTGTACCAACGTGAACTCTGCTACCGATCTTCTCACTAATAGTCTTATGACAGCCATCAAAGATAACACAGAAAACTACAGTACACCAAGACGGCAACAAATATACAAAAACAGAGACAACCTACATAAAAAGCACAAAAAAGATCCTAAAAATGACATTCTAAAACTAACCTACAAAAATTACAGGAATTACTGTAACTCACAACTTAAAAAGGCAAAACAGAACTATGAAAAGCAACAGATTATTACTGCTAAAGATGATAAAAAACGCCTATGGACCGTCATAAAGGAAATAAGTGGACTAAAAAAGCCAGTAGATCACTCAATAAACCTGCTTAATAGTGTCAATGAACAGGCTAGTGTAAATGAGGTAAATCATTACTTTGCGAACATTGGAAAAAAACATGCGGATAAACTTACGTCTTCAAACAGTTCTGCTGCTGGATTGGCACCCATCTTGGACAACCAAATGCCCTCACCCCCAAGTAACTCGTTTGTCATGCTTCCTACCGATGAAGAGGAAGTCTTTCGATTGATAATCAAACTTAAACAAAAATGTGCAGTAGGTCTCGATCAAATACCTGGCGCTATAATCAAACGATATTCTCACTTGCTAACTAGACCGATAACTCACATCTGCAACCTAGCATTCTCAACTGGGGAATTTCCGCAGGCATTCAAAACAGCTGTCATCAAACCAATCCACAAAAATGGTGAAAGAGACCGTGTCGAAAATTTCAGGCCAATCTCAATTTTACCTACGCTTTCAAAAATTTTGGAAAGATTAATGAATGTCCGTCTTACTAAGTACCTTGAATCCAACAACATACTGTCTCCCTCCCAGTTTGGTTTCCGCCCTAACAGGTCCACTAACGACGCAGTGATCGAGCTCACCAACTCTCTCATTACTAAACTTGACGAGAAAAAGAAATGTTTAGTAGTTTATCTGGATCTAGCGAAAGCCTTCGACACGGTCTCTATCCCTCTCCTCATTAGGAAACTCGAACACTACGGGATACGGGGAATCCCCCTCAAGCTCTTTAGTGACTACTTGAGTAACAGGAGGCAGCGAGTGAAAATAGGTCACGTGGTCAGCGAAGACGAGCCGATCATTTGTGGAGTTCCCCAGGGTAGTGTATTAGGTCCATCACTATTTCTTCTGTACATTAATGAGCTCTGCAATACACAACTACATAATGGCAAAATACTGACGTTTGCCGATGACACTGCACTTTTCTTCAGCGGTGATTCCTGGGATGAAGTCTTTCGCCAGGCTCAAACTGGTGTGAATAAGGTAAGTTCATGGCTCAGAGACAATATTCTAACCCTTAATGTTAGCAAAACAAACTACATGGCGTTCGCACTAAGATCTGATCACCTCCCGCCATCATCTCTGAATATTACCATCCACAACTGCACATCGGTTACAGATGGCAACTGCTCGTGCCCTACCCTGAAACGAACTGATCACGCAAAATACCTCGGTGTTACCATTGACCAAACTCTTACTTTTAATGTACATATAAAAACCCTTGCCAATAGGTTTTGCAAAATGATATATATCTTCAGGGGATTAAAATATGTCGCAGATCGCAAGACCATTCTTATGGTCTACAAGGCACTTGCTCAATCCGTCATTGGTTACTGCATTACAACATGGGGTGGTTCAGCAAAGACATACCTACTAGAACTAGAAAGAGCCCAAAGAGCCATATTGAAGGTAAGCGCAGGTTTGCCGTTCCGATTCTCAACGACAGATCTCTATAGCACTTGGGGAGTCCTAACCGTTAGGCAACTAATGCTACAGGAAACCATTCTACTCCAACACTCCCAACTAACCTTTAACCCGAATACCACGAGTGGCAAGAGAAGAAAGGGAAAGGTCTGTCGCACCAAATCCTTCAGAACAAAACGCTCGAATAACTTCTTCACTTTCCTCGGCCCTTACATCTATAACCTTGTGAATAAAGAGCTATCAATCTACACACTGCCCAGATATAAATGCAAGAAAGTGGTCTCTGAGTGGCTCAAGACCCTCTCATATGATAAAACTGAACAGTTATTAACCCCCCCCGCCTAGCTCATGTTCATTACTTAGTCTACCAATTATGAACATTGTTTAACAAAGATTACAACTTAAGTAAATAATATTATATATATTTTATTAACTTCCGCGTACACACACACGTTATACATACACACGCTGAACCCCTATTGCCCGGACTCTCATGAGACTGGTGCCTTAGGAGAGCAAGCACGCACCCACCCACATACACGCGCACACGCTCACTGTTCCCCCGTTGCCCAGACTCTCATGAGACTGGTGCCTCGGGAAAACCAGCACACGCCTACCCACGCACTCGTACACACACACACACCCTCACACACACACCCTCACACACACACACAAACACACACGCACTCACACACTGTTCTCCGGTTGCCCAGACTCTCATGAGACTGGTGCCTCGGGAGAACCAGCACACGCCTACCCACGCACTAGTACACACACACACACAAACACACACGCACTCACGCACTGTTCTCCGGTTGCCCAGACTCTCATGAGACTGGTGCCTCGGGAGAACCAGCACACGCCTACCCACGCACTAGTACATACACACACCCTCAAACACACACACACAAACACACACGCACTCACACACTGTTCTCCGGTTGCCCAGACTCCCATGAGACTGGTGCCTCTGGAGAGCAGCTCCAATGCTGGACGCTATCAGATACCTTTCGTATTATGTATTATTATAGCCTTACCTTTATTGTTTTGATTTTGTAGAGGTTTCATGTATTTTTATTAGATGACTACTATGTTAAGCCTACTTACTATGTAACTCACCTTGCTACTTTACATACCTTGAGTAATTTACTTATGTTTACCTCCCACGGAATGAGTAACACTGGTGACCTGTGCTACAGGTTTTTCATAAACCTTTAACAGGCACCAGTCTCTCACAACACAGGTAGATAAGCATATTAGGAATCTGTTTTTACTCTCCCACCAATAGCTTTAACACGACCTAGCCTAAGCCTGATTTATAAATATGTAAGCTTTATATATATAAGATACCTTTGTGAGAGAAAATAAACATTTATTTATTATTTATTATTTTAGATCTGTTTAGCTCGAGCGAACTTCTAAGCTTGTACACGTCATGGGGCCAAAAGTGTACAACCGACAATCGCCCAATGTCACTGACGCGGTATCATCGACGCGGTATCGACGCAATCCTTTAAGTCTAGACTTAAGAAATGGTTGATAAAACAATGTTTTTATACGTTGGATGAATTCTTAGCACGTAAACGTGCGTAAAATTACATAATTTATTTGACATATTTCATTCGAGACATTTTAATTTTCAATTTTAAATGGACAATTTATTTTGGTTAGGTGAATTTTATGTTGTATATTTTTACTTATATTATTTTTTCTAATTTATTTAAAAATTTTACTTTACTCGTAAAACACAATGAATTATTGATAAAAAATTGACATGTCACCTAAGTATTGTTACGAATAAAGAACTCGAACTTAAAATTTTATTTAGGATCTAAATTAAATCAGGGTCATCCACATCCACACCCAAAACAAAGACCATTTCAATTCTACCTCTACGGTAGTTCGTTAAAGTTCGTAAAGTAAAAGTAAAAGGCGTAGTGCTTGTTTTGTATCGTAGCAAAAGCGAACTTCTTAGGATTTTTATTTGAAAGGTTGCTTTGTCGTAGTTGCTCGAAGTTCGATTAAAGTTAGAGTGACCGTTCTATTGATATTATTGTTCAAAGGTTAACGATTGTCAGAGGTTTTCGAATTCTTATGAATATAGCTTTTACTTTTATTTTTAATCATTTAAGCCCAATTCCTATACAAGTAAAATATTTGTATTATTTTAGAAATGAAAAACAAATGTATTTACCCCGAAGTTCTGGGAAATTGGACCGGGAAATATACTCGTTTTGATTATTATTCTATCTGATGTTTCGTTTTACTTTCCCATCCATCAAAATTCCAGTGAAGTAATGAAATGTCCTCTCATATTCAGTATTGAAAGTCTTTGAGATTGATCGAGCAGACGATTTTCTTTATTGCATTGCATTAGATTTTATGTACGATATAGACACACCGCGGGAACACGAATCAATTGTATGGTATAGGTAATCTTTTTTTTCCCTACTTCCGTGGCTGAGTACCAACGACGTAGAGCTCGCTTTTTATGATCATTGTTTTTTTTTGTGTGAACTAAGGTTTGGGAAAATAATGGCCATCGTAAACTAACACCATATGCTTTGCAGGGCACGCCAACTCTGCCATCAACCCCATAGTGTACTGCCTCATGACGAGGAACTTCCAGCGGTCAGCAAGGAAACTGCTCTGCACAGCGAAACCTGTCTGCAAACAGACCTTCACTGTAAGTTATTCTTGAACCTTCTTAAGACTTTAGAAGAACTAAAGATCTGCGCACCTTGGATTACAACGTTTGGATGCCGACGCCGCTACCGCGCACCACGAAAATATGACTTCAAATCGGAACAAATTTGTGTACGATCTGCAGAAATGTGTTCCGTTGGTCTGGGTGTTTTCTATGTATAGTAAAAAATATCTATCGATGTAGTGTATTGTATTAAGTATATCAGTTATCTAGCACTCATAACACAAGTTCTGCTTAGTGAACGAGTGAAAGAGCCCATATTTGAATGCACATTTTTGTGGCGTACAGTAGCAGAGCACTTCTGATCTGCGACAAACTTTAAGAGGAACTTCTTTAAGTAACACAAGTAGCTCCTAAACGCGACCCTCATTTGTTTTAGACCAGAGCCTTCTATACCTGATCCTAGAATCTAAGATACTGCTGATATCGGAGCAAATTCCAGAAGCTCGATGATGAAAGCTCGATGAAATGATCAATAAAAATTTAAACCAAAAACTGTTTCGATCTTCTGGAATTTGCTGGAGAAAATTCCAGAAGCTCTAAACAATTTTTGTTTTTAAAGTTTTTATTCATCATTTCATTCCTACTTTTCAAACTCGAATTTATACCGTGTGTGCAAATTATGTTTGGTTGAATGTTGTGTTTACGTTATAGTAATTTCTTGCTGTTTTATGTTAGTGTTATCGGTGTTTGTTAAGTTTAAATTTATTAATATCTTGGTACACTTAAAATTTCTTGAATTCTAGAAACATGTACAGTAGCACACAAAATTTCCACTTGCTGTGAGTAAGCGTTATTAAACAATACAATTTTGATAATCGCTTCAGTAAATCAATCTGATAGTGTGTTTTTGATGTTGGTTCTAACGAGCCA
Source organism: Eupithecia subumbrata (assembly GCA_949316285.1). Lineage (NCBI taxonomy): Eukaryota > Metazoa > Arthropoda > Insecta > Lepidoptera > Geometridae > Eupithecia > Eupithecia subumbrata. The sequence goes on along the minus strand of OX438641.1, from coordinate 17,302,885 downwards.
ATATTAATTTTGAAGTTCACCTCACCTCAACAGCCTATATTGGTCCACTGCTGGACGCAGCCCTCCCCCTGATAAGCCCCTTATTGGCTTTTATCTCATGGGGCTAGTGCCCATAATCCACACGCTGGGCATGCGAGTTGGGGATCGCAGTTTGAAGTTCACATAAATGATAAATCGTTAAGTAGGAAATTATCAATCATTGTGGTTTGATTATTAACCAAATATTAAACGGCGAGTAACTCAAAATAAATATTATTTATTTTCCAGTGGCGCTGCACACAAAAGCCTGAAGGGTCTTCAAGCGATTATGAGCTCTACCACGAGCCACACAAGAGGTGCTATTTGCAGGTAATCAATCTTTATTGTTTACATGCTAATGAGATTAACCTATGATTGATGCGCGCCCTGGATACTCCTCGGATTAACTGCTAGGACAAACATCGGCACGGAAATTGGTACGTGATTATTGACTCTGAGAAGTGAACTGAATCTTAGCATCATTGTTATAAGGATGAGCTAGTTTTGAATCTCTGCTTTAATAAGACTTTTTAAAGCAGAGATTCAAATTCGTCACGTCACATTAGTCACGTCATAATTAAGACGGTTTCTACACTAAGTCTATTATGACGATTACTATGACTCACCGAATCTTCCGAAAGCATTCTCGAAGTTCGGTCTAAGCACTAACTTAAACCCTTTCTTGAACTCAATTTGAGTAGATATCTCCCAAGTTAGACTGAAAACAACTCAACTGTGTAGGCTATCGGATTTCCTTTGATATCACAAGGAAAAACTTAATTTGGAATCAAATAACTTCGAATTGAATTATTCGAGCTTAGTTATTGGAAATATAGGAATCGAGTCATAACAGTGCGGATAAATAAATTCAAGGGTCTTCCATTTTATTGCATAAGGTAAAGGGTGCAGCAAAATTAAATCTAGATACCTAGCCCGAACGGACAAGGAGCCCTAAACGTTAAAAATTACATACAGTCCAAGTGGTTCACTTGTATATTTTTGACCAGAGAGCCTCTTCCCTCGAATGTAATTCATGCCTACTTGTCCCATAGTAATGTCCTACTAGTCGAATTTCAACCGTGAATTTTTCTTGCAAGAAAAACCCCAATAACAACTATAATCCCGACCCGGGATTCGAACCGAGGACCTCATAAAAAGCGGTTGAAAAAGCTTACCGCTAGACCAACGAGGCAGTCAATGTCCCCTAGTACTTAGGCCACGACCGCACTGCAAGCGCCTAGGTTACCGGGTATCAGATAGGGGCGGCTAAGTTAGCGGGTTGCTTCGGTCGAATGTGATTTCGATGATTTAAGGTAGGCGCGTAACTATTTTGTTTATTTATTTAATTAGGGCAATGCCAACAAAACACATAGTAAAACATTTTTTATATAAACAGAGTGCAAATATTATACTATAGAATGTGTGTTCATAACAAGCTTGCTCAAAATTTGCATAAAGTACAAAAACAACAGGTAAAATAAAGAAATACGGAAAAAAAGAAATATAAAATAAAAACAAAAAAAAACATTTTTTTTTCACTTGAAAATACAAAAAAGAAGTTAAAACTAAATATGTACAGTTTAACGATGTTTATACTACTCAAAGTCTCCCACAATTGTCAGTGGGACATGCGAAATACCAGAAAAGTGCGAGTTAAGTTTTTTTTTATAGATAGGCAAAGAAACTCCAAAAGCGTCAAGTTCAGGTAATAAATAAAAACTAATAAAAGGGGCGTTAAATCCAAGATTTGTTCTGGTGAAGGCGATCCTGAAAATTTTAAATATCGGCTTATCTTTTTGAGAACTTAAAACAGACATCTGACAGATATCTATCACACTGCACGTTCAGCTGGATCTACATACAGTTTTGACAGACAGCTGCTGTATAGGCTTTAGATAATAGTAGAAATAAGTATAAGCTCTTGAAATTTTGTAATTCTTATGAAAATAAAGTTTATTAAACCATAAGCTCTAATGTAAAGCGAGGTGATGGCAGATTTGGATTTTGAGCTCAGAGTCCAAAATAGTACCATCGAAAACACGCGCCTAGGCGCGTGGTATCGATGGTACTCGAAGCAACTCGCCGACTTAGCCACTTACCTAGGCGCTCGCAGTGTGGCTGTGCCTTTTTTGATTGTTGTTTAATATGTGCAAGTTGTAATTCTATTTCCCACCAGATGAGCGCAATGCGGTACAACGGTCACGCGCACACCGCAGCACGTGGGATTGAGTTGCGGCAGACGACGCAGCTGAGCCAGGTGACGCGCAGCTCGCGACGCACGGCGCCCGCGCACGCGCTCTCAGCCGACATGCTGCAGAGGCACGGCCATATTGACTTTAGGCGATAAAATATGACCAGTCAAATAACCCTGTATATTGTGCCCCTTGACATCAATCGTTTTCTTTGTTTTAATGTGTAAGTAAATCAACGTAATAAATATGAATAACTTGACTGTGACTCGAATTATTTTCTCTTGGTTAACGAGGTAACTGTAACTTTTACAAATAGATCTTGATATAAGATGCTTGTACTTGTATTATTACAATAAAAATGCTAACGACATGTCAAAAAAAATTTCCATACAATTTTTATGAAATGTTTCTTCCATCAAAATTATTTCAATTCAATTATATCAATTATTCCGAACAAAACCTTCTGACTTCAAAAGGTAGCTACCCTGAAGGTCGTTAATGACTCCTATAAAACCCATCATCATCATCATCAGCCTATATTAGTCCACTAGCTGTACATAGGCCTCCCCTAATGAGCACCATAGCGCCCTGTCTTCAGTTTGCCGTATCGTCATCCCACCTGGCCGGAGGGCGTCCTACACTACGTTTGCCGAGTCGCGGTCTCCACTCAAGAACACCGTATATTATTATTATACACATATCCCCCTATCCTGTATAAAATATCTCCATATTAATAAACTTTCTCTTTTACCTTCCATTTGCTTATAAGTACATTGCTCATCTTACTCCTGATTTGGTTTTGGTTTATAATAATGAATGTTTAGTACGTAGTTACTGAGAAGCCTGCCAGCTCAATGTGTGAAACTTAACTATTATTTTAGCTTGTTCAGAATTTAAAGAACCAATACTTTTTATGTTTACTGCAAATTATTTACTAAGAAACACGTTTCCCCGAATATTTTTTCCGTTAAATTTTTTCTGTTAATATTTCCGTACGTAACGTAAGACTTATTTAATAAATCAAACATGTCAACGCACGTCACACGGATACATAAATGTAATGTGAGAATATTTCAAAGGAATACTTAATGCCGTAATCATCAATCACATACCCTCAGGAAAACAAGGAAGGCGATCTCGGAGTAAAATAAGGCTTTTTTTGAACTTACCTCTAACCTTTCCTAATATTAAATGAAAAATTTAGAATGGTTTGCAAAATTAAGTTGGTGTCAAAAAATTAGACTGATTAATAAATTAACATTTAATCGAAAATTGTTAACAAAATGCTATAATAAAAAGAACCCACTGTACGTAACTACACTATCTATTGGTTTCATTATAAAATGATTCACAAGTCTAGGTATTCAAAAAATCTAATATGAAAGCGTGTTTTTAACCCCCGTCGCAAAAACAGAGGGGTGTTATAGTTTAACGTGTATGTCTATGTATCTGTGCATCTGTCTATGGTATCGTATCTCCCAAACGGATGAACCGATTTTCGTTTAGTTTTTTTTGTGCCATAGATAATTTTATCCCGAGTGTTTTTAGCCATGTTTCATGAGAATCTGTCGGGGGGTTTTTTTTTTCTTGTGGTTACATTAAATAAAATTATACAGGTGGATATTTTGGACGGAGCAGTAAGGCGAAGTACCTTAACCAGTATAGCTACAGGAAAATGATCTTCAGAGTAATTTGTAGATAAATTTTCATCACAATATAAGTACAGATTTTAAAAAATTACAGTTAGCAAGAAAATGGGCAGTCTAGAAACTTAAAATCTTTCTGGTTTCTCATATCCTAGACAATCTCAAAAACAGAAGTCGCGGGCTAGAGAAGGTAGGTACAGAAAATGACTTCAAATTAAAATGAATAATATTTTCCACGCGCGCCATTGATGGATATATTAATGCTAAATAAAAAAAATCTCTTCCTAAAAGGAAATTTACTTATCAAATCGGAAGGTAACGAAGTTGTTTCTTTGATCACTAAGTAACATTTCAAGTGGCGCGTGCCAAGGGTTATAATTAATTCACAAAAACTGGAGGCATACAAATCTACCTCGAGTAATTCAATTTACAGAGGCACTCAAAAAAATTAACAAATTAAATCTAGAGATTTTTTATGAATTTAGTTTTCCGCCTGACCATATCATAAAATTAGCTTTAACACTACCAATTAATTCTTTTTTTTTTACCTTTGTTGATTTAAATGACCTCATTTGTTTAACGTTAAATAAGAGTATGATAAAGTGCAATCATAGAAAACAAGATCCGTCAAGTGCGAGTGTAACTCGCGCGCCGAGGGTTTTGAACGTTTGTCAACAAATATGTACCAAAAGTACTGGTTAGAGACTTCGCAATTTAACGAATACCTAAGAATAGTAGGTACCAACCTACATTTCAGATAGATCTCTCTGCATGCTTCGGTTATATTGGTGGTTCGGTTAAGGTGGGCAATGGTAAATTTTTCGACTTTTTTCGAAATATTTCAAAAAGTATGAAAGCTACAAAAATTTGAATAACTGGTTTGAAATTTCCAAACTGATACCTTTCATTTGATACCCCATTCGGCGGGGTAGCCCCCCTTTTGAAAATTAATCCTTTTTGACCATTTTTCAAAAAGTGTTCTTTTTACAGACTTTTCTATATTTTTCCTGTAAAATATAGATCCATATCTACAAACGCTTCATACATTTTAAATGGATCGCTCGGCAAACTTCGGAGATAGGGGGGGGGAATGGGTTTTTTTTCGACTTTTTTCAAAATATTTCAAAAACTATGAAACCTACAGAAATTTAAAAAACTGTTTTGAAATGTCCAAACCAATACCTTTCATTTGATACCCCACTCGGTGAGGTAGCCCCCCCTTTTGAAAATTATTCCCCCCCTTTTTGGCCATTTTTCAAAAAGTGTTCTTTTTTCAAACTTCTCTATATTTTTCCTGTAAAATATAGATCCATGTCTATAAACGCTCCATACATTTTACAAGGATCGCTCTGTAATCTTCGGAGATAGGGGGGGGGGGGGGAATGGGTATTTTTTCGACTTTTTTCGAAATATTTTAAAAAGTATGAAACCTACAAAAATTTCAAAAAATATTTTGAAATGTACAAAATGATACCTTTCATTTGATACCCCATATGACTCTGTAGGTATCTTTTAAAATTTCGGCATCACAATTTGTATGGAAAATATTCATTTTCATTTTTCATTTATTTTTCTCTAAATCTGTACAGGCGCACGAAATGTATTATTATTTTAAATTTCAAGTTGATAGCTGCAGTAGTTTTTGAGTTATTAAGGAGGGAAAAAAGGACAGACAAAGCGAGACCATATGGGTTTTGAAACCGATCTTCGATCTTCAAAACCCTAAAAACGATTTCTGAAAAGCGCATTCAAATTCCTATATAGTTAAAAATACATATAGCTTGATTAACTAGCTTAATATCTAGCCTATCAATTTCTTGTGAACTTAGTGGAATTTTCAGAAGTTAATGGTTTTGGCAGGGTGGCACGTATCACCACCGAGGTGGCCCCCGAAGTCCCCACGCAACCCCACATGCCTTGTTAAAGTTTTGAGTCACTTCAGAGGGATTGTTTACGAGCAATCTAATCAAATACAAGTTAATTAAAGTTCAGAAAATGACTAGCAATAGATATTCTATCATGTGAATATGATTGTGAACTATCGGCAATAGAAGTCAATTTTACTTAATAAATAAATAATGCTGGACAATTCACACAGCATTATCTAGCCCCAAGCTAAGCAGAGCTTGTGTTTTGGGTACTAGATAACTGATATACCTACTTAATAAAATACACTACATAGATAGTTATTTTTATTATACATAGTAAACACCCAGACCAACGGAACCAATTTCTGCAGATCGTACACAAATTTGTTCCGAGGCGGGAATCGAACCCGCAACCTACTGCGTCGCAGGCGGACCTTCGCCCGCTGCGCCACGGAGGTCGTCGACTTGTGATAGGCATGTATAGGACAGGTAAAGGGGATTTTAAAACTCTGACACGTTCACTTACTAAATTGTTTAATTACTTAGGTACAATCACTCATCGTCAAACTATTCTGTTAGGTGATTGGAACATTAACTTCTTAGTGAACTCACCTAAAAAAGACAAACTAAATGACATTACGGCCTACGGCTTTAACAATTTTGTAGACTTTGCAACTAGAATTGATAATTTATCTAAAACGTTTTATAGATTGTCTGGTCACAAATTTAGATACTTGTGACATTGACGTGATGCCTCTAGCTACTGCGCTATCAGATCATGACGCACAAATTGGCTCGATTAAAATTAAACAAGATCCGTCAAGTGCGAGTGTAACTCGCGCGCCGAGGGTTTTGAACGTTTGTCAACAAATATGTACCAAAAGTACCGGTTAGAGACTTCGCAATTTAACGAATACCTAAGAATAGCAGGTAGGTACAAACCTACATTTCAGATGGATCTCTCTGCATGCTTCGCTTCGGTTTAATGGGTGGTTCGGTTAAGGTGGGTAATGGTAAATTTTTCGACTTTTTTCGAAATATTTCAAAAAGTATGAAAGACACAGAAATTTGAAAAACTGGTTTGAAATGTCCAAACCGATACCTTTCATTTGATACCCCACTCGGTGGAGTAGCCCCCCTTTTGAAAATTATTCCTTTTTGACCATTTTTCAAAAAGTGTTCTTTTTACAGACTTCTCTTTATTTTTCCTGTAAAATATATATTCATATCTACAAACGCTCCATACATTTTAAACGGATCGCTCTGCAAACTTCGGAGATAGGGGGGGGGGAATGGGTATTTTTTTGACTATTTTCAAAATATTTCAAAAAGTATGAAAACTACAGAAATTTCAAAAACTGTTTTGAAACGTACAAACCGATACCTTTCATTTGATTCCCCACTCGGTGAGGTAGCCCCCCCTTTTGAAAATGATTCCCCCCCATTTTGACCATTTTTCAAAAAGTGTTCTCTTTTCAAACTTCTCTATATTTTTCCTGTAAAATATAGATCCATGTCTATAAACGCTCCATACATTTTACATGGATCGCTCTGCAATCTTCGGAGATAGGGGGGGGGGAATGGGTATTTTTTCGACTTTTTTCGAAATATTTTAAAAAGTATGAAACCTACAAAAATTTCAATAAATATTTTGAAATGTACAAAATGATACCTTTCATTTGATACCCCATATGACTCTGTAGGTATCTTTTAAAATTTCGGCATCACAATTTGTATGGAAAATATTCATTTTCATTTTTCATTTATTTTCATTTATTTTTCTCTAAATCTGTACAGGCGCACGAAATGTATTATTATTTCAAATTTCAAGTTGATAGCTGCAGTAGTTTTTGAGTTATTAAGGAGGGAAAAAAGGACAGACAAAGCGAGACCATAAGGGTTTTGAAACCGATCTTCGATCATCAAAACCCTAAAAACAGAAAGAGCCCAAACATAAGTATGAAGAAAAACGTTCATTTAATTCCGAAAAATGCTTGATTTTTTTAGCTCTATGCTATGTTATGACTGGGATACGCTGTTTTCCAACTACAATGAAAACACTTTAGATAGCTTTTTAAATAAGATTGAATGGAACATGGACATACATTTCCCGAAAAAACTAACAAAATTAAAAACGACAAGGCTATGTCCATGGTTATGTGGCACAATAATTCAATCTCAAAGAGACATTCATGACTTGTACCAAATAAAAGTCAATATCCGGACATTGGGTTATAAATAAAAAAATAGAGCATAGAAATAGTATTGAAAAATGAAAAAGAGAGAATATGTAGAGCAAAGGCTAAATAATTTATAAGCCCAAAAAGGGAAGTGTGGGCTCTCCTCAAAGAAGAGACGAATAAAGCAGTGACTGAGTGGTAACTCGACCACACTTGACCTCGTGGTGTAGTTGGTTAGCACAGTCACGTACCTACCCCAGTGAGGATGCGGTTTCAAGTCCCGTCGAAGTCGAAAGTTTTTGGGATATCATTTGATTTCTTAGTTTAGTTTAGTTTTGGCGACACCTGAATAGACACCATTGTTTCTAATTCGTAAATTTATACCTAACATAAGCCTTTTTGTTCTTGGTGGACGAATCGTTATGGGTCAACGTAAAGATTTGGTTGTTTGATTTCTTCCATCCAGTTTTATTTTTCTTGTGAACGTTTCTTTGGAAGATTCCACCAATGAGAGCAAGGATGATATCCCCCACGAACCAGATTATTTCGATGACACTGATGATGGAACCACCCAGACATAGTCCAAAGATACCTCCGAGATTTGCTGAAAAATAAGAAAAAAAAATGTCCTTATCACTAGAATCAATAACGTTTTATAATATTATGACTACTTAATCACCGAGTATTTATCGCGTTTATTTACATATTTTGCCAGACATTTCAGCAGATTGACACTATACCGTGATCACGGGATGACTAAATAACATTTATTTCAATAAAACTTAAAGGATTTTAAAACTAAATTTCTAATATTTAGTTCAAGAAATAAATTTCTATTCGATTCTCTTCACTTAAATCTTTTTAGGGTAAGAAAGGGAGTAGGTACCTATAAGAGAGAAAAATAAAACTCTATTATCTAGTCAATTTTCAGAATCTCAGTTTTCAATTAGATACGTACTTTGGAAAGTTATTTTCATGGTCCCTTTAAAATTATAACTTTATTATAAAGTACTTAATACACATTTTTCGTTCAGAGTGTTCCCAGAATCGAATAATTGTTAACGATTGTGAAGAGTTTTGCGTAATAAATCACACTCACCGTGATGACGTCATAGCTCCCAAAATACCACAGTGATAGCGTAATCAGTTCAATAATAATATAGGAAAGGCACTTTCACTCTCGTTGGATAAAGGCCGGATCACATTATTCCAGTGGCATTCCAGCTATCGAATCCAGCGCTGGAATGCCACTGGAATAACTTCGTTTCAGTAGAGATTTTAAGGGCAATTCACATTATTCGAGTAACTGAGTATATGTAACAGTATATTTTGATTCGCTGGATTACTGGACTGGAATAATGTGAATTGGCCTGAAAGCTCTCTACTGAAACTAAGTTATCCTACATATTGGTACAGACAGTAGACAGAAATTGACTTACTTGTGAGCAAATAGAAAATCAAATAGAGTGTGTAGTAGAAGAATCTACCTTTCAACGACCTAATAACAGCTGAATGGTTAATATGGTATGGAAATAGGATTAGCCAAGGCGGTCGCCTTGTAAAAATCAATCTCTCCCACTCAATCCGTGGATGTTGTAAGAGTCGATTAAAGCAAACAACCAGAGTAAAGGCAGCATCCTTCTGTGTATTTTTTACACCTCAACTGCGATAAAACTTTTAAATCCATCATGGTTATTAACACTAAAGTCCTTTATAACGGGATATTTTCCATGATTTGAGTTTTCAACCTCAACTGCGATCGAAAACGATATATCGACGTACATATGTGTGCTGAGGAGAGAGGGATGGAAAATTAATTGTACCCCGGGAAAGGACATAGCATTATGTCATTATGTTCATCACAAGCAAAGCCAAGGACAGTAGCTGCATGAAAACATACAGTAATTATACTAAATGTATATGTGTGCACTTGCTTTTGTGTGTGTGTGTGTGTGTGTGTGTGAATAAAGCACCTGTAAGGCGGCCATCATGTGTTTTACTTCAGTAAAAAGGATATCAATATTTTATAATATAGTTGTATATTGTTAATATCAAAGTTCATGTGGTAAACGTTTGTGTACCTACGCAATCAAATTAAGTAAGAACTTATTGTCTTGTCGATACCGAGCCGTATTTATTTATCACAGTTATAGGCCGAACGAAACATGGAATAATATTTTCGTAGGATTCTCGATTATAATAGTACAGTCTGTTTTGACGTAACTGTTATGAGGTAAAAGTAAGTTGCGACTGTGCGATTACGCCGAAATCTCCCATTTCATGGAATGAATCCGGGGAGACTGGGTAAAAAAGATTTCCGTTTCCATCACATGGTGCAAAAACTAATACTTACAATTTTCTGGCTGGATGGAGCCGACCGTCAACTGCCAAGCTGTCAACGTCAAAACATCACAAATGTCAAACTCAATTGTTATGTTTTATTTTTATTTATTGAAGAATACCTAGGTTATTAACGTTTAACCTCATACTAATGTTACTCACATTTGATCTTGTTTTGCTTGACTACGTTTTTTTGCTGTAATGTATTAACTGTTTGTATCTTTGAATGCCTCAACCTCAACAGCTTGTATTGGTCCACTGCTGGACGCAGGCCTCCCCCTGATAAGCGCCTTATTGGCTTCTATCACATGAGGGTCATGCCCATAATCCCCATGCTGGGCATGCGGGTTGGGGATTTCAGTTTGGTGGTAGAATTGTTCTGCAGGAGGTGCTGCTGCCCGCCCCCAGTGGATATCCCTTAGTCGCCTCTTAAGACACCCGCGGGAAGAGTTAGTGTGGTGCAAATTCTAAGCTAGCACCACAAAGCTTTGAATAAGAATTGCTGTACACGAGCAAAAATAGGTCAAGTGTGATATAGCAATTGACTTTGACGATGACGTTAAAATATCCTTCGTTAATCGGCTTCATCCTACCAGAAAGTTGTATAATTTTTAGTACCTTAATTGAAACTAGGAACGAGATATAGTTTATAACCAGTTTTCCTGGATGGCTCATTCAATGGGAATCGGAGATTAAGGTCAAAGTAAAATAAAAATTATCTGTAAATTTCTTATTAGCACAAGTAGGTCCACTGCTGAACAAGCCTGAACAAAGCCCCAAAAAAGGGGGTTTTGCATTACTAACCACGCTTGGCTGGCAGATTGATTGTTGCAGTGGAGTTGTTCTAGACACACTGAAGGAATCTTCTGCCCTTCCCCTGGCAGGTTCCCTTGGCAGCTCTAACGATATCCACAGGCTGAGTTGGAACTGTCGATTCATCTCTGTTTGTTAATTTTCTTCTTCTGAGTGCTGAGATGCACGTGAAGGAATTAGCAGGCCGGAGCTATTCACACTATATTATAAATGCAAAACTTTAGATGTAAGGATGTTTGTTACCTCATCATGCTAAAACTTCTGAGCGGCTGAAATTTTGCATACAGGTAATTCCAATCCTAGAATCAAACATAGGCAACTTTTTTTCTCATAAATCAGTTCCCATGGGATAGTGCGAAGCCGCGAATAGAAACTAGTAAATAAATAAGTGGTGGAGTTATACCCAACATCTGGTCCCACGTATAGAGCACCTCTCTTCTGTACTTCATGCAGGTTGTATCGCTGAAGTGGACGACCACGCTGCTTCTGCTGCTCACACCTCTGGAGTGCAGAAAAACAAGAAATATGTTAGATGTGGGTGATCAAAGTTTATAAAGTTGTAAAGGAGGAATAAATAAATAAATAATTTTGGGCCAATATTTTGGAAAGGACAAGCGTGATAGAGCATAATTTATAAGTAGATAGACTGATTTTGAGACTGTCTATCTCAAAACACGTAGTAGAGAGTACAAAGACGGTGACTGTATTTTCTAGGTAGTTTTAACCTACGTTTTAACTTATGGTATATGGATTATTTTTTCATTTTGTTATTTGATTTCCTTCCGTGAGGGGGAAAATTGACTTAGTTCCCCATTCCGCTTCAGTTTACTACTGAAAGTTGGCGTTGGTCAGGAAGTTGGCGGTGTTATACCTCCGTGCCTCGGAAAGCATGTTAAGCCGTTGGTCCTTCACCTGACCTCTTTCTCGGTCGTGTCGGTCTGTCATCCCATCGCATTATGAGAGTGAGAGAATAGAGAGGGCACCTGTGTTTGCGTACACACTTGGGCACTATAATATGTCCTGCGCATCTGGCTAGTCTCCGATGAGACTGGCCGCCATGGTCGAAATTCGGCTAGGAGGACATCATCATCATTATCACTACTTAAAACGCGCCCCCGGCCAGAAACTTGGGTAATATTATGACCGTAAAAAAGCGTTCCTGTCAATAACTATTACTGAACTCTTTCAATTCTTCATATTCATTTGCCAACATATAAAGGAAAAATTGCCATAAAAGGTAAAACAATCAAACAAAAAGCCTTCTCGAACGTGAAATATAAGGGTTTCATAGCTTTGACAAAAGGAGCGAACACGTCACTTCCGGAGTCATTATGGCTCACAGCGCCACCATCAATCTGAAAAACGATATTCGGGTCGATTGTTATCGTTCCGTTTTCTGGGTTTTATAGTAGCTACTTCTTTTGATCACTAAAGATTAATTTTGTAAAGGATGGACCTGATAAAAATGGCTGCTGATTATATACCTGCAAAATCTACATTTGTCTTCGAACGTGCATGTATTTTTCGTAAACAGGAAGAGCTTTCTATATGTTTTATTTTCGTTTCTTCCCTCTCTCGTGTCTCGCATGCCTTTACCTCATTGGAGGTGGCTGGCATTTGGGCTTCTTATAGGAAGCCTCTTCAGACCTAATGTGAAGACCATTATTTTCAGTTTGAACCTCGACTTTAAACCGAATAATAATTTATTTATTTTCTCCTCACAGAAGGTCTTGTAACAGTAAATTGTTATAGTTAGGTGTAGTGTCAATGCCCTTTTACAGCAGCTCTAGTAATTAATCTTAGAATTATTTTGTTTAATTTGATTATTGACAATGCCCATTTACAGCAGATACCCATGAATACTACTTTTTTGTATTGTGTTACTGTATTTATTTTATCTTATTAGTTATTTTTATCAAAATGTAAAATGTTGACATAACCAAGTGTGCCTTGCGCTCCTACGGCGAATAAATATATGAGTATGAGTGTAGAACATGCAGATACCTGTTAGTGAGAGACTGGTGGCATTGATAAATTTTAAAACCTAATTAAGGCAATGTAATTCCCTAGAGCTTTTTATAATAAGTTGTTTGCTAACAATTTCTTGTCGCTAATGGGGTCTAGAATAGGGATGAATAAACGTAAATCTAGCTTATTATTTTCCTTAAGCTTATAGTTATTTCCAATTATGGTTGTCTGGGATGAAAACTGATTTGCTGTTGATAAGAGATTTTGTAATAAATGTCAAGGTCATGAGACTTTCTGAGAGCAGTTTTATCAGAATATTATGTAGAAATTGCTCTTTATCATTTTTTCAAAGAATTCATTATTGGTCAGATTTTAATAGTACTTCAGTAAGAAGTAACAGTATTCCTGAATGCCATTGGCTATATTATATTGGTTGTATTATATTGGTTTATCTAAGTTCCACTTGAGCGAACGGGCGGAAGCGAATATACGTTTAGACATAGAGCTTACATAGTAAACAGATCATAAACTGATACAATTCTATGGTTGTCAAGCAAATCTAAAAGTTCTATTTTAGCTTATAGATAGATACAGTTTATTGTCAAAAAGCTAAGGTACCTACACGTTTTCTATTTTTTAGGTATTCCATAGGGGCTTAGAGTATAAGCCTTTAAAAAATACATTGTAACTTACAATGGAAGTATGTTAACCAGCCATAACACCAAAATCTAAAATCTTCTTTTTGGCAAGTTTGAGAATTAGTTGACAGCATTATACATACATACTTGTAGGAAAGATCGGAAATCGTTAGTTTTGCAAATTGTGTCAATAAATCCAAGATGAAAGGTGATTACAATGTATTTAAATGGCGTTGATTACAAATTATATCTTGAATTAGGCTGATGTAGAGGGTATACGGGCTGGGATGATGATGCTGAAGGAATACTAACTGCAAGCTTCTCTTGTTCTTCACGAACTCCACCTCTGTCTCGTACTGCACGTAGTCGCACTTCTGGAAGCATTCCTTCTGGGACAACTCCACGCGAATGTCGGCTTGCACCTGCTCTGGAAGGCAGGGGTAGTCAAGTTAGTTACAGTAAATACTAAAACATTTTCAACAAATGCAAAGTACTAAATTATGCAATTAGTGAATAAGGACGGATTTAAAGCGATGTCTATAGATGAATCTCGAGCAAGTGAAGGATTCTAACTGAATCACGACCGTAGTAAGTGATTCATGATGATTGATGATGATGATTCAATCCTTAGCGACGCGAGTGAGGCATCACCCTCGATATAAATAAGTTTTATTCAAGAGTTGCATACTATACTTTCTCATAGTCATGATGACTATGAGAAAAAGAACCAATCAAATGTCGAGGAGTTAAATGCACAAGGAGTTTGTATCGACTATTTTTTGCGCAAGGAGGTATTGAGATGGAGGTCACTATATTGGTGTGTTCTAAATTCAAACAACAAAATAGTGATTAATAGTGCTTATTTTTCACTGTTTTCAGAGAATAAATATGGTGAATGATAAAAACTAAATCTATCTTTCCCTAAAAATCCCTGAGCCTCGAGTCTGTATGCTATACGTGTTTACCTCACCTCCCCGTTAGAAAATCTGAGGGGGGTGTTTGAGGAAAATTTTGTAAAGCGGTTCCCTCCTTTATGTTCGAAGCGTAGCTCTGAATATTCACAATCATTAGTATTCTTACCTATGTTTTCGTAAACACAAATGAGTCTGTCCCATGTGCAGATGGAGTAACTCTCAACATTCAAGTCTCGGGCTGAAATTAACAAAGAAATTTTATAAATATATACCTAATATTATTATAATAATAACGCTTTGTTTCAAAACCCGAGAGTTGTAATTTAAATCAACATTAGGAATCTCAAAAACATTGCCTTGGTTATTTGTGATCTCCTCTCATGTTTACTTCGGTGGAGTGACCAGCTGGTTAATTCAGAGGTATTCGAGAGTACCTATTGCTTATATTCTTTTCCCAACTAACTGCCTAAATTTTAATACAAATATAAAACAAAACAAAATGAATAAATAGTATGAGTTCGATTCTGATGTATTCGTGAGTGTGTACTCACGAATACATAATAATCAGATCACAAAAAGTTAACTTGACATAGTAATCAGAGAACCTCCTAATGAAACCAAATAATTTCAAATCCTCGTACACAATTTTTATTGTTTTTGCAAATATTGCCAGCTACATCGTTTATTGGATTCTCAGTAAACCCTAGGGCCCGTAATGAAAACCTAAGAAGGCTTACTTTAATGCCACTTCAAGGGAAAGGCTCCAAGGATTTAATTATAATATCCCTACTTATTCAAAGAAATTATTATGTAAATTTTTATTAGCTAAAATTGTACTATAACCTACTCTGCATTCCTGGAAATAAAAGTGAGTAACAAATTTAATGGAAAATCTTGGACAGTTCTGGGCAGCTCTGGTTTTATACGTTTTATTAAACGCTTATGACCTACCTGTCAGCGTTTACTTGAAAACTATTTCCTCTTCCTACTTACGCAGGGAGCTCAGAGAGGCAACATCACTGTCGTTGTTGCTTGGCGGTCTCAGTGTCAAAGTCGAGTATTGTTGTGGTGTCCTAATTATGTCTCGTAGAGAGACGAAACTAGTTGACGACTTACTTTTGATGAGTTTTTTTATTGTGCGGTTGGTGTGGTATTTTCTTTTGCAAATTAAGTTGTGTTCGTTCTTGGAGTTGGAGGGTAATTTACTGGGCAATATTGTATTGCGTAAGTCTGTTGTTTACTTTCTCTGATTGCAAGTGGGAACAATTTGTGGGAGGGCGGGCCTTACCCTCGAATCACATTTTGTTGTATCTTGTCGGAGGAGGTTTTGCGCGGAATTGTTACTAAATATTATTTTATCCTAATATTAAACTATTTCCTTTTAACAAGAACACACTGGTTTCTCTAAATTACGCTCAAGTAGTGTTTATTAAATGGAGTCCACACTATACTAACTCTTTGAAGTCCACTTTTCCCCATTAGGGGGGATTTCAGGGTGGAAAACTGGAATAACCCGAATAATGTTGGCAGCCGACAGTGTTTTGTCAACATGTCGCTGGCCCGCTGACTTTGCAGTGTCGTTACAAAGTGTTTACGACACATCTTTTAGTTTAATAAAATGATACCATGGAGTGATCCGTATAAAAATCAAGCAGTTTTTACCAGTGAGGCCAAAAGGCAGACATTTGCATTTCTCCACCACCTTGTTTAGAATGTGCCGCACCATGCAGCCTTGGTACGACGTTGCCCTGGGATCCTGAAAAAACTCAAATAAATTTACAAAAGCAAAGGTTTTGTACTCTCTAATAATAAGAAGTATGTATGTATACAGGATTGGAGTCTAATCTGTACCTTTAGTTAGACCTAAGCATTTTAGTAGGTACAATCAAGAATAAAAATTGCTGATCAGAAACTTATATCACTGCTCATAGTCAATCTTCATAAAGCGTTACAGGGTAGAAGGGTGGCGAATTTTTCGTCTGACTATTCATCAACATCATTATCATCAGCCCTTGTCGACTTACTGCTGGGAATAGGCCTCCCTATGTTTTTGTTATGCCCATGCGCCACGTTCCTACGAGGCCTGCGAGGGCCAGGTGTAACCTACGGTTTTGCCTTATCAAATCATTATTGCTATGTCAATCAAATCATTTTTGCAATGTTGACCAAGAATTAACTCTAATGAGTCAGATCAAGAGGAAAGCCGCTGCCGTGTCGCATATAGAAGTTAAAGAGACCGCATTGTAAAGAGAAAATGAAGAATAATTTAAATTTTGTAAAATAGCTGAAAATTGACAATGTTCAGACAACTTTATCGCTGATTGTAGCTAGCTCCCTAGGACCAACATTTGAGATGGTTGCAAATTGCTCAAAGCGTTTCAAATCTGGAGCAGTTCAAAAAAGTATTTATCAAACAGTCGTTGAAAATGCAAATAATATTAGAATTCTTTGAATTCTCCCGAATTACAGACTTAAGGCGAGACCTACAGAAATTTCATTTAAATTAAATGATATTTTAAGCTGCAGTTAAAATATAATATTAAAATGAAATCCTCATGCTTCAAAATGTTCTCCGGCAGTTCATGCGCTATTTACATTCTATTTAATTTATCACAAGTCTAGCTTCTGGCCACGGCTTACTTGCATGAAGCGTAGACTATACCACTCTGGGATAATGTGAAACCACCTTTATGTCCAAGAATTTTCAACAGTACAGTCTGAAGTCTGAACTAGCTGAATGGGACCACGGCCAAGAAGCGGAATTTCGTACGTCGCACCAGTTGTTAGTTTTAGAGAATTATTGTTTATTTTAGAATAATAGTAGTCATAATAGGCAGTTATTTAGAGTAATTACAATACTGTCGATTTTTTTTTTAATATTGAGTTATCGCACGTCATACTCTCTAAAATATCGTTGCATACCGACTACGGTCAAGCATGTTGACTTACTTAACACATGTTTTGGTAATTAAAAAATCTTTATCGTTATTCAAAATAATCTTTACTTATAGAAGAATATCATAAGTAGAGTACCTAAATACTTAGCTTGAGTCTAGATGATTTATTTAATTAATTTTATGTAAATACCGATTTCGTAACATACCCACGAAGATGTTGCTCAGACACACCAGTGTCAAATGATTGGAAATAGATATCTCACATCACCTATTGGTTCCACACAATTTCCCGGTAAATCCTTTCTATTCTGTCAGCTATTTTCCCGTTCTTGGACAAAAACGATTTTTTCCTGTATCCCTTTTCTTCATTCTGTTATCGCGCGGCTTTTGAGATCTTCTGTGTCCGGTTTTGTGAGCTTTATCTATTATTAATTACCTATAGACCGGATTACATTACATAAAATGCGCGAAATATGCTAAAATATGCAAAAAAAAAATGCTAGGAATATGCTTGAAAACTGATGAAATGTGTAAAATGTGCAACGTTAAAAAGTAAAAATGGTAGACCTTAATTCAAACTCATATACAATTAGTAAGATATCGTCAATAACTTATCGACCTCTGTGGCGCAGCGGGCGAAGGTCTACCTGCGACGCAGGAGGTAGTGGGTTCGATTCCCGCTTCCCCGATTGTATCCCGTTTGCACGATCTGCAGACATTTGTCCAGGGCGTTCTGGATGTTTTCTATGTATAATAAAAAATATCTATATAAGCAGTGTATTGTATTAAGTATATCAGTTATCTAGTACCCATAACACAAGCTCTGCTCAGCTTGGGGCTAGATAATGCTGCGTGAATTGTCCAGCATTATTTATTTATTGATTTATTTAATTATATAACAGTTTGTAGTATTCTAGATGCAGAATTGTTCCAAATCTTCTAAGTACGGGCATATAACTCAGCGTGTAGTTACTCTCGCTTTATCATGAAAAGGCAGTTTTCGGACAAATTTTATGACTTGTATGACTTTAGACCTTAAGAAAAATATACATACTTTCATAGTTTCAAAAAGAAAAGGCAGTACAACTTCTTACGAAATTTTAGTTTTCGTTTACTTAGAGTTGAAACAAAACGAATCTAAATTTCGTAATGAAGTAGAAACAAAGGACGATCGCGTTAACTTTTCGTAACAGAGCTTTAGGACGTAAGATTTAATTTGTTGTTTTCATTATCATTGGCTGTCTTACCCAGATATATTGCAATATAGCGAGAATATGCATCATCACAAGATTTTAAGTAAAATATGCCAATGAAAATGGGCTAAATATGCAAGTGCCTAAGCAATTGCATATAATCCGGACTCTAAACCATCATGAGCATGCCTTGCTCTACCAATTAGAGTTTAATTTTTAGTTTTATTTTAGTTGCATAAAGTCATTGTCATCACAGTAAATTGTAATGGTGTGGTTGAATTTTACTTCGGTAACTAAGTATTTCAACTTTTTTCAATTCCTCCGAAAGGGTGTAAAGGACGCTGCAAACCGAAACTGCTGAATTCAGTTAAATAGTTAAGGTTGGAAATAGTACTTACTGTCGTGGTGAAACCACCTGAACCATGGCCTCCGCGACAAGAGATGACTTTTGTCCTGGTTTATACAGGTTGGCTTTTTGAGATGGGAGTGAATGGCCAAATGTAGAAGATTTTAGCAAAGTAAAACGAAATCTAAATGTGTTATTTTTATTTTCGCATAAATTTAACCCATGGCATCCACAAATCGCTCAAAAAGCACCCTGTAGATAGCGGTATGAAATAATTGTGCTCACCGAGTCTACAATACACCTCCTGTTGTTCAAGGCCAACGCCTTCACGTAGCTGGAAGTGTCGATGGTCCAGAGGCTGACGCTCACGTCGAAGAAGGCAGTCGGCATCAGCACCACCGCGTTGTTTATGAACGTGATCTGGTCATCGGGGTCTATCACGTACAGCTGATGAAGTTTTGTATATTACTTTCGGTTCGATTTGTCGGTGCTGCGAATACTGACAGATCACTCAGAATTCACACAGCCCTCGCTGAGGCCAATCCATAGCTTTCCTAGTCTGTATCCTAACTATATTTCAGAGTTAGATAGAGTAGTAGACAGTTTCCAAAAGTTCAAGTTCTTGAGTTTCCATTGTTAGAGCATTCCATTGTTATGCCTTACATTGATGAATCGACAAACAAATAAATAAATAAATAATGCTGGACAATCCACACAGCACCATATAGCCCCAAAGTAAGCCATTCAAAGCTTGTGTTATGGGTACTAGATAAGTGATATATTTAATACATTATATACATAGATAGATTTTTTTATTATACATAGAAAACACCCAGACCATAGGAACAAATTTCTGCAGATCTTACACAATTTTGTTCCGAGGCGGGAATCGAACCCGCAACCTTTTGCGTCGCAGGCGGACTCTCGCCCGCTGCGCCACTGAGGTCGTCAAACGACTTGGAGGTGAAATGAATACAATTCAAATGCACACATAAGTTGCTCATGAGGATTTTATCCTGCTACACACACACACACACCATAGACTACCTACACACCAAAGTCGGCGGGCCGTAGACAAGTTGACCAAACATTGCTGCCTACGAATATTCTAAACCTAAAATGTCGCAAAAACCCGCCGGGCTGTTTTACCGACCTTGATGCGTAGACTCCAATTGGATTGAATTTTTTACACAATACTAACATAAGCTCGTCCATCGCTCTGCTTTCCATCTGGAGTGACCTTCCGGCCGTCCACCACGATATCCAAAGCTTCGGTCGCTTGTATCCCTGACACGAAGTTTGTTTCGTCTCCAACCTGGCTCCTGAAACATACATGAAAATACAGGTAAAAGTGTGTCTAAGTTGACGGTGATTGGAAATTCGAGAAAGATTGACCCTTCCACTCTTAGAGTGGTGAACGATAAACCTACTAATATCAAAGAGGCGAATGTTTGTGCCGTTGCAACGTTGGCGTTGTAAAGATGTTTGGCCGAAGACGACGCCTAAACTACTGAATGGATCCAACTGAAATTTTAGCTGAAATTATGCACACCTAATGATTTATATACTTGGGATAACGTAAAAGCTACCTTATATTCCGAAAAAAGCGCGACCGAAACCGCGGGCAGAAATTAATTTTAGTTAATAATTATAAGTAAGGTCCATAATAATTTATTCAGAAACAATTTACTAAAATATTTGTGTTCTAGAAGAAGTTCTGTGTAGTAGAAGTGTAACTGAAGTGTGCCGCAGGAGGTTGCTGGTTCGATTCCCACCTCGAGACAAATGTTTGTAAGTACTATAATAAAAACATCCATCTATGTAGTGTATTGTATTAAGTATATCAGATATCTAGTACCCATAACAGAAGCTCTGTTTAGCTTGGGGCTAGATATTGCTGTGTGAATTGTCCAACATTTTTTATTTAACTACAAAATTACAGTCATGCGCATGTAAAAAGCGTGAGTAGCCCTGTTTAATACACTCCTGTTCAAAAAAGTCAAAGAAGCCAGATTTTCCAAAGTGTTAGGAACCCCAAACATACTTGAAATAGGGGATGTCGAACTGGCAGCAATGCCCCATCATGGTGAGTAGGGGTTTAAACATCTCCGAGCAGTTGTATGGACGCGATCGCCAGTTGCATTCCACTAGCAGTCGTTCGCACGGCTTCCTCAACTAGAAGTAATTTCATTTCATAAATAGTAAGTCCATTCGATCTTCTTGCGCTGGTAAACAAAATGTTGAATTGAAGAAAATCAATTCACACCAAATTAACAGTACCTACCTACTCAAAAATGGTTGTCAAAAAGCAAAGTCGACCTTTCTGGATTACTCGTTAAGCGCCAGTAAGCTTGTTAGATTTCATTACTGATTTGTATTTTATTTGTTTTTCTGTGTGTTTGTTATTGTGACGAAAAATAAAATCTTTTTAAATTTCTGTATTGATGAATTTTAGCCCACGAAAGAGGTCGAATGGTAAGAAACTCATTATGGACATACACCGAGGAGGTAACGATTGCGAGTTTGAGGTACAAAACTTTTTTCAAGTCTTAAGCGAACAAAATAAAATAAGACTTTTGAGAAGGTGGAATGTTGTGGTTTAACCTCCTTCGATAGGGTCGAAAATGATTTTAACTCAAGTACTTTTTCATTGGCGACCATAGAGTATCAATAACTTATTACAGCATCGAAACGTGGTACAGAATTCCAAATTCAAATAGCATTTTTCAACACGTGGAACAACATCCTTTACTACCTAGTCCTAACCTAAACTTAACGCTAAGATTACCTTCATAAATAAGTCGTTAAATCACAGAGAGTGACCGAGAGTTTTATGAGTTTCCAGTGGAATGTTAGAGCAAACGCAATTTTCCTTTAAAATCGCAAGCAAAGCACTCCATTTTCAACCGATTTTAAAAGGAGGAGATTTTCAATTCAACTGTAGGTATGTTTATTTTTCAATCACAAACTCACCTAGAGCGACTCGTATACTAACTGCTAGTGTACTTACCAGCAACAAGAGTTTACTGAGCGGATACCCGAGATCGTCCAGTAGATAATGCATTCTCTTCACATAGGACTTCGGCTCGTAATCCTTGAGCTTCAACTCCGAGAAACTTTGAAAGAACTCGACTATTTGAGTTCTGTTGTACCCCCGGAGAGAACTGCAGGACGAGTTATTGATTAGAAAACTTTTACAAGCATTTGTTGACTATAATCTCAGGTTCAAGTTTAAGGTAAGTCTTTTGTTTGATCTTCTTGGTGATCAAACGAAACTGTACTACGATTGTTTAGACCTATATTAGTAGGGACTGCCTCGTTGGTTTAGCGGTCAGCTTGTTCAACCGCTGATTATGAGATCCTGGGTTCAAATCCCGGTTCGGGCCAATAGTTGTTATTGGGGTTTTCCTAGAAAAATTCTCACAGTAGCAGCCCGGAGTCAGGAAGCTGGTGGCGTTACACCCCCGTGCCTCGGAAAGCACGTTAAGCCGTTGGTCCTGCGCCTAACCTCTCCCCGATCGTGTCGATCTGTAGTCCCATCGGATTATGAGAGTGAGGGAACAGAGAGTGCATCTGTGTTTGCGCACACACTTGTGCACTATAATATGTCCTGCGCATCTGGCTAGTCTCCGATGAGACTGGCCGCCGTGGTCGAAATTCGGCTAGGATGACATTTTATAGGAAGGGTAAGTAGCCTCATGTGCCACAATGTTCAAGGGTTACACTAACAACTCACAGCAACTGGCTGATGTTTTCCGTGTTGGGTCCGTAGACCTCGTCTGCGTCACACACCGTCACCGAGGGAAACGGAATTTCTGCTGTCGAGTACTGCGTGGTCTCCACCTGTGACAAGAACTTGTCACAATATAAATAACTCGAGGTATAGATATGTACACTTAGCACCGCTTCCACACGGACTGGCTTTAATAAGTGAATTCTCATACCCTACAAAACCGTTAAAGTTTTAAATGATTAGCAATTTAATAATTCTACAAAACAGACCGATCTTCCATTGAATTGCAATCCTTAACCCACATGCCCAGCATAGGGATTAAAGCATTTCCGCCTTATAATAAGAGCCAATAAGGTGCTGATTGGGAAAGGCCTATAGCCAGCAGTGTTATTAGTCGTAAAAGCTGTTGATGTGTCTGCAAGCGAGGCCCAGATAATGTAGAGATATAATTGAAAACGTGATTATGATAATTTTCTAGAATCACTCTTGCTTTCCTTTTCCATTATATCTAAGTAGGCACAACATGAATAAATGCTCAAACACTGTTGAAACTTCAACAAATCAATAAAACGATTCAGAATCGCTCGCTATTTCTAACAATCACAAAACCCAAAATCCTGCGAACTATTTTCACCGAAATTCGTTTGCAATGCAATGTGGAAAAAACAACTATTTGAAATAGGAATGCTCCGAGTTCTATTTCGTACATTCCACAGTCGAAGCTTTGCTTCCGGCAGACCGTTTGAGTACGGATCTACAAAAATAGGCAGTGTGTGGGGTAAAGTCTAAATGTAGCACTACACCTATCGTCTCATGAGAGAAACAATATAACTGTTCTTCACATCACACTATCACACTAATATTATGAATGCGAAAGTTTGGATGGATGGATGGATGGATGGATGGATGGATGGATGGATGGATGGATGGATGGATGTTTGTTACCTCTTCACGCCAAAACTACTGAACGGATCGAACTGAAATTTTGCATACAGGTAATTCTAATCATAGAATCAAACATAGGCTACTTTGTATCACATAAATAAATAAATAAATAATGCTGGACAATTCACACAGCAGTCTTCAAATGAAAAGAGGAAATGAGTTCCCATGGGATAGAATCACCTTTAAACGTTTCCATAGAAACAACGCGTGCGAAGCCGTGGGCATAAACTAGTTGTCTATGTAATAATAACGATGGAAGAATCTGAAGAATAATTTTATTAGGAAAGAATTATCCATTGTATGGTTTTTTGTTATTATAGTGCGTACCTAACCACACTCCGGGTAATTTCTAAGAAATCAAATAATATCGCAAAAATTTTCGACTTCGACGGGACTTGAACCCGCATCCTTTCCTCAGTTCGGGAATGTGCTAACCAACTACACCACGAGGTCAAGTGACGTAGGATTCGAAAATATCTGCGACTTCCTGCGGTCTCTAGCTACGTTAGCTTCATCTACAGGGGAAACATTGAAGTTTATCCAATCGTGTTCAAAGACTAAAGTTACTTTTAGTTCGTTTGACGAGAGGTGTCGCGTTGCTTAATTCTACGGTCCTCTAACTCTTACGTCACTTGACCTCGTGGTGTAGTTGATAAGCACATTCCCGTACGTGAGGGAAGGATGCGGGTTCAAGTCCCGTCGAAGTCGAAAATTTTTGCTATATTATTTGATATCCACTTTATCCTTTGTCACTACAAGAAGTTCTTAAACTAACACTTTTATGGCTCAAGATGCACCAACATTCACTGCCCAGCCTCATTGCGTTGGCGTGGCAGCGCAATGAGGCTGGGCAGTGAATACGTTAACAAGATACCTAAAAAAGTGTCGTTGCTGTTCTCACGGTGTTTTTGGTGTGGTTGTGGTGATTTACCGCGACACCCACACATGACACACATGAAATGCATAAAATTACCTGACAAAAACTACAAAACGTTATAAGAGTCTATTTTCGTTATTTTAGATTGATCTCTGCCGTGTTCCACTACTCACCTCGACCTACATGCGAGGGGTTAGGTGGCCGATTTCCATAAACAAACTTTGCAAGAACTGGTAACCTCATTTAGTTGGGCCTACGTTCGCCGCAATCAGCATAACCTTTGAAGTAAGCAATGTCGGACAGTTAACCTTTTGTGCTCAAACGCTGTTTGGCACAAAAAAGCCAGTTATGGCTGTCAGAAACACCTACATCACCGCCACTCAGTAATAAATAGCCGGCACCTTTATTTCTCTTTTGGATTCAATTCGATTTCATTTATTTAAGTTGGTACGTGTTTAGTTTAAAGAAGTTCTGAATGTAATAGGTATACAGAATAATAGCTTTTCAAGAAAAATTGGAACCACTGCTGTCCGACTGTGTCCGAAGCAAAATACACTCTCGTGCCAGATGAGCCGTCCAACAATTTAAAACCTGAAATTAAAATAACCGGAAAAGCTATCCTGCACATAAAACTCTGTACCTATTGAATTAAAGCCTTTTCGCCAAAATTTAGTCAGAGTTTCATGACCTCCAAAGAACCTTTACAATGTCGACAGATTATTTACCTGTATGAAACATGAAAGAGTATTTCACTTTTATAAAATAAAACAAAAATTACTCATTGGTACCAATGTAATGGCTCTGAAAAAGTTAAACTCCCCCCGGTATTGATGAGTAACAATTGGGGAAAAGTCATACTATGTATAAAAAGTGAAAAAATGCCTATTGCTTACTGTTAAGTTAATATTATTTTTTATACTCTGCTAATATGCTGCTAATAATGTGAGTACATCTCGTTAAATTACTTAGGTACGTTATCTTATTTTCTCTTATTTTTGCTAGACGAAGCCCTACCATGCTCTTTGATTATCACCTTGTCTGTAGATTTGCCTTCAAGTTTTTGCCTGAACACACAGAATTAGCTGATTAACTATTTTTCCTAAATAAAGGTCGTAATGACCCAGCTCAAAGTTTTTGTACGTACTTACCACACCCTTATCGAGTTAATCAGAGTACAAAATATCTGCCAAAAATATGAAGACTCCAAAAATGAATCTTAGCTTAAGGAGCACAGAGTAGAAATTAACTGGTCCCTTATCAGACTGACTTTTGTCTTGCTCTGGTGAAGAAAAATTACGACCTCAGTGGTGAAGTGGGCAAACCTACGACGTAGGAGGTTGTTTGATTCTCACCGTGGCTCAAAGTAGTGTTTGTATAGTAGGTATTTGTTTTTTTTTTGTTTGTCTAGATGTTTAGGATGGTTTTTAACCCCCGACGCAAAAAGAGAGGGGTATTATAAGTTTAACGTGTCTGTCTGTGTATCTGTGTTCTGTCTCTGATTGATATATTAGCTCCCAAACGGATGAACCAATTTTGGTTTAATTTTTTTGTGTCTTAGACAATTTTATCCCGAGTATTCTTAGCCATGTTTCATGAAAATCTGTCTGGGGGTTTTAAAATGTTAATTTTATTCACGTTTATAAATCAGTCATCGGGCATCCATTACACAAGATGTGCTTAGTTTGAGGCCAGATGATGATGTGCTAAATTAATGCAGTGTCATTTGAGTTGTGTTTTATTTACAAGGAATATCCACGGGCTTGCCCTCGTAGAATTCACATTTTTGTGGGTTTTTTGTTGCACGGAACTCTAATTCTTTACTTTTCTATTATTTCATTGTAATTTCTAAAGGCCATCGCAAGGTAAAAACAATCTTTTTCTGAAATGAAGGAACCTGAAGTTACCCACTTTTACATCAGCTATCTGCAAGTGACTTAAAGTGCCGTCAAAATCGGTCTAGCAATTTCGGAGATTTGCTCAAAAAAATCCGACAGCAGACAGGCAAACAGACAATTTCAGAGAAACTTGCATATGCATTTAGTAAAAAACCGTTATTTAGTACCGTGAAAACATGCATTAAGCATTTAGAAAAAGCTGTTATTTTGCCACTACAATGCAAACAGACACAATTTTATTAGTAACACGATTTTAATTTATCTACCTATATAGATTTATAAGACTTACCACAGTGAGTGTCGGGTCCAAAACGAACTTGTTCCATATCATATGGCTGAGGTAGCAGCACAGACAGAAACTCGAGGTGAGGATGAGCAGCCACACCCCGAGAACCCACCACCTGCTGTCGTCCTGGAGGTAGAACACTCCGTGGAGGGTGCTGTGCTGACAGAACTTCTTGAACTTCTGGGATATCGTCTTCTGAGTGCTCTTGACGGTCATTTTGGATACCGATTTAATTTTCTTATGAGGTGTAAAGACCAGCTGTGAAAATATAATGTTCCGTTGTTATTTGGGTTTTGATATCAATGATTTGAAACTAAAATAATATTCTCCATATGAAAATTTGTAGCACAATATAATATTCAAGGAGTATGAATCGCATTTAATTATATTATAATGTAAATTTATAAACTAAACTTTTTTGTAGCACAAGTATGGAAAAGCACTTTTACGTACCAAATAATAATATAACTCATCCACTAATACATTTTTACTCTTCAACCCAAATCTTTACCCCCAACAAATGTTAATTGTTGATTGTAATTTTCTTTGTTATAAAGGCAATTCAAATGCAACCAATAAGCGCTGAAAAAAAAACCGAAATGACATGCAGATTCGATTTAAGCATTACGTTGCAATAGTGCCTCTATTAAAGGCGAATGCTCCCTGTGATTACCCGCCTTAAAATAATTAAATTAAGATCCAATATGGAAACATTAAATAACGATGTTCTCTTCAAGAGGCACGAGCCAGTCTCGTGACAGTTAATTACCGATCTAAAGAGGAACCAGAAAGTCCGTGTTGTACGAAGGTTGAATTGAAACAGGTCATCAAACAATAATGACCATGATTGAGGGAACTTTTTTCATTATGTGCTTTAAAGCTTTGGTAGTTAGAAAGTTTACGATTTATTCATTAACGTGATACAATTTCTGTTGAAGAAGTCAAGCAAGTGTAACTTTAATGTCAATTTATATGGTCGTACGTAATTTGACTTTATACGTAGGTAGGTATTTGAGTTTATTTAGGTCAACACCAACAAATTCTGTAATAAATTTGTAATTTTCTGGAAACCTGGATGATAAACTGAATGTGTCTCTAGAGTACGTATTCGATTTTTTATTCTAACCATAGTATTTGCCAGCTGGTAAAATTCAGTCTAAAACTATTGAAGTTTTATTTGTAACCACAACATCTACGCAACAACGGCTTTTAAGCACAATTCGTTAAAAGGCTTTGCTTTTAAAAATGATGGTGTAATTAGCTTAAATAAGACAAATGACGAATTGCTTTTAGTTTAATCCACGACAAGTAAGAATTTATATTTTTATTCTTAAGCCTATGACAAAGAAAATTAGAACCAAATAATAGAAACAAATTTAGAACTACTAGTATGAACCTATGTAGTTTGATTGTGTTGAACTATGCCGAATTAAATTGATATAATGAATTTAAGTATTCCAAGAATTGACGACTCAGACGGGACTTGAACCCGCATACTTACACTTTGTTTGAAAATTAATAAACTATTGATATTAATGTTTGTAAATTATTCGGTAGATTTCATCTCTTCTGCAAATTATTAGATTATGTCTAGAACAAATCGAATTTTGGGATACAAAACCAACCAAGACTTGATTTTATAAAATTTTCCTGAAATCATGGTGCCTGTTGCTCAGAATATAATCTTCAATGGGTATTCTGGATATTTCATAATTCGATTTGTAGAACCCAGGTAGAATGAAGAGAACACGTACTTACCTACTGTAGGTGCCTACTTTCCGACATGACATCAAGGGTACGTAATGTACCAATACGTATAAATTGGATTCTGCAGAATATTCCTTTGTTGTCACCGCACAAACGTTATTAACTAGAAACACAAGGGAATCAGAGATAGCGAGGTAAAATTATTTAATAGTTAATCCCATATTATAGGTAAGTTGTGAATTATTCGTATCAGAGCTGTTGCTAGCCACGTTTAGAAGTCATTTATGTTTTGTGAATTTATTATTCTCTTCTTAAAGGGCAATATATACCAAAAATTTATATTAAGTTATCTAATAATGTATTTGACGACCGAAGGGACCAAATTTGATGACCTTTGTGGTGCTGCGGGCGAAAGAGTCCGCTGCGATGCAGGAGATTGCGTTCGATTCCCGCCTTGGGACTAGTTAAATAAATAAATAAATAAATAATGTTGGACAGTTCACACAGCATTATCTAGCCCCAAGCTAAGCAGAGCTTGTGTTATGGGTGCTAGATAAGATAACTGATATACTTAATACAATACACTACATAGATAGATATATTTTTTTATTATAGAAAACACTCAGACCAACGGAACAAATTTATGCAGATCGTACACAAATTTGTTCCGAGGCGGGAATCGAACCCGCAACCTCCTGCGAAACCAATGTTTGTACGATTTGCAAATATTTTTGTTACGGTTGCTCTGGGTATTTTCATAGATGTTTTATATTATAATATATAATATATAATGCTGTGTGAATAGTCCAGCATAATTTATTTATTTATTTATTTATTTATTATAATATAGGTATGAACCTATAGGTTCATACCTATATTATAAAATATCTATTATGTAATGCATTGTATTATGAATCAGTCATCTAGTACCCATAACACAAGCTGCTTAGCTTGGGGCTAGATGAAGCTGGTATCAGGACACTGGCGTGAAAGACTCTTGCGCAAAGGACATTTGCGCGAGAAGAAATTTGCGCGAGTGGACACTTGCACAAAAAAATCACAAAACTCCTAATATCTCTTGAAATAGACGTCGCAGAGAGTTGCACCAGAGTAATACAACAAATTTAAAAATATATATAAACCCAAACCATGTAGGTACAATCTTGTAAGGCCAAAAGTTAATTAGTGGGAAAGAGAGGGGATACTTATGTCAAGAGCACTCTCGGATTAATAAGTATGGGGTACTTCAAAAGCTTTCAACAGCTTTTGATTAAGATAAAATGTATGCTAGGTTGAAAACATTCCCTACGTGAATTTTCGTAAATTACCTTCACATATTTTCATGAAATTTCCTTCTTGCAAGCGAGAATCTTGTTAACATTCATTTGGATGTTTGTATGATTCTCAAGGCGCTTGGTTTCCTCACTAAACTAAACTTCATAAAGTTTCACGTGTAAAGCTGAAGTGAAAAGTTTGAAAAAGAAATAAATATAATAGAAGTGTGAATTATTAACTCAACGACAACATTTGAGTGAGTGTGTTAGCAGGTACATAGTTTAATTAGGTTGAAAGGAAATTGTCCATAATTAATTTTACTTCCAACAAAACTAATTTGTATCGTTATTATGTTTCCATTAAAATTCTTTTAGATTAATGTTGTAGTAGTATTTCTAATCTAGCGTAGTCAAGGATGATCATTGCTTAAAATTTACAGTTTCGAAAACCTCATCAAATCCTCATAAGTATAAATTAAAATAAAATATTGCTGGACAATCCACACTACACCATCTAGTCCCAAAATAAGCAGCAAAAGCCAATGGACAGTTGTTTTTTTTTTTCAGGTTTTTCTGTCGATGACCTACATGAAATCTACCTTATTTTTTTCGCAGCTAAGACATGACAAGACGTGGAAAACCAAAAGCAATCCTCCAGAGCGTGCAGAAAGTGACCACCGTGCACGGCACCAGCCACTTCGGGTCATCGCACGGTCGTCAGCTGACCGCCTGGAGTCTCATCATCATCGGCAACGTGGCGCTGACGGCGGGCTACCTGGTCGTCGTCAAGCACAAGTTCAATGAGAACCAGATCGTCACGCAGGTGAGTCGGTTTGCACCGCCTGCGTTTTAAACTGACTTCAAACAATGGAAGTGGTTCCTTCTATTTTCGCCTACTTATTTATGTTTTTATGTATGATTTTTTCTCAATTGCGGAGCTATTTTTATGCTTCTTTGACAATCGTATTTTCTTCCCGAGGGATTAGTATTTGTCACTAAAAAACAAAAAATGTAAATAGGTCAATGAATTTGAAGTCGGTTTTTAGATTTGTCAAAACAATCAAATTATGTCGCGTATTCTTGTGACGCTAAGATACGACTCGCATCCTATTTATCTTGCTTCTGTTTAGCTTTGTGTAGCGCTGTTTTGCGTTATTTTCTCATTTTCCTTGAAAAACCGAACCAAATTAATAATTCGAGACGCATCAAGATAGATAATTTGAATTTCTGCGAATCTTTCCTCAAAACTCGGTGAACACGTCCCATTGAATCTTGACTTGTTTAGGGTTCCGTACTTAAAGTGTGCAAATAGGATCCTATAACTTCGTTTGAACCGCTGCCGCGCCGCTGCCAGCGCCGCCTGCCTGTCTGTCCTATCACAGGCCTCTAACTCTGTCATTGGAAAATTTCAGAGAATATTGTTAACAATAACCAAAGTGATTTTTTTTTATATCTAATGTCCCCCTGCAAGAACAATACAGTCTGAATTTTTTTTGAAGCGGTCCGGAACTTACGGAGACCAACTCGCACTTCACCGGTTAATTTTTTGTTAAGTACAAAGCTGGTGAAGTAGCGACAGCTTTTTTGTGAATTATTTGTTGAAATAAAGTAAATGGACGTGAAAATAGCTTCCTGACAGCTGGCGCAGGCGGGTGGGGCGGGGAATTGGATGGTAGGAGGGATGATACGTCAAGGCCTTGGAAAAACAAAATATGTTGTTTGTTTTCATAATAAATAGCAATAACACTGATATTAGAAATGCGAAAGTATGTATGGGTGGAGGTTTGTTTCTTACTTCTTCACGGCTCCCTACTAAACGGATCGGGCTGAAATTTTGAACAGATGTAGGTCAAGACCGATATTTTTTATAATATAAATCAGTTCCCGTAGCGATAGAAATAACCTAAAAAATTGCAATGGAAACAACGCGTGAGAAACTGCGGTCAGAAACAAGCTGATTATATTTCATGTCGTGTGGTGCCCACGTGCCGGCTCAGAATTTGCACCACCTCAAATCTTCCCGTGACGTATTTATAGAAATACAGAAGAAACAGTGAAGGTAGTCTTTATGATTGTATTCAATGAACAGCAACTTTATTAATTCGTTAATTGTAAACCAGATAGACGCAAACTGCAAAGTGAGCCAAGTCCCGTTCCCGGCGGTCAGCATCTGCAACTTCAACATGGTCTCGATTAAGGAGTCAGCTAACATCGAAGCTATACTGTAAGTTAAACTACCCTGTCAGCATTAAAACGTCCACTGTTGAACGTTAAATACACAGAAGGAAGTTGCTGCCCTGGTAGATCCCCATAGTCGGCTCTCTAGACATCCACGGGTCGAGTTGGACGAGTTGATTCTTACGCCACTGACGGGAATTTTGAATGCTTGTTTATTTTTTGTTGCCGTGGTTGTCGCGGTGTGAGAATTTATCCATTCAACTCAATCCGTGAATGTTGTAAGAGTAGACTAAGGAATCTTAGACCCTTGAAGGCGCGAGAGAGAAAAGCCCCCCCCCCCCACCCCCTATTTGAGGAAGCACCTTCCGGATATATCCTTGTTGATATATGCGTGTCTTATCTATTTATATAAGAAAGTAAAAGTAGTAAACCTGCTTACCGCTGTCTGTCATGAACTTGTTTTACTGTGTGTATTTTCTATTACATAATCTTTTTCATAGAATTCTCTAAAGGTTTCGCTCACCTCTTCAGGAAGAAAAACAATAAATCAGAGAGGGAGATAGAGGAGTTTTTCGTCTCTCTTCCACATCTCAAGGACTACAACAAGGACAGTCGGAATTTGTCAAATTTTACTGGAATTATGGACATATTGAAAAAACACTTCTTTACCATGGACACCATAATGGAAGAGGTAGGTAACTAAATATTTAGATAACTTTCACACCAAAATAAAAAAAATCGAAGGTCTGTTAGGTATCTACTGTTATTTGTTCACGGCTGAACAGAACTTAATGAAATTTAGCACAAAGCAAAATTGAATCCTGGAGTAGTAAAAAAAATATTTAATAATAAATGATATGAGGATCAACTTATTTACAAGTACCACCATGTTTAAAATAGTAAACGAAATGAAGTAAAAAAAATGGATGGAGCCGATCGAAGACAGAAAATTTTAACCTCAACGTCAAGATTTAACCTAAAAATCAATTTTCATATCGACGGCCTCTGTGGCGCAGCGGGCGAAGGTCCGCCTGCGATGCAGGAGGTTGCGGGTTCGATTCCCGCCTCGGTACAAATGTTTGTACGATCTGCAGACATTTGTCCAGGGCGTTCTGGATGTTTTCTATGTATAAAAAATATTTATCTATGTAGTGTATTGTATTAAGTATATCAGTTATCTAGTACCCATAACACAAGCTCTGCTTAGCTTAGGGCTGTGTGAATTGTCCAGCATTATTTATTTATTTATTTTATTTATATGACTCACACTTGACCTGTTTTGCTCGATACATTGCAGTTATGAAAAGTAATTTAGCAAAACAAGATCAAGTGTGAGTCTCTATCTCTATATTTCTATTTGTGATATTTTGACATCGACAGCTTCGTCTTTGGTCGGCTCCATCCAGCCAGAAAATTGTATGTATTTATTTGTATACCATGTGATGGAAACCGAAATCGCTTATTAACCCAGTCTCCACGGATGGATCGCTCATTGGATGGGATATTTTAGAGTAATCGCTCAGCGGAAATGACGGGTTGTTTTGCTAAACTAACGTTTATACAGGATGTCACAGAAAGGGAGTACTTAGCCGAAAGGGGGTTATTCTGGACCCCGAGGGGATCAACTTCTGAAATAATTTTTGAAATTTTCCTTTTTTTTATTTTTAAGGGTTTCGTACCTCAAAATGGGAACCTTGTAGGATCACTTTGTTCTCCGTCTGTCTGTCCGTCAACCCCTTGTCTCTGGAACGTGTAGAGGTATCGAGTTGAAATTAACATCAAATACTCATGTCCGTAATCTTGGAGGCGTGATATAAATAAAACTTTTAAGTCAACGCAATCAAAAGTTACAGCCATTTTTGTCCGAGTATTCAAAATTTCCTAGGGAATAGTCTTATTTATTTTGTAAAAATTTTTTTTTTCTTCCTAATCGTTTTCTTGTAGGTACATGCACTCTTACATTATTCAACATTCCAAAATATTTCACTTAGTTTTTTTCTTGTTTGTTTGCCAGTGTTTTTTCATGAAATCATTACAAAAACAAGATACGCCAAGTGCGAGTGTAACTCGCGCGCCGAGGGTTTCGAACTTTTGTCAACAAATATGTACCAAAAGTACCAGTTAGATACTTCGCAATTTAACGAATACCTAAGAATGTTAGGTACCAACCTAGATTTCAGATGGATCTCTCTGCATGCTTCGGTTAAATGGGTGGTTTATTTAAAGGTAAATTTTTCGATTTTTTCAAAATATTTCAAAAAATATGAAACGTACAGAAATTTGAAGAACTGATTTGAAATGTCCAAACCGATACCTTTCATTTGATACCCCATTCGGTGGAGTAGCCCCCCTTTTGAAAATTATTCCTTATTGACCATTTTTCAAAAAGTGTTCTTTATACAATATTTTTCCGATAAAATTTAGATCTATATATAATGATATATTATATTTATAATGCTGGACAATTCACACAGCATTATCTAGCCCCAAGCTAAGCAGAGCTTGTGTTATGGGTACTAGATAACTGATATACTTAATACAATACATTACATAGATAGATATTTTTACTATACATAGAAAACACCCAGACCAACGGAACAAATTTCTGCAGATCGTACACAAATTTGTTCCGAGGCGGGGATCGAACCCGCAACCTCCTGCGTCGCAGGCGGACCTTCGCCCGCTGCGCCACGGAGGTCGTCATATATATATAAACGCTCCATACATTTAATATGGATCGCTCTATATGCAATCTCAGATAGGGGGGGGAATGGGTATTTTTTCGACTTTTTTCGAAGTATTTAAAAAGTATGAAATCTACAAAAATTTCAAAAATTATTTTGAAATGTACAAACTGATACCTTTCATTTGATACCCCACATGACCCTGTAAGTATCTTTTAAAATTTCGCCATCACAATTTGTATGGAAATATTCATTTTCATTTATTTTTCTTTAAATCTGTACAGGCGCACAAAATGTAGTATTATTTTAAATTTCAAGTTGATAGCTGCAGTAGTTTTTGAGTTATTAAGGAGGGAAAAAAGGACAGACAATGCGATACCATAAGGGTTTCGAAACCGATCTTCGATCTTCGAAACCCTAATGATGTAAGAATACACGTAAAAGAACACGAATATGAAACAAAGGCTTCTCTAATTTGTTTCAAAAATAGTAAAAAATATCTTCGAAACTCAAGAAATCGTAGAACAAAAGTTGACCCACTCGATGTGCATAATCCCAACCTTTCGGCTTAGTTACACCCTTTCCTTGGCATCTATAGAATTTTTTATTCTCACTTGTATAATAATTTTCAGGTTCATCAAAAATGTGAAAACCTACTCTTGCACTGCACTTTCAATCGGAAACCTAAGAAATGCTCCGATATATTCCGACTCATCAAAACGTTGGAGGGGTACTGCTGCGCCTTCAACTACGCTGCTCTCAATGACAACAGCGAAGTGTAATCAATTTCAGAAACTTGAAAAGTAGCTTAAGCATTAGAATACTCGTCAGATAGCTATTACAAGGTCATTTGAAGTAGCCCTTTAGGTTGGAAGGTCTAAGAATACTTTATATAAAATCCTTGTAGATTCCACTCTTTTGGAAAAGTGCACAAAAACTAAATAATTGAAGAAATGAATGGTTCCCGGCGCATTGGATACATAATTGAATCTCTAAACAAGTAATTAATTGAAAAATATAAAAAAAACTTGAGCCCCGCTTGTTCACTTTTTTGCAAAGTGAAGGGGAAGAGGTCTTTAAAATATTAAAACACTCCGGACATTTTGCGAAAATTTTTATGGGTAACTCATTTACCAAAAGCGTTTTAGCGGTTTTGATGATTCGAAGTAATAAAGAGTGGCCACCAACCTAGAAGCACTCGAAAAATATAAAACACGACACAGTAAAAATAAAAATTATAAAAATACTGTCCATTGAACTGAGTGAATTCATTTTTGAAATAAATAGCTGGTGATTGGAATGAACTAACGATAACTAGCGATGAACCTATTGAGCGACAGAGTTGATTTGGCTGCTACGTTATCCCAAAATTACAATATGAATGACGCTTTTGGCAACCTGTTTTTTATTTATTTGGCACACAAAACATAATACAATCAAATATTATATAAATTGAAGGACACAATAATAAAAACTAGACTGTATCCCTAAATATGTGTACACAGCATGATCAAAGAGCAGTTCTATGTAAGCAAATACCTATTGGAAACGAATTTATGAATAATATGCATTATTTAAAATAACGAGAATTATACAATAAGATAAATTATTTATAAAATAATATTACTGAAAATAAAGGGTTTCAATCATTCCATTTACTAAAAGATCACTGACGACACATTCTGACCTGGTTGTAATAAGAATTATTATTGGTATGGACCTGTAGGGTGAAAGTTTTCTGAAAGGGTATTTATCAAAAGACTGCCACAATCACTATGAAGAGTTAGTCTTTGGTTGTTTATCTGTCTGTCTGAATTACTCATAAGCAAAGGTAATAATAATAATAATAATCCTGGACAATCCACACAGCACCATCTAGCCCCAAAGTAAGCTACTCAAAGCTTGTGTTATGGGTACTAGATAACTGATATATTTAATACATTATATACGTAGATAGTTTTTTTTTATTATATATAGAAAACACCCAGACCAACGGAACAAATTTCTGTAGATCGTACACAAATTTGTTCCGAGGCGGGAATCGAACCCACAACCTCTTGCGTCGTAGGCGGACCTTCGCCCGCCGCGCCATGGAGGTCGTCAATGTCAGGTATTTGGAAACTCTATTTTTTTCAGCTCTCTTCTTCCTCCAGACGATGATATGGAATACTATGATGACCAAAACGAGGACTCTTCAACCGGACGAATCATCATGACTTCAGAATCCGGAAGGTGATGATGCAACATTATTTATTATGACTTCTTTACCTCCAGACTTTTTCAAAGTTCAAACAATGTCTCAAATGAAGTTTTGTAAATGTAGGACAGATGACTCACGGGAAAATCCTGACAAAAAGCCTTATTTCTACAGAAATATCCTGACGTATTAGCAACGAGCAAAAATATTGTGCTCCTGTAGAAAATAGGGGTCTTGCTGTGGGCCCTCGTAAGTCCAAACATTTATGCTGCCGGCAAACAGACCAGGCTAGGAAACTGTATTTTTTCAGTTATTTGGACGTTATGTTATTTATTTGCGGTGATGCGCAAAGTGACCTTCAACCGGGTCTAGCTCAGGACCACGACCAGATTTAACAAACACTACCACTATTTATACCTCTGCCTAATCTTTTTGAAGAGAACATTGATCTTATAATTTGTTTCAGCTCTTCAGGACTCAGTGTAATCTTCAACGTCGAACCAAGCGATTATAGAAGCTCTATACCTCGCATCGGGGCTAAGGTGAAGTTTAATACAGACGTCAAAGATGTCGATATTATTTTGAAGTCTCCTATTTAGTTTCCAATTAAGGCTGAGAATGCTTCTCTTAGCTTTGTTCATAAAACATGCGGGATATTATATATTATGATTTGGATAGAAATCTTAAATTACAAAGCAAAACCTTTCAGTAGAAACTGGTTTAATTAATATTAATTTATATCAAATTCTATTTTCACTATAATATAAAGATCTAGGGCTCACAAATTTCAACAAAATCGATGAAATTTCCAAATTTCAAAATTCTGATCCGTTTTATGGAATACCAAAACACGGATTTGGTATTCACGTTTCCAATTGAATAGAACAAATGCTTTACCTGTCTGACTGACCGACAGAAAACGTTCCGGTAAATCCGCTAAACAAAAACATCTGTGGTCTCGTTATGTTATAGAATCTGTCCCATGTGACCCACGTCGATCAATGACTAATGATGCTGCGGTCAATCAATGAAACGCCTCAACAAGAAACAGTAAGATAAAAACATCATAATACATTTTCTGAGGGCTACTCGGAATCATAAATGCCAACGTAGCCAACGGCTGCTCCTTACTAAAATTTTGTAAATGAAAATAAAAAGTCAAAATAAGTATGGTTGGAAACAAGATTCTACGCGAGCAAAGTCGAAAGTCAAAAGCAAAATCAGTCAGGCTGACGAAAAGTTAAATACCTACCCGAAGGGTTGACTACATTTATGAAACCAAGCAACTGGATAGTTCCAAATCAGAGTTCTTCGGACCATGAATTTTAACGAAGTAGGTCATTCCGTCAATTCACTATTCCCAGGGTCTTATATATTCTATATGTATAACTGTTGATGGCGTTAACCGAAATATGGTACTCGTAGCTAATTGACAAGCTCCGGCATTCAATTAATGACATTAGTCTATAATAAGGCCACACTCGAGGTGGTGGTCGTTTGGTTTAATTTAATTTTCCAATGTTTAGCGACCTAGCCTGGTTTTTTAGTAAAACTTTTTGAACTTTATTCTTCCTCTTATTGTAAACTAGCTGCTGCCCGCGGCTTCGCCTGCGTAGTTCCCGTTCCCGTGGTAATTCCGGGATAAAACATAGCCTATGTCCGTCTCCTGGTTCTAAGCTGCCTCCCCACCAATTTTCAGCCAAATCGGTTCAGCCGTTCTTGAGTTATAAATGGTGTAACTAACACGACTTTCTTTTATATATGTATATAGATAAGTCGTCAACCCACCTCTCAACATTCTTTGCGTTGGAAAGAAGTTTGAAACTCGACCACCTTCAGTTGGTGGTCAAGCCTACTAACTAGTCTTGAAAAGTAAAATATAATAATACCGTCTAGATAATGGTCTCAGATCCAAACGACTACCCAGAGACGACTATCCTGTACCGCTACATTGAGCCGGGAGAGTCCTTGGACATGAAAGTGGAAGCCATGGTTTTCCAGAGCAGTTCTGATCTGCGGCGAGTGGCACCCGAGGAGAGAGGCTGCTGGTTCTATGATGAAGTGCTTCTTGAGCATACTGACAGGTATGCTCTATTTATTCACCTTGAATTGACCTTTAAAACTTCGATTGACGAAGTGCCATTTCGTTCTGACTTGGTTAGTTTCCCACAAAAAGACACATTGGGCTTATTGAAGCGTGCAATTACGCTCGTGCGGTCATATTACGCACCACAGGCAAGAATGTATCTGACCAGAACCCTGATTTTGGTGGACGATAGTACGGTAGACGTGATCGTGACGTATGTATGAGATTTTCGTAGTTCCCTGTATCCACAATAAAGGCGCTCTGTACCAAATCCCATTGAAAAGTAGACGTAACGATGAAGATTCAAACGTTTACGACGACGACGTTTAAAAAACTATCTGAGCCTGAGTATCTCGAGTTCAACTAAACTCAGGGTTCAGATGTTTTTTAAAACGAGTGTTACTAAAGCGCGCTTCAAAGCCCCTAATTACATTGAGCTTTAGACACTTGTCTAAAGCTCAATGTTATTCAAAATATAGCATACATTTTCACACTCAAGAACCACCTGGTCATTGAGTGTGAAAATGTATGCTGCATTCTGAACTTCTTTGTATGACAGGTACAGTTTCGAGACATGCAACACGGAATGCAGGATGAAGATGTACGTGGATCACTGTGCTTGCATCCCCTACAAGTATCCCAGATGTAAGCCTTCTTCTAAGTCAACAAGATACCTAAGCAAGTTACGAGTTGAGCCCTGACTATCAGATATTAAAAGAAAATAACCTTAATTAAATCGAACTACAGTTTATTTCTTCTGTAAGTCAAAACAGTGTGAGGTTGCACTCTAATAACAAAAACCATAGAGTTTATTTTGTTTGATACTACGCTTGCTCAGAAACCTCTTAAATCTAAGTTGCGTTTGAGTATTCAGGGGTAAGCCCTGAATACTCAAACGCAACTCAGATTTAAGCGCGTCTGAAGTCGCGATTTTTCGACACTTTCGACACGAAAGATTTTGAAGTGTTTAATGCAAAATTTATTTTGCTTTAGTATTTTGAAAAGTACCTAATTGAGACTTCTTATTTTCAGCAAAACAGAACCGTATTTGTGAGTTCGAAGATTTGAAGTGTTTGAATAACGTGACGGGTAAGTGGAAATTGGATGGGCCCGAGTTCCTTATCTCAGTTCAAGCGGTGAACTGACGATGAACTCCTATCGTATTTGCTGAATGTACCTACGAGTCATTGACATTCAATACTTTTTAACAGACTTCGAAAATAGATGAAGTTCTATGTTCGGCTCTGTGTTTTTATGTCTTTTCACTGATTTCCCCGTCAATTAAAAAAGCGAACTAGTCAGGAAAATTGTACCTACCTAAATTGTTATTTAAAAAAATATTGCGATGAGAACCTCTTTTGGTAATTTTTTGTTTTGTATGAGAATGATTACAGGGTGATCCCATATAAAAAAAATCCGATGGAACATTGTTTGTCCCGCCAAACTTAAAAATTAGTGGTAATAAATGAAAAGAAAGAGTTTTTTTCAAAAACTTAAAATTATATGTAACCGTATCTTGATTTTTGTCACAGCCTTTTCAATTGACCGATTTCAATTACAAAAAGTACTGTCAGGTGCATCGGTGTTTTGCATCGCAATGCATTCTACCATAAAATAAACATAAAAACGCATTCCAGTGTAATTAAAAATTCTACATTGTTAAATCGTTCTCTTTGAGCTTAAGTTTTCCTTTTATCTCACTGACTCAAGGTCCTACAGTAATATTTACCGACCTTTATGATACAAAAACTCTTTTGTTTGAATTTAATGTAAAATTCTCATTGTTGAGAAGCTTTCTAAAAAGTTAAGAAATCTACACCATTTGCAAATACTTATTTTAGATGCATTAGTTAGCTTTTGAAAATTCTACACATCACATCACATCCAATGTTGACTTGCCTAAAGTTGTTTACAAGGCGTGCGCAAATACAACAGACATTTTTCGCACACACCCTTTATAATTCAAGAGCCATCTGATTTTGAGACCTTAATAATATAAAAAGGTGCTTCAAGATCCAATAGATGATTTTGTTAGATTCGGTATGACACTAAATTCAATCTCATAAGATAACGCATTACTTCGCCTCGGCTCTTAAAAAAAAGAAAATTACGCAGTTCATTTTCAAAAACTTTAACAGAAGTGTCCACTCAAACGAATTGAATTGTTTATTTTTAATGGATTTATGATCTTTTTGTTTCAGTCCACATATCGAGAGCCGAGATGAACTGTCCGTCTCCTTGTTACATGGAGTGTCGGGACAAGAAATACTCTATCACTTCGGACGTCGGGCCCTTCGTTAGGGATGGTCTGCCCGACGACACCACGTAAGGAACCCCTACTTAGGATTTAATCTACCAATACCAACTACCGCTATGCGCTCCACCTACCAACCATTAAAGGAATTGATTTACTACTACCTTCTACCCGCGGCTTCGCACCCGTTGTTTAACGATCAAAAGAAGCCTGTTAATGTTATTACGGGTCCAGATCTACATCTATGCAAAATTATAAGCTAGTTTCGTTAGTTGTACGTCTAATAGCTTAAGCGTAAATACATATAAAGAGAAATATCCAAATATCCAAATGTCAATCCAAACTTTCGTAAATAACGCATTCACTGCCCAGCCTCGGCCATACCACGTGCTTGGGTCATGAAAGTGTTGGTTTGAAATGAAAGGGTATCTCAAGGAACCAAAGTAAGTTTTGGTCTTTACCTTATTACCTGTCCAGGCATTTCGACTCTGTGCTGTCTCTCGCTAGTCGAGCTTGAGAGGTCGGCATCTACTTTGCTTTACAACGATGCCGGCGGCGACGACTGGTGCACGCCCGCAAGGGAGGTTTTACCTCATGCGCCTTCTTGGCAGCCTAATTTTCCTCCGTTATCTCTGCATGTAGGTAGCTTCACACTTATATTATAAGTGCGAAAGTTTGAATGAATGGATAAATGGATAGATAGATGGATGAACGAGTAGAATAATAACAATAAATAAATAAAACTGGACAACCTCCAGGGTAAGCAGAGATAGTATGTTTGTTACTTGTTCACGCCAAAACTAATATTGCGGTACAGGCTTAAATTTTGCATAGTTGTATGTCAGGAAATAACACAAGCTTGTATCCCATAAATAAGTTCTCATGAGATAGAAAGTATACATTTCAAACTTCAAACAACGCGAGTGAAGCCGCGGGCAACTAGTAATAAAATATAAGTTGATTCCGAGAAGCCCTAAAAGCCCCGTAAGCTCATGGCCACTTAGGCACCTTGAAAAGCACAATGGAAGCTTCAACAATAGGCTTGTAAATCAATTCATTTGAAAACTCAAGAAAACTTTAACGTA
Organism: Eupithecia subumbrata; assembly: GCA_949316285.1. NCBI lineage: Eukaryota > Metazoa > Arthropoda > Insecta > Lepidoptera > Geometridae > Eupithecia > Eupithecia subumbrata. Next base: position 17,260,671 of record OX438641.1, on the reverse strand, counting down.
ATAATTACTGGCTTAGTTCTGTGATTAGAATTGGAATTAAATGTAAAATTCAATTACTCTGTTTCTTAAAAATCGAGACTCAAGTGTTTATTCAAATATTATGCTCGAAATATTTTGAAAAAAGTCGAAAAAAACCCATTCCCCTCCCCCCTATCTCCGAAGTTTGCAGAGCGATCAATTTGAAATGTATGAAGCGTTTGTAGATATGTATCTATATTTTACAGGAAAAATATAGAGAAGTCTGTAAAAAGAACACTTTTTCAAAAATGGTCAAAAGTAATAATTTTTAAAAAGGGGGCTACCCCACCGAGCGGGGTATCAAATGAAAGGTATCGGTTTATACATATCAAAACAGTTTTTAAAATTTCTGTAGGTTTCATACTTTTTGAAATATTTTGAAAAAAGTCGAAAAATTTACCACTACCCACTTTAACCGAAGTATGCAGAGAGATATATCTGAAATGTAAATTGGTACCTACTATTCTTACGTATTCGTTTAATTGCGAAGTCTCTAACCGGTACTTTTGGTACATATTTGTTGACAAACGTTCGTAACCCTCGGCGAACGAGTTACACTCGCACTTGACGGATTTTTCACTGTTCAATTTTTACACTGATAAGAATTTATGTAGCTACCTGTTGCCTAAAACATTGAAGCGTGTTTACCAAATGGAAAACCGTCATCCAGAAAATAGTTTTCTACCCAAACCAAAGTAGATACGCCTTAAGTAAACCTTTCCACGCAACTTAAACAAATAATGTCATTATATAACCTTATCTGTACCCTCATAATCTGAGATTTCGGCTTGTTTATCTAGGCACTAAAGGACCCTTCTATTTTAGGTGATGTTGTTTTCAGGGACACTTTAGCAAATAATTTATGTTCTCTCTTTCAACTAGCACCGAAATGGATTATTTATAAGTCCTAAACAGGTCTTTGTTAGAATAGTTTCTACCGTATTGGTTACTTTATGTTCATGCAAGTTCATTATTATCGTTTTAATTACGTCCCTATTGGAGTCTCAGAAAAATAGTTTTCGCCAACAAACACACAATGGATCAATGTTATTGCAAATCACGTAAACGATATCGATGACCGCAGCAGCATTGACACGATTTCAAAGAATCTTCATCAGGGAGAGTGAATTCCTTTATGAAGAGCTTTCCTTTATCATCTCGCGAAACGATCAAGGAACATCCTTGTGACAACCTTTTGAGCGAAGAAAATATACGTATAAAAAATAAAGATAAAGGAAATCGATGGTGTCAACCAACTTCCAATGTTGTTACGCTTAGCCTTTTTGTATTATATGCCCCACTTTATCCAATCTCATAACTGTATTTTTAGTTCTGCTGTCATGCGATGAAACAAATGACGTGAACTTTAATTTTAAATTACGATTGGAATAAAGTCTCAAGCGAAATCTCGGTTGAAACGATTTCGCTTCCCTTCTACTACCTTGCATGTCGCTCCATGCCAAAGCAGCAGATGACACCACCGATATAATCTGGCGGGTTGGTGGTGTTAAATCTAGAAGTAATCACACAGAAGCCCCCTTAATGTCTTGTATTGCCGGGATTTTGTAGATTCCATAAAGTTCAGTCTGTCAAAAAGCGCCTTCAAGCCACTGTTTTACGCTCTTTATTACTAACCTGAACGTGCTATTGTATCAGACATTATCAAAATCATAAGGCGAAGTATACTCCTGGGCAGTTACGTTTATTAATCCCTTGGCTTAATGCATTAGGCCCCATCTTATGTTACAAACTATTGTTGATTTTATTTTTCCAGAGAAATCAACAACACCAGCGAGCTGGCCACTTTACAAGTTTACTTTGCGAAATCAAACTGCAACTGCTACAAAATGTATCTTCTGATAGACCTCAGCTATTTTATTGGTAAGCATAAGAATTACTTTGTTTGCTTATTTTATTTTCTCTTTACCACCTCCTCTCCCCACACAATGCTCACTTCCCAACTGTACAAAGACAGTGTTTCACGCCATATAATTATTACCATTATACTTAATCGCGTCTAAAAAGACATTAATTCTGCGATACTTTTAAGTTATATAGGTATGTTACGGCTAAGGGTAGGTCTGAACACAAACTTAAGATTAGCCGGCTAAACTTAGGTTTATCTTGGAGGAGATGTTAGTGTTAGTTTTTTCTATCTTTAGCCAGCTAAACTTAAGTGGTACCTCGGCGTCTTGGCTAAACATTCAGAAGAACATGGAAAAGAAAACCATAAGGTCATGTTTACTAATTGAAACCGAAATTTTTTATTCAAAAAACTATCACTCTCATTACGAATACGTACAATGTATAAAATAAAACTTTTGCAGTGTTAATTACTTATAACTGTAATTATAGCAATATCTAGTCAAAAAAATAATGGGGAACTATTTGTTGAAATACCTATAATAAACAATAGTTGCATTTCGAATTAAAGAGAATATGATTTCACACTTACCTTTAGCCGTAATACAAACATTCATTATTTAAAAGCTTATAAATCCAGTTAATTACCATTTTCATGAAATTTTAGACGGATTCGTTTATAACATTTGACGTGAAGAAGTAACGCAAAACCTCTCAGTAAAACTTTTGTGCTGTTATTGTCAAAAACGTCTCGACAAAATCCCTCACTTACCGCTTGTTTTGAGCAGTTCGAGGGTCTATAATCCAGTTATAGAATATATCTCTATTGGGTTTTCCCTATCAGATATCTTAGATATCTATTGTATGAGTTAAGTGTCCAATAATGGAACGTGGTTTGATCAAATTACATATCTTGGGTCCCTTTCGTATCATGCTTGGTCGTACAAAATTAAACAGATAACTTCAAAATAGTTTTTGTTCTTGAAAATAATGCTTTCTTGTTTTACAAGAGTCGCTCTTACTTACCTATTACTGATTTTTCCCAAAATTTTATCACTCGTTTTTGCACTTTTTCAGTGCACGTATGCTCATACAAGATAACTTTGTAAATGTATTGCTATAAAAGTTCTAGACGATGTAAATATTTATTCTACATCATTCTGCGTCACGAGACCTCGTGCCGTTGGCTCTCACGTCTCATTAGCTATGATAATGATGCGTAGGCAGTGTTCCGAATGGACTCTTGTATTGTATTTTAAACGAATGAAAAGTTGAACTGTACAGTCGACAAAAATATTTGGAGGATTTTTTCGTTCTTAAGAGCAATAACACGGGCGATTCGCGAGCGATCTCAGGCGAGTGCACAGCTCGCATCAATTGCTAATCCCGGCGAGTTCGCTGCGTGCCCGCGGCGTGCTGGCCGCGCACTCGCCACCGCCGCCTCATCGCTCGCAAATCGCCAGTGTGATAATGATAAGGCTCTTAATACACTTAATATACATATAGATGAGTCATCTAGATTCCAATATCTATCTTATGATATCAGGCATGGTTTAGTCAGCATAATAAAAATGGTTCAATGTAGAATAATTAATGGCGACTGGATCTCTGCATGAGGATGGGCAGTATGACCATCAATATTTTAGTGTTTTTTTATCTTAATAGGTTCCTGATAATTTAAAATATTTCAAACTTAGAATTTCAATTACATTTTACTTTTACACGATTTCATTTACATTACCATGTCATTGAAATAGACAAAAATAGAAAAAAACTAATGTTTAAAAAATATTATTTATGTTCACTAGTTGATATAATTATAATTTGTTTGTTTCCAGCGACGTACGGTGGAGTGTTATCGCTGTTCTTCGGTGCATCGATCCTGACGCTGTTTGAACTGGCCATTATATTCTGCACTGCGATCGCAAAGTCAATATGGCGAGCGGTTATTGTAAGACAAATAACAATGAATTGAATTGAAAGCTTTGCTTTGTTTGTTAAGGGAATACAAATCATAAAAATTCTTCTATTGAGTGGTCGGTATTATCGTTTGTGAGTATCGGTAACTTTAAATAAATCACGGCTATTGCGTTGCCCGTTCTTCTAGGTAGCGCATGGTTAATTGATAAGCCTTGACTCGTTTACGATCGTAGAGACAGTCAAATCAAACAAAAAAGACAACTTTTGTAATGACTCGGCCTGTATGTGAACGGATCTTTCCTAACGAAAATCTTGTATAACAACCGCATACATCGGACTACTTTCAATTGTGCTTTAGTAGTTGAAATTTTGAAATTGCTAACTTATTCGTATATACACTGATTTTCCTTTTTGTTGTTATCAGTTTTTGTTATTATCTTTTTTGTTTTGCACTGGAAGATTTTAGTGTGGTGTCCATTAATCTTTCTAAAGTGCTTCGCACTTTGTCGTTACTGTACAACCCTAACGATAGGGTAGGCGTTTTGTAAAAGGGTCATCAACCTTACATGTAGACGTGATGATGATAAATCGAGTTTGAAAGGTCTTGAGTAGGTGTTCAAATAAGTATTAATAAAAATTAACTTACATTTAATACCTTACCTACTAACGTAGACCTAACTTGGTAATTGAAAAGGAAATCGGCCTTAATAGTTGTTGTCGTTTGTTTCCTTTTTCATGCATTATGTTATTTCTTGCAACATTTTGACATTAGGTAGAGACGAAAGTGAAATGGTGATCAAACGTTATTTCAACCGACGAAAAACGGTGGAAGTTCTCAAGTCGACGCGTATATTTTTTTATGTTTGACCACTCATAACTTTTTCAGAGTAGTCCTATTTCGATAATTCTTTTTTTTATTGGAAAGGTATACCCCGAAGGTGGTCCCATTTAAATTTGAAAAAAAAAACCAATTCTTTGGGTAGGAAAACAGGGGATGATTGATTGTTCACTCACTGATTGTAATATTTGACCACGCATAACTTTTTACAGAGTGGTCTGATTTTGATAACACAAATTTTAACTAAACGTCCATAAGAAGTGTGTAGTGGTGTGGCACTAGAAGAATTTGAAGTCAGTTTATCGTTTTTACACGTCAAATTATTAATAACCATATACTTTAAAAAAATTGTTTTAATAATCTTCTAAATTCTGCTTCATAATGAACTAGGTTCTGCCTGCAGCAGACTTTTTACTACAGAAGATCACGCAGTTTTTCGTTATAAAAAGTCTATTATTCAATCCAGGTCTACAAACACCTCTGAGCAAAATTTCCGTTCGATCTGTTCAGTAGTTTTGTTGTGAAGGGGTAACAAACATCCATCCATCAAAACATTCGCCACTCTAACACTGTTTGGTAAAGTAGGAAATACTTGTTTGTTAAAAACTTCAAGTTATAATTTTGAAATATTTATTTACCTATGCTTTTCTATCGCCGCATTCCTCGACTAACAAATTTACGCGAGATTACATTTTTCCTTCGAATGTACAGAACCCTATATATAAAACAAATAGTAATAGTAATCTGTCTGTAAGAAATGCAATAAAGTTATCGCCTACGCCAATGCCGACTGAATTTGAAATCAGCTGCTTAAAGCAATGCATTCTATCAGAATTTCATGAATAGAGCAACGGTCCTTAGGTCAACGACGTAAGTACCAATTTCACCTTCTTCGTAGAGTGGTGTAGCTACTTGTTAGACATTAGCGAGAGATTAAGCACTACATAAAACTAAGGGTACGTTTATACAGCAGTCCGTCTCACAGAAGGGTGGAAATCGTATGGGGCTTCATTTGATGCCCCACGTGACCTTCATAATCTCTTAAAACGTCAGGCCTTTTAACGCTTGTTTGTATTTTTCAAAAACAGTACCTAATCAGCAAAAAATTTGAAAAAAATAGAAAAAATCTAAAACCCAACTAGGTATGTAAAAGTCAAGCGGTACAAGGAATATAATAGCCGAGTGCTTTTATTTGGTCTGTAGGTTTCTTCATAAATCTGATGGTTGTTTTGTTAGGCTTGTTAGTAGAAACCAGCGGAAGATTCTCAAGTGTACTCGTAGGCCGGCAACCTGAGGAAAAACAAGAATGTTTATTGAAAAACGGTTCCGATTTTTCTTTGATATGAGTATCTATTTAAAGCGCGAAATAAATATACCATACAACAACTGGAAATATCCTAGTAGACCATATTAGCAACACAAAATATAAAAATTCAATACAAAAAATTAAACATAGGTACTGCTTTGGTTTTCTGCATTGCAAGAAAATATTTTATATTTTCACATTATTATGACATGTGATAACGTCCACTGCAACCCATGAACATGCTACGTACGAATTCGATATTAATGATGTCATTGCTACAAGTGGCTTGCTCGAATATGGCGCCCACGCAGCTCAACGCTGTCAACTCTAAGTACGCGGTAACGCGTTCGTAGCTTCACTCACTTTCGTTCCATTCAAGACTGTACTGCGATACAGATGTACATACTCATGGGTTAATGTCCTTGTATTGTGTGTGCTGCAGTGAAACGTAGACCCACGTTGTCAAACAAATGAACCCACGCAGCTAAAAAGCACCGCGTGGCCGTGCACAGCGTGCTAGCGAGCTATATGCTGAGGGATAGCCAGTTTTGACAGTGTTTTTCTATGTTAGCAACGACTTACAAACAAATTTGTAGTGAGGTTTATGTAAGATTGTGACAATTTTCTAAGTTCTTTACTATAATCTTTATGTTCTGGCAAATCAATCACATCTTGCTCTACGCATGGATTATATTCATAGATAATATTTATTATTTTTCCAAAATCTAAAAATCGACTTCAAACTACTTATTTGCATGGTTTTTAACGGTAAGTCCTCGCCAGTAGGTAAGCAAGAGCGGAAGTCATCGAACCAAAAATGTTCATAATTGGAAAATATATTAAATTGAGAAACCTCCTTCATTTTGGAGACGGTTGAAAAAGGCCCAGCTAAAGGTCTTCAGCGGAATTCATATTATCCAGGGAACAAGATAAAATGCAAATCCAATCCCACGTCCCCGTGACATTCCTGCGGAGACCGCTTCACCGTTTAATATGTTTTATTGTAAAACAGATAAATTGCCTTAAATGGGATAATAAATTGCTCCCTAATTACAATAAAAAGAATTCGCTATAACTTAATTTAGCGGGTGGTTTTCTCGTAACTGGTTGTTGGCGCTACAGTTATACTATATAATATTATCATACACATACATACAGTATATAATATTATCATACTTTGGTATATCCAACTATTTTCTGCCCGCGGCTTCGCACGCGTTGTTTCTATGGAAATGTTTCAAAGTAATTTATATTCCACGGGAACTGATTTATGGGATGAAACGTAGCCTATGTTTTATTCCAAAAGGCGTATAAGTGTTTTAATTTTCAAAATAAATGAATACAAACCAGATACTTCAATTAGTGTTTATTTTGTCAGGTATCCCCACAATAATTAGAATATCCACAAATAAAAAACAATAATAATGCTGTGACTTTATTGAAAAATAAATGTTAATATTTTAATGGGGTGGGAACCGACGGGAAGTTTCCTTCCCGTTGGTCCCCATTGGGGACGAAACGTGGGGACGAGCGGGGATAACCCGAAATAACATAGGCTACGTTTCATTCCATAATGTGTACATCTATGAAATTTCCCCTATGATACCTATATCGGAATTCACAGCATTTTCTTAGAGATATTTAATAGATGTTCATTGCCTTAGTTAGGTGGTAGGCAGATGCCTACCACCATGTCTTACGTATGCCTGCCAAACCTGGCCCCTCACTAAAAAGCTAGTAGAAAAGCTAAGAGTATGTCATAAAGGAATGGAGAGAAGCTTCATTGGGTTAAAACTAAAAGACCGTATCAAAAACAAGACCATCCGAAGCAAGATACGGGCTAAGGATGTGATCCAAAGAAAACTTAGCTTAATTAGTATTTGTGTGGTATAATAAAGTGTTTTCTATCTATCTATCTATCTGATATTTTATAGTAAGCCTTTTTGTACAACAAGGTTTTGACAGTGTTTTTCAATTTATTTACGGATAATTTTTGAAACTCCCTAGGAGTTTAGCTGTAGAAGCGTTTACATTGCCCTTTAAAAGATTCATTAATTTTGTGTACCCTAGTTGTGGACACAGCTAGTCTACGTTTATTTCTGGTATCAAAATTATGTTTATCGCTATTTTTAGGGAACTGTTTTATATTTCTATGAGTGTATAACAAGTTTTCATGAATATAATTGACATGGTACTGTCATTATGTTTATTTCTTTGAATTTATCACGTATCTCGTCTCTGGATCCCATATTATACATTGGACGAAGAGAGCTGTTCGTCAGAAGAGAGCTTCTGCAGCACAAATACGGTGTTAATATCTGCAGCGTTTCCCACAGCAATGGAGTGGTTCACGGGGTGGTGAAAAAAAAGTTAGAGGAAAATTTTAAAATTTTTTAGAGCCCACTCCGCTGAAATTATTTATTTTAACCTAAACCTGTATAGGCTTAGGTCACTGACTGCGTGAAGTGCAGTTTCTGCCCATCATCACGAACACGTTCGTGAAGAAGCCAGGTTCAAATTCTTAATTTTTTTAAATCACTTCTACTAAAATATACGATTGTCCGGAACCCATGAAGTAGTAAGTTTATATTCAAATAAAGCCTCTTAAAAGAAGAGTTATTGAATGGCGGGGGGTACCAATACCCCTGTATAAAATAAGTAACTGTGAGTGGAGTGGGCTCTGAAAATTTCGGAGTTTTTGGCGGCTGCAGCTGAAAAAATTGTTGAGAAACTAATACAAAATAAATATCGGCGCTTGTAATAAACCGCAGATTATTTTGTAATTGGTGTAGCAGTGGCATTCTTGGCAATGACAAGGTAGCTAAGATAGAACCTGTTTATGTTTTTTTAAAGACTAACAACAACATAGGAAGATCACATACAATATAGAATGAACGGAGAGCGGAGCGAGCCGCGGGTTTTTTTTTTAAAGACATTTACTGGAGCTAAGCGGAGCAAGCCGTAGTTATTTATGTTCGAGGTTGTTGATGGGGGCAAGCTACCTTAAAGAGTTCCGTGCCCCTTTGCGCCGCCACTGCTGTATGTGGTCTAATGCTTCATTAGACCACACACAGAATGGCAAGATCTTACTAGCGAGCGGAGCGAGCCGTGAAAAATTTGTGGTTTTATTCGATGTTTTGCAGTGATTTGATTGAATACTTTGTCACTGACTTTAAACGAGGGATAAACCCTGGACCAGAGGCAGGCAAAAATGTTGACGGCATCCTGGCTGTGAACATGCGCTACCGGTTAGCGCAGTATGAGCGAGCGGGGTGGCAAGCCACCTACCTACCACGCCAGATACGCCTTGAGCCGCCCTTAGCTGCCTGGCGCAAAATAAAGCTGTTTTGTAATTCTATACTGTTTTTTATACATTTGATGTTTGATTTGTAATAAAATTAAAATCCTGCAAAAAAACGTTTGCGGCTTGGTTTGTTCACTGAATAATGATCTCCTTCAGCACGGCACACTGATTAGACTAACACCCTGTATTATAAAATTCTGACATATTATATAAGTAAAACCGTACATGTGTTTACTAAATTTAAAATTATATTGATATAATTATATTAAATAACTTTAATATATAATATTAATTCAGAATAACTGAGTAGAGTAATTCAGAATAACTAATATTAATTCAGAATAATGAGCTGTGTTGTGCCGGCTTAGAATTTGCACCACCCCACTCTTCCCGCGGGTGTCGTAAGAGGCGACTAAGGGATATCCACCGGTGGCATTACCTCCCTGAGATAAAAGCCAATAAGGCGCTTATCAGGGGGAGGCGTGCGTCCCTTAGTGGACCTATACAGGCTGTTGAGGTTGAGGATTTTTAATTGCGTTTTTAAAGTAAAAAAAAGTAAATCGTTATATCAAAAACGGTGCCTCTTAGGAAAAAAAGTATTAAACATTTTTTATAGATAATTATCTGATCTACAATTTTTGACCGTGATAATTTTATGATAAAACTTACCGTTTTGCTGAAAATCGTGAAAAACCCGTTTTAGTGATATTTGACCCCTAGTAAAAAAAAAATCAGTTGTCGGATCGATGAGGACTTTTCACATTTCATTTATAATGGGGTTTTGAATAAACCTACAAATTTTCAGCTGGGTGCGAATTGTTGTAACCTCACCCCTATTTTTTGGTCTAATTTTCCGGACTAAGACGACTCCATGGTTTTCTTTGTTCGGACAATTTTTTAGGTTTTTATTTTCTAAGAACAAAATAAAAAATAAACTTTATAATTATTATAATACTATTTACCTTATAGATAGATAGATAGGATAGATAGATAGGTAGGCAGAGGCAGGTAGGCAAAATATTTGACGTTTCTTCACGATGTTTTCAAGGTGTTGCTTATGATTTTACTCGCAAGATAATATTGATTCACGGCTATCGATACACTAGGTAGTGTACCTATCTAGTGCTAGGGATTTTTTTTTTAACGTTTACTTCTACTACTACCTACCATTTCCTTACATTTTTCAACATACAGACCTTTCATCTTTATTTTTGAAACTTTAATCATCTTTCTTCCCATTTTTAATAATTTATAAGATTTATTTTACTCAGAAGATAATATTGATGATGTGTCAATCGAGACCAACTTGTGCGCGGGAGGCGAGCTCGATTGGCACACGTCCGACGCTGACAATGGTCAAAAGCGGACTGAAGGGGGCCGCCTGCATACAAACAGAGGCGAGAGCTAGCTTGAAACGAAAAGGCGAAAGCGCCAAAACAGTAATTCTCGTTTAAAATAAAAACTATTGGTAATTATGAAAAATCCTACCACCATTTTGAAGAGGGTGTATAAACTTATTTGTACAGAAAATTTAGAGGCATAAATCGGTTCCGTTTGCCTGTAAAGTTAAAAACCATGTTTTTATAGAGCAGTTTTCGGGATTTTTTTTTTGCTATGAAAGTTAACCAATCGTGAAAACCTACTACCAATTTAAAGTAAAAAACATGAAAAATTCAAAACATAAAAAATAAATTCCGAATGTCTTGTAATTGCTGAAAAAAGTTGAAATCCCTGACGTCAATATCTTCAATGCGTCGTCTTAAGTGGAGCTGAGCCGGTCATCTCCAACGGTCAAACGCAAACAGATAGAGTCAAATCACCACAAATACCCCCACGACTCAAAACGGAAGAGAGGGAAGCCGCTAACCCGTTGGAGCGATGATCTGGCAAAGAAGAAAAACTCTGGTTTAGGACAGCTAGAAATAGAATTCATCAACGACACAGTAGGATCTTTACGCGAAGATGACTCTCACGTCCCACAGCATCTACAAGCAGCGCACCCCCCACCACCCCCACCCCCGGTGCTCACGTTGGGGGGTCAACGCACGCTCGTGCGTAGTGCTCGGAGAGATGCGGATCGCGCGCGTCTAGAACCGCACTCACCCTGAAGATGTACGTTGGTGTTCGTCTAACACAAATAAGGTTCGTAGTTAACCCGCTTACATACGTAATGAATTCGTCAAACTACGATAGTTTTTATAGAAATAGAATTGTTTGGAGGTGCCTTTCACCGTCACAGGCGGCCCACTAACAACTAGGAGTAAGATAATTTTAATTTTATACTCACCTTTATAAGTTCAAAAATTCTTATTTTGTAGTCAGTCACAGTGTATTGGAAAATAAAGCAATTTTTATTTTCATTTCACATTACTAAATTGATATTGCCATCAGAGAAATATCAAAGAGGCAAACAGCCAATTATTCTGAGCAGCTAGTATGAATGAACTCCTATCGTTGCACGAGAAAAACAATCATCCTGTAGCTTTATAATACCGATCGAAAGGGTTCATCATAAGGACTATTTTTTGCTAAATAACATAGTGTCAGAAATAAAAGGAACACCATGAATTTTAACATTAGATGTAAAATTTTGTTCAGAAAAATGAAAAAATGTACGGCAATGCCAGCTTTCAAGGTACTTTCCCTCCATGTGGCACGGCCGTAGGACGCCCTGTATACCTCCTTTGATCATGCTCAAGCGGTCTGTTATGAGAATCTCTCGTCCCATGTTAACAAAACTAAGATGAACCGTTGTTACTTGCCCTGTATCCGTCGTAGCTGGCAAAAGGTACTTACCTCAGATGTCATGACGCAGCCTACTGAAGCGTCTAACTAAACAGGACCATTTTATGTCTAACTGAATAGAAATTTCACGTAAGATTGCACAAGCAGTTTCCTTATCAAACGTCGTTACGTTACGCTTAGTAAACAATAGAACTATGGCTAAAAACAGAAATAAATAACAAGGATTTTGAACTATGCTTGGATACCAATTGATCCAAAAATTGCATATTTTTAAGAGTTCCATTAACTATTTCTCATAAAGCAGATCCAAAAAGACTTCACGATCTCTTCTCGATACTATCGTCAACCGGAGTCAGGGCTCTGTTTTCGTAAATGTCACGTAGCTCGAAGTTTCAGTTTCAAATTTAGTTAAGCAACACGTGTGGCCAGATAATTGGGTTAACTAACACTGGGCTATCCTTGGCCTAGTCTGAGATCCGCTCCTTTTTCAGTACCACCGACAGAGACAGACTGGGGCCAGATGATTTTATGTAGATTTTCCAGCTTTATTTATCTATTTATTAAAATAACTTTAAAAAATTTGTCAAAATAACCAGTTGCGTCAGCAATCCTTACTTTGTCGGCTACTGACCGGTTGTAATGTAATGTGTTACATAGCGAGCGTTCGTTCCGTCATTATAGGGAAGGAAGGCGCACGCAACGAGCAACGAGTCGGTTGCATACGTTCACACGGCGGCGGCGCGGCGGCGCGGCGGCGGCGCGGCGGCGTACATAACGTTTCATCCTCGCTGCGAATGGTACATTACGCCCGGTAACACCGGCCAACTGGTACATCCCGACAAAATGTTACCGATCGGCACAAACAAATGGTGATTGACGGGTCAGATACCTTGCAGATTTGCCCTCTTTGTATAATATCGGTTGATAATAATAAATCAGAAATAGGTAAAAAACCTACCCAACTATGTATAATGACAATACCTACTTATTGTTGTTGTTGTTGTTGTTGTAAAAGGAGCTCGTTTTATCATAAATAAAATTCCATTGAACAGTGAACCCCGATGTGGTATAATCCCGAAATCCTCGTGTAACAATGGAATATTGGTAGCGACCTACCCACAAAAGTAACTTCAAATAGAATAGGTAGGTACCTACTAGGTAGGTACTTAAAACCTTACCACCCGGCCCGTTAAACGCGGCTACTGTGGAAATGGCAGTTCAGAAAGCGCCATCTGTTTTCAGAGAGCAGAACTGTCTTCCCTAACCTCCCATACTATGAGATGGTTCAGTAAAAGTTCACTCTGATAATCTGCTTATTTCTTTACGTAGGTTGCCGCTGAAATAGATGGCGTCAGTGGAAAACATTTCAAAATTGTATTTGGGTATAGTTGGTAACAGAATCATGTGTTATTTACCTACCTTTATGAAAAAAATACAGGTTATTGTAGCATTCAGGGAAACCATTATGTAAACTAGTTTTTTCCGAAGAATGCCAAATAAAAATGAATCCCAAGTATTAACATTTGTTTTGATCGATACGTGGGTTGATAGGTCATAAATGTCATAATAAAATTTCAAAGGGCATTTAGGTAAGTTACTTTATTTACATTTTCGTATCTATTTGTACAAATTTACATATTATAATTTACACTAGAAAGCTTGTTCACCGGTTCTATACAAAAATTGAGCTTTCGCGACAAATCATTTGAAAATTACTTACCTATAGATAGGCATATGATTATAAGTAACTCGTAAATATGTAGGCTAATGATTTCGAATGATTGGTCTCTTTTGGCAAACCTCTATAAGTTATATGAATGTTACGTATTTGTAGAAGTTATCAGATAAGTTTATTAACATTACTTACCTATGTTATGACTAGAATCAAGGAGCTTAAGAATTACATTTCTGTACAATCACAATTATCATTTAGTTGAGTAGATGACATCGAAGGCTGCGTTACTTAAACGTAGGCACCAGATTACTTACAATAATTTACCCAAATTTTTACAATGTTCATAAATAAATATTTCACTAACTTCTGTTGTTCCGATTTTGTTTCGTTACAATACAACTAAATACAGTACCTAGGCATATATCAAGCTGAACTAAATCTGTATAAAAATCTCAATTTGAAACTATTTTGCATAACTTATGCATGACAAAAAATTCCATATTATAACAAAACTCAATGTGAAATTTCTTTCATAGATCAACGGCGGAGCGGATCGTGATAAAATTGGGCCGAGAGGCAGATTCTAATTCGGGGAAGAACATAATCATCTTTATATCCAGCAAAATCACATGCAAAGCAGGCAGAAGCTAATAGTTTATATAAACTGCGGTGTCTTCTGCTGGCGAGTCCACTGGTGGTCCCTCACGGAGCCGCGGCCCCGACTCTGCTGCGACGCCCGCGACATCTGGTTGTTGCTGCTGCGGAAGGTCACGGTCGTGCAAGTGCGCGCGCTAGACGTGTTGCACTTTTGACGTAACCCTTGCATCTGGAAACACAGATAATATTTTACAGCGAGCATTGAACAAAAAACTTAACAGTTGGTCAAGCGAGAGATTTCCTCGGATTGTTTCGTCTGTCGTCTGTCATTTCTATCGTGTCTGTCTTTCAAACGTAACTGCCATTTGTTGCCCTGAATTCAAATGACAAACACCACCTTAATAAAATAAACAAATGACGACACGAGTTTCGTCTGTAACATTAGGTAGTAGTAGTGAGGTATTGGTAAAAAGAGTAGCAGCCTACCAGATTTTTCTTCCTGAAAGTTTTATAATTCTCCGATTACGAAGTAGGATACCACATTAATATTTTAAATGCGAATGTTTGGATCTTTAAACAAACATCGAAACTTTCGCATTTATAAATGAGGTAACCCTCATCGCGCCAAAAATACCTACTGATCTGATCGGGCTGAAATTTTGCATACAGATAGTTCTAGACCTGGAATAAAACAAAGGCTACTTTTTATCCCAAAAATCTGTTCCCAAAGGATAGCAATAAACTTAAAACGTTTACATAGAAACGCGTGGGACACCGCAGGCAGAACCTGGTCATACGTAAAGTAAAATAATAATTTTATTCACAGCATGCAGACAAGCACTTATGTATAGCATGATTTAAATAGCGAAATAATGATATTTTTACATTAAAATAATTCCGGAAGGATCTAACTGAAATGCTAATTCATAAAATAAATAGGAATGATTAACTAAAGTACACTTAAAAAGCTTCCCTGCTTTTTACTTACATGAACCAATAACATTTTTGTCCAGTTTTTACAAACTTTTATTAAACTTGCCCTGTTTGTTAGTATATTTGGCACAAATCTTGGAACTGAATTTAAGACCACTTACCCTCAACCGATTTAGCTGATTAAATTTCGATACTTATGTAAATTCGTTGACAATACAATGCTATGGTACCATAGAGCTGGTCTGGTGATGGAGACAGAAGGTGGCCATAGGAACTCCTAAACGGACCGACGTAACCCCGTCGAGTTTGCATTAGTTGGATTTGTCTTCCCAAGCGCTTTAGTCCCAGATGATGAATACAACTGAGTTTGTGAATAAAAGCTTAAATAATAAAAAATTATATTAATAATAAACTATTTCATTTTTAACAACACCTGTTTTCAGCTGAATCTCTTACTTGTTAGTTCAGGTCCTTGAATTATAGTCAACAATGTAACTTGTCCCATGTTCCACAAGATCTTTTATAAGACCGTTAACATAATGTGAACTATTCAGCAAATGATAATTGAACGAGGAAGGTACATTAGTTAGTTGGTTCATATAAGTGGTTGACAGGGAAGGGTGTCGCAGTAACTTACATGGAAATGAGTACTAGAGTGTATGTTACCGGGGTCTTGGCAGACGAGCTTGCGCAGCGAGCGGCGGAAGTTGCGCGTCATCAGGCAGTACACTATGGGGTTGATGGCGGAGTTTGTGTGCCCTGGAAGAGATATACCTATGTAGATGGAGCTCAATTAATTAATTTTTACTTAATGACGACGCTTCCAACTGGTATTGATATGGATCAGTTGAGCTACCTGTAGATTGTTTGCAACGGTCTGCAGTTAGCTCAATTGTTTCAATTGTAAATACCAATTATATTATAATTTTCTTTGTGAATAAAGACTTTGTTTATTTTTACTTAGGGATTTGTTTTACTTTTTAATCGGCTTCGAAAATAGGAGGAGGTTTTATGTTTGGCTGTATTTTATGTAGACACAGCCAAACATAGAACTTGTTTTCTTGTTTGTGTGATATGTCCGACACGTCCGTCAATTTTTCTGTCAATTATAGTATTACCGAAAAAAAAAATCGCTATTGTATAGAGAATGATCCCGGAATGGTCCCTCAAAAATGGTATTCCCGAGGGGAGTTAAGCAGATTAGTATCTATAACAAATCTAAATATCTGTAACAATAAATTATTGAGTTCATGGTCCAATTGTTAGGCAATTGCCTCCTCCAGGAACTGTACGTATGATCAAAATAGATGAACTGTTTGGATTTTATGTACAGTTCCTGTTTGTAACTCAAACAAAAGAATCTCCGCCATAAATTATTTTCGTCAATTTTGGATTCTCGTTACTAATTCACGCCGAAACGAATAAGCGGTTTGGCCTGAAATACTGTTATTATGTAGAAATACCGAATCTAGAACATAATGGCTACGTTTTCAAAAGTAAATATTTTTTCTCATCCAAAAGCATTAACTGTCCAGCCTCTGCAACACCAAAGGGCGCGCCGCAGGTACTACATACTGGTCTACTTAGAAATGTACAGTGCGCGTCAGAATTAAGTAGGTATCTCCCTTGTCTACAAAATATTTTCTGTATGTTTTATTCGTTTGTAACTAATTTTTACATGCAAAAATTAAACACGCCGTGCAGGATCGAACTTCCCATTCATATCTAGAGACTCGGAACACTCGACAATAAACCAACTGAGCTATTTAGCTATTGAAAACTTTGTCCAATTTTGTCTATGCGCCTAATTAGTCCCTTATTTGAATGCCAAGTCCTACCATTCTAATTCTAATTCTAATTCTGAATGGGGGTACCAGGATCTGCACTGACATCTCGCATAGGAGTGTATTGTGCATTGTCCCCCTGCCTAACCAGGCCCTAACCAGCCCAGCTCGGAGCAGGACCTTTGGCGATTGACAGCTTCGTTTCAGCTTTTCTGTAGGCGTGGAGGGGTTTGATTCCTCTATAAGAGTCTTCAGTCCCGTTTCCCGTCTGACGTCCTCTGTGGCTGTGCAGTGTACCACGACATATTCCACAGTCTCTTCTTCCTAGAAGCAGCCACGGCACAGACTACAGTCTGTGGCTCCAGTTCTAAGAAGATGATGGTTCAGTTCACAGTGACCTGTGATGATGTCCACCATTGTTCTAAGGTCCTCGCGGCTCATCTTGAGCAATGTGTTTGTGGTTTTCCTATCTTTGGAGGGGAGTATTAGTTTTGTATGTTTGCAGTCTGTTCGGCGCTCCCATAGTTTTTGGTGTTCTTTTTCTGAGTATAGTTTTAGTCTGTTTCTTGCTTCTGCTGTGGGTGGGTTTGACAGACTGATGTCCTGTTTTGTTGGGGTCTGTCTCGCTCCTTCCTTTGCAAGTCTGTCTGCATTTATGTTGCCTGGATCGGATCGGCTCTCCGTCCATACTATGCTGACTTTCGTTTGGTCAGAGAGACTTTGTAGAGCGCTGTGACATTCTACAATTGATTTTGATCTTGTGTCTGTCCTTTTGAGTGCGTTTAATAGTGCCGCGCTGTCTGTCTTGAAGACCAGCTGCATCTGGCAGGTCGATTCTTTGATAGTTGTTTCCAGCAGCATGTGTTTTGCCGCCAGTTGTAGTCCCAGTGTTTCCGCCTGAAGTGTCCTACCATTATTTTATATATATATTATGGATGTGGATAGGGTTTGATTTGATATCTTTTTTTTCGTGTGGTTTGCTTTGTGCGTAAGTATCTCCGAGAGTTTCGTGTGTTTTCAAAACGATGCATCATTTGAGTAACTTTATAAGAACAAAAACTTTCGATGTAAACAAATTATTTCAGAATATTCTTCACAACATCCCCTTACAAATATAATTTGTTAATAAAACTATTATTTTTGTACTTATTCTCCCTTATACTGAGTATTTATTGTAAAATTTTGGTGGCGTTTATAAAATAAAAATATTTATTGATAGTGGTGTTTTTTCATTAATCTACCACTAAGCCCATAACGAATAATATTAATTAAAAATCTTGCATAGTGCTCTATGCAAGATTTTTGAGATACGAGACGAGAATATATTGCATTTCATTAAAAAAAAAACGAAACACCGCTCACGAGATTTGTCACTCTTTTCTTGTATTAATTTGCCTGTTACTGCATCATAATAAAGATGTTAACTTCTCAAAATTATGAGTGAGCTTACCAAATAAAAATTAGATGAAATTAGTTTTATAAAATTGTATTTTAATGATCCAAAACATCCAATTTATGTTGGTTACTTTAAAAAATAGCAAAAAAAATGGAAAATTATAAATAGCATGTAGTTTTGATCTCCCAATCTCCAATGATTGGCGGCAGAATTCAAACCCACATACATAGAGATACTTATTTGAGACGCCCACTGTACATCATAAGCAAAGCAAGAGTTAATAACGCAATAAAAGTCGCATAAAAATCGACGTGAATCCAGTGACTTTGTTAAATTAAATAGGGACTTGTTTTTCAAGTTTAAGACGCGTCGTTCCATCTCACCCTTTCAAGAATCAATAGGTTTTGAACAAACAACGACGTTTATAATCCTAAGTTCTAATAAGCTTACGCTTCCATATCACTTTGTTACTAACGGACTGTTTCTAACAGCAATTAACACAGCCGCTGATAGATGTGTCACGTTGTGCTGAAACTATATTCATTTCCCTACACCTGACAACCGACTGAAACCCTTCAGTAAACTGTCTAACTTGGGTAAATTATTCAATGGTAAAGGCCTCTACACACATAATACAAACGGATTTAGCAGAATGCAGAAAAAAAAGGATTTTTTATTCCACACTTTGAAAGCTTTTCGTGTTAGTATAACCATGATATTTTTAAACAATAACAGGAAAACTGACCGAATATTTTCGGCCAGTTTTCTTATGTCGGTTCAATGAATGTAGTTCTTCTTGTGTTTGAAATGGTTTGTAAAAATTGAATGGTGTAATAAACTCTGTGGTATATCCTTACATAGTAAATGTCTTGTATATGCCTTTGAGATTATTACTATTTTATAGAGAGTATCGCTATCTACTAGTTGATTTTAACTATCCATGACAGGTGCCTTACCTTCTACCCCAATCGACGAGTATTTTGCTACGTTACGTTCACTAACATTTGACACGGAACGTACATAAACTAACATTGTTATTCAATCTAAAACTAGACACGTTATCCAAATTGAGGAAACCTCTAGCCGGTCCAATTCCCAGCCTCCCTTTCAAACGAGATGATTAGAAGTGTCGGTTTCAATGAGAAACTCACTGCGAATTGTAAATTGATCCCGCCACATGTTGTTAGTCTGACGCGAATGTACGCTATCTATAGGGAAGCCATATAGGTAGGTATAGATGGTTGGAACCGCACCTCACATGGCCAAAACCAATCATTTCCCTGTTCTAAAGCCAAATTTTAGGTGTAGCTTAGCTAGTGAATTTTGTGAAGATTTTTCAGTGCTACTAAAACTCTGTTAGAGATCGTTCATTAATCACGTGAGCGTCGAAAGGGTCTGAGGCTCGGAAAAAATCACGAAAATTAGTGAAATATACATATGTATTTCACAAATTTTTTAGACATCACAGAGCTTAACTTTCCAAAATTAAATTATATAGGTATACATATATTTAAATTTTTTGATATTTCGGAGATCCCAGATGGTTAGAGGACGTCTCCGCCACGAACGTTAAGTCGAGTTTTACACTTACGAACACGTTGATGTTTTGATTGTATATTGATGTACCAAGTGTGCCTTGAAGTTCTACGGCAAATACAAGAGTTCATCCAGAGATATCCAGCTCGCCTTAAGTTCCAGCTGATCATTACCTAGTAGTAGGGTATAAGGCAGCAGCAAAGACACGGAGTCCACCTGCACGGCGTTCACATCAATCAGCAGCTGGAGGATGTTGTACGGCAGCCAGCAGAGAGCGAAGAGTACTGCTAGGAGGAGTAGGATCCACGCTACTCGCTTCCTCTCGCGGACCAGGCGGAGGCGCTGGAATGGAAGGCAAAGCGGGTGGTTAGATACTACCTAAACGGCATTATCCAATATGCGTCACAGGCTGGTCATAGGCCTTCTGCATAAATCACCACAATGACCGTTGCTCAACTCGTGGGGAATTAAGTGACCCATGAAGTGCAGTGCGAGACAAGTTCCGCGGGGCAAAATAAATTTCTTGTATGATCAAATATTCATTCTTAATTTTAAAAAACTATACCTATGTATAAGTTAGTAAGTAAATAAAAAGTAATGTATTCTTAGGCGGTTAACACACTGCCACGCATCACGCCACGCATATTTCGACGACCTCCGTGGCGCAGCGGGCGAAGGTCCGCCTGCGACGCAGGAGGTTGCGGGTTCGATTCCCGCCTCGGAACAAATTTGTGTACGATCTGCAGAAATTTGTTCCGTTAGTCTGGGTGTTTTCTATGTATAATAAAAATATCTATCTATGTAGTATATTGTATTAAGTATATCAGTTATCGAGTACCCATAACACAAGCTCTGCTTAGCTTGGGGCTAGATAATGCTGTGTGAATTGTCCAGCATTATTTATTTATTTTATCTTGAGTGTCGAACGGAGCTCCGTTTGTATAGAAAACGCGCAGTCGACACGCAAGATGCGTGATGCGTGGCAGTATGTTAACCGCCTTGGTCAGAAACTGGCTCTTTTTATTTCAGGATTATTAAGTAGGATTCATAGCTTAGTTCTGTACAAACATTTAGCAACATAATACAGACATCAAGGCATCATGCAATCATATTTTGATATCTTTGTAAGTAACTTTGTTACGTAAATGGTCACAATAGTAATCGGTAACAGACACGGTAAATCACGTATTATCTAATCACTAAGGTCGTTTTACGAAATACCGCAATTCTAACGATTTTACTGCTCGTAACAAGTAAATAATACTTTACGGCACTTTTAATATCGCAACTTTTGGATACCTAAACATAGAGATTTCTAGAGCGATATATAAATAGACACTAAAACTACATACAGGATATTTCTTTATTTTACTAACGTTTTCGTTTTCGTTTGCGTTCCTTAAACTACGAATGTTCTGAAAAATTTAGGACGATTTGTTTCAAGTGTCTACTAATTATTGGACGTCAGAGTGCTGATAGTAAATGTCCAAATTCACTTGCATGTATCAAGAACAAGATGATGTCCTTCTAGCCGAATTTCGATCATGGCGGCCAGTCTCATCGGAGACTAGCCAGATGCGCAGGACATATTATAGTGCGTGCGTGCGCAAGCACAGGTGCTTTCTCCATTCCCTCACTCTCATAGCCAAATGGGACGGCAGACCGACACGACCGGGGAGAGGTCAAGCGCAGAACCAACGGCTTAACTTGATTTGAACCCAGGACCTCATAATCAGCGTTGAACAAGCTGACCGCTAGACCAACGAGGCTGTGTAATACAAAATCGTCAGAATTTTACACAATTCATTAGCTTTTCGCTGAAATTACAAAAGTCTCGCTAATTAAATAGGTAAACAAACTGTCGAAATCAACAGTGTAACACTGTTCACGGTAAAAAAATTCAGTTTCGTAACTCAACTCTGAAGCAATTGCACTAAAAAGCAAAGTTTTTCGATTTATCTAAAAACTAGTTTACAGCAGTTGTGTTTTTTTTTCCTACAGAGGGCAGTGTTGCCAATTTACAGGCAAGCAGAGTTCGTAACAATAACAATAAATTCCAAGCAATTTGCCCTCAATCCGGGCTGTAAATAACAAAGGGCTAAAAATATGTGTTCTATAAAATAATTCATAGCGCTGTTTTATGTGGGCAGTGAATAATGTGCGCTACATTAATAAGGGTCCTAAGGTTCTCGGACCTTTAATTGCTGACACCTCGAGGCGCGAGGGATATCCTACGAATAGATATATAGAAAAATAGTTTATGCCCGCGGCTTCGCACGCGTTGTATGTATGGAAACGCTTAAAGGTGATTTCTATCCCATGGGAACTGATTTACGGGATAAAAAGTAGCCTATTTTTGATTCCGGGATTAGAATTATCTGTATGTAAAATTTCAGTCGAATCCGTTCTGTAGTTTTGGCGTGAAGAGGTAACAAACATCCATCCATCCAAACTTTCGAACTTATAATATTAGTGTGATTGCACACCTAAATCGAATAGAAAAATATTGCTTCATAAAAATTACTATCAAATAATAAAAACAAATTAGAACTAGTATTATGTTATTATAAAATTGGAACAATTGAGTCAACTGCAGACTGTTGCAAACAATCCACAAGTAGCTCAACTGATCTATCAGTCGGAAGTGTCCCCAAGACGCTGGCTGCATTACCCAGCTGTTTTGTTATTATAGACACATGAAAAATTGACATAAAATTTACTAAGTGACAATTTTCTCAAGAGCAATCTCTACCAGACAACCTTGAATGGAAAAGTAATCATAATCATGGCAAGGAGTTGGAAAAAATGATGATGTTTCGAAAAATATTCAGCCAAATATTCCGTAAATTTTACATCGTCTAAAGATTAAAACAACTTGTAGCTATGAAAACGGGGCGCTACAAATTAATTAGTCAAATTGTTGTGAATAACTTGAAAGAATTAACATTCTTCAAAACGTTGAACATAAGTCTGCAATGGACAACACTGACTAATAGTAGGTAATTAGTTTCAGAAAAACATTTCACTATTTAAATGGACGAAAAAATACATCACGTGACAAATAACTAAATTTTTTTGCACTAAATTGAAATTAAGTTCAACTCTCTACTAGAAACATTAAACTTTCGTAACTAAATAGGTTTAAAATCATAGATTTATTGGAGTTTCTTACATAACATGGTTGTAAGGTGAAATAATCTTACAATATTTTCTAGGTAAGAAGCAGCAAAAGTTTTTGTTTTCAGATATTTTTTTTCAATAAAGGCTGCTTTTGCAACTAATATCGTACCCTTCTCTGCTAACTACGAAGCTGTCTACAAAAGTAGGTCATTGTCTATTTAAAGGGCGTCACTGGTCATGCCATATGGAGGAGAAGTATTTTAAATATTGTAGATGGAAAATTTTACTGAAGAGTGGGAATTTGTATACTACTAGAATGGACACAATTTGAGTATTTGCTAAATTGAATGAATTGTGGCTAATAAATGGTAACTCCATGAGGCATAGCCGTGGGACACCCTGCATAGTCTATACAGGGTATCCTTAATCCATAGGACATGGAGAACACGGATAAGGTTTTTTGACATGCTGTGATATCAGTTCTTATACTAAAAAGGAAAGAAAACTGAAAGGAAATCGTCAGAAAAACTTCTTAACTTCAATATTTCTAGTAATTGGCCTCCATACCCATGGATCAAGGACACACTGTGTATAAGGATAACATCGACATTCGTGTTTTTAGGGTTTCGAGATCGAAGATCGGTTACGAAACCATTATGTGATGGTCTCGCTTTGTCTGTCCTTTTTAAAAGACTTTAAAAAGAAGGAGATTTTCAATTAGTCTGTATGTTTTTTTTTGTATGTATGTTCTTGATATCTCCGCCTGTGGTTACCGATTTTACTGATTCCTTCACTAATGTATGGAGAATGATCCCGAATTGGTCCCATAAAAAAGTTATTCCCGAGGGATTGGTATTTATCCCGTAAGGCTTAAAAAACAACATCGTATATTTGAATAATCACGACAAGCTACAACAATTTTGGTGATATCTTCGCCAATCCATACCAGATTTTGATGATTCTTACGTTGTTGCATAAAGGTTGATTTATATGTGGTCCCATAAAGTTTGTCTTTCGAGTAATTGGTGATGTACGCCGTAAAATCATCACCACCATGATAATTTTCCAATCACTGGAAACTAACGGTTTCCATGGCAACGGGAGTAGACAAGAGGTCTACCTACAAAAACAAATTCCAAAGTTGACGGATGGCAGATCGCATAAAACGAAGGATGAGCGATCCGTTCGTTTTTGATTTTTTATTTTAAAAGCCTGGTCTGGTGTCATTTAGTGTCACGTCCGAAGTAACGTACGCTAGCATCGTGCGTTGCTTCGGACGTGACATTCAGCAGTAAGGTCGTTTTGTGCGATCCGCAAACCGAAACTTCGTATTTCGTGTTTCAAAGTAGGCCTTCTTTCATTCGTCGTTTCATCCATGTCTTTTGAAACTAAATTAGACTCGAATTTAACTAGATGTCGCCACTAGAATAATTTGAAGTCGTTTTATATGTATTTTTTTAAAACATGCCAAATTATTTCCTTCCTTAATAACTCAGCAACTACAGCAGCTATCAACTTGAAATTTAATATAATGATAATATTTCGTGCGCCTGTACAGATTTAAAGAAAAAAAATTAAAACAAATGAAAAATGAACATGAACATTTTTAATACAAATTTTGATGTCGAAATTTCAACAGATGGCTATTGAGTCACATGGGGTATCAAATAAAGAGTATAAATTTGTACATCTTAAAGCAGTTTTTGAAATTTCTGTAGGTTCCACACTTTTCGAAATATTTCGAAAAAAGTCGAAAAAATACCCATTCCCTCCCCCCCTATCTCCGAAGATTGCTGAGCGATCCATGTAAAATGTATATAGCATTTGTAGATATGGATCTATATTTTACAGGAAAAACATAGACAAGTTTGTATACTTAACGAAAAGTTTTAAAAAAATAGTCAAAATGGGGGGGAATAATTTTCAAATGGGGGCTACCTCATCGAGTGGGGTATCAAATGAAAGGTATCGGTTTGTACATTTCAAAATATTTTTTGCTTTTTCAATTATTTGAAATTTCTGAAGAATAAAAACTTTTTGTAATATCTTGAATAAAGTCAATAAATTGACTTATTAATCTCCAAAGTACCTATGCAGAGCGATCCATCTAAAATGTACTCGTAGTTTGCTATTTACCTACTATTTTTAGGTAAATCTTCATCAAACAGCGATGACTCTAACCGGTACCTTTAGTACATGTAGGTATGTATAATCGACCAACGTCCGAAATCCTCAGCACGCGAGTTGAAGTTCTTGTTTAAGTGGGTGTATATGTTAAATTTTAGGCCCAATTTCATAAAAAAATCTAGTAGTGGTAGTTGTATTATATCTAACCTACAAGGCAGGTAGGGTAGATGTAATACTCAGAATATATAAGTTCACATCCTCCCCAAAAAAGGGTATTTCGCCTTAATCACCACACTTGGCAGGCGGATTGGTGATAAAAACACACAGATGGAAGCCAAAGTCCGTCCTCTGGTAGGTCTCGCTTGGTCGGCTATTACCATCAACTGGCTGAGTTGGAGATTTGGTTCAAATCTTACGTTAAGATCTCCACGGCAGTGTATTATATGTATATGACGACCTCTGCGGCGCAGTGGGCGAAGGTCCGCCTGCGACGCAGGAGGTTGCGGGTCCGATTCCCGCCTCGGAACAAATATTTGTACGATCTGCAGATATTTGTTCAGGGTGTTCTGGATGTTTTTCTATGTATAATAAAAAATATATATATATGTAATGTATTGTAATATGTATATTAGTTATCTAGTACCCATAAGAGCATAGCTCTGCTTAGCTTGGGGCTAGATACTGCTATGTGAATTGTCCATCATTATTTATTATTATTTATTTATTATTATATTATACTATCTGCTGCCCGTGGCTTCGCACGCTCTTTTAAAATAGCCTATGTCCATCCCCGGGATACAATTTACCTTAATGCCCAATTTCATTAAGATCCGTTCAGCCGTTTAGGCGTGAAAAGATAGGTAACAGATAGATAGACAGAGTGCCCCATTTTATAAAAGTTTTGATCTATCTCTATGCAAAAATCACGAGGGTCCATCGCTTTCAAAGGACAAAACCAGTTTCGCATGTGTAGCCATCGTAACATTTGTAAAATAGGACATCACAATTCGTCTTCAAACAGAACTAAACAAATACAAATCGAACATTTTCAAGGATTTAGGGACACATGAATAATACATAAGCACGCCTATTCTTCGAACCATATGTTATAGGTGCTTCGTAGGATTTACTGTTTTTCAAACAAAAACATCTAATATCAGTGATATTTTTGATTGTACTAACATTTTATGTTGAAACTCTGCGCGGCTTTATTACAAATCTTCTACAAAATTCTATAAAACTGTGACAACTGTTACCTACGTATAGCTAGGATAATTTTCAAAGAAATACCGCCCACTCTATTTATTCTATTGTCTATTTAATGGTACAAAACACCTGCTTGCGTCTGTTCTCGACAAGCTCCTATTTGAAACAGACCGTGTACCTAACAGTATCCTACAGATATTGAAGCTTTAGAAAATAATTCGTATCAATTTCATAAATTTTTAGAGGTTTTCATGTACGGACAACAGATTTCCTACCATTATACAATAAAGGATACAACGAATTATGTATACAGGGTCGCTTTTTGAGATGGGAGTGGATGGCCAAATCCGTCACAATGAAAGTTAGAGAAAAGTCGTGAAAGAAGTCATGACATCGATTTATAAGAAAGCAAAAACTGCTTATTGACTTTTTTTATCTCTTACTTCTGCAGGAAATCAAAACGATTAATTTTTCAAAACATAAGACTCTGTATTTGTAAATCAACGGATTTGGCTGCTGATATTAGAAATAATAATAATATAATACATATATTAGGTCCTTACATATGAAATTGGCGTTTTTCGTACTGGCCACTTTAATCACAAATTTCTCCTCTTTGGTAAGGAATTCCAAATTCAAATTTGTACAGCTATAGACTCGTGTATTTGTGCTTCGATGATCGTCATTCATTTGTTTTTTTTCTTCTGTTTTTTTCTGTTTGCGTCACTCATTTTACAAAATGGAAAACTTAAAATATCGCATTATTTACGAGTACGAGTTCCGCCGTGGCACTAGTGCTGCGGAAACAACTCGAAGGGTGAATGATGTGTATGGCGGTCGTGTTGCAAAAGAAAACACAGTTCGTTTTTGGTTCCAACGTTTTCGTTCTGGAAATTTCGACTTGCAGAACAAGCCCCGTGGACGGCCTGAGACTCAAGTTGATAATGAAGAGTTGAAGGCTATTGTGGAAGCGGATCCATCGCAAACCACGTCCGAGTTAGCTGCAGGCTGCGGTGTTAGTGATAAAACTGTTTTAATTCACTTGAAGCAAATTGGGAAGATTAAAAAGCTTGAAAGGTGGGTACCTCACGAATTGACTGAAGCAAACCGGCAAACGCGCGTCGACTGCTGCGTTACATTACTAAACCGGCACAATAATGAAGGTATTTTAAACCGAATCATTACCTGTGATGAAAAATGGGTTCTTTACGATAATCGGAAGCGCTCAGCGCAATGGTTGGATCCTGGCCAGCCAGCCAAATCCTGCCCCAAGCGAAAATTAACCCCAAAAAAGTTACTTGTAAGCGTTTGGTGGACTAGTGCCGGTATTGTTCATTACAGTTTTCTCAAATCTGGCCAGACTATTACGGCTGATGTCTATTGTCAGCAATTGCAAACCATGATGGAAAAGCTAGCGGCTAAACAACCTAGGCTGGTCAATCGCTCCACGCCACTGCTGCTTCACGACAACGCTAGACCACACACTGCGCAACAGACGGCTACTAAATTAGAAGAGCTTCAATTGGAAAGTCTAAGACATCCTCCGTACTCCCCGGACCTTGCTCCAACAGATTACCATTTATTTCGAAATTTGGATAACTTCTTGCAAGGGAAAAAATTCAACTCCGATGGGGCAGTCCAAATCGCCTTCAAAGATTTTATTGATTCCCGTCCGACTGTTTTTTTTAGTAAAGGGATCAATGAACTACCTATAAGATGGCAAAAGTGCATAGAAAATAATGGTTCATACTTTGATTAATTAAATATATTATATTAAAAAATATTCGACTTTTTGTTCCTCCCATACAAAACGCCAATTTCATATGTAAGGACCTAATAATTATATATATTTTAAATGATAATGATGAATTTTCGCAAAGAAATGCATCATAGAAAATTAAAGGAAATGGCATTTTTTAACAATGTTATTTTGAATCCTGGTATAGGGATTCAAACTAAAATTGAAAAGAAGAAAATGTTATAATAATATTTTGAATAATTGATGTACCTACTTGCTGCTTGCTAGGATACTTGGTCTCTATTTTAATAGGGTTTATCCTCGATAAAAAAATATATATGGCTGGTGAATTTTAAAGAAAAATCTTCAAAAAAAGTTAAAATAATTACCTACGCAGGTTATGTTTTATCAAAAATTTTGTCCATTACTCCTTTCACGACTTTTCTTAACTTTCGTGGTTTCGTATTTAATAATCCAATCCCATCTTAAAAAGCCACCCAGTAAAACGAATGCCTTTATCACTAAAATTTTGTGACAGTTATGAATAATTCAGATTTGTTACCATGTTAAAGAATTGCGGCATATTTGTTTAAGTACTGAAGGCCGACAGCTGTTTAATTCATGATTCAATATACCTTTTGTTGCTTAGGGTACATCGTATCTAGTATAACGTAAAAGACAAAACGGTTTATAATATAAACCGTTTTGTATGTTTTTCGTTGCCACAATACGTTATCGTGGCAAGAGTAACGAAGAATATAAATAGGTAACTGTTTTTTGTACGACTTTGTTGTTGCTACGCATTTTGTGCTACGAAGTGCTACGAAGTGCTACGAAGCTCTACGGTTTGCTACGAGCTCAACTTTTACATACCACAGAGAGCTTTGAGGTCTAACTACTTTACTATACAGGTAGGTTAATCAGAATGCGATAGAACCTTGTCAAAATAAATATTCCGAAAAAGAAGGGGAAATAAAAGTACGTAACACAAGGTATGCGATAATACCCGTAAATATTAAAATGAGACTGAACCTTTTCAAAATAAACTCTTCGCGCCACATTCCACATACTATCCACGCGTTGTCACAATGAGATGGAACCTTGTCAAGGTCCGCACGCTTTTCTTTGAATTCGAAATGAATTTCATCTCCTTCTGAACGCGCTCGGATTATATTATTATATCTACGAAGATATCACGAAGGTGAAAGTTCTTTACTATCAAAGAAAATTATAATCAAATAATAGTAACAAATTAGAACTAGTATTTACAATTGAAACAATTGTTCTTCTTCATGTTATTTTGTGAACTTACCTGTTGACTGTTAGCGCTGCCTTCCGTCTGGTCAAATGGCGGCAGTACTGAGCACAACCTTCGACCCATGAGGAAGTACGATACCACCACGATACAGCCTGAAAAATAACCAAAATAATCATTGAATTATATTTTTCTAATACCCGCGTGAAGAAGTAATGCGAGTTACAGACAAAAAACTTAGCAATCTTATTTTAACTTAGCTTGCAATTTACCATAGCTTAGTTTGCACAGTTTGCAATCTGCACATGTACGAAAAATTTCGTCAGCTATGCTAAACCTAAGTTGACATGAATCTTTCGGTCTGCAACCCTCATAAAACCGCGTTTTCGTCTAGTCATTTCAGATTTCGTTTTACCGTGGACCATCTAATAAAGCCAAAACTTATGAACAATTTAATTTCCTCAGGCAATTGTTGAAAGTACAAGATTGTTCGCACATCCACTTTTATTTTCATTACCTGAATTATTTTATCAAAACAATTTCATACGAAAATGTGTAACATTAACATCTTGAAAAACGTGTGTTTTATAAAAATACGAAGCAAATTCTTTAGATACCTACTACAGACCCATTTCTCTAGTGGTCATTAAAAATTCCAGAACTTAACGTAGAGGACCTTGCAGTAAGATGACTTTGTATGTTGAAATCTAGGTATTTGCACTTTTATTTATTTAATAAGTCTCTTTTATAAAAGAATAGAACCTGTAAGTAATTGGTATTATTTGAATTGTAATTATTCTAAGAATTATTGACAATTAGTTGAACGCGTACAAAAATACGGTAATATTTATGGTATTTTGTAATTGACTTTAATAACTTTTGCTTTAACGTCTGGCCCTCTTACTTACTTCTCAACTTTTAGGTAAAAGTTGTTTATTTTCTTAAGTTGACAAATTATTATTCAGAGTGAAAAAACAGCTTAGTAACTCATTACGGATGTAAGCGGGTTAACTACGAACCTTATTTGTGTTAGAAGAACACCAGCGTTTAAGGTTTAACAAATAAGGTTCGTAGTTAACCCGCTTACATCCGTAAAGAATTCGTCAAACTACGATAGTTTTTATGGCTTAGTAACTGTTTTGAATTGAAATATTTTTATAAGTGCGCGAAGTACATTTTCAACAATAGATTTGCCTCGAACTTTTATGCGCACCTTTGTACTCGAACCTACCATGGCTTTCCTGTGTCGTACAGGAAAGCGGAAGACAGGTGCAGAAACGCTTTTGATGTCCCACTTATTGTAACTAACTAGAATGAAACTTGGGTTCTCATTGCAAACATGTTGTTCCAATACAAAATCTCTTATATAAGAAAGAAGTGATTCGTATAATATACATTATTTATTAAAATCTGTCAACATAGTACCTTAGTAGCTTATCTAGCAGTGTTTATTTTCACACTGACTTAAAAGAAAACAAACAATTTGATTTCTTTGAGCAAAGTTGTTTAGTGGTAAATGATTTTTACTTTCTATTTTTGTCAACCTTATACAAACAAATCAGTCGACAGACCTCAATATTCATCGCTGATCAATATAATCGGTACTTACGATTTTGTAAGGTCAACGAATAAGTCCCGACGACTTAATAATACTTACTCCGATAGCTTTGTTCCCTTGATTTAAGGACCCTTGATAACCTAATCGACCTGCCCGTTTTAATTCAAAACAAACTCGCCTAAATACACATTGAAGCGATGCTGGTAATAGGTTGAGTTATTCAAACTTTTTTACTTAGGTAGGTAATAAAATAAATTTTATTCAAAACAACTTAGGGCTAACTGGATAACAAAAGAGTCAATTATCTAAGATAGGTATAAAAAGATTCATGTGCCTGAACTTATTATGCTAACTACGCTAAACTAGTGATCCTATTAATATGATAAAGCCGATAGTTTGTGAAATATTATTTTTTGTAACCTAGGATCTTCAAAACTATTGAACAGATCAAGATGAAATTTGGCGTACATTTAGAACGTAGCCTAACTTAGATAATAGACTTACTTATTATGTCGAAAATATGCGCACGAAGCCGCGGGCAGAAGATAGTATGTAATAAAGGTGCTTAGGTACAAAAATTATTAGCCTACTAAAGCAGGCAAATAATTTTTGTACCTATTATTTTTATTAAAACAAGGCCAATGTCGATTCTGTGTCATCGTATTGACATACTTTTCACGATTATTTGATACTTACACAAAATTCATCTAAATTCTAAATAAAGTATTAAAACAAATATAATTAAAATTGAGATAGGAAATATTATTGAAGAAATTATAAAACGAAATCGGAGCTCAGGAAAAGCTGCGCCTCTAGGTTCCCCCATAATGTATGGAATTTAAATATCGTTTTTCAGCCGCTAATTTTGCCGGACAGTCTGTGGAGCCAGTTACATGGTTACCTGGCTTCTTATAGAGCAAGTACGTGGCACATTTAGGATCTTCAGCTAGCTTCTGTCATTCTTTGTTGGCGTGGCCAATTCCGCCACAGTGTCCGCAAGTATGAGCTGCCTCGCGACATAACTTTGCCGCGTGTCCATACTGCTGGCACTTGTAGCAGCGAGTAACTAGGGTGAAATCCCTTACAGGGCACTTTTGCTCAGGGTATATAATTTTTTGTACCAGGGATTTCGTGTCTTCACTGGTTTTTAGTTTGTCGTTCGGGTATATGGCCACAGAACTGACATTTCTGGGCTTTATGTATTGTGTTGGAGTTTTTTTCTACCATTTCGGCGAAGGAAGTTTCTCCGACTTGTTTCGAGGAGTTTTCAATTGTCTTTATAAGGTCTTCCAGCTGGTGGGATTGGGCAAGTTGGTGTTGGAGCATTTCTATATTGCTGTAGGCCTTCACAACTTTGGTTTTCAGAGACTGGTAATGGACGCCCATTTGCGAAGTGCTTTTACCCACTTTACGGCAGAGAGCGCTAACTCGTTGCTTGTGCTCAGTTTACTTTGCCTTCGGATGCAATAGTGCACACCTCAATCAAGCACTGGTTAATCGAGTTCATCCAACCTTGTATTTCGGGGGTAGTCACAGCTTCGTATTCGGCTTCTTGGGCGGCGGGCACATGGCGTGGAGGGGGTCAGGTGCGGGCATGGTGGGGGTCGGGGTCGGCGAGCGCGCCGTCGTGCTGCTCCGGTGACCAAAGGGACTGGAGGTATCCATTTTAAACTAGTTTAGTTTAGATAGATAGAAAAATCTATTATCTTTATACACACGTTACAGATTTGTCACACTCAGCAAAATACGAGGTCACGATGTAGCAATTGATTATTTGCAAATTGTTTACATCAAGGCATCTTGTCCTCAATGACGGCACGACAACATCTATAGGTACATAAAAGGTAGGTATTATAAAGATTGATGTGAGGCTAATCGAATAAAATGTTATTTATTAAAAAATAAGAATTAAGTCCTAGCGTCTTCAAGGACGTGACGTTCATAATGGTGGGCAGAACCTGCAGTTCACATAGTGTCAGTGAATTACCAATAACCCTGTATATGTATTTATCTTGATAAGTAGATATTTTTGGACTAATAGTTTATTGTTTTCAAGAACAGAAGACTACGAGAAATTTAAGCCATTGAAATATTATATCACGTGGATTTTTTTTTTACTATCTGTCTCTGAATCATTATAACAGAATGGCTGAACTGATTTTCTTCAAACCCAAAACTCACGCTCGGTTTTGACCTACTCACCTTTCGAAAACAATATTTTCTGCAAATCGGATTCCTTAGAAGATCAAGCTGTTTTATTGGTCATCCACGTTATTCCTGCCTTCAAGCTTCAAGCGGACCAATTGGACCGCGGATAAAGGGCGAATTTAAATCGTATTTATATAAAAATTAGACTCAGTTCCCAATTACCAATGTTATAATATATAATAGGTTCTAGTTCACCCAGATTCAAGTACAATACATTGGTATAGTACTTGAATCTCAGTGAACTAGAACGTATTCTAAAATACTTGTCCATGGTCTAGAAGTAAGACAAAAAAAAGCACGGCTGACTTCGGAGGGGGCTCGATCCTCAATCCAGTAATATTCTCGTACTCTCATAAAAATCCTTTAAGTGTTAATTACTACAGACACGTAGACACACACCACCTACAAACTTTGAACTGAACACATTTTTTTCGGATTTTTAAATATTTATTAGAGCGTCTGGTCGCAGCTAGCGTCTTGGGGACGCTTTTGACTGGTATTGATAGGGATCAGTTGAGCTACCTTTAGCTTGCTTGCAACAGTCTGCAGTTAACTAAACTATTCCAATTGTTAATACAAGTTCTACTTTGTTTATATTCTTTGATTGTAATTTTCTTTGATAATAAAGTCGTTTTCTATAAGCATTACATTATACAAAGCAAAATTATTTTCTTTGTTCTAACAAAAAGAAGATCACAAAAACCACAAGTCAACCGCTGTTATAAATATAAGTCAGAAAAACGTAATAAAATCTAGAACGACGTGAAATACCGAAACTCGTAAAGCTTGCGGTCGGTATGCACCGCAACTAAAATAAGACTATTGAGAAGATAATGTTACAGTTTTCTTTCATGACCTACTGGATGAGTTTTACTAAGAGTACGTCATATTGGTGCTCGACTTCCAACGGAGGAAAGTTATATGTATGTAGCCGATTTTATGCCTGGTGGGTTATGCCACGCTCTGATTCCGGAGGAACATTGCCATACCTAACGTAGTTTGTTATTTTGTCATGGTAAGCAGGCGTACTATGTACTCTACACAAAAAAGATGAATTACTTGAAACTAGAATCGTAGTCAGTTCTTGAATGTATAATGAGATTTAACTAACGTGGCGTAGATTGCTATAAACCTTTTTGGCACAGGCTATCTGTTTAGCACATAAAGCACCCCACAGAAGAGGATGACGTCACGACGCCTACGTACGCTGACCAAAACAATCAAAGTCGGGCGACAAACATGTCAATCACCATTTACCGGTGATTGCTTTGGGGTGTGGATGTCTCTTTATATACTGATGAATGTGTGTCAACATGTGATGTATGTATGTATAAGTTAACAAAAACTTTTATAAAACCACTAGTAATGATTTTCCGGACCGCTCACTGTATCCAAAGATAGTAACAATGACCGGTTCAGGGCCCGTACTCTCAAAAACGAAAATGAAGTTTCTGATACGATTTCGTGCAAACGCTAATCTTAGGCAAGCGATATAAGAGTTGGTTTTGAACGACAACACAACGAAACTTCGATTTACCTTTTCCGAGTAGGCCCCCAGAAAGGGATCCTATATCCAGTCAGCAGTGGTATACATTTCAATATTTTTTTCATTCACTAAGGACTCGGTGTGTCGAAAGATCACACAAGTGAGATACAAAAACGCGTCAAAAAACATGACTTAAGTTGAAGTCACTTGTGATATTGTGATATGGTACTAAGTAGGTTAGTAAACATAGAACAAGCTCTGTTTGAGCCTGAAAAAGAGTGTTTGTGTGAGTGGTGTAAGAAACCTGATTTGATAGCTTACATAATATAATACGAGATTTGTGGTACCTTACTATCTTAACTGTAGTAGTTATAGTTTCCTGCTAAATGTAGTTGAGATACGTTGATAGAGGAAGGGTTCAAATCCCGTGGGAACCTAAACTTGAGGGTCTCAAGGTAATCCTTTGCTTTTAATGGAATATACTTGTTTTTACAACTTGAATACACATTAGACTTTCAAAACACTGTTTAACGTAAAACGTGAATTTCCTGATAATACTAGTACCTGTCTTGCTTATCTTTGTCAAATATAGGATAGAGGAGGGACTATGAGAGATTATTTTGGTGTAACACTACAAGTGTTAAATAATGCCAAATCATTATTTCTTTCTCCCTCCGTCTAATTTTCAGACATTGAGCGAAAGATAAATGTGCTCATTAAGTCGCAAGCTGGCCCCTTATTCATTTAAAAAGTAAAATTACAGGCCTTTGGTAATTTAGCTCAGTTAAGATATACAAAAAATTTAGTTTCCATGGTTTAACTTCAAATAAAAGCCGACGATTGTGTTTACTTTTTGAGAGGATGGTCGCAAATCATACCTGGTACTGCGTAGAGCATGGTAACAAGCCTAAGTCGGTAATGTTTAGAGCATGGTAACAAGTCTTATCTGGAGTATCAGATAAGACTTGTCCCCACTGCTCTACGCAGTAACGTGAAGCCCATGCTCTACGCTACTGACTTACCATTAACAAGCCTTTGTTTTTACTGCTTAGAGCATGGTAACAAGCCTAAATTGGTAATGCTTAGAGCATGGTAACAAGTTTACCTGGTACTGCTTTGAGCATGGTAACAAGTTTTACCTAGTACTGCGTTGAGCATGGTAACAAGTTTTACCTGGTACTGCGTTGAGCATGGTAACAAGTCTTACCTGGTACTGCATAGACTAGCACGAAGCTGAAGGCCCCGAAAAGCTCCTTCTTAATGGAATCCGGCCACTTTTCCGTACAAAACTCTATGCTCTGCTCCACCCAAACCTGAAAGATACAGAATTCATTGAGTTTGAACCCACAAAACACACTTAACTCTAGTTGCCAAGGGTTTAGCGGAATACAAACATTTCAAAATGTTCAAACATAACATACACCATTGAAAAGCATGTGCGCAGCTTATCCATGGCGCGAATACGCTTCAAACCTTAAAATAAAACGTCAAGTGGAAGTCGGACTCGTGCACTAACAGTTTCCGTTTCATTGTAAGACCTTATTACTTGAACAATATCATGATTCTAGGTCAACGAGAAGTAGGTTCCCTGAAAATGTTGGTCCAGGGAGGGCAAAAATTATTTGTTTTGTTAATAAACTACAAGTTTACGGTTTTTGGATTTTTCTTGTTATTTGTGCTATAAGACCTTGCTTCCTGCCAAATTTCATGACTCTAGGTTAACGGGATGTACCCTATAGATTTTGTGTGCATGTGATTCCCTTGGAAAATTTAAAATATTCAGACATAAACGGCTGGAACTTTTGATTGCGTTGACTGAGAAGTTTTATTTATATCGAGGCTTCAAGAGGTTACGGATTTGAGTAGTTGATGTTAATTTCAACTTGATACTTCCACGCGTTCCTGAGAAAAAGGGATTGACAGACAGACAACAAAGTGATCCTATAAGGGTTTCTTTTTTCCTTTAGAGGTACGGAACCCTAAAAAACATAGAATAAACTGGAATAAAGAAGCGAAAATCAAGCCCTGGTTCTTGTTATTTTTGGAGTTGAAGCAAAAAAAGGGTTTACTAAAACACAAAATTTAGCTTTTTGCGAGAGTTGCATTAACTTATTCCGACGTTTTGAACGTTGCAGCGTGAGCTGTATAAATTACGTGAAAAGGTTAGGGAAAATGAAAACTCGGAACCTAATGTAAAAAGTTTAATTGCCCAAAACGCACTTAGACCACGGAAAGAAAAAAATGCCCCTGGTACAGCCAGGTGAACTAAGGTGGACCAATGGGAAGAAAAATTTTCCCCTGGAACACCCAGTTATCTTGAGGTGGACCACGGGAAGAAAAAAATGCCCGTGGTACAGCCAGGTGTACTATGTAGGTGGATCACGGGCAAGCACCGAAAAATACATTTAATTTTAAAAAAGCTGTGACTGTCTCTGCGAGTCAAACTTTGATAAAAGAGTAGCTTCTGCAAGCAGCTTTGCAAATGTTTTCCTGGTATAAAAAGATGCCAATATGTTATTTCACAGAAATCAATTAATATCGCAAAAATTTCAGCCCAATCCGTTCAGTAATTTTGACGTGAAGACTCTTTGTTTTGCCTTGACAATAACAAGTTAAAAAAATATTAAACTTGTCTATAAAAAAAAATCCTAACAAATAACGAGAAATCTGTGTTACTATTGTTAGATGCAAAAACAGCTGTGTTACGTGATGGAATATGATTACTTTTCATAATAACATTTGTTTTGTTCCCGATCGAGTGGTGCATTAATTATCTGAGCGTCTGGTCGAAGCGACCCGTGACCCGAGAGCGGGTCAGTATCTCGCACAGCGCATCAGCATTGCCATACAGCGGGGCAATGCAGCCAGCGTCTTGGGGACGCTTCCGAATGGTTTTGATATGGATCAGTTGAGCTACCTGTAGATTGTTTGCCACAGCCTGCAGTTAGCTCAATTATTGTTTCAATTGTAAATACTAGGTCTTATTTTATATTTATTTTTTTATTGAATTTTCTTAATCTATACAAAAAACAAAATGTAAAAGTTTAATAAAATTTCATGACGACCGGTGTGGCGTTCATGTGGCGCGGCGGGCTAAGATCCGCCTGCAACGCACGAGGTTGCGGGTTCGATTACCGCCTTGGGACAAATGTTTGTATGTACGATCTACAAATATTTGTTCCAGGTGTTGTGGTCGTTTCTATGTATAATAAAAATATCCATCTATGTAATGTATTATATTATGTATATCAGTCATCTAGTACCCATAACACAAGCTCTGCTTAGCTTGGGCCTAGATGATGCTGTGTACATTGTCCAGCAGTCATTTAAACATTTTTTTACGTTGTTATCTATTTAACCTTTTATGACGACTTTTGTAAGAACAGAGTTTGGAAAATAAATTGGTTACAACATTGTCTAGCTTATTGAAAAATAGAAATAATTTTATTTTTTAAGTGGGGCTTTATTTTTTAAAGTGTTTTGATACCATATTTTTTCCAAATTCTTAAATTAATATTTAAGGCTATAAAAAACATATTATCTGTCTTTAGAAGCGTTGCGCTTCTGCCGTAAGGTCGCGCGGAGATTAATTTTCGGCGTTGATAAGCTATAAATAATGGAGATAGAGTTCCGGAAGTTAAAACTTTTTTAACGTGAATTTCCTCATTTTAAGCATCTTTTTTCAAAAGTTCTTAAGTTATATTAGTTTTTGAGTTATTAACGAAAAACCGACCATTTTTTATGTCCATCTTACTAATAAATCCTCGAGATACATTTTTCTATACATCATTCCGAATCAAATGAGCTATCGCATATATTTTTAGAAGCTTGATCAAGAATTAACACCATTTTGAACTTCCAAGAAATCAAAAAATATCGCAAAAATTTTCGACTACGACGGGACTTAACGGGAGCTAACGGACAAAAATCCGTAGGAAGTCGCAGAGATTTTTGACTCCCACGTCACTTGACCTCGTGGTGTAGTTGGTTAGCACATTCCGGTACTGACGGAAGGATGCGGGTTTAAGTCCCATCGAAGTCGAAAATTTTTGCGATATTATTTGATTTCTTATAAATTACCCTGAGTGTTACGCACTATAATAACAAAAAACATTTTGAACTTATTGACTGGATTATACAGGGTGTAACAAAAATAAGTAACCAAACTTTCAGGTGGGGTGTAGAATCGAACACTGAATTCAGGAAAAATATTTTAAAAAAATCCCGCCCTTTAGTTTTCGAAAAATAAAATAAATACGGAATGTTCACTACATTACGCAAACGACTGATGCACGTGTTTATTTGACATTAAAATATGATTAAAAGGTCTACGTACCTTGTGTACACCTTTTTAGCAGATAAACATCTTTTTACGGGGGGCACCCACACCCGGACACGCGATATCGCAGCAGCGCGCGCGGCGGCGGGCTGCACGTGTTGTAGTTATGTAGGAAGCTAGCCAATGCATTCCAATTTTCCCATTTCAATTTTCATCTCGTGGTATTCAATATCTGAATAACGCATACGAGCCATTTTTACGCACAAAAAACCGATAAGCGCCGCCGCGACCTTGCGCTTGCAATGATGCAACTAAACGGCCATTGACCCTATGATAACATTTCTGTGGTATGACAGTTTGACAAAACTAACAATAAGCCTAGCATTGGGTGAACATTCGGATGAACTAAGTTTGTATACCTATCTCGCTCTCGCGCGCTAAAAGTTTGTGCCTTTTCTTGTCTCAATCTGGTGCTTCGGAAATGCAAATTGTAACAACCTTTTATGGGGTTCATTGTAAGTTACTCACTGTGTTTTTAAAGGTCAATGTGAAGGTAGGTACTTAGGTAGTCAACGATATGAAAAAATAAAAGCTAGTAGTGAATATCTTTTAGTAGGAAGGTGCATGCTTAATGAATGTACCTACTAACTATGCATTTTCGCGATAGAACGTGTGTAAAGACTTAAAATAATTTATTTATTTTTTAATTCCTAGAGGAAAATTGGAATGTATTTGTTGTACGTAAGCTACATATCTAAGCACGCCGTGCAGCCTGTTCGCTTCCGCTGCAATGATGTCGCAGGTCGATGACCGCGGTGGCCGCTCATTAGGGCACCGTTTAGGTGTTATGGGCTTATAAAAGAGATGAATACAGGTACTTAGGCCATTTTTTTTTAAATTCCAAATAGACACATGTATTCTATTGCCTAATGTTGTGAAAATTTCGTACCTATTTATTAAATTTTTCGAAAACTAAAGGGCGGGATTTTTTTTCAATATTTTTCCTGAATTCAGTGTTCGATTCTACACCCCACCTGAAAGTTTGGTTACTTATTTTTGTTACACCCTGTATAAGGAAAATCATGTCAGCAAGTGGCATATGAAAGCTTTTCCCGTTTGTATTCACACGGAGTATATTAATGAATCCAAACAAGACACAAGTAAGCCGTTTCAATTAATTAACGTCACGTCATAGAAAGCGCGCGTCGGTTCCTAGCTAATGTTTCAATCAGACTGCATTAGGTAAGATTACAAAATAAGTAGATACTGTTGTTTCAGTAGGTACATAAGG
This sequence comes from Eupithecia subumbrata, assembly GCA_949316285.1. Lineage (NCBI taxonomy): Eukaryota > Metazoa > Arthropoda > Insecta > Lepidoptera > Geometridae > Eupithecia > Eupithecia subumbrata. The sequence goes on along the minus strand of OX438641.1, from coordinate 17,220,488 downwards.
TACAGTCAGATGCGAAAATATGAAAGTTCTCCAAGGTTTTCACTTTTATACCAATTTCAAAAGGAGGAGGTTATGTGTTTGACTGTATGTATGTTTTCTTGCTAAACCTTAATAGGAAGTTCAAAATCGGTTAATTTTAAGTTTTTTTCAAAACCATCTCCTAGTCTTGCAAAACGTTATTTTTAAAATATTTTTTTTTTTTACTTGGTATACCGCATTCACACAATAAAACTTTCAAAACTATCATGGTTATAAAGACTAAAGTTATTACATTCACGAAATATACGTTAAGACCAGACCTCAACCTCAACAGCCTGTATTGGTCCACTGCTGGACACAGGCCTCCCTGATAAGCGCCTGATTGGCTTTTATCACATGGGGGCTCATATTCCCCACGCTGGGCATGCGGGTTGGGGATCGCAGTTTGACTGCTCGGTAATAGAATTGTTCTGCAGGGGGCGTTGCTGCCCTCGCCCGGTTGGTTTCCCTTAGTCGCCTCTTATGACACCCGCAGGCAGAGTTGGGGGTGGTGCAAATTCTTAGCCGGTACCACACAGCTACAATCTCAAAGACCATAATTTGTAGTGTTATTTTGAGTTTTTCAATATAACTTATTTTGAAATATGATATTCCTACTCTATTCATGGATTACTAACTAAACATGCAAAATTGCAAGCCTGAAGGTAGAATAATGTCTGAAATACAGGTGGGACCAAAAGCGTACCCAAAGGTTCGTTTAAAGATATTCACTGCTATTGTGTCGCCGTCGTCGTTTCTTTCCAAACTTGGCTGTATTACATATTTTCGCGGCTGACTGTATTTTGTACTAACAAAGCTCAGGCACGCGATCTTCACTTCGCGTTATTTGATTTGCTTTCACTAGGATTGCCTTTATTTGGCAGAATATTCATTACTCTTATGTCAATCACTTGACGATACTTAGCTGTCTGTCTGACTGTGACTGTAATACTTTGTCTCTTCTTATCTCTTTTTGTTTATAAATATATAATGCTGGATAATTCAAATCCTGTGCCAAATTAAGCAGAGCTGGTGCTATTGGTACTAGTTAGCAGATATATTTAATGCATTGTGTTACATTATATACAGTTGCGGTCATAATTGGAGATCTCGAAGATCATACTCGCTTGAAGGTTACTACGATATAATAATAAATCATCAAATTCTAAACATCAGCCCAACATTATTACTGTATGCGCGGTATGGATAAGCGAAATGTTATTGAATACATAGGAGTTATGACCATTAATTGTTTTAATATAATTTTTATTGGTATTAAAATAAATTTTGTTATTTAATTTTGCTGTTCTATTTCCTACTGAAATAGATAATATATTTTAAGGACCAAAAGTAGGGTAAATATTAAGTGTAAATTACTTTGTAGATATACCTAGAACCCAAATAATAATACATTTTAAAAAGATCGTAATCACCACGAATGTCTGCCAGTCAATCTCCTTAGAATACATATAGATCACCACAGACCGCCACTGTACATTGATAGATATTTTTATTATGCCACAGTTGCGGGCATAGACCCAGCAACCTCCTGCGTCATAGGCGGACCTTCGCCTGCTGCGCCACAGAGGTCGTCAATATTGAGTTTTTATTTCTTACAAGATTCTAATATGGTTATTACCATACAGCGACAATACAGCCAGCGTCTTGGGGACACTTATTATTGGCATTGATATGGATGAATTAGTTATATGTTTAAATTGTAAATGCTAGAATAGTTCTAATTTGTTTCTATTAATAAAGATTTACTGTGGTATTAATATTCATAAAAACTCTAATGAAAAAAATTATGCTGAAAGTGTTCGAAGAAATCATCTTCTCTCAAATTGAAGATCACAGGAGTGGAGACATGAGTTTAATTCGGTATATTGCTCTCTTTGAACGAATATACAAAATATGTCTTGAAATTCGTCTGAAAGTTTCGCATTTGAATTCTGGATGTCTTAAGAGGTGTATGACCCCTGGGGTCCTATTCTGATGAGGTTAATATCGTTGGCGTATATAGCTACCGTTTGATCTCAATAATTTTCTTTGGCATAAAATAATAATGCTATTTAGTCATTTTACAAGCAATATAACGTTTAAAAATTAGCTTGATTTCCAATTATTTTAACACTTTTATAAGCTCTCTCATCGTCATAAACTGAATTATGTAGTTTTATCTAGAAATCCGAGGATAATAAAATATTGCAGACTTTTTTTACTACATAATAAAAAATTATATCTGTTTACGAGATAAAAATTAATTTGTTTTTATCTCGTAAACGATATTTCAAGATTGTCCCCAAAGAAGTAGATCAATCGTTTAGAATATAATAAGATGTGACATTATTCCAAGAAAGTTCCCCAAGAAATAGCTTGTGGTTTATTATTAGTTAATGATGATGTATGATAGAAATATCTTATATCTCTCTGTAATAGCAGACATTAAGGCATTGTAGACCGTCGGTGTCTGCAGGCTAAGTTAGTTATTAGTTACTGCCTATACTTTCCACTGCTGGACATAGGCCTCCCCTGACAAGCGCCTTAATGGTTCTTATCATCAACGCCATAATCCCATGCGGGTTAGGGATCTAAGTGAAGTTATTAATTATACACAGAAGGAAGCTGTTTTCATTTTACCTATAGACTACCTTAGTCGGAGTTGCAGGGGTCGATTGCGCTGGGACCGCCACAACGCGCGGCGGTATGGCATAGTGACCGATGCCGCATGCAAATTATCTCCCTCCGTAGATATTTGTCATTGTAATTAAACCCACATTATTCATGAAACACGATCGCAAAATTTAAATTCGCCAATTCAAAATATCCTCATACAATACCCTCAAAATGTTGTGACAAACTAAATTGACTGTAAATATGCTAATTCAAAGGAACATGAAAGGCGTTTGCGAATTCAGTCATTCATTCGCATTTTAATAATGCTTTCAAATGTAATAAATAGCTATCTATCTAATCTATAAATGTTTTTAGTAGTAACACACAATCACCGTTTTACAATTAGATTTTTTTCCTCACAGAGATATTCTTATCTCTGTGTGAGAAAAACAATGCAAACAAAAAAAAATCCTTCTTTTTTCCTTTGAGTTAATTAATTAGAAATCATTTCCAGATAATTCTGAAACTGATAACTTGGGATGATGATGGTGATGATGAGACGTAGGTTCGATATACCTCCTCAACCTCAACCTTAACAGCCTGTATTGGTCCACTGGTGGACGCAGGCCTCCCCCTGATAAGCGCCTCGTTGGCTTTTATCTCATGGGGGTATTGCCCATAATCCCCACGCTGGGTATGTGGGTTGGGGATTACAGTTCGGTGGTAGAAATGTTCTGCAGGGACGCTTCTGTCTGCCCCCGGTGGATATCCCTTACGACACACTCGCCTCTTACGACACCCGCGGGAATAGTTGGGATGGTGAAAATTCTAAGCCGGCACCACACAACTTTACACATACTATATAGCACAGGTTCAATTTTAAGCTTTCAAAGTAAAACAAGCAAAAAGTACGATCTCTTTGCAGTCGTCAAATTCACGGACCCGTATTGATTAGGGGAAGGTGGGGATCATTCGTACACTTTTTAATATAAGCCTTGTAAAAAAAAAAGTAATTACAATTTCAAAATAAATTCAATGATTTTGAGTAAGCTACATATCTGGCTATAGTAATAAGGTACATCCATATTGATATAATGCAATCTAACCGAGCAATGGCGGTTTTCCCAAAAGATGGAAATCGTACGAAAGCACCCCAAACGTGGGGTAGATTCGTACATAGTGTGGGGCACATTCATACATAAGTGGGAGCCTTCGTACAGAGTATATAAAAGCGCCATTTATACTTATAATTTTTATTATTCATTATAAGAAGTTTCTCAAAAACTTAACCTATTATTAAAAAAAGTCTGTCATCGAGATCAAACTACACAAATAATCAGCCTTAAAAACAGTAGGTACTATTAAATGTTTTACATTAAATTCTTGTAAAATATTAATCTCTTTAGCTGTTTTTATTCTTCCAGTCTTTGTTTTTCAGGAGTATCTGTGTAAATCCTGGATTTACGCCGTATTGTTCTGCGGACTTCCGAATGGATAAAGTTTTATCCAAAACTTTCTTCATCGCAGAATCCATTGCGTCTTCGTCTACCTCTCCCGATCTAGTCCCCTTTTTTTGTATATCCGCGGCATGGTTCTGAAATAAATAAATTGGTAAATAAACACTCATGCGTGAAATAACACAATCCATGAGGGGTATATTCGCACAGTACGAATCTACCCCAGTTACTACTGTATGAAGGTACCCCAAACCCAAACATTTAACAAATTAATTCAAAATAAAAAAACGGTTAATGTTATACTAAAATACATACGCACACCATAAATTAAGGCATCAGTACATCATTTACAATAACTTACTTTTACAATTTGAGTAAATCTTACTAGAACTAAACACTTTCAAAGGTGATTCCAAACATTACTTACGAGAAGCGAAAACACGTATCGATTTATTGCACGGAAGCCGTCGGCCGCACTGACCCGCTTTGTCGCGCGGTTACCTAGCCGCGGTAGAGGGGAGGCACACACATAAGTATGGACGCGCTAACGTTTGTAATCGCGGAGTTATGATGAATGTACGAATGCTCCCGCTGTACGAATGGTAACGGTTTTCCCCTACTCTTACGACACCCGTATTGATGCCACAAGGTTTCGGCACTGACATATTGACGCGGGATTGGATTCCATAGTTGCAATGCTCAAACCTTTGTCTAAGATTTTATACCTAGTAGAGTGAACCAAGGTGCTAGCCCATCTGATCTTAAAATGTCTAGAATACTTACCCAAACACTGTATGTTTAGGTTTAGGTATTTATGCATTTTTGTTATTTTTTTTAATAATACGCAGTTCAACGCAAGCAATTCCGATAACAGCGCCCCCTAACCCCCTGGCCCTGACAGTCCGGTCGTGCCATTGAAAATTAATGAACGGTTTAGTATTAAAAAGTTTTCGGATGACGCTGCATATTCCAAAGGCTTAATTAAAATCGTGACTCGAACTCGGCTTTCCTTTCCGGGACATTGGACTTGGATGAGACGCTTACAGAGTTTACTGTAAAGTTTCGGTCCTACGTTGCCGATTTCAAGGGAAATAACGTTAATAGGCAGATAAAATTCTGATTTAATTCTGGGATTTGGTTGAAGGGGGAGAAAACCTTCAATACCTCATCTTCATTTTCATGACCCTTTAATAGTCCACTGATAGTTATAGGCCTCCCCTAAATAGCGCCCTGTCTTCAGCTTGCTGCATCCAGAATCTGCCTGCAGTCTTTCGCAGATCGTCATTCCACCTGGCTGGAGGGCGATTTAATACCTTTCTAACGATTTATACCGGAATGCTGTAATAAATTCATCACGCACATATGTACGTGCCTATTTAAACTCAGAAACGGATCGGTATAACCTCATCTCTTTGCCTCGCTGTGTAAACATTGAGCGTTTTTCCACTCACCGGCATGCTACGACGCCGGCGCCAGCAACGGCACGGCTTCATACATTTGAAAAAAACAAAAAAGGCAAGCCGATACCGTTTCGTTGAGATGTTGATTAATATGCGCCTTTGTGTGCGCTTCTGGTTACGACTAAGTTACGAAGCATGTATAATGTGTAACCTATAAATATCTGCGAGCCTCGAATGTATGTGCGCTCTAGGCAGACAGGTCCACTGATATAATAAATAAATAATGCTGGACAATTCATACAGCATTATCTAGCCCCAAGCTAAGCAGAGCTTGTGTTATGGGTACTAGATAACTGATATATTTAATACAATACATTACATAGATAGATATTTTTATTATACATAGAAAACACCCAATATAAATATATCCAACGGATTTTACAAAGCGAAGGTAGTCATAGGTACGAAAACAGTGTGAAGTGCGAGAATATTACCCAGTCGACTGTAGTCATTTCTCTCAAAATGGCGACTCTGTCACACGACTATTCGCTGCAACCTATCGCGAGACAAGGGTAGGCTAATATGTCGATTACTCTTCTTTACTTAACTCCTCGATAATATATTAAACTATCGTTAGAATCGTAATGAAGTAAGTTTACACAATAAGTTTGTTAAAGTCACTAGACCAACGAGGAGTTAACATTTTCAATGCCCGAGAACATCGGTGCAGAGACTCAGCTGTGAATGGAAAAGTGGGAAAAACTATGTCTTGCCTCTCAATACATAACATTCAAGTTGTAATAAAGGTAAACTAAGCCTTATTGGTCCAGGTAACTGAGAAATAGGATTTGCAGGAACCAACCTCAATAATCTATGCGGGTTGGACCGCAGGACACGGCTAGTGAATAATAAATACGCAGCCCTCTTACGTTAGTCTAAGAATAGAAACCACAAAATCCCCAACCTAGCTTTTTATCGTAAAAGACGTCTACCAATCAACCTTTAGAGAAACATTAAATACGTTTTGTTTCAGTCTTTAATCTTCTGAAAAGCGACAATAAAGTTAAGAAGAGATTCAAATTAAGCTCTCGACGCAAACAAATGGGTTTTATACGTTTAATGTGTTTTTATAACATACCTTCTTAAGCTTTGAAACGGAATAACTAATATTAATTGGCTCGATCGAGAGTCTTCGGGAAAATCGTAGGGGGTATTCGATATTTCGTTGAATAATAATCACCGGAACAAGGCCAGCTTTCTTCGATCACTGGTAAAGATATTGTGAAGTTTTGTGTCTATAGGTGCTGCCACCGCTAGTACGCAATAGATGGTTCTGTGTGCTTATTTACAATCAATTGCGGTTGTAATTTTAGGTATTGCCACTTTGTCGTCGTTTCTTGTCGAAAATTTGCATAGTGAAAGCAATTGCGATGAGCAACTAGGATCGTGAATTAACTGCAGAAAATAAAGGGACTTACCTTCCTAAAACTGATTTAGATGGACTTTATCTCAAAATGAACATTCAATGATTTTACATTTCTGACATTATCTCAAAATGAGCATTCAATGATTTTACAAATTATAGAAATACTGACCATTTTATTTGCAGTTAATTAAGGGTAGCAACATCAGCCGAGTTCCTCAATCAAACGGCAAAATACGCTAAACATGACCGAGGTTACCTATCGGAGCTTTTTGAGGTGGAAACCATCAAAGAACAAAGATACGTGTCTTGCAATTTTTAAAGGCCCTGCTCCAATATAATTCGCTCCAAAAGACGGTCAAAGTTATAACGACAAAAAACTGTAAGCTCTGAAATAAAATAATGTCAGTCAGGTCAGCTCTTTCAAAGCCCTTTTGTAAGTTTTAAACTCTTGTTTGAAATTAGTTTTGAAAGAGCTTTAAGCGTCTCTATTATTGATGTATACCAATTAGGCGTCGATTAATTAACGGAAAAGTTTCAATAGCTCAGTAAAAACAATAAGGGTGGGTGTTGTTTTCATACAACACTTGAACGGATTTTGTGAACAATAGTACTGATTTCCAACGTTTAAGGGGTTATTTTCAAGCACTGTCACAGCTGGATTGTCCGCTGGACATCTCTATAATTAACTAATCCATGATCTGATCTCTTGTCAACGTTAACTCGGCAAGAGAAAGAACTATTCGACAAGAGATTGATCATTTATTTGTTATTCACGTACGCATAATGGTTTGTCAGTAGGGAGTCTCAAATTCATTGATTCATCGGATGTCGCTAAATGCATCGATGCTAAATGCACTCGCTTAGGGTTAGTAGATAATCCTTTGTTCATTCAAAAAATTATCAACTTTGACGTCACAAGAATTTGTGACGTCTGCGTGAAGTACAGAAATAATAAATAAATAATGCTGGACAATCCACATAGCATCATCTAGCCCCAAGCTAAGCAGAGCTTGTGTTATGGGTACTAGATGACTGATATACATAATACGTTACATAAATAGATTTTTTTATTATACATAGAAGCTACCAGAACACCCCAAACAAATATTAATGTAGATCGTACAAACATTTGTCCCAAGGCGGGAATCGAACCCACAACCTCCTGCGCCTCTGGCGGACCTTCGCCTACCGCACCACATCGGCCGTCAAAATGAAAAGCATATGCGAGTCATCAAAAGTCTGCCAACCTGGACTACAAAGCAGTCAACTAACAAACATCTGTTATTTGCCCACTTTTCTCTTGTTCCCGGCATATACACGAGCATCTGACAATTTCACAGTCCAGTAAATAAGCAGCGAAGACAATAGATTTCCTCTGAAATCAATTTCCAAGGATAAACCGACCCTTTTACGAAGCTGACTCGATTTATCAGTGTCACCACACATTCCACGGCGGGAAGCCTCAGGCAACACTTCTCGGTTTTCTAGACATTCTAGATGTCTTGGAAAATCTTTATTTACGATTGATTTTCTAAACTGACTATTTTGATTTATTATTTATTTACAAATGGACTTACAGTTGAAACCAAAACGTCCAGGTGTCAGATACTTATGAATAACAAAATAGGCACAAAGTAGTCAAATCTTGAACACAATACGAAACAATAAATACAAATAATTCAATCACACAAAATCAATTTAATGTCAATTAATTTTTTTGTTGATGTCAATTTTTTAAGTCCGTTGGCTTGATAAAAGGTTATTAGAGCGAGCAAAGTTGCTTAGGTGCTGTAGCACTGTTCTGTTTTCTAGATAGTAGAGGTTAGATGCTTGATAACTTTTTAAAAGCTGGCGCGAATGTCATTTTTTTCACACAATTAATAAATAATAAATAATGCTGGACAATTCACACATCTAGCCCCAAGCTAAGCAGAGCTTGTGTTATGGGTACTAGATAACTGATATACATAATACAATACACTACATAGATAGATATTTTTTTATTATACATAGAAAACACCCAGACCAACGGAACAAATTTCTGCAGATCATACACAAATTTGATCCGAGGCGGGATTCAAACCCGCAACCTCCTGCGACGCAGGCGGACCTTCGCCCGCTGCGCCACGGAGGTCGTCTAATTATCCACGCTAACGTCACAAATCAACGCTTCTGATAAAGGAAAATCAAAAGAAGATCACGCCAGCTGTTAAAAAAATTGCTTAGTTGCATAGTAACAAAACTGAAAAAAAAATAAACTAAAATACACAAACGCTAAATGAGGTGTCTCTGTAGTCCGGTTACAATTAAGTGAGACGTCGAGCGACTCAGAAGTCCGGTCCACTTAATTATAACCGGACTACTGAGACTACACCGTAAACGAACAGCATATTGCAGCCCCGATTCAATACCTACCTTGCAATATCTTGCAAGATGTCGTAAGCCTGTACGTTACATATTCAAGTTTCTCCGGCTTCTGTAGAGCAAAGTTTACCTTACTTGCTGTCAAAGATGTTGAGAACTAAACCAAACAACAAACAGCGGGACATCTTCGGAAGTTCATCATCTTACAATGTGTATCCACAAACACAGAGTTTGAGCACACCGGCGGAATTGAAGCTATTGCTATAAAATTGGCTATAGATATTGCATTTCATTTATAAACGAGGAAAATTTCATGAAGAATTTCTGCTGATTCGCAACAAAGGTACCTACGCAAAATAAAACTACGATAAAATAATAGAGCATTTCTGTTGAAGTAGGAATTTATTGAAAGCGGAATCTGCTCAGACAGATGAAAAATCAAAGCTTCGTTCTTGCCAGACTGTTTACTTGTGGCGTGCACCACTAAAACGTTCATGTCAGTGAGTGGATTTCCCCACATCGATCCACAGTATGCAAGTAGGTACATAACCACATGAAAGTAGGCATCGCTTCTAATCGCATTGCGTCGGCACTCGCCAGAATTTCCCCAGAGCTCAGGAAATACGAATCTATGCGCTGCCACGTAAAATGTGGTCAGCTATTGGAATGCCGAGCAACACTGAAATACTGGCCTGGTACTACCTTCTAGGTAATAAAATACAATGGTTCAGAAACTAAAGTGGATCTCAGCCTCCGAGACAAGACATCTCATCATCAGTTATCCAGTTTCTGGATTATCCCTCGTCAGTTAGTGACGTGACCATACGCATAGGTACGACGTGACGGAGACACGCTAATAGTCGGGTATTTAATGGTTTATTGGAGCAGACGCAACGACCACCGGCATGATGAGAGAAACACATAATGGTCTCTCGTTCACTTTTCGCAGGTACGTAATGTACGTCTATCGGGTTTCTGAAGTGCATTATAAGCAACATTGCGGGCTTCTAGAAATTCGCAGAAAAATCGTAAAAAATATCATACAATTCGCTCCATTGACAGTCCATTAATAATGGAATAGGTCGTGACTTAAATTGAGCGGCATAGTATATTTCATAACTTTTTGATCGAGTCCTAGGGTTTCTGATGAGGTAACGCTAATGTTCAATTAATTGAAAACCAATACCAAAACTTGGCACTAAATGCAATCACTTATCCCAGGTGAGATTGATTACTTCCTGTTCGAGTGGAGGCGGGTAAAACAACCCCATCCATCGTAAAAGGCCAATTAACTGCAAACATGCTCGCTTTACCTGATTGTGCTAATTAAAATTGCTGTAAAGTTCATTTAAGAACGCCTTGGGCTATAAGGTCCACAATATTGTATTGAAATTTTCCCGGTCGACACCTCCTGGATACTTTATAGTATACTATGTACTGAGTACTTCTTAACCCAAGGTTTACACAGTTTTCCTTTGTTTTACATGAAGGCAATTTAGAAGTTTATGTTGCTTGTTAAGTTTGACAGACAAGTTATCGATTACTGTTTACCCACTTGCCTATTTTAATCACACTCTGTGCTGTGCACTTTATACGTCATGTATTTCTAGCCGAAAGCAAGTGATTATAACCCTGTTGACTGAAAAATTTAAAGGTTTTACGAAATTTAAACAAATTGAATTTGAGATCTCTTAATTCGAGTCTCTTTGGTTAACACTTCCACGCATATTTTGAGGTTCCAAATTCAATCTCACTCCCTTGAGAAGAATGCACATTACTCCCAAGGGAATAATGAGATTGAATTCGGAACATCGAAATATGTGTGAAAATTCTTACTAAGGAGATCCGATTCGTACAATGAGAACTTCTTCGAAAATCAAAGTATCTTCTTTTCAGAAGGCGGAATATAAACGAATGCCTCAAAATAAGCTATCAAACTTTTACTATTTATTCACAGAAAGTGTGAAAGGTAGAGTATACTTCTCGTGTATAAAGCTGTCTTCGTCTTGGGCTTGATCCCTCTCGCACTCAGAATTTCAGTAACTCCCTCGCTTCGCTCATAGGTTCCTCTAGAATCCTGAGTTGCGCTCGGGATTCAATGACGCCCATGACGTTAGACACTGCTTTGTGCCCTCGGTGCATAATTTACCATTTTGCTATTGCACAACACTGGTACTTACAGTTGTAGAAAGGATATAAATTATTTTCTAGATCCATCACCCCTCTGAAAAGTCCTGCTGATATGTTTCCCTTGCTGATACATATCAGCAAGGCTTTCAGGGTGGGATCGTACACCTATGAATAAAGGTACGATCTGTGATGTAATCATCGTAAATCAAACGGTTTACACTTCGGCTGGGGTTTGGCTGGGTGTCGGTAGATCTATATACAATCCGTGGCTATTTGCGGGTGAAATCGCACCCTCGTCTCTGAGACATCTGTCGGTATTTGTGCCTAATCGTTTTAACCAACCTCCATCAAACAACAAGGTCTGAACAAAAGGTATCTGCGGCCCATGTAATTACGTTACTTTAATACTTTTTAAGTCTATGCTGTGGGTAGCCCTCTGTTTTCGGGGCTTTCGTTCAAAACTCTGCCAAAAGTTTTGTTACCCACAGAGTCGTAAAGAATTAAAATTAGGTGGACCTGACCTAGCAACACTTTTCAGGTTTTTCCAAAGAATTGTTACAAGCTCATATTCCAGAAATACGTAGAAGCATCCGAGTATGAAATGATAATCCAGTTAAAAAGCTTTTCATCGAATTTCGCAAAACCTACTTTGTTTTATTAAATTGCAAAATTCAAATCACCTAGTTAGGTATCAAACATTCAATTATTATTTTTAAATTGAGATACCTACAGCGAGAGAGGCTTACGAAATGTAATTTCACTGCGCGACATCAAATTGTCGTCAAGGTGTCGTTACAGTCAGCCGTATGTATAAACGACCCATTCAACATTAAAGTTGCACTTTCACAAGACGGGATTGTATCTAAATCTTCATTGTCAAGATTTAGAAGCGGTACTTAATGTTCAAAATTGTATTTTCCTTCGTCCTTTGTTTTAACGACTATATCCAAATCACTGAATGAATTTAAAAGAACAAACGAAATCAATACCCTCCTAGTCAGCTATCGAGAGTTGCTTTTGATATTGAATGTCGAAATTAATTAGTTCTCGGGCAATCGGGTTGAATTAAACTTTGTTGTAATTGTATAATTTTCTATTTGCTAAATAAAATGGACGCTTTGATTGAGAATAAACAAGCCGAAACGAATTGTTCAGGGATGTTTGTCTTTCCAACTCAATTGATCCATTTAAACACTGGAAGTAATGAAACTGACACTTGGAGAGTAGGAAAACCTTACCAATAGGTGGTTTACATATAGAATTACAGACGATATCAGGTTACAATGGTACAACAACAAATTAAACAAGATGCTGACAAACACACAATAAATGGTCATGGAGAACTGCTATTTACCACGCACGAACTAACATGCGTAAATGCATGTTGAATCTATTTTTTAATTAGTGTAAGAAAATTACACCGAATAAACTAAATACAACTAGTATTTACACTTATATCTATATCTTAAAAATCTAAGCCGTCACCAGAAGGCTGGCAGGAATGCTGGCAGCATTGCCACGTTGAATGGCAATGCTAATTCGTTGACCGAAACAGGAGCCAGCATTCCGATCACCTGTGGACTCTTTAAAAAGTTGGTAAGATCTTTATAAACTGCGTGTGCCCCAGGACCCCAAGGACCAAGGGTTTTAACTCTAAACAATAACTATAGCTGTCATTATTACCAGCAACTTACCGAGCTGTTCCTCGATCTAGACAGCAGGGGCACCACCTCCCTCTCGACCGCCGCCACCGCCAGCAGTGGAGCGAAGATGGCCAGAGATACCAGCCAGAGAGCGGCCAGGAGACTGCAGGCTCCGCGCCGCGACGGCATCCAGGGTTGTCTCAGCGACTGCGTAATGGCAAGGTACCGGTCCACAGACATGGCTGTGATGGTGAACACGCTGGAAGCTACTGCCACTCCTGGGAACAAAAAATACGAATGAGTTCTGACGATTTGTCCGACGCGGTATGCGGCTGCGAGGCAAGTATCGTACGATTTCGTACAACGAATTCTATTATTCGATTATTTTGTCTCAGTCGTTCCACTTGGAAAAATATTGTAGTATGGAGCTTAAACACCAAAGTCTAGTCTGGTGGGTTGGTGAGATATTTGTATTGTCAACATATCGGTGACCACCGCTAACTCTGGTGTGTAGACTTCATTACAGTTTTCATTGGACGTACTACCGCTGCTCGCAAGAAGCCTCGTTACCTCAACACCTCAAATCCGTTTTTTTTTATTAAGTTTCTAGTTTCCCCTGTGAAGAAAATTTCGCAGGGGAAAAAGTGGGATAAAAAAAATGTTGAGGGGGAATTCTGCACCTCTTTACATTAGAGTCCAAGTCCAAGTTTTCACCTTAATGGGAATTTTTGAGAGGAAAAGTGGAATAAGCGATTCAAATCCGTAACCGCTCTCACTCTGACACTAACGAAAACAAATCGGTAGAATACCAAGCGTATTATGCACCTTTTTAGGGTTCCGTACCTCATAAGGAAAAAGGTAACACATAAAGAATCACTTTGTTGTTCGTCTGTCTGTCTGTCTGTCCGTCTGTCCGTCTGTCAACCCTCTTTTCTTAGAAACGCGTGGACGTATCGAGTTGAAATTAACGTCGAATATTCAAGTTCGTAACCTCTTGGAGCCGCAATAAAAATAAAACTTCTAAGTCAACGCACTCAAAAGTTACAGCCGCTTATGTCCGAATATTTTGAAATTTCCAAGGGAATCACATGCACACAATACCTAAAGGGTACTTTCCGAAGACCTAGAATCATGAAATTTGGTGAGCAGCAAGGTCTTATAGCACAAGTAAAGGAAAAAATCCGAAAACTATTTTGTAATTTATTCACTTAAAAATTACTTTTAATGCTCTCCATGGACCAAAACCTTTATGGTTACTTCCCGTAGACCTAGAATTATGAAATCGGCAAGGAGCTGGGCCTTATAACACAAATAAAGGAAAAAATTCGAAAACAGTAAATTTGTAGTGTATTCACCAAAAAAATTACTTTTGATTCTTGCTATAGACCAAAATCTATAGAGTACTTCTAGTGTACCCAGAGTCATAAAATTTGTTAACAAGCAAGTTCTTATCTTATCTTAGTATGAGGGCATCAAGTTCTGCAAAAAGCAGCGCACAGGCAAGAAATCCAAACTCTCGGATGAGACTCTCGGGCTGATGACAAAAAGACGGGAAACCACCCAAGCGACTTCGTCAGAAAGGTCAGATCTGAACAAGCGAATTGCGAAGATGGTACGACGCGACCTTCGGAGCTCCAACACACGCCTCATCGAAGAGGCTATAGAGCGAAACCGAGGGTCCAAAGTATTCACTCAGCAGCTTGGCAGGAGCCACCTGACGAAGCTGAAGACGCACGACGGTAGGACCGTATTGTCGAAGCCGGAGATCTCCGCCGAGGTAGAGGATTTCTATGGCCGTTTATACGCTGCACATGCCCCCCATTCCCGACGAGACGACCATGATTCTAGAGCCACTCTGACACGCCACTATACCGACGAACTGCCAGACATCAGTCAAGACGAGATTGTGTTAGCTCTGAGGCAGCTTAAGAATGGAAAAGCCCCCGGTGAGGATGGAATAACATCAGAGCTTTTGAAAGCCGGAGGTGCCCCTGTTATACAGGAGCTACAGAACCTCTTCAACACCGTCCTTCACAGTGGGAGAACTCCAAAGGCGTGGAGCGGGAGTTTGGTGGTGCTCTTTTTTAAGAAGGGAGATAAAACCCTTCTTAAAAACTACAGACCCATCACACTCCTGAGCCACGTCTATAAGCTGTTCTCACGAGTGGTCACAAATCGTCTCGCCAGGAGACTCGACGAGTTCCAGCCACCGGAACAGGCCGGGTTCCGCGGAGGATTTGGCACCATAGACCACATTCACACAGTGAGGCAGATTATACAGAAGTCCGAAGAGTATAATCAGCCTCTGTGTCTGGCCTTTGTGGACTATGAAAAGGCCTTTGACTCTGTCGAAACCTGGGCTGTTCTGGAATCCTTACAGCGATGCCAAGTAGACTATCGTTATATCGAGGTGCTGAGATGCCTCTACGAGGCCGCCACCATGAGTGTCCAAGTACAGGGCCAGCAGTCTAAACCCATCCAACTGCGCAGAGGAGTTAGACAGGGGGATGTTATATCCCCGAAACTGTTCACGAGCGCGTTGGAAGATATGTTTAAGACGCTGGACTGGAAAGGTAAGGGCATCAACATAAACGGCGACCACATCTCACACCTGCGATTCGCTGATGACATAGTCTTAATGGCGGAGTCGCTAGAGGAGCTGAACCAAATGCTGGACAGCCTAGCCTCAGCCTCGCGACGCATCGGTCTTGGCATGAATTTGGATAAAACCAAAGTCATGATCAATGGCCTCATTGATCCGGGACCGGTCGTCGTACATGGCCACCTTCTCGAAATTGTTTCCGAGTATACTTACCTTGGGCAAATTCTGCAGTTGGGTAAAAATAATTTTGAGAAGGAGGCTAGGAGGAGGATCCAGCTAGGCTGGGCAGCGTTTGGGAAACTACGTCGAGTCTTCTCGTCATCCATACCACAATGCTTGAAAACTAAAGTTTTCAATCAGTGCGTCCTACCCGTCATGACCTACGGAGCTGAGACGTGGACACTCACGGTAGGGCTGGTCCACCAGTTCAAAGTCGCTCAGCGAGCTATGGAAAGAGCTATGCTCGGAGTCTCTCTGAAGGATAAAATTCGTAACGAATACATCCGACAGAGAACCAAAGTTATCGACATAGCTCAAAGAATAAGCAAGCTGAAGTGGCAGTGGGCCGGCCATATCTCGCGAAGAACCGACAACCGCTGGGGTAAACGTGTTCTTGAGTGGAGACCACGACTCGGTAAACGTAGTGTAGGACGCCCTCCGGCCAGGTGGGATGACGATCTGCGAAAGACTGCAGGCAGATGCTGGATGCGGCAAGCTGAAGACAGGGCGCTATGGCGCTCATTAGGGGAGGCCTATGTCCAACAGTGGACTAATATGGGCTGATGATGATGATGATGATGAAGTTCTTATCGTACAAATAACGAAAAAAATCTGAAAACCGTAAATTCGTAGTTTATTAACAAAAATGTTATAATTTTTGTATCTCTCCCTCGACCAAAATATACAGGGTACCTACTTCATGTTGACCTAGAATCATGATATTTGGCAAGAAACAAGGTATTACAATTAAACGGAACCCTTAGTGCGCGAGTCTGACTCGCACTTAACGTTTTATTTTTTATGGTAAGTACATGCTTACTTCTTCAAGTTCCTACCTCTCATTTCATATTAGCTACTAGCTGCTGCCCGCGGCTTCGCACGCACTTTTCAAATAGCCTATTTCCGTCTCCGGGATGCCATTTACCTCCCTTCCTTTCATTACGTTCCGGAGGTATTACTATATAATAATCAAGAAATCTGCGAAATAATACACCACATCCCATTTCCGCGCTGCTGGCGGGCAGCATGCTGGTGAAAACCCTGCCACTCTAAGGGGCGTAGGGTCTGCCAGCTGAGGGGATACGTACGTACTTTCAGTACATCCGTTCAGAAGGTGTGAAACGGTAACAAACAGAGTTACTTTCTAATTTATAATATTAGTATGGATCTTGGGCAAGGTTGCTCATGATGGATAAGATTCCAATCTACCTCATGTCATTATAAACCAAAACTTAAATTAAATTTGCGAGTCTTCATATTCCGATAACGATATAACGATAGTAAATATTTGAGAATATGAGCCCAGTCTCTATTTATTGCCCCGTCTTCCCTCCTACACTTTATTTTATCTTCCTCCTATGAAGTCGGCTCTGCAAAGTTCATTTATGAAATATTTCCATCTTATATTATTGGAAAATGAGCTTTAGCTGTAATCAAAGCCTAAACTGTAAGGAGTAGGTATAAATAAGACGTATCGAAGAGTATTAATATTTGCCGACACGGGAAGTACAGTCAGCTTCACCAAGATGTTTTCACTTTAGTACCGCTACCTCTAGATTGTTATACCTGTATCTAGTTATTTATTACCTATTTAATGTATTAAGTATAGCAGTTATCTAGTACCCTTACACAAGCTCTGCTTAATTCCTGGCTGCGGTGCAGTGTGGATTGTCCAGCATTATTATTCTTTTGTTTTTTGCAAATTTTTTTGTTTTTTTTCTAATCTGACAAAATTCTTTATAGCAGCAATAACACTTACTTATTGCAGCTGCCTGAAAATACACCGTTACGTTATTATGTGAAACAAGACAAAATTATTTTATAAATCTCGTTCATTGGATACAGACTCGTAAGTAGGTTACCTATTCTGTTATTAATAAGTAAGTAAGTAAGTCATTTGTTTTTTACCTAAAACCCACACATACAATTGACAAAAGTGAAACATAATCCTAAAAATTAAAAAAAAATTAAAAACAAAAACAAAAAGTACAGGCACCTCTCATACTAGTGCTAACCCAGTTTCTTTTAATTACATCAAAACAACTAACTGTTTCGACATTAAAATGATTTTACAATAGTTTAAAGGATCCGGACTAAAACACTAAGTACCTGCCTACAATACGTGTGTAGCAGTGGCAAATAGGTAATAGCTCAGTGATAATATTGCTCTATGAGTAAACACTGATTTTCAGCTACCACCTCCAGGGTGACGAGACCAGGCGAGCCCAGCGACACACGACTGTCAGTAAATGTACCTACTGCCTACAACCATAATAGAAGTTCAGTCTACTCTACAAAATATATTGATTACACTCCACACAAAATATTACAAACAAAATATAATATAAAAAACATTAGTTACAAAAACCGCAATGTCTATAACAATTTTTTGGACATTGCGGTTTTTGTAACTTATGGACTCTACTAAGAACCAAATTAGCATACTAACTGCAAATGTAATACGATGGGTGGATTAAGTTTCGTAACATATTTCTTGTTTTGGGTGTTAATGAAATCGTACTTATTTAGCAAGTTACAGTCCGAGGTAACGAAAACTTGCAGACCTTTTACTTCGAGAAGCCTTATTAGGTTGTGCAAAATGTATTAGGGTGCTCGGAGTCGAAATTACTCGCTTCAGCCAAAACCAACTCTAACCTTATAGTAATAGAGTAGGTAAATACAATTTATTGTGGAAGTCTGTGTTTTAATGTTATTGCCTGGTTTATTACACGACGAATTTTTATAGCTGTGATCATCGATATAAGTAAACTTTGGGAGATTGGGTATTAGCTTCTCGAAAGTGGAATGCTCAAATTAGGTCGAATTATGTCCACCCACCTCAGTCATATTCGGACCGGGAAAGCCGCCGGCGTTCGTGTTTTGCGAGTGTATTGTTCTCTCGTTCGTACTTCGGTCTAGGTACTAGGTATCCATCTAAGTCGTTCATTAGGTTGGTTGCAAAAGATTGGAAATAGCGTCTTTGCGTTTATTTGTAACATAACACATACTATTTGTTGAGTTAGCGCTGAGAAAACGTACCATATCTACAGAATTATACTTATTTATCTATGGCTGTGATCGTATTATTTCATATAGATACTTACTTAGACATAACTTTCAGGTATTTAAATATCTGAACATACGCGATAAGCCGTAAGGGCTCATATACACGGTCGACAACGTGACGTCCGTGTATTACATGAATGAGCCCTAAAAGAGCAATATCTGGAAACGAGATTTTTGTCGATTCTTAATCTTGGATTAATCATCGACATATTTGATAAACGTTCAATTTTATAGCTTATACTTCAATTCAGATACCTAAATAACCCGTTTTAATAGAAAGATACCTGACTAAAATCCTCTCATACGGACTGATAGTCAGATAACAAAGTTGAAGTTATAAAACATATATAAATAATGCTGGACAATCTACACAGCACCATCATACAAACATTTTTCCTAAGACGGGAATTGAACCCGCAACCTCCTCCGTCGCAGGTGGATCTTTGCCCGCCGCGCCACATCGGTCGTCAATATAATATGATTCCTTCTTTACTTTTGAGTTACGGAACCTAAATGTAAAATTCGACACAGGTACTAGTACCGAAGTAGAGGCTTGGAACTCTGTCTTTATGAATAACACAAAAATCTCATAAAATAAATGCTTCCACGTTAAAAGCACAGAGCAAAGCGGCAAGGACAAATTCCCGACTGACTTGTAAAGAATTCAGCAAGGTTTTAACGAAATTGAAAAACTTCTCGTGACCTGAGAACTTCTATTCATTTTTTTAACGTCTTACGTAGCACAGAATCAGTTGAATGAATATAAGTGCACTTCTAATGAACCGTAGATTTTTGTAAATGGATTTTTTTGCGACTGGATTTTTGTATATTTTTAATGCGTATTGCAATTCCATTCTATTCATTTATTCGTGTTAACGGCAATTTTTATGGTACTACACTACACTGGTGGTTTTATAAATAAATTATTCATCATGACTGGCCACATTACTGCAATGGCATGTGAATATCATAGCACCTACATACATAAGGTGCTAAATAGGTTTACAAACGTAATTTTTTTCAATAAATGGCATGAAAAGCAATGACAAGTGGCGGCTTTGGGATTAGTCCTTTACCCGCCGCTTGGCGTCCCATCTGTATATGCTTAGGCCTATGCCCAGCTAGGGAGCAGTGCTGGATGTCGGTATGTGCAGCACATACCGACACATAGACAGCACTGCCACCGCACGGCACTACAATAAGCATTAAACTATGGAGTTAAACTCATCATATTTACATACATTTTAAAGTGACTCAATTGCTTCTCTCGCGCTCTCACATTAAATCATACATAATATGTAACAAGTCATATTGTGTTAGTTATCCTTTTGGCAATAAATTATTTTGTATCTTGTATTTTTTGTATTTGTTTACCACAAGCTTCAATAAAAAAATGCTTATAGGTAAAAATGCATTTTGTATTGACGGCATCAGATGACAGACAGCTTGCGGACCTCTCGTTTGAAGTTTGTGGCAAGCCATTTTGTCGCTGTAAAACGTGTCTAAAAAAAACGAGTTTAAGCCCATATTTTAATGCAAATTTTACTGCTGCGCGGTAGTGGCGTCGGATTAATATGCGCAGAGCTCTAGGTACCTCTACTTACTAGCTCGTTCAATTTAAAATAACGAAGTGAACCGAGCGCGGGCAGATAGAGCGCGGAAAAGCAATCAGTAATAGTACACTCGCCATTTAACCATCTAACGGCCCGATGCCTCTACTAAGCGTCGATAAATAAAAATGGTGTAAAGGTATTAACACATTCAGACGACAACGCTTTTGCAACACTCTGCTCCAATTTGAGTGACCACTTCAACATCTTTCTTAATGGCGCCGCTTGCTTTTCGCTATGACTCTGCCAGTGTCAGTAAGGAGTGCTTACTAGCTACTTAAGGCTTGTCAGGCCAGCAAAGGCCGCACTTTTGTGATTTTTAAAATCACCTGAGACTTAGAAAATATTGTTTGAAATTCTGAAAAAAATATATATATTTAGGAAACAAACCGGCAAAGGCCTTCGAAGTGTATATAAAGCGCGCGCCGAACGCGCACCCGTCATTTGCTTGCGGGATCTCGAACGGACAAGAGTGGTTGTTATCGACGCGATTTGTGAGTTGGTGAAAAGTGCAGATTATCAGTTCAGTGTGTGTTAAATCGTGAGTACTTTGATGTGTTTTGCTAAATGGTGTTTTACTTTATTTTGGTTCAATTTTGAGGTTATGATTTTGTAAAAACGAGAATAAATCGTGATTAGGTTACTTTGATATTGTTTTTTTTAAAGAATTTCCCTTCTGAATGCTAAATTCAGAAGTGGGATTCGTTTCCAAAAGCCCATCAGGCCAGGAAGCTGTTCTGACTCCTATTTTTGTGTAAAATCATTCCTTTGTTGAGCTAAGTTGAGGGTAAAGTAAAACACCGTTTTTATTGTTAAAACTCTTTATTTGCGAGTAGATTATCATGTCTGATAATCAGCATAGCTCACGCGATAGGTCGCGTCGGTACAACGCTGGGGATAGGTCGCGATACCGTTCCCGTTCACGGGATAGGTCGCGGTACCTTTCTCGTTCACGGGATAGGTCTTCTTCTCGTCGCAGGCCGCGACCTCGCAGTAGGTCTCGTTCGCGTAGCCCTAGGCTTCGCTCGCACGCAAGATCTCGTTCGCGTATTCGTTCGCACTCGAGGACTCGTAGTCCGCGTGGCCCGAACGTACCTCTCCAAAATACGTTAGGGAAAATTCTCACGCGATTAGAGGCTCTCGAGAATAGAGAGCGCATGGATGGTCCACGCGATAGTGAGGTAGGGAAAAACAGTCTCCCCACAATCTCGCATACACTTTCACCTGTTACCCATCCCACCAATGCGGGTGGAAGTGAAAAACAAATTCTTGTGCAGTCCGATACCACCGACCCGATTAACCCTTCTGGTTCCGCGACTGCCTCGAATGTGCATGAGTCAGCCAGCACAGTGTACGATGACCCTCCGTCAGTATGTGTGTCGGCGCAGCCTGAACCGGTGTCCGAGTCGGCGCGAGTACTTGCCGAAGCTATCAGGTCATTACAGTCCACCGGTAGGCAGCAGTATTTTGTCTCCAACTTTGATCCAACTATTCAAGACATAGATACGTGGTGCAAAGAAGTCGATAGGGCTAGGTTGGCTAATAACTGGGGCGATTCCGAGTGTTTGTCTCGCGTATCCGGCTGTCTCAAGGGGGACGCGCGTACTTGGCTAAATGAATGGGTGACTACTGACCGTACATGGTCAAACTTTTGTCGTGAGTTTAGGCCTTTGTGTCCACGGAATCTCGACTATGCGAGCATTCTCTACGATGCTATGCAATCGACATCCGACAAATATAGCACCTATGCGGAATATGCTAGGCGAACACTGTTGCGCTTAAAAATAGTAAAGGGGTTGAGTGACGAACTTAGGACTCTTATTGTAATTCGTGGTATCATGGACCCACAGGTTAGGGCGGCGGCGGCTAATGCTAATCTTACCTGCGAGGACTTAGTGTCGTTTTTGTCTATTTACATAAAGCCAGAGGGCGTTGGTCAAGATAAGGGTAAACGTAAAGAAGCGCCAAAACGTCCCGGAAAAACCAATAACAACACTACTATGGCTAAGTGTTTCACTTGCGGTCAAGTTGGGCACAAAGCAATGTCCTGTCCTAAAAAGGCAAAACAAGAAACCCCATCTAGTGATGCGAAACCCCCTAAATCCGAAGCTAGTGGTCCGAATGGTAGTAAGCCGACCTGTACTTTTTGCAAAAAGGTAGGGCACACTGAGGCTTCTTGTTTTGCTAAGGAACGCTCTGAGCCACGAAATGCACGTAAGGTAAACTTGTGTGGCGAGATATCTTTGTCCCACGGTTCACGACACACAGATTTGACTTCTGCGGTTGTTCAGGGTATTCCTCTCGACGTACTTATTGACAGTGGTGCGTTGAACGTTTCTTTGGTATCAGCGGACGTACTGAAGTATTTTTCGTGTGAAAGAAAGCCATTACGCCGTTCTTTGAAGGGAATAAGTGACACAATAGTCGAAGCAGACTCTTTCGTAACATTAACTATCGAGCTTGATGGCTTCTCTTTTGAAGCGGATTTTGTAGTAGTCCCCGCATCGAGTATGACCGCCCCTATTATAATAGGCACTGATATTCTCAATCGTGAAGGCGTTACCTATGTACGAACAAAAGATAGGCAATACCTAACCCGATCGATGAAAAAGTCTGTTCACACCGTCACGTCTCAATCAACGGTCGAAATTAACACGCCCCTCCAGGGAACGGAACGTGAGTCACTTATGACTGTGATCGGAGAGTTTACGGACTTTTTCATATCGGGCACTGCGTCGACTACCGTAACAACTGGTAAAATGCACATTGATTTGACAAGTGACACTCCTGTCGCATACCGACCGTATAGGCTTTCACACTCGGAAAAACTCAAAGTTCGTGACATTATTAACGATTTAAAGAGCAATGGGATTATTCGGGACTCTAATTCCGAGTATGCTAGCCCAATCATCTTGGTCAAGAAAAAAGACGGTAGTGATAGGATGTGTGTAGACTATCGTGCACTGAATCGGTTGACTCGCAGAGACCGATACCCACTACCTCTTATAGAGGATCACATCGACAGGCTAGGAAACTTTAAGTATTTTTCTAGCCTTGATATGGCTACTGGCTTCCACCAGATTCCAATTGATGAAGAATCCATTTCTAAAAGCGCCTTTGTTACCCCTGAGGGCCATTTTGAATTCTTGAAAGTCCCCTATGGCCTTACGAACTCGCCCATTGTGTATCAGCGCATCATAAACGAGACACTACGACACCATATTGAGCAAGGGAACGTTTTAGTGTACGTTGATGATGTGCTGATCATGAGTAACACAAAAGATGAAGGTTTGAAGCTACTTAAGGATGTTCTGACAACATTGACTCAGGCTGGTTTTTCGATAAACCTTCGAAAATGTTCATTTCTAACCACAGAGGTCGAATATCTGGGACGGGTTATAAGTCAGGGACAGGTTAGGCCGAGTCCACATAAGATCGAGGCTCTAGTTAATGCCCCACTACCTACTAATGTCAAGCAGGTCAGACAATTTTTGGGTTTGGCGGGATACTTCAGGCGGTACATTCGCGATTATGCAGCTAAGACCACCTGCATATCTCGTCTTACCAAGAAAGACGTAGCTTTTCATTGGGGCTCCGAACAGGAAAAGGTTAAGCAGGAAATAATTACGACCCTTACCAGTTCGCCTGTTTTAACTATCTTTGACCCCCTACTACCTACGGAGGTACATACTGATGCCAGTAGCGTTGGCTATGGCGCTATTCTTATGCAAACAATGGCTGATGGTACGAAGCATGTGGTTGCCTATTTTAGCAAAACCACCCAGGGCGCTGAAAGCAGGTACCACTCTTATGAGTTGGAAACTCTAGCGGTTGTGAGAGCTTTGCAGCACTTTCGTCATTATTTAATTGGAATTAAATTCAAAATTGTTACTGACTGCAATGCTCTCAAAGCCACGGAAAAGAAGAAGGACCTGCTTCCACGCGTCGCTCGCTGGTGGATTTACCTTCAAGATTTTGATTTTGTCATCGAATACCGAAAAGGTACTCTCATGTCCCATGCCGACTACCTAAGCCGCAATCCGGTTGCTGAAGTGCATCAAATCTCTAGGCCCCGTAATTGGGCACAGATTGCCCAGGCTGCAGACACAGAGACTCAAACACTTCTGCAGAACCTCCAAGATGGTAAGCTTGACCCACAGCGTTATGTCCTCCAAAATGAGGTATTGTACTATCGCTACAGACCCGTAGGCGAGGAACCTAGGCTCCTTTGTTTTATTCCCAAGGGGCACCGACTGAGTCTACTCAGAATATTCCATGATGAGCACGAGCACATCTGTGCAGATAAGACTCAAGACCTTATCCTAAAATATTTCTGGTTCCCAGGGCTTCGCCAGTTTGTGGCTAAATATATCAAGCACTGTCTGGTGTGTGTTTCTATGAAACGTGTTCCAAGAGCACCTCATCAACCCATTGTATCATGGGAGAAACCTAGTCTACCCTTCCAAACACTACACATGGATGCATTAGGTCCATTGCCCGAGTCCAATGGCTATAAGTTTGTATTGTTGATGGTTGATTCTTTTACAAAGTACTGTTTATTGTATCCCATTTATAGACAGGATATTAGTGAACTAAAACGCACTTTTACCAACGCGATCTCGCTATTCGGTACCCCAAAACTACTTGTAACTGATCGGGGACGAATGTTTGAGGCAAATGAGTTTAATGCCTTACTATCTGAACTGGGCTGTGATATCCACTACATCACACCCGAAATGCATAACGCGAATGGACAGGTAGAGAGATACGTCCGCACAGTTTTAAACATGATAAGAATTGAGGTAAACAATAAAAATGCCGTCTGGTCTGATCAGTTGTGGAAACTCCAACTTGTCTTGAACATCACCAAGCAAAAGACGACACAAGCATCTGCCCTAAAGCTTCTCGTCGGCACTGATGCTACGACGCCTGTCATTAAAGCGCTGGTCCGTGACGTCGCTATGGATATGACTCAGAATCATGAAGGCTGGAGAGAATTATGCAGATCTCGAGCTAGCGGACTCTTGTTAAAAAATCAAGCTGGTCAAGACTCCCGTGTTAACCAGCGGAGACACCCTCCTCGTGCTTTTCAGGTCGACGACATGGTTTTCGTAATAAAGTACGCGCAGTCGATGGGAAAGCTGGACCCAGGCATGAGAGGACCCTATCGAGTGATCAAGGTCCTGCCGAGTGGTCGCTACCAACTGAAGTTAATGGCTGGATCTTATGGAAAAACTACCCAGGCAGCCGCTGAGTACATGGTACCCTGGAGTGGAGAGTGGTGTCCCGAATCCTGTGCGGAGTTCTTTGAAAGTGAGTGTCTATTTGGTCATTGGCAAACGTAGTAACTTGAACAGTCATGCAATCTCTAGTTTTTTGGTCTCTTTTTATACTTCTTACTAACGTAACTATCAACATCACGACATGGTTGCTCAAGTTCGCTACTAAACCAGCCTATAGCACTTATGGGGGGACATGCATCTGTGGAGGCGTGGTCATCATGGTGTTGAATCATGTTTGGCGTAGTTCCTCATCTGTGTGGAGGCGTGGTCATCATGGTGTTGAATCATGTTTGGCGTAGTTCCTCATCTGTGTGGAGGTGTGGTCATCATGGTGTTGAATCATGTTTGACTTCCTCATGTGTGGAGGCGTGGTCCTCACGGCTCTGTCGTGTTGGGCGTAGTCCTCATTCGACAGAGGGGACGCCTTCTGTCGCTTGGTGAGTTCACAGGTTCGAGCGTAAGCGGAGAGTGCGGAGCCTGCTTTCCAGTCTCTTCTCGTCGGAGGTTACCACCACGGAGACACTGAAACACTTCTGGGTGGTAATGGGGAACGTAGAAATGAGAGCTCTCAGTAGTTTGTTTGTAATGTTGTTCTGTGCACGATATTGATAGTGTGTGTGTGTGATGTGTCATGATTGTTGCTATGCCATGTCCTCAAATGCGTTAATGTTTCAGATGATGACGAACATGATGATGAGTCTGATCCTATGGCAGGACCCTCAACAGCACCTTCGGACTCTGTTATTGGAGAGCCTCGGACGACGGCCAGAGACATGCCGCTGCTCTAAGCCGCAAACACATCGAGGGCGATGTGGAGTCAGGGAGGCCGATTTAGGAAACAAACCGGCAAAGGCCTTCGAAGTGTATATAAAGCGCGCGCCGAACGCGCACCCGTCATTTGCTTGCGGGATCTCGAACGGACAAGAGTGGTTGTTATCGACGCGATTTGTGAGTTGGTGAAAAGTGCAGATTATCAGTTCAGTGTGTGTTAAATCGTGAGTACTTTGATGTGTTTTGCTAAATGGTGTTTTACTTTATTTTGGTTCAATTTTGAGGTTATGATTTTGTAAAAACGAGAATAAATCGTGATTAGGTTACTTTGATATTGTTTTTTTTAAAGAATTTCCCTTCTGAATGCTAAATATATACTACTTAAGGATCTAGTCTAGTCAAAGTCGCATTCAGTTACAAAATACAATGAGCTTCACTCGATAGAAAAAAATCCCAAAGTTACCCCTATTTCTAATGTTTTTTCAATATTATGACAAACTATTGATATCTTAAATTTTTTTGTACTCTACTAAAGACACTCAATATTTCTAAACAAATTCGCAGTTTGACTTGATAACATTGTTTTCTTAATAACCATCAAAAAACACTAGCGCGGCGGCTTGTCAGGCGCGCATTTTCCCTTACGCCTACTGCTGTTAAAGCGTGAAGTAGTAAGTGACGATCGCTTTTTGTTTTCGTTGTTTGGTGTACCATCGTAATTTATATGTATTGAAAGCCAAAACGCTGTTGTACCTGCCCATATCAGAATGTATCATAGGCTACATGTGCGTTGTGCCAACGTTGTGAAACCGGAGATAGTCATCGATAAAACGGAATAGTATCATTTGTCTTTGTTACACACACAGTAGGTAGTACCTACCTTTGTAACGTATTGAACTAAATGCAAGGAACGAACCGTGAGGTGTAGGATTAATTGAAGACTAGACGATAATTTACCTCTAGACTAGAGTTAGTTTAGACGACTGATGTGACGCGGCGGGTGAAGGTTTACCTGCGACGCAGGAGGTTGCGGGTTTGATTCCCGCCTTGGGACAAATGTTCGAACGATTTACAAATATTTGTTCCGGGTGTTCTTGGTATTTTCTATGTAAAATAAAAATGATCTATCTATGTAATATATTTGTATTAGGTATTTGTATTTCAGTCATCTAGTACCCATAAAAAAAGCTCTATTTCTAAAGGCACAGATCGTCCAGCATTTTTTTTTATGTTAGTTTGTTAATATAGTGTACCTACCTCTTTCTAAGCTTAGCCAAACTCAAGATTGTAAATTTGGCCCCCTGTTGCTTTTGACCGAATTTGCACCAATTGTGTAATTCACGATCACGATCCACGATGATTCCCTACATGCATTCCCTACAATGCATAATGCAAACAAATTATTTCACATACTCGACGCCAAATAGAAAAGATTAGATTTATGCTTTGTGACCTTTTATCAAAAATTGTTTCTTGAAAATGGCTTGAGTTAAAATAATACACTGAAGCAGTCGATAGCGAATAAATTTTGTAAAAACTCCTGTTAGAAAAAGAAAAGCCAGATTCAGTTTTTAAAACCATAGATCGGGTGCACAATGAATAAGGTATCCAATCCACTGGATGATGTAACCCTTTAGGTAGTACGTTTATTGTGGGGTGAAATCTAACCCGATACAATTAACGAGTCAGTTTACGAGGCTGGGAAAGAATCCAGGTTTTTGTCTGATGTAATTCTTTCGATATAAATTGTATAGACTTAAATCGTAGGAAAAGAACGTGATCTTCAGTCGAAACCGCAACTCGGAAAACGTAGTGTAGGATGCCCTCCAACCAGGCGGCATGACGACCTGTGAAATACTGCAGACAGATGCTGGATGCGGCCAGCCGAAGACTATGCTATGAGGCTTATTAAGGGAGGCCTATATCCAGCAGTGGACTAACATTAGGCTGATGTTGATGATGAAAGACAATACAAAAATGATCTTTGCGACGAAAAAATATACTTTCAGATTAAAAAGAAAAGTAAATTCTATCTGTGTCGTTGGATAGCTGTGTATAGGTAGACAAAATTAAATAAATAACGCTGCACATTTCATTCACTCACACAATATTTTTTTAGCCCGAGGGAATGTAATAAAAACAGAACCTTGTAAATGTTAATATTTTACGTCAAATTTCTCACACAATCAGCGCGATGTCAAAACGGAATGAAGCCTTGTCAAAGTAACCGACAGCTCTTGTGTCAGCTAAAAAAGGTTCCATCCGATTCTGCTCGCGTATGTAGTATGCGTGCGATAGTATACGGGTATAGTTCAGGGTAGATTTTTGGACGGATCAGTTAGGGGAGGTACCTAAACCGGTGCAGCACCGGAAAATGGTCTTAGGAGACTTCCATATTTTTTAAAGACATTAATCATCTCCATTCTCTGATTTAAAAACATACAGTAAGCAAGAAAATTGTCATTTTACACAAAAACTCGTTTGATGCCAATCGATCCTGTTTCTTATACCTACTGATTAAAAACTTCTATTGGACCAAATGGGGTTGGAGTAATAAATTAACAAATCAAAAATGTCTAGGTTCTGTGTGGTATTTTAAAAGGTTTCTTTAAAAAAAAATAAGTTCGAAATTCAATTTTCTACCAAACCTTTGTATCGGCGAACCTATCTGATATGTAGGTTGTCTGATTGTTACGGAAAGTTCTATTGAGGAAAAAATTAAATTACTGTTGGACTTCTCATAAAATGTATGGGAAACTTTTTTTGCGATTTCTGACTTTTTGATTACTCCAATCTCAGTTGGTCTACCTAATAGAAGTTTTTTAATCAGTAAGTATAAAAAACTGGATTGATTAGCATCAAAAGAAGTTTTTGTGTAAAATGCCATTTACCTGTGTAGCTACACCTCTCCTTACGACTTTTTCAACGGGGCACCGTCGAAAAATCCACCTTGTAGATTGGTTGTCGTTTTAACCTAGTTTCCAGGGATCATAAATAAGCTTGTATAAAACATTCCAAGAACGTGTGAAAAGCTGGAAATAGCTTGAAAGACATTATTTTCTAGTAGCCAGTTTATAGTTCTCTTTACACGCATTACTCCGGCTTTAAAGTATTTCGAAGTATTAGAAAGTAACTCGGTCGAACCCCAGAAGCTTTCAGATGGATAACGTTGTTGTTGATGACGAAGCACAGAACAGGACGTTTAATGGCTTGAACTAAACTTTGTGAGATTAGTTACTTAATCTACACAACAAGTGTATCCATAATAAGTGGCCGACAAAATGCAGCTTCAGTTAAGGCCAGGTATTCCTGCACCAGTAGGCGTAAGGGAAAAGGCGCGCCTGCCAAGCCGCTGCGCCGTGTTTTTTGTAGTTAATTAAACATGGTGATTAAGAAAATCATTTTATCAAGTCAAACTCTGCGGATTTGTTTAGAAATATTAAGTGTCTTTAGTTGAGTACAAAAAAAGTGTGATATCAGTAGTTAGCTAGTCATAGTATTGAAAAAACGTTAGAAAAAGGGGTAACTTTGGGATTTTTTACCGTCGAAGTTCATTAGATCTTGTAACTGAATGCGACTTTGACTAGACTAGATCCTTAAGTGATATATATATATTTCAGAATTTTAAACACTAGTTTCTAAGTCACAGATAATTTTAAAAATCACAAAAATGCGGCCTCTGCTGGCATACCAAGCCTTAAAATGAACAAAGGCGTGAGTCTATTTGACGTTAGTAAGGAGACGTCTCCTTTTTCCATAAAAGTCGGTACAGCGCCTCTATCATGCGGACAGAGACGCACTGCTCTGCTCACGATAACTACGCAAAACCCATACAAAATGAAGACGTCACGATCTCGTCTCGTAACTAACGTCAAAAAGGGCGAGTCTTTATGACCTTAGTTACCTCGGAACAAAGTATGCATTCAAATCTGTTAATCACACTGTTTAAATTCCAACCCAAATAGATGCGCGGTTGCGCAATAATGTATTGTGTGTATAAATACAATGTGTATTTTCGAACCTTGATCAAACGAAATGTGCGGATACACGACATAAATTTATCGATAAATATCGGATAAAAAAAATTATATGTTGGCTATTTAAAAAAAAAGCCGATTTAATAATTTTTTTAATGAAAACTACTTCATCTGGTTTTTTCTTCGTTTCTGTTTGAGTAAACGGTGTATTTTATTTAAAGTGGTCTCATTTGAAAGCTAGATAGTTTCCCTAGCTAAGAAAATTAAAAAAAATACAATTTCGGTACATAAGCCTACTAAAAATAATTTAGTTTGTAGAAATTTAACAAAAAAATCGATTTTTATTTTATCTTTGATCTGTAACTTTAAAACTGGATTATTGAGGTGTACTTTTTTGCATGTTGTATTAAACTTCATAATTTATTCTACAAATCCTCCAAAAATTATGGGTCTACTTCTTTTCGTTGTCATGTTATTCGCCATTTGAATAAGGTACTTTCTGCCTTGTACAAAGATCAACAGGAATCTACATTCTGCACGCTTTGAAAATGGAAGTGATAAACATTCCTTTTTCAAAAAAATTCACAGCACACACATTTCAAATTGGTTATTGGTATCTCTCCACAGAATAAGATCACAGAGATTGAGGACAAGACGTCTTTGACGCAATAGCCACGAAAAAAAAACAGCTCGGCCGTTGTAATCTGGCTCGTGTATATTCAGGCTGAATAATTCAGCACTCTTCGAAAATGGAAGGGGTACAAACCTTCCTTTTTCAAAATTTTCCACACACTGGTATGGGATGTATCCATCTGAAACGCTATTCTTCGGGTACTAGTGGTAGGATCTTGATAGACCAAACGCAGCACTTGTTCCTCCATTTCTGCTGATAGGATGGGAGCACGTTCACGAGGTAGGCGTCGTAGTCCATTCGCACTGAACTCTTGATGTACGGCTATGAATACTCTGTAGTCAATGGCAGGTCTTGTCGGGAAACGCTCATGATATGGCAATTCTCGCGCGGCAGCACGAGCATTGCCATTGCAAAATCCATAAACATAATGGATATCCGCTAATTCGCGAGCAGACAACGCATCCAACGTAGAAGTCATTACGATAAAAATAATTTAGCGTATTCAGGAATCAATACAAGAAAAAACTGAGATACCAATAACCAATTTGAAATGTGTGTGCATTGAAAATATTTGAAAAAGGAATGTTTATCACTTCCATTTTCAAAGCGTGCAGAATGTAGATTCCTGTTGAACTTTGTACAAGACAGAAAGTACCTAATTCAAATGGCGAATAACATGACAACGAAAAAAAGTAGACCCATACTTTTTGGAGGATTTGTAGAATAAATTATGAAGTTTAATACAACATTCAAAAAAGTACACCTAAATAATCCAGTTTTAAAGTTACAGATCAAAGATAAAATAAAAATCGATTTTTTTGTTAAATTTCTACATACTAAATTATTTTTAGTAGGCTTATGTACCAAAATTGTATTTTTTTTTTAATTTTCTTAGTTTAGTAAACTATCTAGCTTTCAAATGAGACCACTTTGAATAAAATACACCGTTTACTCAAACAGAAACGAAGAAAAAACCAGATGAAGTAGTTTTCATTAAAAAAAAATATTAATCCGGCTTTTTTTTAAATAGCCAATATATAAATTTTATAAATTTGACGACCTCCGTGGCGCAGCGGGCGAAGGTCCGCCTGCGACGCAGGAGGTTGCGGGTTCGATTCCCGCCTCGGAACAAATTTGTGTACGATCTGCAGAAATTTGTTCCGTTGGTCTGGGTGTTTTCTATGTATAATAAAAATATCTATCTATGTAGTATATTGTATTAAGTATATCAGTTATCTAGTACCCATAACACAAGCTCTGCTTAGCTTGGGGCTAGATAATGCTGTGTGAATTGTCCAGCATTATTATTATTATTATAATTTTTTTTTATCCGACATTTATCGATAAATTTATGTCGTGTATCTGCACATTTCGTTTGATCAAGGTTCGAAAATACACATTGTATAATAAAATAAATAAGCAACGGCCGCATTAGTGATTCTGCGTTGGCTAACGATCATTTTTGTTAAATCCTTAGATTTTTCAATTTCCAAACCTTGGTCTGGTTAGGAATATTAAACCCTACTTAAATCATTTCACAACGACTCAGGTCTCAACAAAAAAATCGTTATTTAAAGCAGTCTGTTTTCCCTTATTTTTCCTAGCCTTCAGTGTCAGCTATCCCCAACTCCCTGGCAGCGAGCCAAGATAACGAACTGCCATAACTAGTAGATAAGCCAACTTCTGATCGCGACTAGCCTACACGGTGTAGTGTTGTCTGTATGTCGCCGATGCACAGAACACAAATGGCCAGAACACAACTTGTGGAGGGAAGTAACAAATGGGTCAATTCTCAGTTGATTTCTATTTGTTTTTCGACTTGGCAAGACTTGGCAGACGTAGAACAAATGATCATGATTACGTTTGAAACTATATTAATGCGCAAAATCGATGAAATTGTTAAGAATCCCACAGTTATTCGAAAAAAAATATTGAGTTTTTTTGTAATTCGTCGTGTTTTTGTTGGTGTATCTCTGTTAATAAATATTTCAAAATCGCAGCTTAACATTAAAAAAAACCCTCTTTGCGCAGTCGGGTAAAAAAACTGAGTACCTAATTTTTTTTTCTACAAATTAGAGTCTATGGTAGTAAGGTATAGCTATTTTCCCGAACGAGTTCTTTCTCAAATCAAAATACAGAAAATGATAAAATCCTTTCCGTTTATTTCAGTTCTGCAAAAGTAAGATCAAATAAAAATGAAAAGAAGGTTCAATAAAAGGTTTGTGAAACCTTTGGAGTTCTAAAGTAAAGAGTAAACTCACCTTGATTGAGTTGAGTAGGTACTGAAACGTAAGGAACAAAGGAAATCATTTAACTAAGTGAAGGTTATGTGTTTACAAAAATACTAAAACCAAAAAGTCAGTGAAATTATAGCAGCTACTTTAAACGAAATAAACAAGATGATATAAATTATTAAGGTCTTTTCTGGACGGGTTAAGGTAAATATTGATTCATTAACCTCAACCTGGGCAAGCGTCTAAAATTTGGACAATCAAACGATTTTCGACAGTCATAATTTTTTCTTTGTAAGAACTTATTGTGTAAAAATTTTTTTGGAAATATGTTCTTTTTTGTTTCTATTGTAATGATAGGCTATCTTACTTTAAATAAAACTCAAACTGTACTATCTAAATTGATAATAAATAAGATAAATTATTTTTTAAAACCACGACCACAAATATACACCAACACACCTACATTAACATGAATCTCATTATGTATTTATACAATTTCATGAATGCATTATTTCTAGGAAATTTTATGGATAATCCGAATATAATTATATAGATATTTCTAGGTTTTTTGTTAGATTACTAGACAAAAATCAAGAAAACTTAACCACAACAGCCTGTATCGGTCCACTGCTGGACGCAGGCCCCTGATAAGCGCCTTATTTGCTTCTATCACATGGGGGTAATGCCATAATCCCCACGCTGGGCATGCAGGTTGGGGATCGTAGTTTGGTGGTAGAATTGTTCTGCAGGAGGCGCTGCTGCCCGCCCCCAGTGGATATCCCTTAATCGCCTCTTACGACACCCGCGGGAAGAGTTGGGGTGGTGCACATTCTAAGCCAGCAATATATATATATCATAATCAAGAAAGCTGCAATATAATGTATTCTATCCTATTTCCGCGCGGCCAGACGGCAGCGGTTGCGGCGCACAGGGTCTGCCAATTTTAAATAATTCAATTGTCAAAATTGTCAATAACCTTGAAAGCGACGAGGCCGCTATGACCACTTAAACGATATAACCCCAATCTTTCGACAATATTCGTGCCAAAATCGAAATAACATCACCATCATGGAGAAAATATCGAGGGATAAGTTTTTAACATAATTTGCTAATTTTTCGAAGCCAAAAACAATCTACCTTATGGTACCAACCATCTAAACCCTGAAGATTTTTGACCTAACTCTTCTGAATCTCCGTGGTTTCAGTAAGGTTAAACCAATCGTTATTTATTTTGTTTATGTCGTAACGAATTCCGGACTAACAGAGTGCGAGATCTCTCGCACTTGCCGCTGGTTTACGGCCCACACGGCCCGCGATAACTCATTAATAGGGAAACAATAAAACTAAAAGTAGTTTTACGGATAAATTTGTTTTTGGCAACACTTACCCATTACCTTTTAAACTAATAAATAAGAAATAAGTTACACAATGCGTGTTAATAAAATGAACTTTAGGAAGTGCTAAGATTTGGCGATAAGACTTCAGTAGGCTTCAGTTTCATCGTTTTATTTCCAATTCCCATTTGTCACCATTACTCATCAGAATTATTTCAAAAAGCAAAATCTTTCCCGGTCCTATTACGGCACCAAATAGCCTTTCAAGGATTGAGCGAATCACGCGCGAAAGCCTTGAACTTTACTTCAAATCTGCAGAAAACTTCAGGCTCGGTATAGACGAACCAATTTCATGGTGCCTTGAGGTCTGAGGTGGCACCCAATCTTATTTGACATGTGCTTAGGACACATCTGAAAGCGGCTGTCGTTTGAAATATAGACCTAGTTTCTGGTCGCCACAGAGGTTGGTCTTCGGTGGCATGGCCCCGGTACCGGACCGTTTAAGGAAAAGTTTAATGTTGGCCGGTGCGAGCAACTTTGCCGAACACCGGACCAAAGAATGCAAAAAAGAATCAGTTGTCCCGATACCGTAACCAACCCGCATGCCTTTCGTAGATTATAGGTTAAGCGATATATCATAAAAAGGTTATGTTTAGGAATAGTGATAGGCTCTAAAGTTAACCTGCTTTGTGAGAGACTGGTGCCTGAAAAGGGTCTAAGGTATTACAGGTCACCAGCATGATTATGGTATTACCCTGTAATAAGAAATGACCTATGCGGAGGCGAGGCGTTTATAAGGCAAAGGCTACGTTAAAAGTGGACTGGTGTTGCTGATGTTCCAATAAAACTTGAGTAAGAAACCTATCTGAGAATTTATCGATAGCGGGCAATAGAGTGTAAACAGATCACGAAACTAAAAAAGATATTTCTATTATTTCAACCACCTTCAACAGTCTCCAACCTAGGTTTAATTGTCTAGACGGGTACAGGCTCAATTCGTAAATGCTTTGCGCTCTTAGGCAAGGCGCTAACGGACCACCGGCCATAGTCACCGGTGGCGAGCGACAAGCTGTTTACACGCTTTTTCATACATTTTGTATGAACTTGCCGCACACGCGTCGTTGCCGGCGGCGGCGCGGCGGCCACTCGCTACAGCAGTGTCCGCGATTCGCCACTTGACGCCGTTGCGCGCCACGCAAGACGCCGACTCTCGCCACAGAAATTCACTCGAATTGTGGTCGATTCCGCGACTGCTACAAATGTGGCGATAGCGCGCGACAGCCACCGGTGGCTGTGGTAGGTGGATCGTTTGCGCCTAGCCTTAAACCTGCCAATTCACCGAAGGAACAATCCTTTAAGAGTTTTAAGGGAATTGATTGTAAAAGAAAGCCAGACGACTCTGCAGCAAATCTTCGTGACTAGGTACTTCACCTAATTCGTAAAACGTTCAGTTCGGTAAAGTTTATCTAGCTGATGTAGGTATTCGGGTACCGAAGCTATCAGTTTTGGACGCTGTATCTTCTAGATTGACCCCTAATGGTCTCAAAGTGTTTTAAGCTTTTAAGTTTTATTCCTAGTTACATTCTTTTAAAATAAATAAACACAAATTCAAATAGAAAATCACACTAATATTTTAAATACGAAAGTTTGGATGGGTGAAATTATGCATAATACATAATTTTGATGAAGATAGACCTGGAGGAACACTTAGGCTAAGGCTAGATTTATGGGGTAAAAAGCCCCATAAATGAGTTCGCAAGGAATAGAAATAACCTTTGAAAGTTTCCATAAAAATACCATGTGTGAAGAAGCGGGCAGAAACAAGTAATAGAATAAAGCCACGAGTTTTACGCGAATTTAGTCGCATGTGAAGTAAATATTCAATAAAACCGTATCACCACCGCATTATCTACTGCTATCTTTTCTGTGGCTCTAGTAAATCGACGGCGAAGAAATCCGTAAAGGGTGTGCAATTTATGCATTTACGGCTCTGCTTTTACTGCCAGGAAGTATTGCACGCAGTTTTAGTGCCACTATGTATTTTAGTGCAGTCGCTAAAAGCCTGTCACTAAACAGTACTAACGTATTGATGAGTTTATTGGCATAGATGGCCAAAAGTTTAGTCAGCTACAATATTTTGAATAGAGAGGGCAGTGCGGTTCAGCTCAAGATACATAAGTGTCCGATGCCTATCTAAACAGTCGTCACCGGACAACATTCACAAAAATCAGTATAAACCGACCTAGATTCTTTCAAAGAACACCTACCAACCAGAATAACGTTCAAAAAATTACTGTAAAAATAATTAGGTAAGTAGGTAGGACTAATGAGTTTAATACCTTATCTATAATATGTATATCATATTAGTAGGTTAATAGGTAAAATACCTATAATGGAGAAAATGAGGAAGCTCTATTGCTCAACTATTTGCAGTTAAGCTATCGCAGTTGAACAACAGGGAACTCGCGAAAAATTCAGGATAATTCACAATTTTCTAGTTTCTAGTCAAGCAGTAGCATACCTATACCCTTTTGGTGAGGTAAAATTATCAAGATAAGTTTTTTACAAGATCCATTCCGTAGTTTTGACGTTCCGGTGACAAAGCATCCATCCATCTTCACATGCTTTCGCGCTAAAATATTAGTAGGAAATAGAATCGAATAGGGTGATAATTCACAGCCTCCGATGCGTAAGCAAGTGAGAAGCAATCCCTTCGCAATGACTTATAACCTTTACGGGGAGAAACCTATTATATTATCGAGAACACGTGAGCCTTTCAGAACTTGTCACAATGGGAAGCGATTCTTTCAAGTTACTCATAAGTTCTACATTGGGTTTTTGTTCAGATAGAAGTTTTTATTAGTTTTCAGAATAAATATTAAATACTTATTTATTCTGAAACCTATGAAATGTCTCTCTGTCTGTCTGACAACCTTCTTTACTCCGGAACGCGTGGAGGTATTAGAGTGGTAGTAAAAATTATCATCAAATACTAAAATCCGTAACCTCTTGAAGCTTCGATATAAATAAAACTTCTAGGTCAACTAAGTTACAGCTGTATAAGTCGGAATATTTTGAAACCAAGGGGGATCCCATGCACACAAAACCTGTAGGGTACTTTACTGTAGGGAAATTTGGCATGAAGCAAGGTATTTTAAGAACAAGTAAGGGAAATGACCGAAAATTGTAGTTTATTCTAGAAAAAAATATTTTTAAAGTCACTTTTCCAATATTTCGGCGCAGTTACATAAAAAAATTTGGTTTTTTCCAAAAATAATTGAAATAGACTTTATTTTTATCCGACTACCAACGGAGGAAGGTTGTTGCGTAGGTATAGGTATACCAGCACACAGCTTTTTGTTAACAAGTTTTGAATTCAACAGTAAACAAATAATTAAACTTGTTTATGTTAAGTCAAAAGAGGAGTAGGTACTTATGCGATGACTGGATAAACCCAAAATTGAAAATCAAGAAACAAAACCAACACAGGCAAATTATTGATGAATTCTTAATTGGACGGTGAGGTGAAAACCACACATGTGAAGTGAAAGTAACATACCTTGCAGAAAGTTGACAGTCTTGCACATGACCTCCCCGAAGTACCATAGCAGCGTCACGGACTTGGCGATCTGCACGGGCATGCAGAACAGAGTCACCAGGAGATCAGCTACCGACAGGTTCACCAGGAAGATGTTCGTCACGCTGCAACAAACACAAAGTTCGAGGTTAGCCTGCTAAGCCATTCAGAATCTACCAGAGAAAGTTGCCTTCAATATACAGGGTTATTGGGAATTCACATGTATTGCATTGCAACTGCAGATTCTGACCATCATCTCGAACAAGTTCGTGAAGACGCCAGGTCTTCATTCTTAAGTTTGTTTGTAAATCACTGGAGACACACAGACTGAAGAAACACGTTTGTCCGGAACCAAATGAATAACTAAAGACCGATTTCCCGCTTTATGAGACGTCGTTTTTCAGATATGATTGTTATTATAGCAAGATTTTTATCCTGGTAAAACGCGTGCAAACCGCGGGCGGAAGCTTTGTATGAAATAAAATGGTATAACCGCGTACTTAAGAACGGGATTGAGAATGACGTCATCTCTCAAGCTTAAGTCATTTACAACGGGATATTTACCATGATTTGAGTTATGAACTTTCCAATAATTCGGCACGGTTTCATACGCCATGATCACGGAATAACTGAGGACACTGCGAGTGAGTTGTTATTGGCAGATACATATATCAATCTACCCGCATTTTTTGTCTTTTGCTACGAACGTTACCACTACCACCGGTTTCATTATCGAAGGATACTCGATCACGACACAACACTAGCGGTATCTAAACGCGGCCCGGTCGGTACATCACTTCTTCGGTTTTTGCACTTTCTCACAACAAGGTTTCAGGTTCCGGATAATTGGAAACCTTCTTCTAGGTTGGTTCCTGTGTTTGGTAATCTCAATGGCCTCCTGTACCATTCTTGGTATATAATGCCAATAAAAACTTACTCACAGTGACCTCAGTTATTCCGTGATCAAGCCACATGAAACTGTGTCGAAATATTGGAAAGCTCAAATTCAGATCATGGTTAATATCCCGTTGTAAATGACTTTAGTGTTAATAACTATGATGGTTTTTAAAGTTTTATCTCTCATGCTGTCCCACTCAGATCAAACTGGAACTGAGCGAGACAGCATGAGAGATGCCATCATTCTCAATCTCATTCTTTAGGTACGCGGATTGTGCCTAATTGGTCCAATTGTTTTGTCATCTAGCGAAAAAAGAGAAATATATATCTCGTCTCCAATCCATACGGCTACTTGCATGTTACGGTTACGGCCCTTTAGGCCTTTACTCCGGCCGTCCACTTCTGCGGGAACTATTTTTTAATGATTCCCGCTGAAATAATTGGTTTGTTCACACGCAGTAGTAGCATCCTGTTTCTTGCGGTAGAACAAGGAGCGATTATTAGATCTTCTAAGAAAATTCCGCCTCTCGCCGCGCCCCGCACACCATTCTGCAAAAAACGGTATTCGGAAGTGGGAACACTTCCATACACTATACATACGTGTAATTAAACTGGATCCTGTTTTTATTGGTCAACTGGATGAATCTGGTTTGTAGTGTCAAAACAAAACCGAATGACAAATTCGAACACATCATTTTTTTGCAGGATACCATGAACAGGATACTCGTGTGAGTGCTGGTTTAGTGTGTCAACGTTTGGTTTGTGGTAGTCGCCCACTGCAGCGAACAGCTGCACACTCTGTAAACAAACGCAACCACCTGGCCGAGTGCATGTGGCAAGCGGCCAGCTAGCTCCCTGCATTCCACTCACAGCGACCGTTTGATTTAAGCTAACGGAAGAGCTTCAGGTAGGTAATATAGCTTTGAATTTATAGTAGGTCCAATCTAAAATACTTTGATTTTCGCTGATTTCCGAGACCAGTTGTTCATTTTACATGAAACAGAATTAATCAGAATCTATAACGTTTATTTAGGACCCTTAAGCCTCTTAGAAAAGTCGAACCATATGAAAATAAACTGCGTTTTGATTTTTTTTGCTTCTATCTAAGGACCATCTAACAAGATAAAATAAAAATATTATCTAAGTACTAAGCGAACACTTTCAAAAACGGTTGTATTGTATATTTCTAGTCGTATTTTCTCGACGTTTTCCTGCAAACGTCGAGACGTAGGTAGATAGATGAGACTAGCTTGAAATTTCTCCAAAATCAGCGATGACCCTATCTACAAAAAGAACTATAGAATCCTCTCTAATGAGCCATTTTCCCAAAAGCCCCGATAAACTTTCAGTGAAAGACCTGTAAAACCTACAATAGTCCTCGCCCACGGCTGCCCTGTCGCCGCGCAAACAGATCCTGAACAAATAGCCATTACCCCCGTTGTTCCCCGGGATTATTGAACGAATTCACGCTGAAAGGTCTGTCGCGGTCACTAGGTATGAACTCATCATCATTCAGAGAAATAGGTTAATAGGACCTTCTCACCTAGATAAATCATATCATTCCCACCGGACTGGGTTAGGCAGCGCAGAACCTAAAATGTTTCACTTTGAAGAGCGGCGAGCAGGAAACTTTTCCTCTATAGTTTCACTTATTTTTGTATTAAAAAAAATTCAAATACTTTTGGACATTTTCACATCTCTATAACCCAGATTAAGAAAAGCTAATCGTCTAAGAATTTAAATGTTCATTCTTAGAATTATCTTTTTGTATATGTATAAAATGAAGCTAATTATAGCATCTTACGTGTGTCACCCATCGTCATCAAGTTGCTTAGAACGAGCGTATCATTTTTGTGAACCGAATTATTTCTGCTTGAGAAAGCTTTACTAATTTTCTTTATTTTAATATCCTTATTTTCTCCCTTAGTCCCGAAAATCATAATAAAACTCTTACAAAAAATGCAAAATAGGCTCAAAACACAACTCATAAAAACAATCACAAACACAAGTTCAGCAAACCTCCAAGTCCCCTAACATAATAACAGTAAGTCTTCCAAACCTCGGTATAGAGTGGGTTAAATAAAAAAATAGGATAAAAACTTTGGTAGAAACATGTATTATGCCTCTTAGTCCCAAGCATTTGTCCCTGTCAAATTAAAAAACGCTAACCCAGGCTTAGTTATTTATTTATACTTGTTTTTGGGCTGGCACACCCGTTTTTTAGCTCCCCGATAGCATCAGAGCGCTTACTTTGGGACAGTTTTCATGTGAGAAAAACAGGTAAAGGTACCTGTTTAGTTTTATTGGTGTAGGTAAGTAAGTAGAATAAATAAATATGACTTTTCTTTTCACTTTCTTTTTTATTAGTCATATGATGATACAAAGACACGAGGTTATATAAAAATACTCATATCTGATATGAACAATTATATTTGAATATAATTGGTAAATGGACAATCTTCGCGTGCGCGTACGTACCTACATACAACAATCATGGAAGACACCATACCTAAAGATATAACGTGGATACAACCCAGACACAATCAATCTACCAAATTAGTACACCATACAGAAGGCAGATGTGTCTCTAATCAGTCGATAGAAAAGATAACATCCATTGAATTAGTTACATGAAGGCTGCCAAGCTTCAACTGAGCCAAATGAACTTGAATCTAAGTAAATTCAGTATTCAGTTAATAGAGAAATTGTGTTTCTCATCGATGCGACGATAAAGTTTTGCGTGCGTTTGCCATATACCAAAATGGATAGATTTTTCTCAGTATCCGGCAGGGGCGCTACAAGGCGCTAAATGAATGGAAGAAATCAAAAACGTTTATGGTTTTTTCGTAAACTATGCAAAACTCATCATAAGACAACAGGTAAATGGATCGATCAAATATTTTTTCAATTTTACCAAACCGTCTGAATACTCATTAAAAATGATTTAATAA
Organism: Eupithecia subumbrata; assembly: GCA_949316285.1. Lineage (NCBI taxonomy): Eukaryota > Metazoa > Arthropoda > Insecta > Lepidoptera > Geometridae > Eupithecia > Eupithecia subumbrata. Next base: position 17,178,280 of record OX438641.1, on the reverse strand, counting down.
ACGCCGTAATTCGTCTAACACGTCTGTCAGAGTACCGAGTGCCTGGTTCTACATTACTCTGTTACTCAGCGATTTTTGCTTTATTAGGAAAGGAGCAGACGAACCACATAATAGTAGTTTATGCAACTGTCATATAATGAAGGGTATTAAAACACGAGTGTGAGTTTATGAAACGAGCGTAGCGAGTTTCATAATAGTAACGAGTGTTTTAATACCCGTGTTATATGCAGTTGCATACACTACTTTATCTTCACTAATGCAATTAATCAAACAACAAGAGTAAAAGCTGACAATAGTTTATTTATAATAATTGTTCAAATTTTGGATGGTACAATTTTGAAAGTTAATGTTAATTATTGATCCAGCAGCTGTAGCGGCCGCGGGGCAAGCAGTAGAGCTCGTAGACGGAGTCGGAATATTTATAATTACTTCATTCGTCTTGTTTTCTATACTGTTCAAGATCGTATTTGAGACTTGAATTTTATTCATTAAAGACTCATCAATGTAGCTTTCAGCCACAGTAGAAGACTTCCACCCCCCGTGTCGTTTCAGTGCGGTCAAATCACCACCGCTATCTATGAGAAGGGTCGCCGAGGTGCGCCGGAAGCAATGCCCCGTGTACAACGCTGGGTTAGGCAGATTCAAAAAACTTGCGATAGTTTTTCCCAGAGCACCAAATTTATTAATACCAGTTCTTTGATCGACGCACTTCCCCGATCTATATATGTTAGAGACTTCATCGAACTGGATGTTGTATAGCTCTTGCCTTCGGCATGCCCCCATTATGCCGAAGATTAGTGCAACCTGTAACAATAAACGATATAATAAGCTTGAGGTACATAGCCAAGGCAAAAACTATGATTTATGAAGTAGTAAAGTGTAGGTACCTACTACCAAATTTATACACAAAGCGCTTAAACGGAGTGTCTAGATAACTTGCGTGTGTAGTACGAAGTACTAGGTAGATTAAATAACAGAACTAAAATACACTTACCTTTTCAAAAAGATACAAAATATCTTGTGAATCTTCCAGGAACATCTTTATTTGACCTGATGTAAACGTCAAGGACTTTTTTCCCTTGTGTCCTTCTGAACTGCGTTTCAGGAACGCTATGACTTTTGAATACTTCGTGATATCAATATTGTTGTAGATACTCAGTGTGGACTTGAGCATAGAATATTTAGCCCACATAGAAGATGGCTTGAATTTGTCGGAGAGGTCTTTGAGATACGCAAGAATGACATTTTCAGAAAATGATGTAGTTTTCTTTTCGATCTTCCATGCCAAAAAGTTATAATATTCTTTTTCATATAATTTTCTAGATTTTTCTGGCAAAAGATTGTGAGTTACTTTTGTTGCCAATTCTAGAATATCCGGAGGCGTACAAATATCATCGTCGCTATCCATTTTTAACTTTTAATTTGTATTTTAAAAACAAAACACATTGCGAAACATTAAATTCACGCGTACGTGTATTGTTACAGTGAACTTGCCGCCATTAATATCTAACCAATGAGAGCGCAGCTGGGCGCGCAGGGCCAATCAGGAACGAGCGCGCGCTGTTCTTTTTTTATTTAATTGGCACAAGATCTTACCAAAGAGTTTTGTGTATGTAAGTTTAGTTGTTTCGACGAAGTTTTCACGTATAACCCAACTGTTTTCAAAAGCCAGCCTAATATCAAAATTTTATACAACTTGTATGAGGATTTTGACATAAGGCTCGCCAGGTTAATTGGTCGCGTTTTATTGATGTTATAATGAGATTTTACGATATCGATGTGGATATTATACCATCATGTGAAATTGCTTAAATTGAGTGTTTTGCTAACTGCGCTATAACAGTAGTAATTATAAGTCAAGTATTGGAAACATAAGTAGAATGTTATAACATTAGTGTAGATAAAGGTGGTTACCACCTGCCTTTGTTTTTTCTACTCTAGCTGCTACTGCAGGGTTTTTTTCCCTAAGGCATAGAGATGGTGATAAGTGACCTTCTTCATAACCATCTTAAGACCACCACAAATAAGTTCAATTTAGGTAGGTAAGTACCTAGTTTAATAACAGACAACAATGGTCCAAAGAAAAGACAAAAGAACATAAAGATTAGAAGCATAAATTTTTTAGAAGTCTATAGAACTCATTTCACTCAATAATGCAATATGGGACAATCAAAGTTTTCAGATGTTTTATGACCATAACCAATCCGGTAAGTTTTCATAGCTGTACTAAAACTCAACTTAAAAGTACATCAAAGTTCTCTTCAGACCGCGAAAATATCTCTAAATCAGTACCTAGCTATCAAAAGCAAGACTAGAGGGTCTATGAACCCTTCCTTAAAGAAGATTTTACAATTCGTGCCCGCGGCAGATCCCTGGTTTCTTTAATCAGCACCACAAAGCGGGTGTCTCTGGCTCAATCTCATTATGCCTTCAAACAAATCACACGATTTTTCGCACTGGCGTTTAGGTTCATAAAATTCGGCGAAAGTTTAGGAGATCTAAAAATAATCTACTCACTCAAGATTAACATTACATTTTCCATAAGTTTTTTATTAAAATGTTCTCATGTCTCCGTTCTAGGAAACGGACAAAAAAGAAAGGGATGTGGGTATATCGTTAGAAGACATTGTTGGAAGTGTTCTTTATGGACTTAAAGTACTAAATTACCTCGAACAAAGACTCGAACGAAATATAATTAATTTTTCAAAAAAATTTAATGCTGCGATCATGTTCTCGATACAAACTTTGAAACACGTCAGAAAATATCAGAATATGTCCATTTAAAGCTCTTGCCATCAGTAATAATAATTAATTTATGAAAAAATATCACAAAGACTATTCGCATTTGGAAGCGGTAGCTAGCAGAGTAATCCAATATTTAAAAAGCTTAAATCAAAGAGGTTACTATTCAAACAATAAATTAAAATACTTTCCGTAGCTTTTTGCATTTTCTAGCAAAAATTAAACAACGGACGGTTACGGTGGCCTGTTTGGCGTTCGTATAGTTGTGAAACACTGAGTTTAGAGTTTGGTAAAATTTATTATACCAGAGCACATGTACATTAGATCGAGAGTAAATCGGAAGTTCTTTTTCTTTACTAGCGGAAACGAAAACTTTCCATAGAGTAATTACAAAGATTATAAATATTCATATCTATAACTCACAGGTAATTAAATTAAACTTCGATGCCATCGACACTCTTGTGGGTATTTCCAACACGGACTGCATGTCAGTTGCGTCTTGGAATCCTGTAACGTCAAAATTGTGTTTTACCCCGTTCTTACCCAATCTCTTGAAAAAGGTCAAGTGGTATAAAAACTTTGAACTTTGATAAATTCAACCCTTAGAAATGAAATGAATGTACGGAATAGGTACAGCCAATAATTAGCCATTATAATAATGGATTTCAGGAAGAAGAAGCTTAATAAAACCGACCAATTGTGAATCGACTCACATACGGAGGGTACCGTCGAACAAAACTATTCCGCAAAAGAAATAGATTAGAAATAGATTTTTTAGGGTACCGTGCCTCAAAAGGAAAAAATTAACCCTTATAGGGTCATGGTGTCCCTCTGTCTGTCGTTCTGTCTGTCTTTCTATCTGTCCGTCTGTCAACCCTCTTTTCTCAGGAATGCGTGGACGTATCGAGTTGAAATTAACGTCAAATACTCAAGTCCTCTTGAAGTTTCGACATAAATAAAACTTCTAGGTCAACGCAATCAAAGTTATAGCCGTTTATGTCCAAACATTTTGAAATATCCAATGGAATCACATGCATGCAAAACCTATAGGGTACTTCCCGTAGACCAAGAATCATTAAATTTGGTGAGCAGTGATGTCTTATAGCACAAGTAAACGGAAAAATCCGAAAACCATAAATTTGTAATTTATTCACTAGAAAAATTACTTTTAATACTCGCCATGGACCAAAACCTAAAGGGTATTCCCCTTAGACCTAGAATTATGAAATTTGGCAAGAAGTAAGGCCTTAAAACACAAATAAAGGGAAAATCCGAAAATAGTAAATTTGAAGTTTATTCACAAAAAAAATACTTTTGATTCTCGTCATGGACCAAAACCTATAGGGTACTTCCCGTTGACGTAGGATCATAAAATTTGGCAAGAAGAAAGGTTTTATAGCAAAACTTAAGGAAAAAATCCAAAAACCGTAAATTTGTAGTTTATTCACAAAAAAAATTCTTTTGATTTTTGCTATAGACCAAAACCTATAGGGTTCTCGGTGACCTAGAATCATAAAACTTAGTGGGAAGCAAGTTCTTATAGCACAAATACAGGGAAAATCCAGAAACCGTAAATTTGTAGTTTATTTACAAAAAATAATATTTTTTTATTCACGCCATGGAGCAAAACCTACAGGGTACCTACTTCCCGTTGACCTATAATCATGATAACTTGGCAAAAACAAGGTCTTACGGAACCCTTAGTGCGCGAGTCCGGCTCGGACATGACGTTTTACTTTTATTGATCGAAAAAACAAAAAGACAGCTTAACGCGGTCAACCATCTAAGTACTGACCGCATCCAACGTTGCCTAACTTTGGTGATCGGTACTTAACGTTAGCCCTCGTTATTAATAAATTTATTGTTTTTAATTATAGTAAAACATCCTGTCAAAATTTTAACTTCTTGAGATGCAGCCCGCTGGCAGACGAACGGACAGAGAGCGGATGCTTTGTAATAGGGTCCCGTTTACACCCGATTCGGGTACGGAACCTTAAAAACGACTGGTGGCAAGCATAACGAGCGAACAAAGTAAATTACGTACGCGTAATTGAACGTCTACATAATTAAGTTTACATACAGGTATAATAGAAATAATATGCTCCGTGTCAACTCAATCCCCACGTCAGTCGTATAAGCCTTCGTGGTAAAGGTTTCACATATTACTTTCACTTTACGACATTTCGCGGAAAATACTTTTGGTGTCAGAGTGTTTTATCCAATTAATTGAACTGTTTGAAATTTATGTTTTTTTTTCGACGACAGTCCAACTGTTTAATTAAATTCCTTGCCTGATCCGTAATGGTCATTTGTTTTTTTAGTTTCTATGACCAGACTTGTTTGTGTTTTCCTAAATCTAGTTGTGTTTCCACAATATCTAGATTTGCTTTTATTTAGAGGGGGGCTTCGCCCCGTCAACTCCCTGTCTATCCTGGTCCGTAAGTTGCTTTCTAAATAAAGTTTTGCTAAATTACCTTCTTTTGTTTCTTTTTAATGCATACACATTAAATAAATACACGATTATTTTCTGTAGCTAAGTAACCCCTGCTAATCTATTCTCACTGAGCGTATTATATGGTGTGAGAATACACAAAACAACTTATTTTTATATTAGAATCATTTATTGGTTGTTACACAACTTATTCACAATACACTATAATCATGGTTGGATACGTTGAATAATAGGCTAAAGTCATGGCACAACAATAAAGGTAAGGTGCAATTTGACAACCAATTGGTGGCACTGGAGAATTGCAAGAAAAGCATTCCATAATGCATGATTTGCAAAGCAATCGTTTTCGAGCGAGACAGTCTGAGGTGAAAAGACAGCCTGCGGGCCGTAGACTAAAAACTCGAGCCTAATAATTGTTTACTCGAGCACTCTACGATAGCGCTGGCGACTATCAAGCCCCCGCGGAAATTCCAAGGCAATGTTATGATGGCTATTGGTGCGGAGAATTCATGCGCAAACGTTGTTAGGTAGGAGTATGGTAGTAACCATATCAATGTAATGATTCTTTCTGAATTTCGTGCTCCTTTGTAGAATTACTGTTTTGTATTCTAGTTTCTCTCTTGAAATAATTTGACATCGTTGACATGACCAGCTGACAGAAGAATTAAGTGTCGATCTGATTTTACACGCTCTTTTATACCTACAGTAGTTGAGGGTCGTATTATTGCGGCACTTTTATGTTGTATGTTTCGACCCTACATCATTATCGTCTAAGCCGAAGACGTCCACAGAATTAAAACGATGATATTATTTTTCTTATCCGATTTCAATAATAGAAGCATATCATATTGTCTTGGGTTTTGCCAAATCTATTTTCGATCTATAAAGTTACAGTTCCCTGTGAAATATTTTTCAAAACCCCATGAAAATCTGTTCAGTTGTTTCGGAGATTACCCCGAACAGACAGACAGACAGACAAAAATCTTCAATATGGGTTTTTTGGTTAGTATTCCGGTCAAAAGAACGTAACAACGTAACCTCTTTATCTCAGCTTAAATTAACCTTCGTAATACTACTGATTTATTATAGATATACAAAGTGTTTTTTTTTTACTGTGTTAAAAAAACACTCTGTATAATATAGATATAGATTTAAAGAAGATAATGAATTGAAATTTCGAAAAGCAAAGCAATAAAATTGTGTGTTGTAAAACTTCTGCCTGAAGTTGTGACAACAGAATAGACGAATAAAAATGCAATGTTAATTAAAAGTTATCATAATTAATTAAATAGAACAGCCAACAACGTTAATTAACTGCAAGTAGATTGCATTTTAAAAGTTAAGTGAAGCAACGAGGTCGTAATGAGGGCTTCTCAAGGGAGCTGTTACAAAAACTGCGAGGGAATATTTTAAAGCCTGACCCTTTGACTATGTTGCCGCAATTACATAATGAAAGCCTCAAAAAAAAATACGATTAGGCCAATAAGTTGCAAATCTGAGCGATCCATAAAAGTATGTTGTTCAAAATAAAGCATGAAATATAATTAATGTTGCATTACCTACCTATAAAACCTCCCCTTCACATGTCAGGTACATGTAAATAAGGGATAAATGTACACATAAAAATTCCACTTGACAAGTTTGAATGATGTTCCGATTCTTTAGCCGGAATAGTTTTATTTTACAAATCAACTATTATTTTTAGAGGTAACCTTTCAATATTCGAGCCTTTGTAGTTTCAACTCAAATGGCTCGTCAATCTAACTTTGAAATAATAACCTGCCCGTAGGGAAAACCTGTTCAACAGACATTACAATGGGCTTGGTGAAACTTTTACTTTAATGGAATCAGAAACTCGTAGTTCTGTTGAAAATGGGATTTTCTAACAGGTTAGGAAAGTACTTGCAACATAAATTTTTCATCATGTAAGCTTATAAGCTATGATTTTCAAAGCGGATAATATTCTATTCTTTTCTCCGATAAAAATCTTATTTTTCAAATCTACTCAATATTTATCTGTTCAGTAGTTTTCGAGATCTTAGGTCGTAGGTAACAACTTTGTACTCGTAATTTCACAAGCTTTTATCTTTTTTACTACCATTATTAGCAGTATTTAAATTAGGTAAACTCAAATCTCTACACTCTAGTTGAAAAGTCTATCGAAACGATCTATATACGCCACAGTGCGACTTTGCCTCCCAAGCAAGCCCTCTATTTGTAAGAGCTTTTATCTCAACTTGATTCAAGCTTTGTTTAAGACTTAGGACAAAGAGCGTCAGTGCCGTCTGCTTATAATTGGTAGATTTTTCCTTAAAATTCGTGAGATGAGATTCCGACCTTTTGAAGTCCCATCTCGAATCCTCTCTTGTATTTGATAAGGTAAATAAATTCAAATTCAAATTCAAATTCATTTATTCATTTGTGATACACAGGTATTACAGGGATGTTCAGACATATAATTAAGAGCACTGTGATCTGCCATTTGGCGTACAAATTTTACATATTAATAATTCATCAATACCAAAAATAATATTTATAATAGTGAAGCTTACAAGGAAAAGTTTAAAGAATTAAAAAATAATGCGTTTACTAAATTGCAACGAGTATCAACCACTCTGAATTCTGCATCTACTTAATACTAAACTGCGTCAAAAAATTCATGCAAATTGTAAAATGTCTTACTTATTAAATAATTAAAAAGGTTAGATTTAAATATTATAGTGTCATTACACTTCCTAATGTCAGTTGGTAAATGATTATAAATTTTGGGTGCCATTACAAAAATACTGTTATTAAATAGAGCTGTTTTCACGTTATTCCTAAGTTGTAAACAGTCTTGTCGCCGCTTGTTAGTATTAAAAGAAAATGTTTTGTAAATGTTTTGTATGTGTTTACATTCGTTTAAAAAAATAGCTTAGTTTTTTTTAATACATCGTTAATAAGGACTTCTCACTCTGTTTTACGTTAAGCGATAAAGGTCTACGACAAAAGTTGCCATCGATTGTCCATTTTTAAAAACTGTAGATCGCCTTGCAAACAAGATCCGTCAAGTGCGAGCCTAAATCGCGCACCGAGGGTTTTGAACGTTTTTAATATAATAGAAATTTTGCTATTAAATGAATTACACACGAAATGTATTATTATTATTTCAAATTTCAAGTTCATAGCTGCGGTAGTTGATTTAAAAGATGGAAAAAGGACAGACAAAACGAGGCCTTAAGGGTTTTGAAACCCTAATAAAGTCGTGCGTAAAGGGTAGACCGTTCAATAACTTTTTTCGTCGACTGTAGGAAATTACGAACAAAAGATTAACCTCACCATCACCAGATACAACTTCCCATCGTACCATTTTGACAATGTAATGCAATGCAACATAGGACAATGTAAGCAATGCAACATAGATACTTAACTAGAACGATCTCTTTGCTTTGACCTCCTCGAAATAGAATTCCATTTATTCACTGGAAATGGACCACGATTCCAATTAATTTCCTACGATCCACATACCTACCTTGACCACCTGAAGGAAACGAGCCATGGCCCCGACTCCGAGAGCTATATGGCTGCAAGCTGCTTGTCATGGAAAATTATCCAATAGATTTTTATAACATTAGACAAATTTGCTCATCACCCAGGAGTAAAAGTAAGTCGTTGACTGTACATGACAATGGATAGATAAGAAATGCTTTTCATTTCACCATCAAAAACAGTAAGACTAAGTAGGTATAATCTGCGAGCGATCAGATTGTGTTAATCTATACTTATAATAAAACTGTAACAGGTCCAATTCTGTACATTGAAGATATTTTGAAAATTTTTTTTGGAGGGCATTCTATTATCGATACTGAAGCCAAAACTGTAATTTTTTTCATTCATGTCTGTCTGTCTGTCTGTCTGTCTGTTTCTTAAACGCGCATCACGCCGAAACTACTGAAGGTATTGAAATGAAATTCGGCATGATTTTAGGTCATATTACGAGGAAGGACATAGGATACTTTTTATCCCGGAATTCAGTCAGGTTCCCCTGGGAGAAGGGATGAAAGTAAAATTTCTTCACCGCGCATCACGCCGAAAGTGCTGCATGAGTTGGAATGAAACCTAGCACGATTTGATTTCATACTACAAGGAAGGACATGGAATACATTTCATCCCACAATTCAGTAAGGTTCCCCTGGGAGAGAGGATGAAAGTAAAATTCTTTAACCGCGCATCACGACGGAACTACTCAATGAATTCGAATGAAACTCGGCATAATTTGAGTTTTACTCTTTGAGTACGAGGAAAGATACATTTATCCTGGAATTAAGTAAGGTTCCCCTGGGAGAAGGGATGAAAGTAAAATTCTTCACCGCACATCACGCTGAACTGCTGAATGAGTTGGACTGAATTGGTATGATTTGAGTTCAAACTACAAGGAAGGACATGGGATACATTTTATCCGGTTCCCCTGGGAGAGGGGATGAAAGTAAGATTCCTTCACCGCGCATCACGCCGAAACTGCGGAATGAGGGGAAAGATACATTTTATACCGGAATTCAGTAAGGTTCCCGTGGAGGGGGATAATAGTCAAATTCCTGGGTCGCGCATCACGCCAAAAGTACAGAATGAAATCAAATGATGCATTTTATCTGGGATATCAGTAGGCACGGTTCTCTTGGGAGAGGGGATAAAAGTCAAAATGTGTTCTTAGTTGTAATTCATTAACGCGTCGCCGATTTCATGCATTCTTTTTATTAGAAACAGTGTTGCAAGATCGAATTTGACTAAATCAGTAGAAAGTCGAGTAGAAAATCAGTTCATTGAAACAAAAAAATCAGTAGATAAAGGGTAGGTAAGTTCCTATCCATTTATTATTCCAAGACGCACCCATTAGTTAGGGTTCTACCTTAGTAGGTAGGAACCTTACTAATGAGTGCGTCAATGCCTATTTCAGGCAAAGTAAAATGTACAAATGGTCCATGCAATATTCATGAACATGATATTTGGTGGTTTAGCTGGTCCAGTTAACTGTACCACCGAAGTTTGGTTGGAGTAAGTGGTCCAATTAAACTAACTGGACCACAGAAAAATATTTTTGACTGTGGTACACAATCAACTGTACCTACCTAATAACGAAAAAAAATTACGGTGGTCCAGTCAAATGGATCAGGAGCCCAATTCTGTAATACAATGGCTTCACTATGACAATGGAATCGTCGCAGAATCATTACGTAGAATCTTTAGATTAATAAAACTCAGATAGTGCGTGCGAGATAAATTAATAGTTTCAAACTTGACGCGCGTCTCTACATCTGCATTCATCATAATTTCTTTCATCTAAGGTAGAATACCAAAACGTGTCATTCCGTGACGTCAGTGACGTCCCTGTCATAGTGAAGCGATTAATTTAGCAGAATAGGGCCCCAGCTGAACGGAACCATGAGTAAGAAGTGAAACGAGTATGACACTTCTTAACACTAACGCTGGCCGAGTCGTAGATGAAAGTATTGTCGATAAAGAATGGGATTGAAGATGACAACATGCTATCCGCCGTAGACCCCACACGATTTATACACTACTAGCTGCTGCCCGCGGCTTCGCCTGCGTAGTTCCCGTTCCCGTGGTATTTCCGGGATAAAACATAACCTATGTCCGTCTCCTGGTTCTAAGCTGCCGACCCACCAATTTTCAGCCAAATCGGTTCAGCCGTTCTTGAGTTATAAATAGTGTAACTAACACGACTTTCTTTTATATATATAGATTTAACTAATTACCTAAATAAAGATTCTTATATTAAAAGTGTAACAGGTCCAATTCTGCGCATCGAAGTTTTTTTGCACTGTGGTTAAATGTGAACTTAATTAGTCGGCAGGTATGGCAATCGCGAACGAAGTCGCGGGTACAGCTAGTCTATATATATAAAAGAAAGTCGTGTTAGTTACACTATTTATAACTCAAGAACGGCTGAACCGATTTGGCTGAAAATTGGTGGGGAGGCAGCTTAGAACCAGGAGACGGACATAGGCTATGTTTTATCCCAGAATTACCACGGGAACGGGAACTACGCAGGCGAAGCCGCGGGCAGCAGCTAGTATTTTATAAAGGTAAATATTTTACGGCATATTTCTCGTACAGTCCGCACCTTTTCCAACATATGGAAATTATATGTAAAAATAAATATGCAACCGACTTTGTTTCACTTCGAAATGGTTCTATCCCATTCTCATCACGTGGATTATTCAATCTTATCAATAATGATCATGATAAAGATAATATAGGATAAGATATGTTTGTCTGAAAATCCTTCCACACATCATTTATTTATTTATTTGGCACACAAAACAGAATACAATCAAATAGTATACAAATAAAAGGACACTATAATAAAAACTAGACTGTATCCCTAAATATGTGTACACAGCATGATCTAGTTCTATGTACCTAAGCAAATACCTATCGGAAATTAATTTATGATTATTAAGCATGCATTAGTATTTAAAACTACCTACGAGATTTAAACAATTAATTTAATTAGGGCATGTCACTGGTAAGATAAATCATTAATAAAAATAAAATTACTGAAAATTAAGACCACTCTCCTTGAGAGTGGTTTCATTCAACGTCTTTTTTATATTTAAATAACCTTCTGTTAAAAATGTCAATATTGTCACTGTTATTAACTAAAAGATCATTGTACTGACGACACATTCTGACCACAGGGTTGTAATATTAGTATTATTGGTATGGACCTGTAGGGCGAAAGTTTTCTGAAAGGGATAACGAGATCTCGTTCTGGTATTAAAACTAATGGTAGAGAGCAAGTTAGGGGACTCGATTTCAGAGTGAATAATTTTGAAAAAACTAACCATATCCAGATATGGCAACGGGTTTCTAGAGACATGAGTTTGAATCGACTAAGTTATTATAATCATCATATCAGCCTAGATAGGTCCACAGCTGGACATAGGCCTCCAACGACACCACAAACAGAGGTCCTGAGTGGCCTTCATCCATCGACTCCCTGCGAACGCTACCGTCGGTCGGTCTGGCAACTCAATCGACCGACGACACCTCACTCATAGTTACCAAATTACTCATGAGTTCCACAAAACCTTTCATCCAGTTCAGTGAATGCGCGGGCAGAAACTTCCTGTAACGTAAGTTTCCTCAGAGTAGGGGCTCCTGAATAAGACAAGTCAGGTTTCAAACATTTTTTATTCGTGTACGAGTTTACTGTATCAAACTACCAACTTACGTAGGAAGATACATGCATCATGTACCTACTATGTATTGTATAGTACCAACTATTTATAATATTAACTTTAATGTACCTTAGAGACTAAGGCTGACGGACAAACCGAATTACGGTTTATGTTAACTGAAGATAAAATAAGTTAATAATTATGTAACATAAATAAATAAATGAAAAAAAAAAAAAAAAAAACAAACAAACATACAGCGCAAATAAACCGCTTGACACAGACCACGTGTGGACGTCATCTGTGTGTTGTTATTGCACACCAATTGAAACGTTGTTTTGGCAATACTATGGAACATAATTGTGTTTTGTGCCAAGTTTAAACAACTTTACAAATTTATTACCTGGCAGTGACAGTTAGAAGATCTGCTAGCTTTGTTTCTGTTAGTCCTACGTGGCGTATTGGTTTTTTTGACGTAAGAGGTAGCAGATTCGATTTTTTGCTACAAACACCATGAGCTAATTTTATTTTTAACCAAACGAAAGAAATGCCATCAGGGACTTTGCTGGCAATTTTTTTTGGCTTGGTTCACAATAGCAAGGAGCTCATTAGTTATTTAGATTAATTACACTAATGACACTCATTAGCTAAATGTCCTACCCCAATAGCATTGTTTTCTCGAATATATTTATGAATGTGAGCTCTTCAAAACATGACCTCTAAAATAATCAAAAACGATGCTGAAGTTTGTATTCTTTTCTCTGGAAGCACATCAGGAATCATTTTTTCTGACGATTACGACGCAGAACTTTACAAAATTTGTGAACAAATTGATATTTTTTACGATACCAAGTATATGACGAGGACCTCTGTGATATTTGTGAACAAGCCGAAAAGGAGTTCTTCTAAGTAATTGTCACTATTCTACTTTGTTCCCCTTTTCATGATAAAAAATAAGCTTAGTTACTGAAATTCCTGCTGTTGTACACTCACAAATACATCTGACCAGCCCCAGAGCCCTAGAGCGAAGAATAAGACCTTCTACGTACAATAAAACTAGGTGCCTACCTAGTTTTATTGTTGTCTAGGCATGATTCACTAAGTATCCCATATATTGTTCCAAAATGAATGGCTAATCTAGGCCAGGCTAGCTAAGTAGCGGGTTCATGTCCCGCCAATATTTTTTAATTCGTAGAAAAAGTGCGCAAATCATTAATTCGTTTATCGTTCCCTCCATCAACAATCTGAAGTACTCCAAAAGAGAAGCATCGAAGACCACAACATTCACGTGACTGCTAAAAGAACTCGATTCGACGGTGTTCCATCCACTTCCTCAACCGAACCTGCGAAGTACAAGAGCTAGTCACTCCTATACGTAAAAAGTTTGCGACTCGCGAAAGGAGCGACTTTACATCGACAGCCTTTACCAGGCCAAATGCTAGACAATGTCTGATGAGCGCCATAATGGGTCTTATCATTAGGACTTAATGCCATAATCCCCACGCTGGCGCTGGGTGTCTGTTCTGCAGGAGGCGCTGCGGCCCGCACCAGTGGATATCCCTTAGTCGCCTCTTACGACACCCGCGGTATGATTAAGTTTGTGTGGCAACAAACGGCAGAGGATTACGAAAAATAAAACGCACTCTTGATTACGTAGAAAGGTACTAGATGTTTATTATTCGTAATCTGCCAGTACCTATGCCCAAGCTCATCCTGCGTTAAAAATACCTACCTACTAAATTATTATTCAGTATAAATTGTTTTAGCAATCTCTGTCATGCAATAAATAACTCAAGAAAAGGTACTGAAAAAGTTTTATTTTTCAAAAAAGTCAATGACAGTATAAATGCACCGAGAAAGACGTGACTTCTTAAAAGTTTCCGACATCTTTGTAGAACTTCCTCCTCCGGCTGACGTTAACTAATAGATTATAGTTTTTTTGTTTATATAAATTTTTATTATATTGTACCAAGCTTTATTTGGTGTAGTCTTAGTACAATTAAGTGGACCGGACTTCTTGAGTCGCTCGACGTATTAGTAGTTCGGTTGCCTAATTGAACTGGACTTTTAAGCCTTTTTTGCAACTTTAATGTCGGTGTTGATGATACATTGCCGGCTTATAATACTTTTCGAAATATATTTTAGTTTATTTGGACAATGCTTCTACTATACAGCAGCTTCTATGAAATTTCTTGACATATATTATCTTTTATTTATTTTCTGAGGTTATATTAATTTTATAAACACTAAGCCCTTTTACCTACAGCCTGTTTTTTTTTCTGCGTACAATCCTTTATGGTACTTCCTTTTTCCTTTTGTATTAATAACATATGCAATAAAATGTAATAGTTCTATTTAAATTGGGAAAATAAAGACATAAAGTGTATAATAATTTAATACCTACTACGGTGGAAATAAATGAAGTACTGCAAGTAACTAGGTACCTAATGACTTAATAATTTACTTCATTAGGGGTGAGACCTTCGATCAAATATTCAGCGGCCTCCCCCGATACCTAGAACCTTACAAAAATGTCACTCAAAATTGTCTACGACTTGTTTTGACGCAGACAGTTTGCGCAGAGCCTGACAAGTTTTGTGCCTGAGGAACAAGATATTAGTGGAGTCGAATTTATTTTATTTTATTTTGTACATAAGTACCTACTTATCTGAAAATAATATACCTACACTGTTTATTTTTATAAGGATTATTTATATGGACAGAATTTAGATAAAGATAATGAATCATTTATTGATAAAACTATAAATTGGGATCAAATTCTTCAACCCTTTTGTAACCTATACAAAAGGCTAATTTTGGACATACAATAATTTAAATAAGTTAACAAAAGTTAGTGAAATAAACTTAAAATACAAATTTCAGGCAGGCACTTTAAATTAAAAAGAACTAGTTTCTGACCGCGGCGGCTTCGCACGAGTGGTTTTCGGGACAAAAAAGAAAACTTATTTCAAGTCAAAATCTTAAAAGTAAATAAACACATACCACAAAAAAATAAGAAACAATAGCCGGTCCATTCATCAACTTAAAATAATACACATATTGTAACATATGCAGACCAAAAAACAATATTTAATGCTGATTATGTTAAGGATATGGCTAGTATCATAATAAAAACGTAACAAAATACATTTAAATTTACTGTAAATAAGAAATTCCATCAATTTTCTTCTGCGTGGAGGAGGGATTTTTGCATTTTTATATGAGCACTTGGCCATGCTTTCTATCCGAGAGCTTAAATGACACTAGTCGAAATGGTAACTATTCATGCAAAAAGGCTTCTCTTTTGATACTGACGGTTTCAGGGTGCGCATTGTGAATCTATGGGGGGGCGGCGAAAACCTTGATCGATGGGCGAGACATTGGAATCCATAATGGTAACATTGTGATAACATTGTTATCAGATGCTTTTTCTCAGGCGTTTTTACTTTGTTACAAAATATGTGTATTGCAAGTTAAAAAAAGAAAAAGGTCCCAAACCTTTTCATTTGATCATCAAAGTAGTCCAAAACAAAAACTTTGTTTTCATGATATTAATTAGCAAGGTTTTTGGATAACCTTAAATAATTTATTTTCAGATGCTAAAAGAGAAATTTCGGAATAAAAGTTTGGCTTCCGTTGCAAAGTTGTTTATATTCACGGCTTCCGGTTTAAATTTTAATTAAAAATAGAAAGCAATCTACAGAACCCTTTGTTAAGAGGCTCTTCATTTTCTTAAACCATAGCTTGAGATGCTTAATGTTCTTTTAGGAATTATGAAAATTCGACAGACAGGATTCCAAAATCATGGTTTGATTTCATATTCGCAAATGCTTCTTTTGAAGACTAAGTTTTAAGAAGTAAATAAGTCCATAAACGCGAAGGGGTAACGCAGCGAACGTAACGTAACGTAACCTAAGTAGATGTTCACTTATGCCAAGGACCCATAACTGTGCCAAACAACAATTCTTATGTCCCTAATACGTCACTAGCGAAAAGTTTACGATTTATTACGCGATCTCAAAAGTTTAGACAACCTACATTCTTCAGAAAACAGCATTAATCATACTTTCATACTTTTAGCAGTAGGTATCGTGTAAATATACCCATAGGAATGGTATTCACGTAGAGTTTAATATTCCAAGCTACGTCATTATCATCATCGTCAGCCACGATTTACGCGCTGGTAGACAAACGTAATTCTACAGCGGAGCATCGGAGCTAAACAAGCGTAATTTTGTGTTGTGAGTTGCGTAAAATGAGTTGCTTCATACCTAAGACCTGCTGTAGACAAGTTTAAAAGAGAAAAATAGGAGAATCGAGAATTTTCAGAGAATGTGTATTTCTCTTGCCGCTTTAACAGCAAATAATAAAAACATATTAGTGTTTAAAATTTTAAGGGGTCTCCAAACAATTGAAAATTTGAGGTTTTTTCTCGCACTGGGCGGTTTATTGTTGAAAGTATGCATTATACGCGACTAACAACTCAAAAAATACGCTTGCTTGGCCTCAGCCAGCCAAACGATTTATTAAGATTTTTCTCATCATTGCTGCATTGTATGCATCGATGAATTAGGTCGTGATTTGTTTAAATTTAAACTGTTGCTGCTTCAGAATCGGACAATCTTTCCTTCCTTTTTACCTATATACAGAACTAGTCAATACTAATATTATTAAGAGGAAAGATATGATTGTTTGTTTGTATTGAATAGGCTCCGAAACTACTGGACCGATTTGAAAAATTCTTTTACCATTAGAAGCCCACATTATTCCTGATGAACAAAGGCTACTTTTTACCACGGGAAAATGCTTCATTCCTACGGGAAAACGGGTAATAGGACAACGTAAATAAAGAGAAAAGTAGTTATTTATTTTGTACTGAGGTCCAAAACTCGGCATCTCGTCCACTCAGCTAAGTCAAAGATCATGAAGGAACTAGACAGCCGCTTTTGTAAGAGTGAAAAATAAAATTGAACAGAAGAGAAGCCAACATTTGTCCCGCTGTAAGAATCGAATCCCCTGCTTCGCAAGACCTTCGCTCACTGCGCCACAGTGCTGCAGTGGTGCGGTGCCAGAAATGGGGAGGTAGGGAAAATGACCTCATTAGCGTTGGTACCTGTTCCTTCAAATCTTAAAACACCTGTGTACTACAGGCCACCCTTAGCTTCTAATTAGATTTAAAGGTCCACTAGATGTTTAAAAATAAATTGTCTCGGTGGCAACATCTGGGTAAAACTTTCCCAACCTAAACTAGCTTGCGGTTATGCCACATTTTGCCAGCCTTGCTAAATAATAAAACGTCCAGTGCGAGTCGGACTCGCGCACTCAGGGTTCCGTATGGTTGTAAGACGTTGTGTCTTGCCAAATATCATGACTCTAGGTCAACGGGATGTAGGTACCCTGTAGGTTTTGGTCCATAGCTAGAATCAAAAAATATTTTTTGTAAATAAACTACTAATTTACCGTTTGCGGATTTTTCCTTGCTTCTCGCCAATTTACATAATTCTTGGTCTACGGGAAGTAGTCTTTAGGTTTTGGTCCATGTCGAGAATCAAAATGATTATATTTTGTGAATAAACTACACCGAGTATTCGTGCGCAAGTTTAGATTGGAAGTATTCCCTGTACGTAGGTGCGTATAAATAAAGCGTATAATGAAGTCGTAAAAATGTAGTTAACCGGCCTCGCGTTATGTTTATCACAACATCCTGCCGGGAAATGGGATTCTTTTGAAAACTTTCAAGAAAAACCAAAGTTTGTCTGACATGTTTAGCACGGACACGTCATGTTTGGAAAACTTATCACGAAGAGGCAGCATCACGTATTTTCGAGGTCGTTGCTAACGGACCTGGGTTTTTGTGCTTTGTTCACGTCTTCAGCTGACAGATGAAGCAAATGGTTACCATTCCTATCTTCAAGGCCAGTTTCTTCCAAAGTTGAGGATAATTCACAAATATGTAGGTAGAAATCATGTTAAATCGTTTAAAGCGCAAGTCTGATTTAGTTATCAACCGACGAAAAATGGAGAAGGGTCTCAAGTCGACGCGTATATACAGGGCGTCCCACGAATATGCCACATGGAGGGAAAGTACCTTGAATATTGTAGATGGAACATTTTACTGAAAGAAGACAATACTTGAATTTAAAAAACAATATAAACTGTATTCATAGATATTTAAATAATTACATGGTTGAACCGGGAATCGAACCCGTTACACGAGAAAAATTATAATTCTGTACCTTTATCATACCGATCGAAAGGCTTCATCATAAGGATTATTTTTTGCTGAATAACATAGTGTCAGAAATAAAAGGAAGACCATAAATTTTAAAATTAGATGTGAAATTTTGTTCAGAAAAATGAAAAACATGGCAATGAAAAAATGGCATTGCCGTAAGGTATGTCCTTACGGCAATGCCAGCTCGTAATTTTTCTTCAACTGACATTATCATAAGTACCTATTACAAAAAAATGTACCCACTTGAGAAGTACGCATCATTTGCCTATTATAATTTAAGTGCGTGATTAAATTATAAAGAGATGTTAATAATTTTATTAATAAAATTATTAGGTAATTAGTAGGTACCGGGTTGTATGCAACACATCGAGCCGTATTCTGAGCCGAAAGACGCGATTAGAAATATTAATTTTGTATTAAAAATGTTAAAATTCATGGTTTTCCTTTTATTTCTGACACTATGTTATTCAGCAAAAATAATCCTTATGATGAAGTCTTTCGATCGGTACCTATGATAAAGGTACCTACAGGATTATTTTTCTCGTGTAGTGTAACGTGTGTGCTTTTTACTAAGTAGTCCGATTTTGATAATTCTTTTTTTAATTGGAAACCTTGAAGTTGGTCCCATATAAATCAAATGGTGACATATAGGGGTGATTTATTGGTAAGGAATTTTAATTAGGTATATGTTAGTTTATTGAAGCATGTAGGTACTAATTAGTCTATATATATATATATATTTTATATAAAAGAAAGTCGTGTTAGTTACACTATTTATAACTCAAGAACGGCTGTACCGATATGGCTGAAAATTGGTGGGTAGGTAGCTTAGAGCCAGGAGACGGACATAGGATACTGTTTAAAAAAAAATAAAAAATTGGCGTAGGTACTTTTAAGGCAAAGCCTAACTTAGATAACAGGCCACTTAATATACCGAAAATACGCGTGCGAAGCCGCGGGCGGAAGCTAGTAGATTATAATAACAAAACGTTTTTACTAAAAAATTCAACCGCCGAATTAACTGAAAAGCAAAAAAGAATAAACCTTTTTATTTCACCTATTATATATAAATATAATAACAAAGTTCTTAAAGTAATGTAAGTTTACCTAAGTAATTTTGAGTCGGCGCCAAACTTTTTCCGGCGAAGGGGCGTGTCGTAATTAATTATGACGTTTGCACGTTTGTTTTATCATAAGGCTGTGTTCCCAGTAGGCAAACTGTGAGCGGCTGACTGAGTGAGCCGCAAATTTGAGGTGAATTTGTGGCAAACGGACTCACTACGCCCGGCGAACAACCATTTCGCCGCCGCCGACTGAAACCGGTTTTGCTGCGAGTCGGCCGCTAACTGAGACAGTCGGCGCACGTAACGCTGCAAACTGCGTACAGTGAGCGCAAACCAGCAAACTGTGGACGCTCTTGAAATATATGGAACACAATTTAAAATATATGGAAGGGCGTACTGAACCGATACGCCACAAACTCAGTCGGCCGCTCACAGTTTACTAGGGAGTATCTTAAAGCTTGAAAATAAAAAATAACTTAACAAAGTCACAAAATGTTAGAAGTTACTCCAATTCAAATCAAAACATTCAAAATATATTTCACATTCAAGCAACCTCGACTTATCTGGCTTATCTACTAAAATAAGTTTATTTTATTTGTTTACTTTAGAAAATCACATCATCATCATCATCATCAGCCCTTCACGGCCCACTGCTGGGCATATGCCTCTCTATGTTTATGCTATTCGCCTCGGTCCTGCGCTAGTCTGGGCCAGATGTAGCCCACGGTCATTTGGATGTCGTCGACCCATCGCTCCGGCGGACTTTGTTATAGAAAATCACAACATTGTTATAAAATAAAGTATGGCTGTCTGTTTGAACGCGATCAAATCAAAAACTACTGGGTCCAGTTGTCCGGTAAAAGACAGGATCCAGTTTAATTACAACTCTTGTATGGGGACTGTGAACGTGTTGTTGGATCCCAATTCATGCATACCGTTTTTTGCTGGATGGGGAGCGAGGAGAGTTGCAATTTTCTTATAAGATATAATAACCGCTCGTTGCTCTTCCGCACAAAATAGTACACAAACTAATGTGTGTACTGGGGACACAGCCTAAACGTAAAAACATACGCCCACGCCACACTACGAACGCGACGACATGTAGGAGACGTCTGATAGCGTGGTGTACGATAAGTGCGTCCCTAAACCATCTGTTTTCATACAAATTCAAGCATTCAGAAAATATAATGCGTCACGTACCTACGTTGCGTGGCGTGGGCCCAGTCTGTTTCTACATTAATTTGCATGGAAAATGTAGAGGTCAAGGCTATGGCAGAGGATTTTCTTGAACACTTCCCGAAGGCCGATAAAACTTTTAAAATCTTTACCCATTGGCACGAAACGGTACAAAAAGCTTTATTTGTAAGCAATAAAAGCTTTTATTTGGTGAACTTATAGGGCTTTTATCAATGCCATGCCATATCAATCTGAACCACAATAAATGGGCTGTCACTGTACTCTGACAGAACCCGGTGAACTGATCGTCACATTACTTCTTGGAGTTATTCTGAAAAACAATTCGAATACAGTTCCAATCACGATTTTGTTTAAATTCTAACTCATTTTTATACACGATCTTGGCATAATTAGACGGAATAATAGCAAAAATGTACCAACATAGTCGATTGGGTTTAGTTCCTAAACAATTCCATGTTACTCCATTCCACGTTAATCCTGCGGTCTAAACGTTTTGTATCGAATCGGCGCACGTTCGAGCGTCAGGAGTAGCTCGCCAAGGCTGGTTTGTTGATCCTTCACAGTGTTTTTCTTCCCCGTGTGCTCGCGTGATAAATGTTCACTAAAGCCTTATTGACAGACGCCTTCCGTTAGCGAGATCAAAAGTGCCCCGGCTTTTCGGACTTACGAGATTGTTCGGTGGCTTTGTACGTGAAAAATTGGGGACTCGTTTATAGACGGCACAATCGAATGGTACGCCAATGTTATCTGGTAACCATTACTCGAATTGGACGCCTGTAAATTCGTTGTATCGATGTGCTGCGTGCTGCGAAATGTGAAAGGAGAATCAAGACACCTTTTTGAGGGTAAAAATTGTTAACGCATTTGCTGTCCAGCCGCTACGGTGCGACACGAAGCCGTGCGCCGCAACTCCAGGACCTGGAAGGCTGGAGTCGATGTGCGCCATGGTCAATGAAAGTGTTTAGCTCACAATATTCCTTTGTATCATTCATAAAATGTTAAAAAGAACCAAATTGTACCTTCTGTATCCTCATTGAGGGAAATAGAAAGAGAATGCGAGAGAGAAGGAACAATCCACCATCAAATGGGAATATAAAAGAAACTCTCTCTACTCTGAAATGCCTTGGGCATGTTTCCGGCAAAGAACAATTTTGACGAAAATCATCAAATCGTTGGATAAAACATGACCTTTAACAAAATGATTAACAGCGTTGTTTTAATTATGGGCGAGCCCTCCAGTTTTTGTGGCGTTGTATAATTTTATATGAAATACAGCTCCAAGGGTTGGAGCTGACCTTGCAGATTGTTTCCGACGTTGTCATTTCTGTTATATCTTGCTTGGTAACTACAAATAATGTTTTGCCACTAAAATAAGAGCCTATTTTTAGGTTTTTTAGAAAATGGGACGATCTCGACTCGACACCTTTTTATTTGTTGTCCTTAGTATGGACGGAATTGAGACCTGCTCAGCAATAAGTACTAACCTTCAGTAGTAAGTTTCTAGTTCAGGCTAAGAATATAATTTATTATTACTCTTTTGTTAACTTTTTGTTCAAAAATATTATTAAATAATTTTTTTTATTTATTTATTTTAGACGAATAACAACAACGGTGTCCGGTCTTAACGGAGACAAGCCATGTGCGCAGGACATATTATATTGCACAAGTGTGTGCGCAAACACAGGTGCACTCTCTGTTCCTTCGCTCTCATAATACGATGGGACGACAGTCCGACAAGACCGGGAGTAGGTCGGGGGCAGGACCAGCAAAGGTTTGACGTGCTCAGCAACGGGTTTTTTAATGGGCTAATTAAAAATAGACTTGAAAAACTTATTAGGTTGGTAAAGAGACGTTTTCTAAAAATACTTTACATATACAATATATTCCAAAGAGATTCTCACGAGATGCTGAGCTAAATCAGATGCAGTTTTATTATGTTTAAAATCTTATTGTATTTTTATTTCGACATACATTTTAATTAATTTTTAATATTTCTGACAAAATAATTATGATAAACCTGCTTATAGGTAATGAATTGTGTATCCTCTTCTGTATCATAACTAACATAATGCTTGAAGACTAAATTAATAATGTAAAATTGTAGACCATTTATTTGTACTTACATACTTAAGAACTCTAACTTAGAATGTTGCAACGCCCTTACAGGGTTCATGTAGATTCTACCAAAAAATGTTAACACCTTATAATGGACATGAATGCAATAAATATATAAATAAATAAAAAAAAATAAATAAATTATTCGCAAGAGCGCTTGGCAAAGTGATCCGCGAGTACTTTGCATAATGACTACCCGAGGCCATGGTTATCAGGGCCTGCAACGGATTATTATAACATCCAGTTAGTTTTTATAACTTATTTCAAAACTAGCTTTTGACTTTTCGTGGCTTTGACAATAGCTAGAAGATGAGATGCTTTGTTTATACTAGAGTAATTTACCGTTAGGTATCCTTATTCTATACGATTTCAAATTAAAACTCGGGATAACAGAACTAAGGTTTTAGGATAGTTTTGGTCTCGCATAAAAACAGTGTAAAATTAAGAGAATCAAAGTCCTGTTTTAGTTATTTCAAAACCATCCAAATATTTGTTTTAGCAGCATCTTTGACAAGTCAGTCATATAAACATACCTACTTTTATTTACAATACGAAAATTAAATCATTTTCCAATTTGGTATTTGACAAACTAAAACTGGCCACTTATGGTTACAATAATAAACAATGGTTCTTATTAAGAAGACAGCCTGCATTGCTAAGGCCTGGGCTCAGCCCTGGTTTGTCCTAGGTGGCTGGTTATTATTTTAGTGCATAATTATTTGCCTAGTTTCGATCCGGTTAACTGTTTCACATGCCGTAGTACCTACACGGGAACCTGAAACAGTCAACCCACAAGCACAACAACCACAATCTCTCAACTCATAAAATGCAGAAAATTTACGTGAATAAGTTTGTGAAAAATTCCCGAACCCATTAATTAAAATTACGCCTAAAGATAATAGCGCTGAGCTCAAAGTCGAGTAATTAATTACCAATTTTCCTTCAAAGTATTATTTTTAAACCGAAACGATTTAGGTAGAGATTT
Organism: Eupithecia subumbrata; assembly: GCA_949316285.1. Lineage (NCBI taxonomy): Eukaryota > Metazoa > Arthropoda > Insecta > Lepidoptera > Geometridae > Eupithecia > Eupithecia subumbrata. The sequence continues at coordinate 17,154,312 of OX438641.1, read as the reverse complement.
AATAGGTCTATAAAAAAGGGTATTTGGTCCCAGGTTTAGCGCACCGTTTAGTTATATGTAATGGGAAGGACAGATTCGGTTTTCTCAATGGCTTTGTTGTCCAACGCAATCCTATCTTCTTTTATTGTTCTCAACATCGTTTACCTGTATTTATCCTAAATATTTGCAGCGTTTACTTACTATCTGTACGAAGAAATTTTTGCTTATTTTAGGCAATAGACCTTAAATCTCAAAATTCAATTGAATTTACAGGTTGCATGGGAGACCCTGTATATAATTTATGTATAACATGATAAGGTGTCACCTTCTTAAAATATTTCCACGTAAATTCCGCGCGTGCCTGATGAGGCCTTTCATCAATGATCCGGAGACGTAATAGACGTAATAAACTTGCCTTGCCAGACTTTACGAGTAGAATAGTGGAAACTGGAGAGGTTCATTATGCATGTTATAAATCATGAAAGTTTCAAAAGTTTTATCGCCACAGTCCTTTACAATCTAAACTAAACTATGATATAAAGACAACCCTTTGAAAATGAGTTTTCCTTAAAGTTGAGATTCATCAAAAGCGCCTGATAAAATCATTTGCAAATTCCCTCCTCATTACGGGAAGCAACAAGCCAAGCCCTAATCCGGCCCTTTGGGAGTTCTCTTTCATTTTCTGATAATTTAGGTTACTTTGTTTTTTGAAATAGACCCTATTTATCTTGAATGAGAGTTCGTGTTTGTCAAGGTTTTTATCAAATCGAAAAGATTAATATTTTCCACGAGTTATAAAAATAATAATTCCTTGCATAGTTGGCATTATGCTGACCCTAGGCCCATTTGCTAGTGCAGCATTGGTTACCTACCCACGTATTCCTACATACTGTTATCATTGTTTGTTCAATGTACTTTATGTTCATAGTTGTGTTAGATTCTGTTTTTT